>CAWTZC010000381.1:2012500-2617500 GCA_963919715.1 Microtus obscurus
GCTTGTTATGCAGCATTAAATTGAAGCAATGCAGCCAGGCAGTGGTGGCACAGGCCTTTAATCCCAGTGCCCAGTAGATAGAGGCAGGAGAATCTAGAGTTTGAGGCCAGGGTGATCTATAGAGTGTTGTGGAATTCTTAACTATGTAAAGATGTGTTATATTTATTTATGCTGTGGAGTATTACTTTAACTGTGTATAGATGTGTTACATTGGTTTATGCTTCATTTGTTGAATTATGAAAAGACGTGTTGCTGTTTCACCTTGCCTGCCTAAGGCACCTGATTGGCTAATTGATCTAATTAAAAGCTGACTAGCCAATAGCTATGCAGAGGAGGGATAGGCGAGGCTGGCGGGCAGAGATGATACATAGGAGGAGAAAGAAGACTAAGAGGAAGAAGAGAGGAGAGAACTAAGGAAGAAGAGAGGGAGCCACTGAGCCCAGTGAGACAGCTGCCAGCCAGCAGACACAGAGAAGGACGTACAGAAAGCAAGACAGAACGCCCTGAGGCAGAACATAGATAAAGAGAAACAGAGCTAAAATAAGAGCTAAGATAAGGGCCATCATAACTAATAAGTTTCTATGTCATGATTTGGGAGCTGGTTGGTGCCCCCCCCCACCCCAAATGCCTGGTACAACAGAGTGAGTTCCAGGATAACCAGGGCTACACAGAGAAACCTTGTTTCAAAACAACAGCAACCACAAACAAAGCAAAATCTCAATTGTGCATACAGAAGTTCAAGGACACTATGGATTAGTTTATGAGTTTGGCAGAATGAACATGGAAGTAGCAATTCATCTCCAACCAATAATATCTAATACTATTGAGGATATCTGACTTCGCCTGACTAAAATTGGTCTCTCTCTCTCTCTCTCTCTCTCTCTCTCTCTCTCTCTCTCTCCCAATCTTTAGTGACGTAGTAGAGTAAATCCAGCTTATATCCTAATGTGGATAGGTTAGGTTTGGGGCTAAAACTGTAATTGCTTCTATTTTAATCATTTTTTTTAACAGTTAGAGAGTCTGATGTCTCTGATTATGATTTACATTAGAAAACTAAAATAATTTGATGCTTGATTTAAGATTTAAATGTGAAATGTATAAGGAGAGTGCTTAAGTTTTTAAATTGTGCTTGAATGTGGAAGAGAACGTTGATTTAATATGCCTGAGTTTGTCATTAGACTGATAACAGCTGTAAGTCCTAGACTTTGCTTGTTGGAATGTGAATCTACTTCGTCAGTTTTTAAAAGTGGTTCAGATATGCATAAATATATTAGATTTGTTACTATAGTTTATACTGCTTGGGATTTTTTTTGTAATCAAAGGTTAACTCATGTATTTCGATATGTTGAACTTACAAATTAATTGAGGGTTTATCAAAGAACAAATCAAAGTGTCGTATGAAGAACTGTGATAGCCTAGAATAGCACTGAAGAATTAACAGTGATCAAAGTCTGGCTATGCCAAGTCCTAGGGGCCCTGAGGAAGTTGCCTGAGGAAGCGTTAAAACCACAGAAATGTTTTCATATCATAATTTAATACACCATTCAACTCAGCAATTTGAATACTAGTACTTCCTGTTAATTTTATAAATATGTGTGTTTTAAAGCCCCTCACCCTGCTCGTTAGCATAACTAGTCAGGAGATCTTCTCTCACGCATGTGTGTGGAGTTTAAACCTGGTGTTTTTCTGAACATCACTCTTTCATCCTAAGCCTGTGTGATTGTGAAGCTGTAACAGCATCCCCCATGCCTCTGTGATTGAATTTCCTTTAACAAAATCCTCGTGTCGGTATTTGCTGCCTTAAAAGAGAAATCTCCAACTACAAATTGCCGTTAGGTTCTGGGTTCTGTGCTCTTCCCCTCAGAAACTGTGCTTTGTTCTTGTCCTTCAGCAGACTTTTCCCCCCACATGGATTTTAACAGGATAATTAGGCAAGATACAAATTCCAGAAGCCTTCTTAATTTCTTCTCCTGCTTTTGACAACCAGTTCTGTGGTCTTTTCTCTGTGTGACCTTTGCTACTTTTCCCTTCTAGCTCTTTCCCTGGCTTACATAGCACACCTGGTTTACCTAGCACAGCTGGTCAGAGTATAGACTGTGTGTCAGAGTATAGACTGTGTGTCAGAGTATAGACTGTCAGAATATAGGCTGTCAGTCAGAGTATAGACTGTCAGTCAGAGTATAGAATGTCAGTCAGAGTATATACTGTCAGTCAAAGTATAGGCTGTCAGAGTGTAGGCTGTCAGTCAGAGTATAGACTGTCAGTCAGAGTATAGACTGTGTGTCAGAGTATAGACTGTCAGAGTATATACTGTCAGTCAGAGTATATACTGTCAGTCAGAGTGTAGACTGTCAGTCAGAGTGTAGACTGTCAGTCAGAGTGTAGACTGTCAGTCAGAGTGTAGACTGTCAGTCAAAGTATAGGCTGTCAGTCAGAGTATAGACTGTCAGTCAGAGTATAGGCTGTCAGTCAGAGTATAGACTGTCAGTCAGAGTATAGGCTGTTAGAGTTTCACTTTAACAAAGAGTTCCATCTTTAATTTGAACCAAGCATTTTCTGGGCCAATGTTTTACAAGTGTATTCTTGTAAAAATCTCTCATAAATAAACAGACACATGCACACCCAAATTTCATATCCCTTAGCCACAGTCTTTCACTAATATCTTGAAGATAGGCAGCTTTACATCCTTATACATCCTGGTCATATTCTTCATATGTGGATATATTCGTGGTATATTATATAATTGGATAATCACTCTTGTGTCATAGTTTTCTTTGTAAGAATTTATGCTTATTGGCCCTGCCTGCTCTGCTGGAGTCAACTGACCAAGTCAGCTGCAACCATCCAGGCCTGGATCCAGGGCCTTGAGTTGGCTCAACCCCAACATCTACCCCATCTGTGAGCTTCTGGAGCATGTGAAGGGGCTGGTCCTGTAACACCATAGCCGCAGGGGCTCCCCAATTCTGGGCAACAGCAGGGTAGCAGAGATATCAGGTGAGCATCCTGTATTGATGGTGTGTGTACCAGAAGCCTTGAACCTGACCAACAACTCATTGAAATGAACATAAGTAAAGCTGTTTGAGCAAAAGGGTCTCCTGTGTGACACACCGCAGCTCCCAAGGCTGCTAAGACACGTGGGCGTGTGATGGAGAGGCGGGAAAGACAGCTGGGCAAAGTGGAACAATTATGGCGGAACTTGAGACTCGACAGCGGTGGCTGGCATGAGAGAAGGTTTGACTGGCAGAGGAGCAGGTTGTTGCCCTCTATGAATTATAAGAATAGAGAGATTGGGACAAGGAGGACGGCTTAGCAAGTAATGTATAAGCATGAGTGTATAAGCCTGTGAACCCCCAGAACCCACACAGAAACGGCTTTGGGGATCTGTGCTGAAGCCCCTGTGGTGAGGCTGGAGCCTGGGACAGGAGAACCCTGGGAGCTCACGGGCAGCTGGTGCGGTCCACACAAGAGTAAGCAACGAGCAGACACTGTTTCAGACGAGAAGGAAGAAGGGACCGATGCCCAGGGTTGTTCTCTGATCGGCATGCTCACTCTGTAGCTTGTGTATCCGCATCCACACACATCCTCACACTACATACAAGCATCACACACACACACACACACACACACACACATATTTGAGAGGAAGGGAGAGAGAAGAGGAATTTACTCAAATGAGTAATGTAGACATTTAATGGCTAAGGCTGGAGAAGTAATGGGGAAATTTAATGGCTCAGAGGTTAAGAGCACTGTTTTCTCTTCCAGAGGTGCTGAGTTCAATTCCCAGCACCCACATGGTGGCTCACAGCCATCTGTAATGAGATCTGGTATCCAAAATACTGTATACATAATAAATAAATAAATAAATAAAACTTTTTTTAAAAAGAAAGAAATCTAATGGCTAACTTCTACAGGAGTCTTGGTCTTGAAAAGTGTCTGAAAAAAAGTGAGGCATGCACACACACACACACACACTCATGAGTGTGTGCACAAAGACATATAGAAACCCAACAATCTTCCCTACACTTACGGACATTATTAAACCAAATACAATGGGACCGATCTAGTTTTGAGGTCAAGGATGTTTCTCGAGACTGCTGTTTGCCAAGAAGGTGAAGACCGTAGAGGAAATGTGGCTCAGCGAAACACTGCGCTTGTGTTGCACACGCTTGTGAGCTCAGATTCCAGGTCTCTTCCCAGCCCCGGAGCAACCTCACCCGTCAGTGCTGGGAGCTACTGCGTGTGTCAGTTTTACCTTGCCCTGTCTAACAAAGCTGTTCCGTTTTATTTGTAATTTGCCTCAGCACCTCTCTGCTCTCAAACACCGGCTGTTTGGCTGCTCCTTTGAACTGGTAAAAACATCTGCCCGAGTCCTTTCCGCGATCAGGAAAATCAACTCTCTAACAGGTGTTCGTTTTTATATCACCACGGAAGTTCCGACTTCATCTTTCCCCAAACTTGTAATTTTGCAGTATAAACGTAAAATCAAAACCAATGACAAAAGAATTAAAGGTTATGAACACGTTAACTGTGTAACAGGCAACGATCACGCACTGGTCATAAAACTGCCGTTCCGCGTTCCCGTTGCACGCGTCCCCGCCCCTCCTTTACCTGATTATGAATACAAAGTTGTATCAGGAGCAATCACTCAACTCAGGGGCTGGAAGAAAAACATCCAGTGTGATACAATGAGCCGTAGTCTAAACCGGTACCGCCAGCCCCGGACCGCCTTCTGAACTGGCTTTGGGACAGGGTCTGGCCATGCAGCCCGCTCCTGCCCTGAACTTTCATCCTCCTGCTTTTACTGCCACCGTGCTGGCCTTGGTATGGCATTGTCCCCAGCTAGCCGCTACACGCTGTATTTCATACCTTCCCTGACCTATTCAAGCTCTGTAATTCGAGGCTTTGTATCCCTCACCGTGGATCGAGTCCTAAACGGTAATGATTTTCACTAAAATGCTGTTAATATTTAATATTAAGGGTTATGAGGGTTCATAAGGCTGTGTGTGGTGCCATTTTAAAGCTTATGTCGACAGAAAAATGTTTTAATGGCAATTAGTAGGTATATTACCAATTTTGTAGGTTCTCAATTAATAAATATTTTATATGATTAACAGTGTAGCATAAGAATTATTTAAAGTTCAGCTGGTTGGTGGTGGTGCATGCCTTTAATCCCAGCACTTGGGAGGCAGAGGCAGGCAGATCTCTGTGGGTTCGAGACCAGCCTGGTCTACAAGAGCTAGTTCCAGGACAGGCTCCAAAAACCACAGAGAAACCCTGTCTCAAAAAACCAAAAAAAAAAAAAAAAAAAAAAAGTTCAAAACTATAACTGAGCCTGGTGTGGTGGCACACTCCTTTAATCCCAATGTTTGGGTGGCAGAGGCAGGAGGATCTCTGTGAGTTCGAGGCCAGCCTGGTCTATAGAGTGAGTTCCAGGACAGGCTCCAAAGCTACAGAGAAACCCTCTCTCATAAAACCAAAACAAACCAATAGAAACAAAACAAACAAACAGAAAAACCCAAACAAAAAAGCTATAACAGAAGTCCATTACTAAAAGAATTGTTTCTGACTCCTTGGTAAGCTTTGGGAAATGGCTTTGACATCAAAAACAGAAAGCACGCTTTGTGGATGAGTAATTCATTCAGGAAGCAAAGGACCATGTGCCAGTCATCTTTGGGATGCAATTGCACTGAGCCACATCGCCGTATCCATATACAGCTCAGCAGATCTAGGACTGGGGTCTGGAATCTGTGCTGTGGAGCTGACTGTACGCAGGGTAAAAACAGGACGTGGGAACTTATACAACTCTCAGGTATCAACTGAACTAGACCTGGATCATGGCTTATCACTGGGGTAGGTAGACTAGATCTGGATCATGGCTTATCACTGGGTAGGTATACTAGACCTGGATCATGGCTTATCACTGGAGTAGGTATACTAGGCCTAGATCATGGCTTATCACTGGAGTAAGTATACTAGGCCTAGATCATGGCTTACCACTGGAGTAGGTATACTTGATAGACCTGGATCATAACTTATCACTGGAGTAGATAGTCTAGGCCTAGATCATGGCTTACCACTGGAGTAGGTATACTAGACCTGGATCATGGCTTATCACTGGAGTAGGTATACTAGACCTGGATCATGGCTTATCACTGGAGTAGGTATACTAGACCTGGATCATGGCTTATCACTGGAGTAGGTATACTAGACCTGGATCATGGCTTATCACTGGAGTAGGTATACTAGACCTGGATCATGGCTTATCACTGCAGTAGGTGTACTAGACCTGGATCATGGCTTATCACTGGAGTAGGTATACTAGACCTGGATCATGGCTTATCACTGGGGTAGGTGTGTGGAAGAAATGAATGAAGAACAACCTTGTCCCCAATTCTAAACCGTGACCCATCCTACCTAGCCTTCCCACATTTTAAAGGGTTTCTTGTTTTCCCTTCTGCTATGAGTATTTTTGTTTCCATTGTATTTTCCGGGGTGAGGAAGAGGAGCTTCAGTGCTTCCTTAACTATAGGCAAACAAGGTTCCAGGACCTTTTCTTTCCTGTCGATGTTTTCGAATGAACAGGTCCAGGCAGGAAATTTAGAACTGGTTAAGTCTCTGCATTTAAAATAAATACCTGCATTTACCCTAACAGTCAGGTGTTTAAAGAAAATGAACCAATCTTCAAGTTTTGAAATTTTAGTACATTAGTCTCCCTTGCTTTCTCGTGTTCAACCCTTCTGGGGATCCGCGATGCTGACGTCGGCCTCTGCAAACCAGCAGGCCAGGTTCCAGCGCCCTCCTCCACAGAGGGCAATTTAGGAAGAGCTCCGATTCTCAGCTTCCGCCTACACAAGGCCAGAGGCCAATCCGACTCTGCTGGGATTTGATCCTTTAACTCTGTGATGTCTCACTGGAGAGTCGGACCTTTTCATGGCGCCCTGGGTGCTTCTGCAAGGCATACTGGGCTGCGTTTCCAATCAGGAAAACGTAAAACAGGAGCTGTCTGCAAGCTGTTTCACTTTACCCGCCACGCTCTCGTTTCTCCTTACAGAGCAATATCTTGGTTAATTGGTGGTTTTAAAGGCCCCCTATTTCCCGAGGGAGAAAAAAAAACGTGCAATAGAACAGGTTCCGAAGGTTCCTGGCAGGGTTAAAGGCGGGCCAAATTTGGATAGCCTCGTTGCATATCGCAGTGATAACCCACGCGAGTCCTCGGTTTGCTCTTTGTTTCTGGTCTCTGTGCTCCGCTCCAACGGCAGAGCGCACTCCGGCTGAACTAGGACTGAAAACCAAATGAAAATCACACTCAAAAATCCAGAGTACTTAAACCTTGGAAGCGAGCAAGTTAATGAATAGGGAGGAAGGGAAGAAGGGACAGGCGAAAGAATAAGAAGTGTGTGTGTGTGGGGGGGGCCAGTTGGGGGTCATATTACCCAAATTCAGAATGTTAATTATTCCCAGTGAATATTTCTGTGATAGTTGATTTATATCCGTGTGTTGGAATCTGAATCACTCACTACTACGGGAATCCCTAGAACTGTAAATGCAGTAAATGAAAGAAAAACATACATGGTCATTTGTCGTAGTACACTCGGAAGGACCCCTTTAAAAAAAAAAAAAAACGCCACACATAAGCAAAATACGAAGCAGGCCTGTGGCTGCAGGGTACCCGTGCCACGGAGTGGCGGCAACAGCCAGAATAAAAGGAGCAGCGTTGGTTCCGGCGAGGGTGCCGGTTCTTCAAAAACAAAGGAACGATTCTCATGGAAGCTACTGGCAGTCAGCAGCCCTGCAAGCCTACTGTTAAGGCACTGTATGAAGGGCTCTGGGTGTTGTACAAGGGCACGGGGTGTGAAGCGGGGCAGGGGTGTAGCTATGCTCCTACCTTCCAGCGAAGGCTCACAAAAACATGCTGGCTTTTGTCTGGTGCCAAGGACGTTTTCTAAAAAAAAAAAAAGAAGTCAGAAAATCAAAAAGAAGAAGTCAGAAAATCACCTGTCCCTCCTTTTTTAGCTTTAGTTTTTGTTGTTGTTGTTGGTAGGCCGATGCCCAGGGTCATAATGATCAGGAGCAGCCCTCAGATTCTTATTTAAAACTAAAGTTAATGGCATGCTCAAAAGTCGCAGAGACATCTGAAAGCCGTGTTTAAAATAGAAATCCAGACCACTGGCTAGAAACCCCGTGCTCTGACCGCTAGACCGCACACCCGCCCCAGGACCCCGACAATTTCGGCCGGCTGCTTCTTTGTAATTAGGAGCAGTGATTAGAGTGTCTTTCGCATTGCTCTGCAGTTTTTCCCCCTTTTAAGTTGGGGTTGTGCAAGCCACATAGGGCACCGTCCCTTACAAAACTAAACAAGAGAATTTCAGTTTTGCAATACAATCTCCAGAGATTTGTTTATAGGTTTCACACATCAAAAAAACAATGAGATCTGTAATTTTTCAAATTACAATCTTCTCATTCTCTAAGCTATGCGCCTATGAGAATTTGCAAATCTTTTTTTTTTGAAGGGAATGTAATTTTTATGCTTACAAAATGCAGGCTTTCATATTTGGGTACAATGACAAATCAAGGCCTTTTCCCCCCATAATAATCAGTTTCCCAGACTTGTGGGTTTTCATCATTTGAAAATAAGTTAATGGGAATTTCAAAACATAATTCATCTAGCTACTAAAAAAATCTTTGAATCTTTAAAATTAGAAGCCATTTATAGTCTCAACTGCCAACAAAGCAATGACAGAAAGTATTTTATATTATGGGACATTGTAATTTAAGTTTTTGATTGGGGAAATAAACAGCAAAGCCAATTTTTAAAGTACAAAAGAAACATCAAACATCCTAAAAGCAACACATTGTTTGGCATTTTTTCCATTAATGGCATCATATAGTGTACGACTTAAATGTTGAATTTATTACTATCAAGTATCTAGAAGAGCCAAGTTCAAAGCATTTAAAAGTTCAATTGCTACAGATGACTTTCAAAGGAATTTGAGGTGGTACTTGGTGTTCCAAAACGACGGTGATCTTTTTATAGTTCGAAGCATCCGTTTTTTTCAATCGGAGACTGATTTATAGGGAGGCTAACCTCATACCATCATTTATTTTAAGATAAGATGTAAAATATCACCCATGATGATTACTAAATATATTCAGTAGTTTCACATGGAGGTGTGTATGCTATGTCCTTAGTGTTATCTAAATTAGAAACTGTATCTTCAACGCTGGGAGTATGGATGGTTGTCTGTCTGTTTCCCATTACTTCCTTTGGGGATGAAACAGGTCATTTGCAAAATCTCCATGCAAAGGGGAGGGCAATAAATAGTTATTCTCCCATGTAATGGAGTCTCCTGATCGCAACGCTAGATTGTCATTTCTAGAACAATAAAGAGTGTCTGTGACTATTGGTTCCCTGGACACTTTGTGAACCGAATCTTCAAGTTAGCATCGTCCTGAATAGGCCGTCGGTAACACCATAGACCAGCAGATCAGGAGTGTTGAAAGAACCGAGGCAGAGCTGTGGCCAGAGTCTCCAAGATAAATGGCTCTCTGACTATGTGGGTCTCCTAAACTTTTCCAGAACAGGAACAAGTCATGCAAAGAGCAGAGATGTTTATTTCAGAACCTTCTAGAATTCATGGGTGGAATGCAACCGGTGAGCTTCCCTTGGCAGACACACTTGGAAGGGCAGAGTGGATGGGAAGCCAACACATAGACATGTCCAGACGAAATACAATGGCCACACACGCAGCCGTTTGTGAAGATAAGCACCCGGGGTTTATAATATATCTGTTTCTGATTTTGCACTTGAGATTTTCCATCAGAGAAAGTCAACAAATACTGTTCCAGGTAAGAACTCAGTACATTAAACATGTGTACTGCCTAATGTATGTAGTCCCGGTAGGAAGCCCTTCTTGTAAGTGGCATATTCATTTTTCTCTTTTTAGAAAAAAAAACATTACTTTTAATGCTTTTCAATGAATTACAATGGAACTCGACACAGTATCCCTGGTACCAGGTTTGCTGGTGATCTTAGGGCAAGGCTAGAGAGCTGTGGATACTCTCTTAACACAAAGCCTCAGCATCTCTTCCTCAGACAAGGACCAAGGAAGCCAAAGAAACGAATAGGAAAACTGACCAGATACTAAAGTTCACCTCAGTAGTCCACCAGCTAAAATTAACCACGCGCGAGGGCAATTAGCAGCCAATGATGTCACGTGACTCTCGCCGATCGCTCACAAGGCAGGTTAATCTTAGATTCTAGCTGGACCCGTCGTTCAAGGTTCTTTATTTCTCATGACGCCTACTTCCTTCCTGTGGGCCCAGCACTTCTTTCGCTCTTCAGAGGACTTTTTTTTTTTTTTTCAGATCCTTTTCGGCTCAGTGATCTGTGACTTCATACATAAACATTAGCCCAACATGCTAAGGAACTAATGTGGAATTCTCAGTCGACCGCGAGATGCCACGGTAAAGCGGCGGCATGCATTCAGATGTGAATCGACCGGGGTAAGGAGCGATTTTCCTACCCAACCCCACACGCTTTCCCGAAGAGGGCAACTTAAGAATGAGTTACGGATACTTCCAGTGAAAGCCTACTTATAGAAGACAATTTTACATGCAGGGAAAATGGCAGGAATTATATTTCCACACAATGGGCTGTGCAGCAGAATAGACCCCAATACCTTACTTTGCAGTTAGTGACATCATGGCCACCACCACCCCGCCGCCGAAGTGAAAAATGAAGGATTTCGGCTTCTAATCGCGTTAGTCTGAAATTTTCGAAAACCACTGTTTTTATTGAATTAAAGTCTAAAAAACGTCATAAGTACCAAGATGAAAAACAACTTTAAAGATAAGGTCAAAATTAAGTTAGCTTCTTACTTAAAATTATACTCTTACCCTAGAACCCGGGTGGCGTGTTTTGCAGTTTGCGTCTGACGTCACCAACCTGAAATCTGTCTGCTTACAGAAAGAGGGCTTCTGATTCGAACGCTGTAGGAAGAGGAAATCTAATTTTGACCTCAAGTCAAACTGATGCCAAAGAGAATTTTTGGTTTTCTTTGCTGTATAAGCTGTAATTGCAAATACAGTGTCCCTCATCTAAAACAACGATTCCACCCTGAAATTTTCAAACAAAAATAGTTTGTAGAAACGTTGGCCAAGGCGTCTTCAAAAGGAAGCCTGGGCTAAAGGGGAAGGAGATGGTGGGGATTTTACAAGGCATGATATCTTTTTAATATTTTGCACAGATAATGCTTTTTAAAAGTACTTCTTGAGTAAACTTTAAAAGTAGATTAGTAATTTAGTTAGGGTTAATTTTAAATAAGATAAAATTACATTGCACGGAAGATTAAGGGAAAAATACCAATGACATAAAAATCTTTCCATGAAATGTTAAATAGAAACAAATTTATCAACAATCAATGACATAAACTAAAATTTATACCTCCAATAAAATTAATGAAGCTATCCTAATGGTATAAAATCAAATTTCCAGAAGTCTTTTGGATATTCTTTATCAAAATATCTGATAATATAACTTCATGTTTAAGTGTAATAAAGTATGTCATCACCAACATTTCCAGTGTATAGTGTACCCAGTATAGAATGTCCAGAGGTTAGGATTAACACCTTGGCAAACTTAGATTTTGAACCGACTGTTCACCTTTGCCCCAGTACTGGCTGGCATTCAACTCTGGACACAGGACTGGCAGGTTTAAAGTTACTGTCGTGTTTCCGGGGCGGGAGGTTGAGGTGAAGGGCAAGCCCAGCAGCAGGTGGAAGTGTCTGTCCTCAGTGTCTTTCTTGGTGCAGCGGGGGCTCCACTCTGGGCACGCATCTTCTCGTTGCTTCTCCAAAGCTAACTTCCACGCGCTGCCGCCTTTCTGAAAAATTCTCCCACTCAACAGCTTTCAGTTCCACTGACCATCGAGTGTGCTCTCACGGGAAAAACATGTTGGAACACAGTCGCCGGGGGAACCCACTGGCATTGGTTCTGAGATGTTCCCCGCTTCCCTTGGCTCAGCATGGCAACCTCGGAAAGGGCAGCTATAGTCCTAAGAACAGGAGGTGCCTGAGTTCTTTGAAGGACTCGGTTACCGGGCTATGGTGGCTCGTTTGTGGGTGAGAGGCCATTTTGCTGTATAAAAGAAAGTGCAGAGGCCCTTAGTATGTTATTGTATGATCAAATAAAATGAAAAAAAAAGAGAGAGAGCTTGAAAAGAAATCCAGGGAAAGCATGGAGCCTTCCTTCCCAAGGATGGCTTCTACGTCAGGACAGGGGACAGGCTAAAGCACAGATAACGTCATTCCTGAAGCTGCAGTAGCCAAAAACCAATCCTGCTAAAAGATGGAGGAGGAGGAGGAGGAGGAGGAGGAGAAAGAGGAGGAAGAGGAAGAGGAAGAAGAGGAGGATGAGGAGGAAGAAAGAAGAAGAAGAAGAAGAAGAAGAAGAAGAAGAAGAAGAAGAAGAAGAAGAAGAAGAAGAAGAAGAAGGAAGAAGAAGAAGAAGAAGAAAAGAAGAAGAAGAAGAAGAAACTGCTACCTAAATCACAACCATCACAAAACAGAAACAAATACGACCCCCAGAATCATCAAAGTGATATAGCCACTGTGTATATGGAAGAAGGCAGTGCATCGTATAGAAAAATACAACATTGCTATTTGGATTTTGGGGCACGGGAAGGAATAAATTCTCTATGGGCTCATTTCAGGAAGAGGCTGTTAAATAAGGCTGAATGTTTACATTTTACAAAATGTACAAATCTTTACAAAAGCTCCAGAGAAGTACAGCCTTGATTTGGAAAGAGCAGGACTATAGAAGACACCCTTATATGCTCCAAGAAAGTATTATCAAGTGAGACAAAAACTTCCTGATATGTGGGATGGGAGGGGCAGGGCTGTCTTCTTAGATCCCTAAGTTATGCAAGACATAACACTCAAATTGTCAAACACCCAAGAAACGCTATGCTCCTACCCCAGTATGTAGTTCACAGAGTCTTAATCTATTAAGCCAAAAGTATTAAAGAGCCTATAGTCTGGTCCGCCCTGTCCCCCATATTGTTAAAGGCCAGGAAGCTGAGCCGAGGAAAAGTGGAGTTGTTTGTCCCGTGGCCATGCTTGGGGAAAGCCTGGGAGAGAAACATCGCTCCGTGATGTCAGGTCTGAAGTTTCTTCCGCTAGAGCTATCAGGGGCATCTCTGCAAACTCCAAGAACTGGTGCGAGCTGTCCACAGCTGTAACAGTCTTCTAACAAAGGCAGAAAAACTTGAGCAGAACCAGAAAATACCATAACCATTGCCAGTGACGAGATCTGCTTTCTGGAGCTGCCTCCAACCACAGACGGAAAAGACAGTCAAATGCCTTGTAACAAGAAATAGTTCACCGTGCAGTCAGAACAATGGGGTGCTGACCCTGTGGGACAAGCTCTTTTTTTGAACACTTTATCCCCACCTCCAAGTTCCTACAGTAAAGGAGCCTAGATTTACAAATGTATCAGGCTTGAACCTGTTTAGTGAATCTTTTTTCTTTTCTTTTCTTTTTTTCTTTTCTTTCCTTTCTTTCTTTCTTCCTTCCTTTTTTCTTACTTTCTTTTCTTTCTTTCCTTTTCTTATTCGAGACAAGGTTTCTCTCTGTAACATCCCTGACTGTTCTGGAGCTCACTCTGTAGAGCCTGGTGGCCTTGAACTCACAGAGATCTGCCTGCCTCTGCTTTCAGTTGCTGGTGTGAAAGGTGTTTACTACAACATCTGGCTTATTTAACAGTTCATAGTAATTCTACTAAAAAGAATAAAAGAGTTGAACAAGGAAAAATTGTAAAATTGTATTTGGCTCTCCTTGTATTGTATTTGCTTTATCTCACAGAGAAAACGAGGAGATTGTCTACTAGAGTGAGAAAATAAAATAGAATTTTAATCAAACATTTTTGCCTAGAGAGACTTTTCAATCATTTTGCACGGGTGGGTGTTTTGTCTGCTTGTATGTCTGCACCACATGCGTGCAGGGGTCAGAAAGGGCATCAGACCCCTTGGACTTGGAATTACAGACAGTGGTGAGCTGCCTTGTGAGGGCTGGGAATTGAACCCAGGTCCCCTGGAAATGTAGGTCTCTTAGTCACCGAGCTCTGCCATTAGACTTGGACTACACTTGTTAGTAGAAACGCTTTTCCTGTATCAGAAATCCCATATTAGCTTCCCATGTTGTTCTTGGCATTTCGTGCTCCTGAGTTGTTTAAATTATGTTTTCCTTTTGGTCAGAAAGGTAAAATTCACATTTAAAAAAGAAGATCCACCCAGGCTATTATGTTTGACACCATCTCCCCTACATTTGATTTTTCTCCTAGAGTAGAGTTGTATCAAAGACGGGGTGAGGCCAGATGTCACACGGTGAAGGATTTGATCAGCGTTTTTTTTTTTTTTTTTTGAGTTTAGGGTGAACTTCCTGGAAGGAAGAACTGTGAAATGAGGGACAATACACTTTTAAAAGGGAGTTTTTAAATTTTTATTTTATGTGTGTGTTGCGAGCGCCTGAATGGATGTCGGTGTGAGACAGCATACCTGGTACCCTCGGAGGCCTGGTGTGGGATCACTTGGATCTGGAGTTACGGGCAGTGAGCTGTGAGCTCCTTGCTGTGGGTACTGAGAATTGAACCTGGGTCTCCTGCAACTTCACCCCTGGGCAATCCCTCCAGCCCCACGATTGCATTTTATAATGATATCGCTAAGCAAAGTTTAACATCACGCAGTATGAAAAGCACTGTTGTAAATCTATACCCCGACGTGAATTTAGCAGTTCAAAGGTTTGGGTGTTTTCTTCATATGAATGAGATTTCAGTCTTTCCCCAAACACTCGGCTCTTCCAGGGTTTCCAGCACGCGAGGACATTTTAGTTCTGTTGTACCTGTATGTTCACAAGTGTTCCAGCATCAAGAAGTACATCAGGGTGACCTTCGCTGTCGGAGCACCCTCGCTTCACTGACTGTACAGAACGGCAATTCACACAACGCGCCGCCATGACGATGATGGACCTGTGTGGTCACTTGACTTTCCACAAGCCGAGGGAAAGCCGTACCGGAAGCTAAATGCTGAATTTTGGCTAAAAACCAAACCTGAGGTCAAATTTCACCGCATCCCTAATTCGGAATTTAGAAGGACATTTCAAGAACATTAGTCGCCTTTACTCATTTTCTGGAAAAATAACTTAGTTTTCATCAGAGATCAGCAAATTCCTAGAAGATCCACAAGATGGCGCTAGGAAGCGGCATTTAGGAAAGACTTTCTGAAGCTGCTAGATTGTACCAGTTAAGGTCAAACGGGTACCAGGCCCTGTCTGCCCACAGATGTTCCCGAGTTTTTAAGGGACATTGGTGAACTAGGTGAGTTTTTATAAAAGAGCACATCTTTAGCCCGAATGCTGCTTTTAAGTATCCGATTAATTATACTTCTATTAATTTTGCTTCGGGCCTCATGTTGTATAAGATTGTTTGTGAGAAAACCAAGAGTTGAATTTGAAGGTTGAGAAGGACAAATATTAAGAGAAAAGGAAGCAGGCGGAAGCAGACCCGTTTCTAATCACACGATCTACCCGAATCTCTGCACCGGGTGATTCGCCCATCTTCTTTAGGAGTTCTCGTGGGCTCGAGGTTTTCACTGATGCCTGGGATTTTTCATTGTTATAGTCAGCTAGGTGGGTGAGAGAGCTGCTTCTTAGTGGGTAGACTGAGAGACGCTGCTGTAGTTAATAAGTATTTCACACCAGAATACTAATGACGACAAGGCTGGGGGCCAGAGAGACGGCTCACAATTAAGAGCACTTGTTACCCTGCAGAGGACCCGGGCTCAACTCCCATCATCCACCTGGTGGCTTACCACTGCCTATAACTTCAGAGCCAGGGATCCAACGCCCTCTTCTGAGCACCTCAGGCACCCAGAACGTAAATGTGTTAGACAGACATGCATGCAAGCAAACACTCATACACATAAAAAATAAATCTCGGAAAAAGCAACGGCAAGGCTGAGGGATCTCATTCACCACGTTGCTGGTTCATTTATTCATCCACACAATCGTTTATGTATGCAGTTTTCTTTTCTTTTTTATTGATTTCATTGATATATATATATATATATATATATATATTTCTTCCTTCCCCTCTTGTCCTCCCCCGTCCCCTTCCACCCTCTCCCATAATCCCCACACTTCCAATTTACTCAGGAGATCTTGTCTTTTTCTACTTTCCATGTCGATTAGATCCATGTATGTCTCTCTTAGGGTCCTCATTGTCATCAAGATTCTCTGAGATTGTGAATTGTAGGCTGGTTTTTCTTTGCTTTGTGTCTAAAAGCCACTTATGAGTGAGTACATATGATATTTGTCTTTCTGGGTCTGGGTTACCTCACTCAATACGATGTTTTCTAGATCCATCCATTTGCCTGCACATTCCTAGGTGTCATTATTTTTCCTGCTGTGTAGTACTCTGTTATCTTGTCTTTGTCTATTAATTCATTGTTTGCATGTGCAACAAGTTTTCAAAAGTGTCACCGTGATTTGAGACTGGACTGAGTGCTAATTATAAGAAAGATAATATCATTTTTACTCAGTCTGACAGGAGAAGTAGTTATGAAATGATACAGTAACAGAGTGTGATTGGTGCCTCATTCCTTAGTGAAAGACATTCTGGAACAGAGAAGCTGTATAAGGAACCGTGAAGAAAAGCATAGGATTTAGGAAGACTTTACTGGTTGGGGATTATGAGGCAGGAGTGAAGACACAGAATGAAAGTTTGAGCAAACAACAGCAGAGGTGCCCAGCAGCCAAAGGTATTTGGTGAGTGTGTGCTGTTAAGATATGAAATTAGCCGGGTGGTGGTGGTGCACGCCTTTAATCCCAGCACCAGGAGGCAGAAGCAGGTGGATCTCGGTGAGTTCGAGGCCAGCCTGGTCTACAGAGCTAGTTTCAGGACAGGCTCCAAAGCTACAGAGAAACCTTGTCTTGAAACAAAACAAAACAAAACAAGATATGAAATCAATGAGAAATCTTGCGGAAAACACCGTGTGCTGCCTAGTTTTATGTCGACTTGACACAAGCTAGAGTCATCTGAGAAGAGAGAACTGCAATCAAATAAGAAAACACCTCCAAAGATCAGGCTGTAGGGAAACCTGTGGAGCATTTTACTGATTGCTGAGGGAGGGCCGGCCCAGCCCATTGTGGGTAGGGCAACCCTTGGGCTGGTGGTCCTGGGTTCTAAAAGAAAGCAGACTGAGCAAGCCAGGGGGAGCAAGTCAGTAAGCAGCACCCCTCCATGGCCTCTGCATCCGTTCCTGCCTCCAGGTCCCTGCCCTGTTTGTGCTTCTAGCCCGTCTTTCTTCAGTAATGAACTGTGATGGGGAAGTATAATCTAAATAAACCCTTTCCTCCCAAGTTGCTTTTGGTCGTGGTGTCTCATCACAGCAATAGAAACCTTAACTAGGACACATAAGATGTATGAGAGACTAAAACAGGATTACTCGGGGAAAGACCTGGGATCTTTCGTTCTAGACATTTTAAATTTAAAACAGAAAAGTAACTTGAGGCACATAACAATATATTTCTTTAGCTCTGGCTCCATACTCTTAAAACGTTTGAGAAATCCACGTCAGGTGTTTTTTTTAGTTTTAAATTGCTTTGCAATTGCAAAGTTAATCTATAAGATAGGCATACTATTTTAGATTCACGTTACAACTATTAGAAAACTCATGTCTATAAAGAAATACCTTTTGCTAATTAAGTAGGATGTCACTATATCTCTTTAGTTGGGAAGTTCAGACGGGATTGCTCTTGACTAGCAGTCATCCCCCTGCCTCTGCCTCATGAGTGCTGGAATTTAATGCGTCCACTATCAAAACAACTAGAAGTAAATTTTTATTTGAAAAAATTACATTGCTGTGATATTTATTTTAATTATAGTATCAGGGACTGGGGAGATGGTTCCACAGGTAACCACTGGTCCCAAGATCATGAGAAGTGGAGTCCACACTCTCCGAATCTATTTAAAAGCTGCCAGGTGGGCATGGCAGCAAGCCTCTCATGCCTGCAATGGAGGCACAGACAGGGAAATCCCGAAGGAAGTTGGCTAGCCAAACTAGCCGGAACGGGAGCTCAGGGTTCAGCAAGAGACCTCGCCTCAGTGTGTAAGGTGGAGAGCAATCAAGGACTCTGACATCAGCTTCATGTCTCCACACGCAGGAACACACGTGTTTGTACGCTCCTCCCCACGTGGGTCAACAGGTGTGCACGCAAGCATGCAGGGCGCATACATCCTGTGCAGAAATAAGTAATAGCACATCTGTTTATCCAAATCTGGTGTTTGTTCTCGGCCTGGACATACTTGAGAAGACAAATTATTCTGTGGGAGGCAGTCCTCCAAAAAATAATTAAGTGAGGTTGTCCCTTCTCAAAAAAAATTCCATCTCTAAACATTTTTTTTTTGAGACAGGGTTTTGGAGCTCTTGTAGACCAGGCTGGCCTCGAACTCCCAGAGATCCGTCTGCCTCTGCCAGCTGGGATTAAAGGCGTGTGCTACCGCTGCCCGGCTCTATTTCTAAACATTTTATTATTTGTTTAAAGTGTGTGAGTGTTTTGCCTGCATGTACATTGGAGTAGCATGTGCATGCCGGTGCCCTTAGAGACCAGAAGAGGACATCAGATTCCTGGAACTGCATGTGGGTGCCGGGAATTGAACCTGGGTCCTCGGGAAGAGCAGCCGGTGTTCCTAGCCATCTCTCCAGCCCTCTGGATAAATTCTTAAAGTATCTTTTACTCAACCTTCTTTCCTTCTTATACATTTATTTACCTGTGCCTTAGGCAATCTAAGTTAAATAATTTAAAATATGTTCCACAATTTCAATAATTACTTCAAAGGTGCATCATCTACTAATAACTAAAACCTGAAGAATAGCTATTAATTTTTAATGAAATTAGTAAAGTTAAAAAATATTTGTTTCTCACTTACAAAATTTATTATCATTAGATGTTTCATAAGCATTCATATTTTTAATTTAAACCAGGTTTTAAAGTATGAATGGCTAAAACCACTGCAGGGGACGAGTCTGTGACATTCTGAATCTATGACGGGGTGCAGAAAACAAAAACGGGCCCTCTCTAAAAAAATCAATACAGAAACCTCAGAAAATCCCCACAAGGAACACTGCGGTCCTTTTGCCTAAAATAGAGGAATGAGCACAGCCGTGTTAAAAGCGACAGGGTAGGGCAGGGCTCTTCCCGGCTTCCCCAGTAGTTAATGACACAGTAACGGAACCACTTCCTTTTTTCCCTGATGTCTGACCTGTAATTGTCTGCTCAGTTTTGGCTCCTCCTTCCTCCTTCCCCATATTTTCATCCTCCTGGGTTCTGAATCACTTCTCTTTGCGTATTAATTAAAATCTCCAAAGGATGGCTCCAGATTTAAATGTCTTATTATATTTACTTTCCTGCGTGTCAACGATTAAAATCCTGACAGTAACTTAGGAAGTTCTAGTCCACAGGGGCTTGCGTTCTGAGATCACACCACGCCCCCTCAGTGTCCGCTTCAAATCACGGAGCTACTCTTCGAAAGCAAGAATGTTGTTGTTAAGGGGTTTTCAAGCCTTCTAAGAAAGAGAGTAGAGCTGATTCCTGTGTTTAAAGGATGCCTTGGAGCTTAGGAAGGGGCCTTGGACAAACTGCAAGGGCCCTTCCGTGGTGTCCCCCTCGGAAGCCCTGCGTCCCTCTGCTGTGCCTCCCTCCAGGTCGTCGAAGGAATGGCCAGATGAATTTAACAGATCCCTTTGCTGAGTTTTCAAACCTGTTTTTCACAAGCTGGTCCTCCTGGCCCAGGCCTGTAATCCCTGCCCTTGAGGAGAGGGAGGGGCTGACACTGGAGGACCTTCCTTCAGTTCAAGGCCAACCTGGGCTACCCAGGGAGAGCTAGTCTCGAAACAGAAGAGAAGAAAAAGGTCTCCATGAGTTAGACTTTCAAGCCGAAAGAGCTGTGTGGTGACCAAGTCACAAGAAGAGAGGAAGGAAACGTTATTAACAGCGGCACCAAAACTCTCTCTGTTCGACTTCTTCCTAAAAGCTCACGTGGGATGGAAAAGCGCATTTAGACACATCTAAATTCCTTCACCCACCGAGCTATACAGCCAAAGACAAAGCGGCAGGAAAAGCCATTACGCTCTTGCAGCTCGGGCTTGGAAATCTGCCCACGAGCAGCTCAGCTGATGCTCTCCAGAAATCATTTCTTTCCAAACACCGGACGCTGCCTCTGGACAGGCTTTGGGGTCGGGAGGCAGAAAGCCCCAGAACCTCACTTCTGTTTCTGTTCCCCGGTTCTCGTGCAGACGGGACTCGACCTTCTTGGCGTCTGGAAGAGCTTGCGTTCATTTGCGTGCACCCAGAGACATTAAATGATCCTTGAATAAAGGTGACAGCAATAATACAGCAGGGCCTTCCAGCACAGCGATGGCTGGCTACTGCCAGGCTGTTCCCAGTCGAAGCTGGCACACAGTAACGGAAGTTTCTGTTACTTAGAGGTCAGCGTGTTCCACGCACTTTGGGTAGTTTTCTGAATAGAATGAGACATTGTGGAACCATAACAGCCTTCAAAATACTCTAGTGCCTTAACTTAGATTATCAGAAAAAAAATTCTGTTTTCATCAGTACTCTGATAGCAATGAAAACACAGCTCAAGAGAGAGGGTGCAGGAAATGGCTTTTATTTCCAGGTTCTATAACAGAAGACCCCCACCCCCTAAGGAACGCTGGAAAGGGTCAAAGGGCAAGAGCTGAATTAAGGAACTGGTGGACCCTAGATGGGGAAGCACTCAGCTACTTGCATGTGTGAGGTCGGTTTTTCGTAAATCTGATGCCTAAGTGACCCCAGGTTCAGCTAACCACAGCACTGACATTCTGCCGTGCTAGTCCTCGAAATGAAGAGAGGAGCCAACTGCAAATCCCAGTTTGGAATATTGAGGTGGAAGAAACAGCTAGTTCTGAAATTCGTGTCACTGTGTTTTAATAGACTGAATAGATTTTAGTCGTCTTAATAGACTGGAAAGATTAGACATCACTTCATTATTCAAGGCTCTGATGTGTAGGTGATGGGCATGCTTCTGTTAGAAGGCACAACTTCATTACGGACATCAAGATTCCTTTTCTTAAGGTTTTATATTTACGGTGTCTGAGTGGGTGCCTGAGGAGTCTAGAAACGGGCATCATGGAGCTGTTCTGAGCTACCCGGTGGGTGGGGCTGGGACCTGAACTCAGATCTTCCTCAAGGGCAGCTAGTGTTCTTGACCCCTGTGTCATTTCTTCAGCCCAAGACTGGTGTGGGAGAATTGTCTGTATTCTGTCAATTGTATTTTAAATAAACATTGATTGGTCAATAGCCAGGCAGGAAGTATAGGTGGGACAACCAGACAGGAAGTAGAGGTGGGTCAAGGAGAACAGGAGAATTCTGGGAAGAGGACACAGTCCTGGTCCAGCCACAGAAGAAGCAAGATGTGACTACCTCACTGAAAAAGGTACTGAGCCATGTGGCTAACACAGATAAGAATAATGGGCTAATATAATTTGTAAGAGTCAATAAGCCAGAAGCCTGAGCTAATGGGCCAATCAGTTTATAGTTAATGTAGACCTCTGTGTAATTTCTTTGGGACTTAACAACTGCTGGAACCGGGCAGGACAGAAACCCTGACAACACAAGACCCTCTTCTGGCCTCCACTGGCACCACACATGGAAGTGGCATGCATGTGTATGTACAGGCAAACATTCACACACATAAAACGAAAATATATCCTCTAAAGAAATAAAGTAAAATTCTTTTGCAATTTAATTCCTGAGTAACAGGACACACAGACCGTAACATGAGACAATGAAAATAGTTTCAAGTTGACTTTAGAAACACTTCTTCACTGAATATCCTAGAGCAATGGCTAAGAGAGAGAAGCAAAATCTCCCATTCCAGGAAGAGGCAAAAGGTCAGGATGAAATACGAATTGGCACAGGCAAGAAGTAGAGGTGAAGAGGTAAAAGCTCCCAAGATGAAGGTCGCGTTAGGAATTGGATCTCCGTCTTGCAGAGGGAAATTGTCCTCGTGGTTTTCTTCCAGGGTGACAGATGACAGCAAATGAGGACACAGATGCATACTGGGAGGCGCTTATAGCTGTCATCAATTTGACACCCAGGAGGGAGTGTCTGGGTTAAGGTCAGCCTTCGAGAAGATGCCTGAGGGATTGTCTTAACTAAAGTAGTTGATGTAAGAAGACCCATCTTAGTCGCGGTTGGGAGCACTCCCGGAGCAGGGAACCTGGACCATAAGATATCTCAAAAAGCTCACAAGGGCAGGCATGCCTCACTCCACCCCTCTCTTCCTAATGGTTGCCTAGTGACCAGCTCACTCAGGCCCCGACGCTGTGACTTCCCTGTGATCAGGAGTCAGATAAACCCCTTCCCCCTTGAGTTGCCTTTGTCCGGGGTTTTCATCACAGCCGTAGACGAGAAACCGAGACCCAGCATCCGTTAAATTGTCCTTTAAACTATTGCAAAAGTCCCAAGCATAAAAGGAAAGCCAAGAACTCTTCACCTCAGTCCTGGCTCTGAGCTCAGGTGGATTCATGGAGCCCCATCTGAGGATGTCTTTATCCGCTTCAGCTCACACGGACCAGGAAAGACTCTTGTTGGAGCTAAGCTATGCCCGCTTGTAAGAGTGAGAAACAGAATGAAGTGTTTTCCATCTAGGAGTGTAACCCAGAACCAGTGGGAGGAAAGAGCAGGGAACGGAAGGGCTTGAGCATCTAGTGAGCCTCTACTCCAGGGCCCATTTGTTTTTGCACACGAGTCATAAACCAAAGTACCAGCAGCCAGCAGGTGAACTCAGGAATAGAAACAAAGACTCAGGGGGCTGGAGAGGTGGCTCAGTGGTTAAGAGCATTGCCTGCTCTTCCAAAGGTCATGAGTTCACTTCCCGGCAACCACATGGTGGTTCACAACCATCTGTAATGAGGTCTGCAGACATACACAGACAGAATATTGTATACGTAATAAATAAATATTTAAAAAAAAAAGAAACAAAGACTCAACAAGTACGGAATATCCTTCCAAAGAAAACAAAAGTTTATATAAAAGGACCCTCTCTAGGAGCATAGAGCTCCTGTCAATAGAAAAATGGGCAGGATTACCGTGGAGAGACACACCAACATCAACGGTACCTTTCCACGCTAGCAAGCACACCAGGGTGTTAAGTTGCTGCTCAACTCTCGAAGACCTGTGTCCGTGGCAAGGGGGAGGTTGGTACAAGCAGTGCAGACTGCCCACTTTCTCTTCACTGGCATTCTGGACCGCCATATAAAGATTTACCTACTGGTTATTGCACTTCACACCCCATGACCTTTCCTGTAAGAGAGAGCTTCCCCAAGAGCCAAGAGCGCTTGAAGGTGCAGGATGCCACCTCCTGGGGAACCCACTGTCCCGACAGCGTTGGGTGTCCCTTGCTGTCCTCTGGAGACTTAGGGAGAGATCGCAAGGGATGTTGGCATACTTTCACCGTCATCAGATTATCGTTCCAGGGGACTCCAGGGGCTTCAATTCTTTGCTCTACCGTGGAAGACACTTTGGGCATTGCATGACATCTTGGAAAATGGAAGCCAAAGCTACAGGTAACGAAAGTTCTCAATGAAAAAGAAGAGGGAAGTGAGAGACAAAAGCCTGGCTTAAAAGCAATCAGAATGACCTGCTGAATGTGGAGGTTAAACGCTAAAAAAGATATGTGTCTATTTTATTATTTATCATGCATTTCTGTGCAGATTCATGTATATATATCACATATTATCTATATCTATATATCCACCTAAGTATATATTTAATTCCATAAAATCCCAGAACACTACTTTGGGGATTTAAACTGATAAAGCCCAACCTCAAAGGGTCTGATTCTTGCAAGGAAAACACAGACACCTCTGGGGTGAAACGTGGCAACAGTTTGACAGGCCTAGCAGTAGGGCTAGAAAGGATTCATCCAATTAAAATTACGGGATGAATTTTGGCTGGCAGAACGTAATTACCAGCCTTGGACCGGATCCAGGATCCTGAGGTTAACACCCTTCCTCTTGCCAACAGCCCTCCTACCTGCCAACACTCGGAGCCGGGGAAGGCTGGAGCTGACATAATCACGCAGAACGCTGTTGTGACATCTAGGCACAATGAAGATGATGTGAGAAGCGCCGTGAACCTGGTTTCTTCTTTTTTTCTTTCCTCCTCACACTCATTATGTTGCCTATTTTTATATCACATTAGGCTAGAAACCAAATGTCCACATAAATGTTAATTTCCTCCAAGCCGTGTTTAAAAATTATAATTAGAAAATTTTAAAAAATAGATTTGGAGATTAATTTGCGCCGTCAAAGCAGTTATCAGGCGGTTATCTCGCCGCAGGAGTGAAACTAGCTAAAAATGGTGACGCCGAGTCCTTGTTATGTTAAAAAGGAAAAACAGCAACAACAACCAAAAACAGGTTCTGATTTTTTTTTTGTTATTGTTGTTGTTGTTTTTTTTTTTTTTTTTTTTGAAATGTGCTCTCAAGGTTGACTGGCCTGGGGGGTGGAGGAGGAAAAGTGTAAGCAAGCTACACATGCCTGGTAAACAGACTTACTGAGCATGCTCCTGGGCATGGCCCTGCTGGTGTACCACCTAAGGGTGAAAACCCCAACTGGAGATTAAGTCCCTGGATAGGCAGAGCAGAGTCCACTCTGGGAGGGGCTGGGGGGCTTGTCTCCAGTAGGAGGACGATCCTGCTTGCCTCTGTGGCCCTAAAGTACCCTAATAGTCCCTTGGATGTCTGTGTCCTGAGAGGTCCCGCTGAGAGGCCTGTGCCCGGACCCCACTACTCAGCGCTCTGACCCCTTCACTCCTCCAGGGAAAGTATAGAGACCTTGTCTATCACCTGAAGTCATCCTAGATGGGTTTGTGGTATGGATCTTCCTGTCCCAAACCAAGAAGAATGGAGCCATTGTTTTAGGTTCCTTCTAAGAGCAAAGGCCGGGGGCAGAGCACACGCGTTGGCCTTAGCCGTGAAGGTAGATTTCTCTCACGCCATCTTTGTGCGGTTTGGGTTGTCCATGGGGAGTCAGAATGTGGGACGAGTGGGAGAAACTAATCCTTTCTTTTGCACTGTTAGGGGTTGCCATAAACACCATTTGTTAAAAAGCATAATTACGTTGGGAAAGTGCCTGATGAGACAATTAAGCTACATAAACACACCGCAAACAAATGAAAACCAGGAGACACCCGCACCCCTTGTGCAAAGCGATTTTTTTTTTTTTTTTGTTTACCCAGGAAAACAAGGTCTGAGTTGCTTCCTTGTGACGTGACTAATGTCTAGAAAAACCCAGGGATCTGAGTTTTCTGAATTCCCTGGGATGGGACAATGGAAAACCTATATGTAAGTAGCCACGTAGTAGCCAGTGTGCTCCTGCAGAGTGAAGGTCTCCGACCTTAGCCATTTTCGTGAACGTTTCTGTTTAAAGTCCAAGTCACGGCCTTGTCCTTCACTCGGATAACATTCCCAGACACAGTGACCTTCTCTGAATGTTTGTGGAATGAATTCGCCAGGGCTACATTGCCAGTTGTGATTTTTAAACACACTATGATGACCTGGTCTTGGATTATTTTCTTGTATTTTGAGAAATTTTGATTCTTTTAGATTACAATGTTTGAGGTCTGGGACATGGTTTCCCAAATGCCATGTGGTGTTCTAAGAATTAATGGAACCTCCCAAATGTGCGTTATTAATGCTTTTATGGCAAAAAAAGTAAGTCATATTTTTGGCTATTGAGTAACATGTATGAGTATATGTGTCTCTCAGTTCAAGGAAGACGGCCCCCCCCCAAAAAAAAGAGATTTATTTTAAACTGTTTTAGAAACAGGAAATCAAAGGACAAGCCAGAATTGAGCTGATCAAATAGCCCAGATCACGCTCTGCAGAGATATTTATTTATTTGTCTCGGGAGTATTTTTTTAATTTACATATTAAGTAGCCTCCCTCAGCATCCTTTAGTTAACAAAATGATCCTGTCTGCTTGTTAAACAGGACAGACCTGGAGAGTAGAATCAGCTAAGCTGAGGAGGGCCACGCTCAAAGTAGAATGAGGCACTTCCACCAGAGAGTGTCGCTTCACGGTCAGACTGAGGAGTTGGCCACATATTTCCCAGGGCTGGTTCTACATTCCGAAGCCCAGCGTATGTGACCACTTAGAGAGAGAATACTGTTCCAGCCAGGCCAGTGTGAGGACTTTTCCTGTAGATCTTCTCCAGGTGGAACGGTAGAGGGTTCAGGTCATGACATCTGCTTTCCAGGAAGGTACAATTTTCCTGGTTAGTGAACGTGAAGATAACCAACACTGAGCGACAGGAACCGCAGGCAAAAAATCAATTTTCTTTTGTTCCAAAAAAAGTCACCAGACTGGGGTTCCATGCTGAGGCCTGCTTACCAAACACGTCAGAAACCAGAACTCTTCTCTCTTCAGTAGCCTAGCCTTTAGTGGCTGAGCCATCTCTCCAGCCCTGTGGGGCCACTGGCAGTGGGACCAGGATTTATCCTTAGTGCTTGAACTGGTCTTTTGGAGCCCATTCTCTTTGCATGGATACTTTGCTCGGCCTAGATCTAGCTGGGAGGGGCTTGGTCCTGCCTCTAAGAGATGCGCTAGACTTTGCTGACTCCCCATGGGAAACCTTATCTTCTCTGAGAAGTGGATGGGGGGGGGATTGGGTGGGTGGGGTAGGAGCAGGAGGAGGGGAGGGAGTGTGAACTGGGATTGGTATGTAAAGTGAGAAAAGATTGCTTCAAAAATTAATTAATTAATTAATTAAAAATTTAGCAGGAGAGAGAGACAAGAGAGACAGAGACAGAGACAGAGAGAGACAGACAGAGAAAGAAAGAGACAGAGAGACAGAGAAAGAGAGAGACAGAGAGACAGAGAAAGAGAGAGACAGAGAGAGACAGGGAGAGACAGAGAGACAGAGACAGAGAAAGAAAGAGACAGAGAGACAGAGAAAGAAAGAGACAGAGAGACAGAGAAAGAGAGAGACAGAGAGAGACAGAGAGAGACAGAGACAGACAGAGACAGAGAAAGAAAGAGACAGAGAGACAGAGAAAGAGAGAGACAGAGAGAGACAGATAGAGACAGAGAGAGAGAGACCAGAAGAGAGGATGCTGTTGAGAGCACAGCAAAGCAGTTAGTTCTTGGAGAAAGTGGTGTGAACAACCGGTGGGTGCCGGGGCTGCTGCTCCCTGCACTGAATCTATGGAGCCTCTTCCTGTGGCGCTGCCGGGTCTTGAGCCTGCACAGCGCCTTCTGCAGCAGTTCTGGGTAGCGAGATAGAGAGAGACTCAGCACTGTAGCATGCACACTTGGTCTCCTCAAACGCCTGCATTAGCTGTTCAAATCTCTGAGGTGCAGATTGTCCAGGATACCTGTTAGGCCCCCGAGAAGAATCTACTTACCCCAAAATGCACTGTTGGCTCTATGGGCCCCTTATTTGACCATTGATCCAATAAACATCCTACATAATACATCCTGCTTTTTATTGAGAAAGTTCAATAAAAAATAAGTTTTCGGAATGCTGAGGAGTTTTCAAAGCACTGCAGCAGGTACAGCTTATGATATCATCACAGTACAATTTTGCTCCTGTGTTTTCTCTGTGCCAGGACCTTCTTGGACAATCACATTGAAATGATCTGCACCGGATCACCCAGTGGCTTGGGAGACACTGTAACTCACGGCTCATGTCTCTCTAGCCAGCACGACCGAGCTGTATTCCTACTATGCCTTTGTCATCCTCCACAGAACATTCCTGTGGTGACATGCGGTTTTAGTCAATCACATACAAAGCGTAGGTTATCTGCAGGTTTTAAAATCGCTTACATAGAAGTATTTGTTACTACGTCAGTAGCTTTGTGTCACTAGGTGAGCATTAGAGCATCAGTCTTCCAAAATAGTATGTTTTAATTTCTGATTGTCGGTTTTTACAGCCTCCATGAGAAAGGAGAGTCCTCCTCAACCCAGCTCTAACCAAAAGCACGTTTAGGCTACTGCCTTCCAACTTGGAGATGTTCCCAATTTTTGAAAAGAAACACCTTTCGGAGTCAGTACGCAACGGGTTTTTTCACTCGTTCGTTCTCTGTAGGAAGAGCCTCCGTGGGCTTCTCAGGCTCAGAAAGAGGGCCACCCGCGTCTGTGACTGTGTGCAGAGACACGTGTGGAAGGCACACATGGATGGGCTGGTGCCTGGGTCTCAGCTCCCAGTTTTTTTTTTTTTTAATCAGCATATTAGTGGCAGCCGCTCAAAGGGAATTATAGCTATTATACTCCATTACAAACACCAAACAATTTTCTTCCGCAGAGACGCATCCCGGCCGCTCCTCCTGCCAGCACATTCTCTTCCTACATGTGTGTTTAAGAAATTGCAGGAGAGTGAGTTCCATTCTTTCGGCCTTTGGGTCCCATTGAATCACGCGAAAGTACAAATAAAAGCTTTTCAGAAGATTTAAGCTAAAAAACAAAATCCCCTCCACACCCCGCCAAAAAAACAAAACAAAAACCCAAAAATCATCGTATCTCTTTTCTTCCAGGAGCTAGCATGTTATGAGAATCCAGATGAAAGAGGAAACTGCAAGCTTTTGCTCTGGCCTCATCTTTTGTGGTTTGAAAGGTGCCGGGGCGGTTGCACAGGTTAGAAAAGTGAGTCTGCCTTACAAACACTTTAAGGGAATGTATAAGGGTGGGGCTAAAATGATGTAAATCTTTTTTTCTAATTAGGCAAAAGTGGGCACAATTAAATGACCTCCTGGCTCTTCATACGGGAACCTTCGCTATGAGTTTTAGACCTACACCAGCGCGGGGTCCATTCATGCCCCTTTGACTGTGAGCAAGTGCCATATTTTTATCTTCACACGCAGGCAATATTAAGAGTGGAGGGCTGCTGTAAGCTACAGTTACCGGCTCAAGCTTCTTTTTCCTCCAGTTTCTGAAAAGATCTGTTGTTGAGTTGCCAGGGGACAGAGGCGTAATGGCATCACTACAGGCCTAATTGCCACCTAAAGCCTTTAGACCTTCACTTTGAATTTGCTTTTGTAGGATTAAGGGGGGGACTTTTCAGGAGGCTGGACCGGGCTTGTAAACTTCAAAAATAACTTTGGGTTTCTGTGTATGACGACCGCACCAGGCTATAGCGGCTTTCTTCTCCAGGTTACACTGCCCAGGGTGTAGGGTACAAAAGCTGGAAGTCGTTTATGGCTTGCTGTGGGTGGCCCTGCAAAGGAGCTGGCATGGCGTGTGGTCAGAGCGGTTTCAGATGGACAGGTGTACGCACACCCCACACCTCTCGCGGCAGACGCTAATTGCCTTCCCCTACATCGGTGCGGTCTTTTGTTTTGTGTTTTGGTTTTTAAGAGTCCTAGACCTTGCTCAGGGAAGTTTGATCTCTGTTTTTTTGGGAAGGAAATATTGACAAGAATGGGATGTGATCATTTAGACACAAAATGCAAAAGTCACACAATTTTTATTTGTTTTGAGACAGGATCTTACCTTGCAGGCCAGATTGGCCTTAGTCTCCCAAATTCTGATCAGACAATATCACAGTCAGTTTCAAGTGATACAACCAGACCATTGAATAGAAAGTTTAACTTAGGCTAAGCGAGCAGAACTTTGCTGGGTTGAGTAGCAAGAACCTAAGGTCTCTTACAGACATCCAATGCTAAGAACCGAGCAGAGCTTCCGGCTGTCCGTACCCACGCGTGCCGTAGAAAGCAGGCATCTCTGAATACGAATGCCCTGCTTGGTGTCATTCTCAAAGCTCTCAACCTAGAGATTTTCTATCAAATTGAATTTAATTATATGAGAAGAATTTAAGTATAAGAGTTTCACAACAGAAAAAAAAATCCGCGCATTTTTGCGATATTTTCTTTTTTAAAATAAATTTATTTTCACTAATTATTGGGGTGATCCATCCATGCATACAATGGATTTTTTTTATCATATTTGCTTCCTCACCTCCCTTAAACTTCCAGATCCATTCTCTGCCTGCCCACTTCCAAATTTGGGTCCACCTGTTAAGAAAAAATAAGAAAAGGGCAGCTGGGCCGACGCAAAAAAGTCCAATTAGGTCAAATCAAACCAAATCAAAATGCCCATCATTTTATTAAGTAAGACACTCTTGGGTGGCTGGTAGACAGGACAGCAGGGAGCAAACCCGGAACCATGTGTTTCTCCTCACTTAAATACCCTGTGGGAGTAGTTCTGACCCCCCCCCCCTTGGGTCAGGACCTGGCATGCTGGGATTTGGAGTCCAGACGAATGCAACTCCCAGGTCAGGGGTGCTGGGATGGATGCCAGGGGCTGGAGGCTATGCTCCAGACTTAACACCACCCGCCAATCCCACTTGACGCTACCCGCACATGCATGGATTTGAGACCATCCATTGGAGCATGGTCAACCTCCAAGAGTCTACACCCTAAAGGAAATCTGACCCCCCCACACCTCCACCCCCGCAAAGAAGTCATTATCTATGCAAAGCTCCTTAGGCAGGGGCAGGATCTTCCGAGCCCCCATGCAATCCTTGCTGGATTCATCTGTGTAGGTCTTGTACAGACAACCACCACCGCTTGGCTTCATGAGTGCAAAGTCATGCTTGAGGCACGGGACCGACAAAGGGTGTGGACTTTGTACCGGCCCCAGGTGTCTTCGGGACTCAACTTTCCAATTCGTATCCATGACGTTTATGACATTTTCACTAATAACATTGGTCCAGTAGCGAGAGAAGACACAACAGCAGCTTTCGGTGAGCCCTTGGACTCTTCCAAGCGGAAGGATGCTTTGCCTTGCCCGTCTGTGTTCCATTTTCTACTGTAGCGGTAACAATGAGGTCGGAAGCCACTAGAGGTTAGCTCCTGCTCCTCTTTGCTCTGACTTTGCCTTTTTTTCCTTACGCACAAGTCTAAGGCTTTCTGTGGAGGTCATCTCTCACACGCATGGCTTCAACCTCGGGGGAGAGTTTAATTTGGAAAATTTGAGCTACGTCACTTGAGGTGTTTTTGAACGAGGCAAATTGGGAGCAAAGAAAGCCCTTTTGCTTGGACGGTCTAGCTGCTTTGTGGTTAATTACGGAGCCGAGCCCAGGACCTTTGGGGAAAGCCCTTCTCAGGGTAATTGCATTCTTCCCTATGTGACCTCAGAAACGCTACGAAGTCGCCTCGTTTTTCTTTAACAGTGAATTCTCTAACATTTGCAGTGTAGATTCGGATTTCAGCTGAACTAGGGACACCAGGGACGGAAACTGAGACTATTCAATCCCTCCCTGCTTGTGATTCATTCTCAATGTGACCTGACAGCCAAGGGGTCGTTTCCCAAGGAAATCTGGGCCCCACGTTGGCTTGACTTTTGATCCAGGAAAGAGTTATCTTCGGTATCGAGAGTTTCCACACAAAACCAGGAGCTCGGCACTGTCTAAACCGTAATAATGACGCTAATTGTCTTCCAAACAATTCTGGAGGATTGCATTGACTCTGGAATTAACTAGTACATGGAGTTCTTCCTGACGTCAAGACTGGTCCCCGACAGATGCTCTCGCGGTGTCAGAGAGAGTCGAGAACCGGAGGGTCCAGCCTTTCTCTCATGCTTTGCCCTCTGCCCCACTGGCAGCTACTGCGCCTCATGGTTTAAACATGGACATTTTTAATTAAACCAGAAGAGCTCAGCTGCATTCTTGAACTAATTTATAACATTTGATTTGAAATGTAATAGCTTCAATCTTCCTCTGATTAAAAACAGTCATATACTGTACATGGTTACTATTTTGATGCTCCAACATGCAGTTTTTATTTTTACATCCCCCCCTTTCTACACAGCTGTTCATCTAATATCATCCAAAAATTTTTAAAGAATCTTTTTTTTATAACAACATGCTCAGGCATCCTTATGAGGCAGAAATATTCACAGTCTAGGATCCCAGTATTTTCAGAACAGTAAAGGGATGTTTTTCATAGAGTCGCCCCTTTCCAGGAAAACTAACTTTCCATGTGGGATTTTTGGCAACATAAAAATATAGTTGAGATTGGTCCGTGTAACCCATGTGTCCATTGTATGCAAAAATTCCTAACAACTGCAAGGTTACTTATACCTTAAGGGGGGGGGAGCTTCTTAAAGTAGGTCCATAGTCTGTGCTCATGGTATTTGTAAGGCAATGCCCACATTATTTGTAGGTTTTTGAGCACTGTTTCTGTGTATGCACATGACTTTAGTTGGAAAACTTCTAGAATAAAGGGGAAAGCAAGGCGGGAGTGAGGGTAACACAAACACAAGCATGTGCCAAGGACTTCAGTATGGTTGACCAGAACTTAGTGGAGGTCTAGACTAGGAGAAGCAGTCCCAGGAAACTCAAGAGACGCAGCTCGAGACATCATCAGAGGGGGGGAGTCGGAATCTTTATTTTATGGGAAAGGTCGGAGAGATTGTTGGAAGGGGTATGGTTGGCTTTGCGTCCTGTGCCTGCATGATTGAGAATGGAGATGAAGGAGGACGGTAGAAAACAAAGAGAATAAAGGTTGTCGGAAAGCAGAGGGTGGCAGGACTCCAGGGTGATAGAGACTAGGGATGGTAGGGACCATGAAATAGCAGGGAACAGAGGACAGTAGAGAAGATGGAGCCACGGGACTCCAGGGTGATAGAGACTAGGGATGGTAGGGACCATGAAATAGCAGGGAACAGAGGACAGTAGAGAAGATGGAGCCACGGGACTCCAGGGTGATAGAGACTAGGGATGGTAGGGACTAGAAGGTGGAAGAGAGTAGGAGATGGCAGAACATAGGCAGAGCTATCATTGGGCTCTTGAACTTATAATTTAGAGGCCAAGAGGCATGTGTACCTAGCCTATGTTTATTTAACACTTGAGGATTTATTTCAGTGTTTTAATCTGTTGGGCCATGCCTCTTTTTTTTTAATGTCTCCATTGTATCTTGAAACGTTTTACTCTCCTCCTTGCCTCCTTCTGCCATTCCTTCTCCTTCCGTCTCTTCTGTATTTGCTTTGTACCAAAATGATGTGTGTTGCCAAAAGTCAAATGCTCTGTAGAGTTTATTCCCGAATCCACTAAGTATGCCCTTACCCACAGCCTCAACCAGACCTATGTCTCAGGCTCCTTCCTTCAAAGCTTTCAACTCTTAAATTTTATTATTTAAGGTTTATTCTAGCTCTGTAAACATCACGCTGATTGCAGCAGTTTCACTGGGAAGCGTCCCCCACAGGTGCAGGCATTTGCCCACTTAGTGTCCAGCTGGAAGCCTTGTTGGAGGAGGTTTAGCAGGCTCGGCCTTGCTGAAGGAAGCAGGTTACAGGAGGGGTTTTGGGTGTGCATAGCCTTGCCTGTAGTTCCTGTTCTCTGTTTCATGTTTACGATTGAAGATGTGATCTCTTAGCTTCCTGTTCCTGCTGCTGTGCCTACCACGTGTTGCTGGGCAATGCTGCCATCATGGACTCTTGTCCATCATAGGCCAGAATAAACTTTCTCTCATTGTGTTTTATCTCGGTGAGAGAAAAGTAACGAACACACTTATATCATTATTCTTGGTTTCTCAGTTTTAGACATCATTTCCTAATTTTTCACTACAGAAGATGTACTATAAATGAACATGAACTTTTCACCCCGTGCTTCATGGTCACATGACTTCCCCACTTGAGCTTCACCTTGGTTTCTCCTCTGAATGAGGTTGCTACTTCTGGTCATTTCACGTGTGTGGTCTGAGTCTGGTTGTTTCATGTCTGCTCGTTTGCCACCCGGGATCAACTAGATCACGTTTTCCTCACGCTCTGCCATTCAGCAGCTGGGGCCGCCACCTCTGCTTCCAGATCTCTCAGTAGAGGTGACTTAAACCTGTTCTCTTCAGCACCTTTTCTTTGGTGCTTCTGGTAGAAGCGAAAGTAAACACATAAACCCACATCTCCGTCTTTACCTTAAATCTCCTCTAGTTCTTGGTGATTTTTAATTATCTTGGATTATTCAGTGAATCCATCTAATTCTGAATAAGAGGTAAATTTATACGAATACTCTTGTATAATCCAGCTTCCCACCTGATATTGTTGGTATCTAACCTGCATCCCTGGACTTCTGCCAACTTTCTAAAGCTTCTCCACACGACTACGTGGACCATTCATGCACTTCCTGTATGTTTTCCACATCTCCCTGGCTCACAGTTTCTACACACAGGAGTGGATATTTCTGTTGCTGGAACATGCGAACTTTATGAGGAATACCGAATGGAGACAGAAAAGGGGCGGTGTAAGGGTAGAAGATACTTAGAAAATGCTTCCTAATGATTTCTCAATAAGAATGGGCTTACCTCCTCTTCAGAATCAGAAAAATTCGGCTTTGAATGGTGTGGCACATAGGTGTACATGTTCTAAGTGTTGGGGATGCTGGTCTTTGTTTCACGTCACCGATTCAGTGGACTAATACTTACACCATGTCGGGTTATTATTAAGACAAAAAAGATAGCATGAAGAAAGTTACATAAAGGGAGCACAGTTCATTTTTCTTCATTTGCTAGTGTATGTGTTTTCCTCAAATCTACAAGACATTAATGAATTGTACGGGAACCATCAGCCTCATGATACGCTGGGGAACTGTTTTTGTTTCCCAGAGGACACGTGCCGTGACAAATTCTCAGCGCCATCAACACTTGTGGGGAGAGTCTCGAGACCCCTAGATTGCCTCATGCAAACTGTTGAAACAAGGGTTGATCTGGCAAACCAGGAGCAACTTTGCACATCGAGAATTTTCGACTCTAATTTTCCAGTTGCTATGGAGATGGTCTCAGGAAAAAAAAAGCGATGGATTTGGTTGAAATTCATCAGTTGAGGTGCTGGTTTCTCGGAGAGTTCTTGTCATCTTTGGCACTACCTCTATTGCCACAGCATAAAAACGATAATTGGTTTGATAGATGCGGGTCACCATACTTAGAACATGTCGTTTACCTTGAGGGGGACAGGATACTGACACCCCAGAAAACTCCGGAGAAAATGAAGGATTAAGAATGGTGAAAATACTTCAATTGTCTGAAAATCCTTCAGACTGATTCCCAGTGACTTACTATGGTGCTATTAAGGTCAGTCACAAGGTTACTCACAAATGGATCTCACTATAGACTTAACACATGTAGGGGGATTATACCTACTGCTATAACACAGAGACAGTAACAAGAGAAGAAGAAAAAGCCAACTGGGAGACATGGAAGAAACAAACCTAATCTTCTCTGACCAGCAATTATGGGCAAAACCAGCTACACCCCAAACAGTTGCATTCTTTTCTCTCATTTGGGTTCTGCTGCAAACTAAGGGTTCGGCAAATTCTCACCCCACTGTGTGGCTTTGGGGCAGTTGGGGAACCAGAGCTGGGAGACAGAGAAATGCTCTCCCTGTTTGTCTCCAAGGTGGAAAATCCTAAGGTCCATTAGGAGCAAGTCCCAGTTTTGTGCAGCTGTGACCAGCTTGAGAATGTACCTTTGGGCCGGTTTTCCGTCCTTCCCTGTTTCATTCCCAATATATATCAAACAGATTTTACTAAAATATCGATGAGAACAGATGTCCAAAATGAACCTGCCAATTCGATGGACAGGTGGAGTGAATGGCATCTTTCCTCCTTCCTGTCCACTTCCTTGTAATCCCTTCCTATCCTAGAGATACCATGTAAGATTTGCAGTTAAGACTTGGGAGGCTCCACTTCCCAGGCAATCACTTCTAGGAATAACGCCTCTCGGACTATTCAGGATTAAGCCATTTGTCCTTGTGACACACATTAAGCACCCCTTTATCAGTGAAGAGAACTGTTGGGGAGGGGAGCACCTAAACCGTAGCAACCTTATGATTCCCGTTTTCAGTAGACACGTGTAACACTCAGAGATGGGTGTTTTCTGAAGTTACCCACGGTGCTTTGGAGACTTGGGCTCGATAAGCGATTTCCAGGGGTGACTGGTGACTCAATTTTGAAGTACAAGTCCCCTGATGCTGTAGACACTTTTCCAGAATTCCTTTCCATTTGTCCCCCCTCCCTAGGATGTATAGGGACCTCCAGCATGATGGGATACTAGCCATACTGGTGGACCCATAATACTAAGCCCATAAATGCAATTTCTGTATGCTTAGGTACACACCTACTCAACCCCTGGTTTCTATTGGTGGAGACAAGGTGTGCCTTCTTGAAGACTCAGAATGTAGCGATTATGACAACACATGGCCATATCACTGTACATTGTGAAAATGATTGCATCATTAAACTAGCATTCGGTATTACGTGGTCATTAAAGTTATATCTATGGAAGAGCGTGTTCTCCAATCCTAGCTAATCAGGAAGATGTCGTCAGAAACAACAAGATGCTAATTGCGCTTGCCTGTCCTCCATGCTCACGGTGGAAGCATCTGAGTTATCTGCTAATTTAATGTGGCTCTAAGTTATCGTAAGGGGAGCGAGCAAGTGGGAGATCCTGCTCCTGTTGGGTCTCTGACGGCAGAGGCCTTGGGGAGGCGGGATGCAGGGTGTATAGCAACGGGATTAAAGGAAGAACGGAGAAAGGGGGAGACTCTCCTTCCTGTTCCCAAGAAAACGAGGAAATGAATGCTGGGTTTGAAAGGAGAGCAATGTTGAACCCGTTCCCTAGAGAGAAATGCCAATAAAGAAGTGGAAACATTACCTTTATTACTGATGAGACTAACACTGATGGCTGCACGCACCCAGAGGTTGGACAGACTTGTCAATCCAGACACGCACACACACACAGACGAATGCACGCACACACGCACACACGCACGTGCACACACACAACTAGCCTAGGCAGTTTTCCTAACTCTGTGCCAGGCAATGACAGTGGGGAAGGAGGCAGACCACTGCACTAAGCTAACATGGCTGTGGGAACAAAGTTCCAAGACCAGGCGACTTAAGCGGCAGAAATGTACTGTCTCAGATCTGAAGGCTGCGAGTCGTAGATGAGAGTGTTTTCTATCCTGGCTCACACATCTCCCGCTTCGTGTTCACACGGCACTCTTCCCGAACGAGGTCTACGCTCACATCTCTTCTTTTCTTTTTCAATGAGAACACAAGTTATATTGGATCCTGGCTCCATCTACTCCAGTGTGACCCGAAGAGGGGAGAGGCTGTGAGAAACGAGTTGCTCAGACCTGAAGGTTGGGGTGCAGTGGTAAAGAAGTAAAGTCCACATTTGAAATGACTGAATTTCAAAAATTTAAAATAAGAATGAAAACCTTCCAATGACTTGGAAGGCACCCGGGAGCTGAGCACCCAAGTAGCTCATGAAAACCATTTGTTTGTTACTTGCGGGAACACAGATGGGACCGAGAGGTAAGCAGCTCATTGTCGTGTTGGGAGTGGGCTTATATTGAAGACTCTTAACTATTGCTGCTGCATGGCTTGAGATATTTCTTTTTCTGTTGCTGTCATACAATGCCACGACCAAAGGCAACTTAAGGAAGAGTTGATTTGGTTTCCAAATCCAAATGGAGAGGAATCCATCATGGTGGGGGATATGGTAGCCCGCTGCAGACGTGGCTGCAGAAAGCTGAGAGTTCATATCTTCAAATGGAAGCATGCAGGGGGGAAGGAGAGAGAGAGAGAGAGAGAGAGAGAGAGAGAGAGAGAGAGAGAGAGAGAGAGACTCAATGACCTACTTTCTTCACCAAGCATGCACTTCCTAAACGTCACTAAATAACACCACCAGTTGGAGGCGAAGTGTATTGGGGACGTTTCTCGCTCAAACAATTACATTCTTGTTCTGGAACAATCTGGCAGAACTAGCTCAAGGAGTGTGAAGCCCAAGACATGAGAGGAGGCGTTAGGGTTGCAGGGGGCAATGACTGGAGTTTGCTGACTGAACTGGTGTTTCCATAGCAGCAAGGCCAAGGGCATGACTGCATTTGGGATCGTAAAGAAGGGGAACATTTGATTTAAGTTAATATGAGAGCCAGACATACTCCTGCTGTCACTTGGTGACAAGCGTGAGCCAACCCATAGTGTCATGTGTTGAGTAATAAGGCAGGAAGTCAAATAATGAAGAGGCCAAGCTAAGAATTCAGAGACTAAAGACACGAGTTCTGTCAGGGATCAGCCTCAAAGGGATTCACACGTCCCAGGGTAGGGCCGTGTGGCTTAGGAATATTAGATAGAGGGAAAGAGATACAAAAGGAAAAGGAACAGAGGGGCAGAATAGAATTGGGAGGGTGATCCAATGAATACTGAATTCATCCGTGTTTGTTTTCCATATGCTTCTGTACCCTAATTCAGAACGGGAGAAGTCAAAAGACTGCTTTAGCATGACACAAAAAACATACAGGGCTTCAATACCTGAAACACCAAGCAACCATATTCTGAGTTAAGCATTCTGTTGTTTAGGCAGGACGTGTAGCCACCACACCTTAGACCAAGCATCCTGTAGGCGGTCACTCCCTGGTCACAGCCTCTGTCATAGCCTTGAAGGAGCAGGAATAGGCTTGCATTCTCTGATCTTTGGTCAAGGTGGAATGGATGCACTTATGTGGGCTCCCACAGAGTTCAAATCCTTACTTGCCAAATAATTTTTGTATTTGGTGTTTTCTTTTATGAGATAGAAGAATAGTATCGTCTTGTAAAGAGGTTTTGAGAAGTAAGAACCGTAGTCTCTGGTTCTCTGCTTTTTGCCTTCTGTCATTGTTTGTGTAGACTGTCCACGTCCTGTGAGGGACCACTGGACGGTTGAGGCTCAGGCTATCTGTCCTCTTCCACTGCAAAGACACCAGATCTTTCTTTGTTTGATGCATCAAAGTTGCCAGCAAACCTCTTGAGCAGAAGATCTAAAGCGTTCTATAGCAGACGATGTCTCCTCATTCGCTTAGGCGGTGTTTAGTACCTGTCTCAGAGAAATGCTGTGGGGACAGGTAGGTCATATGACCATCTGATCATTACTGGAGTGCCTGTTTTTGTTCCCGCTGTAAGTTCTAGTGTTATCAGTAGTAACGGAGCCACAGATATGTCCACAAAACAACCAGAGAGCCACGGGAGAAACTAAGTTATTGAGGAAAGTGTTAATATGATCGATCTATCTATCTATCTATCTATCTATCTATCTATCTATCTATCTATCTGTCTTCTTTCTATCTATCATCTATCTATCTATCTATCTATTTATCTATCTATCTATCATTTATCTATCTTCTTTCTATCTATCATCTATCTATCTATCTATCATCTATCTATCTATCTATTTATCTATCTATATCATGTTAATACTATATATAGTTAATATGTCACTCAGAATAGTGTCTTTCTTTGGACGAACAATATTATGCCTGCACAAAGGCTTAAATGCATTATCGTGTGCCCTACAAAGTAATAATAAGCTCTTTGGAATAGCAGGTACTTTATTTTATATATAGTATACCTAGCAAAGCATGTAAAGTATGTATGTAAACATGCATGTGTAGAATGTATTTGTGCATGTATGTATGTAGTATCCAGGGTGCCCCAACATTATGCAGTGCCGTGCACTTTGGTGAGTGCCCATGTCTGCATCTCCGTGAAGGTGTGTCTTGATAATAGGAACTTGTTGGCCTGCCCTTCTTCTGTTTATAATTAAGGCAGGAGATAGGTTCACTCTTTTCATTCGATAGCTAGAAGACAGACCCAGAAGCAAGAAGGCACTAGTCCTTTCCTGTTAGGATAACAACAAACATTCATAAGACCTTATCATGGGCTTTTTTCTTAGTTCTTTTTCAAAATTCGAGCTACTTCAGGTTAAAAGTTGAGCTTCATCTCCAACCACTTATTCTTGGCCTCCTGAGTCGTCTGGTAATTTATGGTACGGTGTATACCCTGTATGGTGTGGAAGATTTCCCTTTGCTGGTACTTGGATAGCTAAGCACAGGGGCCCCGCGCTTTCCTCCGAAGGTTGCCTTCAGATCCCCTTGTAGGTAACGGTCTGCGTGTGCACAATCCCTTCCTGCACCATTGCAGGGTTCTCACCTTGAAACCTATCCTCGGCTTTACTTTAAAGCATCTTTCGTTTACTTTTAATATCCAAGGGCCTATAAATGACTGTTAGACTATTTTGTGTAGGGAAAAAAAAAAAAGACCCACGAGGGGCCTGCGCATGCTCAGTACAGGTGCGGTTTTTAAAAAGTATTTTTGACGCATGGTTGGGAGCAGAGCTTCTATATGGAGAGCACGCCGTGCCCTGTAAGGCTAATAGATTGGCGGTCTGTGTTTGTAAGCGCCCATACAGGAAGTTTTCACCAAGGAAAACATCTCAGAAAGATGTCTATCCGCAGCGTCACGTGTCCCTACGCCCCGTCCCTTCCACCAGCTTTATAGATATACAGAGCGCACATATTATGTCTTTTTCTCTGTAAACATACACATCGTTGCTCATTTGACTTCATACCCAATGCACGGAGGTGACACTTTAGCTAGCTTTTATGTGCAAAAGCAGGGATTTTTCTAAAGCAGAGACCGAGAAATGAAAGTGTTCGCTCAAATCTACCAGTTGTTTTCAACTGAGAACCAAGCGGTTATGACGATGCGATTTCTGTCACCTATGACGCCTCGCTTTTCCGTGGCATTCTATCCTTTACTTGCGGGACAGTCGAGACGCAAAGGAAATTCCCCTTTCTTAGGAGGGGCCTGCACACCAAGACTCGTAGATGCCGCTCTCTTCGCATCCCTGTTTGCAAACTTCCTTGCTCTTTGGAACTGAACCGTGGCAGAGCGTGCAGTAGCCTCCAGCGCTGGGTAGTAGAGCCTTGCTCCCCAGCCTCACTTTGTTCTGCGCTCCCTCAAGAAGCCACGGGCACCTGAATGGGTCACTCAAAACGCGCGCGATCTCATTTCTCAGCCCAGCATTTCTGCTCCTTCATCATAAAATCTGCTGCATTTTGTTTTGTTCCCCGGTCCCTTCGAGTAACATGGAGTTCCAGTCAGCATGTTTAACGCACTTCTCCATGATGTTGTAACCCAGTCAATTTTTCCTGTATCTCCTGCCTGTGTACATATGGCAAGAGTTTCTTCAAGCCCCAGCCATGTGGGGGAGGAATATTGCGGTTGCTTTGTTAATGCACTGTTTGTGTTGGAGCGGGTCCGGCCCCTCGGCTTTAACACTCAGTGCTGGGCGTAATGAGATGGCTTTGATGGTGGTGTAAGAGGCTCGGGATGGTCACAGCTTCACACTTCAAAGCCGAGCATATGGGGTGAATCCTGCTTGAGCTTTGTACTCTTCGGGGATGGTTGGGAGACAATTCTTAACAGCCCTGTTTAAGGAAGACATTGGGAAAGAAATATTCTATCTTTAAAACCATTTTTGAATTGCAAAGGGAGAAATTTCCACGACCCGCCCGCCTTCTCCTCCCCTCCCCCCAATTCCACAGACTAAACTAAGAATAATTTTTCCTTGCCTGCAGTTAATTAGAGGCGGAGGGGCTCAGCATTCCTGCTAGGCAGTTTTTTCAAATGCTGCTCTTCTAAACGTACTGCAACCCGATTAACCGGCCAGCTTTATTTTAGATATCTATAAGGATTTAGGTAAAAAAAAACTCTTAAGTCTATCTATTTTACTATCTGAGAGATTTGTTTCTATCATTTCTAATATTTTTTTAAAAAATTTACCCCCTTTTCATTAAAAAAAAAAATCAATGAACAAACAACCCCTTGGCTAGATTAAGAAAAGCCGTGCTAAAAGCAGGGGGTGAATATAAGATTTCAAGTCTAGCACCAGTTTGATTTTTAGAATTTTGTGCTCCCTCCCCCTCCTTCTTCTTGATTTGAGTCTGAGGTGCCAGTTGTGGGACGGAAGATGCTTTCTTGATGGGTATGCGCTTATGAAAAGCTCTGAGGCTTTTCGGAGTTATCACCAGCGTTCTGGCTTAAAAATAATATTGATAAAACACACACTCATGCGAGGGGAGGGGGCAGAGTAAAGAAAATCTAACTTCCTAGAGGAAAGAGTGACAGACGAGGGTTTTTCTAAGTTGTGCATTTTGGCTGCAATTAAGAGCGTGACAAAATCTAAGCTTATGAATTACGGTTTTTGAAATGTAATCCTGCCCAATAGTTGAATTTCGACTCCATGTTTATTAGGGCTCCTAAATTTACTCCTGTAAGAGCCAAAAGCAGAGGGAAAGACAATAAATAGTGTTCCATCCCACTGGGACGTGAAGCCTGCACTAGCAGAAGGCAGGAAGGTATGTTTAGGTAAGCAGATTCTTCAAAATGTTTTTCAATATATCTTTATTATTGCTTATGTTCAATAAAAATCTGCATCTCAGCCTTAGTTCTACCTGCTTTAGGCTTAGAAAAAGTCTTGTGTGGCAATATGAAGGGTAAAGTTCCAGTGCAAAAGGAAAAGTTCTCGGCGTTGGCTCTTCCCTACAGAGGAAGGTCACTGAATGCATCAACGTCTCTAGACTTAAGACTGAAAAGTGCCTAACAGGCATAGGAGTTGCTAGAAACCATTGTTTGCTCGATAAAACCAGCCACCACGAAGGTTCAAGATGCCCATCTATCTGTAAACAGTGTCACTACCAGTTAGCCTTTTCAGAGCCGAGAAAATGGAGCTATCCGGGCTCCCGATGAGCAGAGGGATAACCTTGTCAAAGACACAAGAACACCGGCCATGGCTCATTCAACAAGGAGCGATTTAGGAAGCAGTCGTTTGGTTTTTACCTGCATCATGACTGAGCCCTGCTAGGCACCAGACCATTTCTGAGCAAGGTGATCCCAATGTGTGCATCCTTGTTTGACAAGGTCAACGGGCTTGCTGTTCCACAGGTCCATGCGACTTTGAGTTCTGCTTTATGTCTAAAACCACTTATGAATAAGTACATACGATATTCGTCTTTCTGGGTCAGGGTTACCTCACTCAATATGATGTTTTCTAGATCCATACATTTGCTTGCAAATTTCAAGATGTCATTGTTTTTTTCTTCTGTGTACTACTCCATTCTGTAAATGTACCATATTTTTCTTATTCATTCTTTGGTTGAGGGGCATTTAGGTTGTTTCCGGGTTATGGATATGACAAATAATACTGCTATGAACATAGTTGAGCACATGTCCTTGTGGCACGATTGAGCCTCCTTTGGATATATACCCAACAGTGGTTTTGCTGGGTCTTGAGGAAGGTTATTTCCTAATTTTCTGAGAAATCACCATACTGACATCCAAAGGGACCGCACCAGCTTGTACTCCCACCAGCAATGGAGGAGTGATGAACTGGTTTTATATCAAAATTCTTTCCCTCATCCGTTTGGGATATCTGGTTCATCTGAAATACTATCTTTACAGAAAGTTCTGGATAAATATAATTTGTAATTGACAAATTTAGTGGATACAAAGTTAGCGCTACGATCGTCCTACTCTTGAGGCTCAGAGAGCATTGTGGAAGAGGGGGCAGAAATACTGAAAGTCAGAGGTCAGGAAGACTGGGGTCACACAGCGCCTTCTGGACATGGCAGACTTCTGCACTCATAAACCCACTGCGGCTGTGGCTGCCTGCACAAGATATGCATAAGGTCAAGCCAGTCAACATTCTGGCATGAGAAGAGACCCCACTCCTAGCTGCACACAGGTTTTTTTTTTTTTGACAGTTTATGGCTGTTTTTTTTTTAAGGGTGTGGCCCCTCATAGGCTGACCATGCTTCAGTGGGGGGGTCCACCTATATGAACGGCACAAAAAAGAATCAGCAGGTCTAAGACGGAAGGACAAAACTGGGAAGAATGTCAGAGAAAGGCAGCCATTGAAGGTGGGGAGGAAGATAATTATAATCAAAACGCATTGTCTATATGTACGGAGTTCCCAAAGAACCAGTAAACGCCTATATAAAAACTTTAGTGCTTTAGAGGAAGATTTTTTTTTCTCTTGCATTTCATAGGGAAGTTGAAACTCTGAGACCACAATAAACTTTTCAAGATCCCCAATGTCTACCGAGGAGCAGAAATGCTATTTGATTCTCTGTTGACACATATGTTATGCCCACTAACTGAGGCGGACCTCTGCCCTTGAACTCACAACCTCTGACAACTTGGAGCAGCTGGTGCAAACATCCGATGCCTTTTCCGTTAGAGCCGGGGACTGAGCGCGGGACTGAGCGCGGGACTGAGCTCATCAGAGTGGGTGTTCTGCAAGCATCTTAGGCGTTTCCCCTTAGAGCCGGGAGCTGAGCGCGTCTGAGCGGGTGTTCTGAGCTGCAGAAGATGCAGCGTTCCAGACGTGTAGCTTCAGACAGAGATGTTTCCCCGGAAGGACAGAGATGAGTTAGAGAATTTAGTGAAGGATCTCAGCACAGTGTTTTGTGCGTGGGGCTGCTGTAGCATCCCCAGTGTGAGTCGCTCTACGGATGTGGGAGGAGAGATTCATCAGACGTCTCAACCCCGTGACTCTCCTCGGATTCTCCCCTTCTTCCTGCATTCTCCCGCAACCGTCATGGGTTTGAAGGGACAATTAGCTCATTGCCAAAACATCGTTTCATAATTCCTTAACCTCGTTTGACTGTGCCGCTGGCATCTATCCCCAGTGCCTTCCCTAGGAGCCGTGACGCACTGGTATCTTAAAATAGTGTCAAATAAGCAAAATCACTTAGACTAAAATAGGACTTGAGATTTTCTTAGCTCCATAGAGCCTACAACATCAGCGGCTTCCAAGGCTGGAGTGCAGACTGGCTCAAAGAAGGAGTCTTCCCCAGGACTCCACGTCTCGTCGCTGTGGTCTTTTCTTAGGATGCTCTACGTTTCATTCCTTCATCACGTGACAGTCTTCATTAAAACAAGTGAGCAGACAGAAACCCTAAAACTGCAGATTAGGAGGCTCCCGATCCTGCCTGTGGTTGGGTGTCCTTCTCAGTTTCTAAGGAAGCTCCAAAGATTAAAGGCCCATATTCTTGCTGCCCCAGGCCCGTCCCAGCATCCCTAGCGCGCCTACATCTTATATACTAAGAGAAAGATTCACACGGTGCCAGAGCCCCTGTGCTGCAGGAGATGCTGAAACAGAGGGTGCTCCGAGAATACAAAGTCGGGTGCTGAAGATCTAGTATTAAACATCCGCGCTCTATGTGCTACCATACAGTTCGTGAACCGGACAAGGAGCTGGAGACTGAAACACAAAGACTCACAGAGACATGCATCATCCATGAAACAGGAATGCCCCCCTTATTGTGTACCAGAGCCGCTTATATAGAGATTCTTAACTGATAGCCATGCCCCAGCCAAACTCACCAGAAACCACTCCCCTGCCATCAGGAACTCCTGAGGGTCTCGTGCTCAGAGCAGCTGCAAGCATTACAAGTTGTTTACCAGAAATTCAGGATCTGGAGGGTTCACAGCTCCCAACAGCTGATTGTGGTTTGTGTCTTCTTGGGAAGCTGACCTGCCTGAGAAGTCAGTCTTGTCTAGAAAAGAAAGCAGTTGGACTGGCTCACAAAATGGGATTTCAGTGCTCTTGAGCCTGCCCTGGGCATTAGTTAACCTTGTTGAAAGTTGCCGTGTAACAGATTTGTGTGTAGGCTCCAATCTGCTCTCCTTCTTTGCTCTTGTCCTGGCTTGGGCATCCAGTCCAGGGCCTCATACAGGCAACCACATGTGTGGCCGTTGTCCTATCTTGTCTTTTAAACTTGTTAGTCCTCCCAAGTCCTTCTTTCTTCAGGCCTTCCCAATGACAGGACAGTTTTTGGGCAGTGTCTCCTTCTTACCTGATGTAGGTCTTTGTCCTAGCTCTTGGCTAGACACTTTTGAGCTAGCCACAGAGCCTAGACACTTACATCATATTCAGTGTGTGTGTGTGTGTGTGTGTGTGCGTGTGTGTATAAAACAGGAGGAAACTGGAGGAATGTAATTAGCCCTGCAGCATGACTCCTTGGAGCGAGAATGGTTGAAGCTAGTAGTGTCATTGGGGACCATACTGGAAGCCCCCTTCTCTGCCACGTGGGGGCATGAGTTCTGTTTGTGATGGGGAGATGTGGGATGGAATAAGTAGGGGCATAGGCAGAGGTTCCTTGTCATTGTTAGATGATGTTTTAGCGCTTGCACATCCAGGGTAGACAAGTTGGAGCCTACAACCAGTACCAGAATCAGAAGAGGCAAAGCGTCACCAAGAAATGGGCTCCTATAACAGAGAACACAAGCACCGTGGCAAAGCTCACCCTACCCCTGGCTCCCACCAACTTTGTCTCCCTCAGACACCCACAGGCTTTGCCCAAGGAATGGGAAAAGGGCTGCCCCTCCATTTATGTTTTGTGTAAGTCTTGCGTTGGTCTTTTCCCTGCATAAATGGCAATTATTCATAGTTTGTTTCATCTCTACTAAACACATCAGTCATTTACTATTTAAATATCTAACTTGATTAGAAACTGTGTGAGCACATTTTCTCCCTCCTGTCATAAAAATACGCTAATTTCCTCAACTATGAACAAGCCTAAGTATTTTTATGAATATAATGCTAGAGGTAATTTGCATTTACTTAAACTAATAGAAAGGAGAGAATTCTGCACCGTGGGAGAGTCTGAAGCTGCTGCTTCCAGCTGTGCGCATGTTAGGCTATGGAGGAGAAAGAGATGGTGAACAGATTCTGGAGCGCTGTGCTTTCGAGTGGAGGGTTGGCGTTTGGTCTTCAGCCTGCATGCTGTCTTCCTGAATGGGGATGCTTGCTCAGAATCTTATATTCCTAATCCTCAATATCTTTGGAAATGGCCTCGAATCTGCTATATTAGGCCAATTTCGGTTGTCAGAAACATCTTAGTAGTTGCTAAAAACAAAACAAAACAAAAAACAAAGCAGATACCAGGGAACCAGAGGCTGATGAGTACAGAAATAAATATCTCACAGGCTAGTGTAGATGGAAGTTCCTATGCCACCTGGTTCCACAGCCATTCAGAACCAAAGAAACACACAGAGACTTATATTAATTATAAACTGTTTAACCTATTAGCTCAGGCTTATTATTACCTAGCTCTTACCACTTAAATTAGTCTATAATTCTTATCTATGTTTAGGCACATGGCTTGGTACCTTTTATCAGTAAGGTATTCTCATCTTGCTTCCTCTGTGTCTGACTTATTGGCACAAGTCAATGATTTCTCAGTCTGTGTCTGACTGGTGATTGACTCTCTCCTTTCCTTTCCCAGAATTCTCCTAGTCTGCTTGTTTCACCTATACTTCCTTCGGGGCTACTGGCCGATCAACATGTCTATCAAAGCATCACTTGTATCACAGATGATGTATGAGCAAATATTGGAAACAATGTAAACATTTTCTATGTAGAAACGAATCACAAAAATACAGCAGATGCCCACGTATAAAGTTTTGAACAGAGAAAACAAAATTTACTTTAGAGGGAATTCATAGATAATTAATTAATTAGTTAATGCAATAGGTGTTTATTAAATAACCTTCCCATCCTCAGTGGACAAAACAGAATTCATATTCTTCCCATTTCCTTATGTTGCAGTTGAGAGAGGAGGAAGAAGGCACACAACAAATAACAAACTGAATCAATACATTATAATATGATTAAAAATAATAAGTGCTGAGCCTCCTTCCCAAAGGAACAGAACAAGGTCTTTAATTGTTTTAGATTTTCTGAGTGTGGTGGCTTGTGCTTTTAGCACCCAGGAAGCAGAGGCAGGAGGATCTCTTTGCGTTGGAGACCAGGGTAGTATATATATAGTGAGGCCTGGTTAGAGGAAGGTAAGGATTTTCTGTGGGACTACCCACATTAGGCCTTATCACAGGGGCAGCACTGGAACAAAGCCAAGAGAGAGGTAGCCAAGAGGTTTAGGAATGGCAACAACCAATGTCAAAGTCAAAGAACAAAATAGTGTAACTAAGTGTGTTCTCAGTAGTGTATTATATAAATATGCATTTTATTTCTACCGCATGCCAGGCAAACCTTCTTACTTCTTCAAATCCTCCAACCTATTTTCTTTTAAAGTTAGAGAAAAAAGTTAAAATGTAGAGTCTGACTCAACCCCGTGACCCCGCCGTCCTTACAGGGTGATTGTTAAGGTGTATCAGGGCGAATTTACTCAAGTTGAGCCTCAGTGCAGGCACCCAGGTCAGAGGTGAAGAAAGGGTGATATTAAGAGGGACAAAGGGGCACACACCTTGTCAGATGCCATTCTTCTGTAGCACGGGTCTACCAAAAGTAGAACCCTTAGAAACGTAGAAATAGCAAGTTGCCAGGTTTAGGCCTCTCACCATTAATCTCCCATCTACTAGGGTTAAGCAGGTGCTACCAATAAAAAAAAAGTGGGGGCGGGAGAATAATTTTTAATTTCTCAAGCCAGAGAGTAATTTGAATGTTACACTCTTAGTTGAACCTTAGGTCACTATGCATTCTTTCTTAACGTTAACTCTGTAAAGGAATGAGTTGTTCTCATTTATATTGAAGTGAATCTTATTTTTATTGAACTTATATTGAAGTTATGCTGAATAACACTGCTTTTATTCAGGTAGAAATGTTACAGTTGCAACTTTAAAATGAACTTGGCTGCCAATCATATTCTCCTCCCTCTTTTTAGCTTGATGCTGTTATTTATACTCTCCTAAACTTCTTTGTTATATCAGTGTTTCCCAGTTGGCTTTTTCCATGTTCCTCCCAGGACAGAAAGACCTCAACACATGTTGCTATCCCTCTTCTTTTCCTGAAACAATTAGGTAGAAAACATTGGTAAGTGACTGTTACCCAGACTCCAGTAGTAAATCACACAGTTCCAAGAGGAAGCCGACTATGTAAGCAAGCAAGTTTCTGTTTCGAAGTTCTGGAAGAGTATTATGAACAGAACCAAAAAATAGGTGAGCTCAGAGGTGCTTACCACTGTTCGTCAGCTGCCAAACACACAAGAGCTTTTTTCAGTCACATTCCATCAAGAAGTTTGTAGTTAGCTGGTTCCTGGAGAACATAAATAAGGGCAAAGTATTAATAGTGGATACTTTTTTATTATCTATCTATCTATCTATCTATCTATCTATCTATCTATCATCTATCTATCTATCCATCTATGATCTATCTATCTATCATCTATGTATCTACCTGTTTATGTATTTATATGTATTTATCCACCCATTCATCCATCTGTCTATCTATCCATCCATCATCTATCTATCTATCTATCTATCTATCTATCTATCTATCTACCTACCTATCCATCCATCATCTATCTATCTATCTATCTATCTATCTATCTATCTATCTATCTATCTATCATCTATGTATCTACCTATTTATCTATGTATTTATCCACCCATTTTTTCATTCATCTATCTATCTATCTATCTATCTATCTATCTATCTATCTATCTATCTATCTCTAAACACTTGTGTGATAATTTAAACATCGCTGTCTGCATGAATAGCTCTGGTTGACACATCATTGTTTAGAAAATGGAAAATTCTTTGAACTGTGGCTTCAAATAACGTCTCAGACTTCCTGGATGGAGGTAGTTGTTCCCCCTTGAAATCAGGCATCCTAGTGACCGACTTGACTTCCTGAGACTGCTCTTGCTCACGCCTTTCCACCATAAACAAGGAATGAGTCACTACTAGGCATGATTCTGGTATTTGAAAACTAATTTTGAGTTTAACAGTGAGTCTTGCTTTGGGGAGTCTGCTTGTATTACTTTATAACGCTTGCCAAGTGAGTCTACTTGGAATGTTGGAAAGGTAAACCGATATGCAGCCACATAGGAGTCCTGTAACTGGCACGGGGGACCACAACTTTCCATTAACTTCGGAAGGGCACTTTTGTACTAGCCGTAATCAGGTCACCCAGTGTCCCCTTCATCTGCCCTGGCTTTGTGAAGTTAATGTGTACACACTTTCGATAGCAGTTTCTCTAATTTCCTATTGTGAAAGATTTAGTTGGAAGGTTGGGATCCATGGTTCCTTTTGCAGATGGACAGCATCAAAACCATCTTGCTTGTGGATAGTTGGGTTCATGCATCGCTTTATGAAGGTAGAACTTGGGTTCAGGTCCATGGGGAGTCCATCCAGCACTGCGCCCATGGTCTCTCATTTAGCTTATCTTTCTGTGGACTCAGCTATGCGGAGGAACCTTCGGCTTCCCTCCTGCCACGGAAGCATCCGACTTAGCAATTATGTGCATTTTATGGCTTTAGTCATCAGAAGTCCCGATTCAGCCATGGTTTCCTTTGGGTACACGTCCTGAAAACTTAAAGCACCATATGTATTGATAGCTGATTGCTTCTCATGTAATCACCATTTGTATTTTTAAACCCGAGTCCGCGCCTGGTGCCTCACTGTGCTTGTTAGTCTGATGTAAAGACCATATCTAGGCAAGGCTTCAGCTTATTTTAACCCTATTCATGTTTTCAAACCAACAACCTATAAGATTTCCGGCATTCAGTATTTTTTTTTCATGCATTTAATAAGCGGCATTGACTGTAGAGATTCTGTCTATTCAGTTGGTAATACAATCTACAAATCTGAAGTTCTCAAATATTGTAAAACGCCAGCTCAGGCTTCTCCACCTGCATCTATGTATGACATACTAGATACTGCAGAGGGGTTTAATCTACAAGGAGCGCTTCTGAAGACATTCCAGGCAGCTTTAGAGCCCATGAAACTCAACTCAACTTCTGTGGAGTGACTCTCCAGGCTTTCCCAACTCCCCCGCGTGAAGACGATAGCATCTGAAGCTATTTCTGAGGGTTTTCTTTAAAATCTAAAGCAGGAAAACGAACCCCGAGTGTTCCTTCGGAGAGAATGCTTTTGCATTCTCCTACTGGGCTCCTCACTATTGTTTCGTCTGAATCCAGTTTCGTATTTGTGTTATTGTAGACGCGGTCCTACCACAAGCGTCTTTAAAGCAGACATTAATAGCGGATCTCACAGTCATTCCTGCCAGGGCTCAAACACAAATGTTGCATTTGTGTTTGCAAAAGCTACACATCCGATGTGAATTAAGTACATTTTTTTTCCTCCCTGCTTAAACAATCTGGCACAAAGGGCCTGCATCTCCATCAGTTCACCAGAAGGGCTCCGCAGTGTCAGAAGCACCAGCCGTAACGTACGATAAATACAGAGTTTCTGCAGAAGGAAAGAACGGGATTGTCAGGGGAACATCAGGCCTGTTATGTCCCTGTGAAATAATAGCAACTGAATCTCAGCTTCTTCTTCTTTCTCATAAAATAAAGTATTTAGCTAGGAGTAAATACCAATATTTAGAATGCTATTTTTTTTTCATTAAAGAACACATGGAAAGTCAAATCATAGCAGAGTCATCTCCTCCCCCCCCCCTTGTTTTTAGCTCACTTCGGGGCGTTGTGACAGTTGTGTTGGAATAAAATTGGAACTTCAGCCTTGAAGCGAGGGGTTCGTGCCGCCACCGGAGCCAGGGTGCCAATCTGCAGGAGACAGGGGAAGAGCGAAGCCGCAAACTGAGAATCAGAATTTCACATCAGCTTTCTAATTTTAGAGCAAAGAAAAAAAAAAGGAATTACTTCGATTATATGACATTTATCTAGAAATACAGCTTGCTGGAATTATCGCTCATTTAAAATACCTTCCTGGTAGGTTTAATTAACATATCAGATTAGCCATGTAGATAAGGTCAGTGGGACTCATTGAGCATTCCTACGTCATCATATTAGCTTTGACTTGGAGGGATGACATGGGGGACATTGGAAAAGCATGGGTTTGGGTAGAAGGAGAAATCTTCTTCTTCTTCTTCTTCTTCTTCTTCTTCTTCTTCTTCTTCTTCTTCTTCTTCTTCTTCTTCTCTTTTTCTCTCTCTCTTCCTCTTTCCCTGGGGGAAATGTGTCAAGGTCTTTTAACCATTCCTAAAAATATCAGTGCTCTGGGAAAATGGAGGTATTTTGCAATGTAGAGTATGCACGATCCAACAACTATGGAGACCTACATCAATATCCAGACTTAACAATGTCCTGAGGAACTATTTTCCCTGTGTGTCTCCATATTACATAGAAGCTGTGGTGGTTTGAATAAAAATGGCCCACTTAGACTCATAGGGAGTAGCATTATTTGAACGGCTTAAGACTCATGGTCTGTGGGATTTGGTGGGTCACTGGAGGTTTTAGAAGCTCAAGCCAAGCCCAGTGGCTTTCTCTCTCTTGCTGCTGTCTGCCAATCTGTGTAGAGCCCTCAACCACCTCTCTAGTATCATTTCTATCTGCATGTGGTCAGGCTTCTTGCCATGGTGATAATGGATTAACCTCTAAGCTGTAAGCCAGCCCTAATTCAATGTTTTCCTTTATAAGAGTTGAGACAGTCATGGTGCATCTTCACATCCAAAGTTAAAAGTTGGCAAGTGATGAGGGAATTGGTAACACAGAGAGGAGCACTGATGGTGCATTTACCCCCAGGAGAACAAGATAGTGTCAGACAAGCTACAAAGGAAAATATCGGGGAATTCTGGAAGACTTGAGATACTTGCATGTAAAGTGTCTAAGGCCTCTTGGAACTTGTAAGAGGAAACATCAGTCTGTGTAGGGTTTTCCACACTCATGGATTAGCACAATTAATATTGTGAGAATAGCTATAATACTGACAAGAACCATCCAAAGATTCAACAAGTCTCCATCAAAGTTCCAATAACAGTCACAGAACTAGAAAAAGGTCCTAAATTTTATATGAAAATGCAGAAGACTCTGAATAGCCAAACCAACCTGAAGCATAAAGAACAATGCTGTACAAACCTCAGTGCTAGATATCAAAACATACTAGAGAAACATACAAACCAATACAGCATGGTCCTGGAGCAAAAAACAAGGTAGAACACTGGGACCTGGAACTAAACCCACAAGGCTCTGGCCACCTGGTTGGTAACAATGGGGCCCAGAAACATGCAATGAAGATAAGTCAGCCCCCCAACAAACTGTCCGGAGAAATCTGGCTATCCATATGTTGAATAACAAAGTCAGGCCTCTGTTTCTCTCCTTAAGAAAATGTTCATGTGAAGTGGACCAAAGATCACAACGTGAGACCTGACTCCAGAAGAACTAGAGGAAAGAAGCTTGTCTAGGCAGAGGCAAGAACTTAGTTACATGGACGGTAGTAGCTCGGGAAATAATAGCAAGAAATGACAAATGCCAGGTAGGATTACATGAAACTATAAAGCTTCTGCACAGCCAAGGAAACAGTAAGTCGGATGGAGAGACCCAGCAGAATAGGAGAAATCTGCCAATTATACATTTGACTGGAGATTACTATCATTAATCTTTAAAGTACTAAAAAAAATTAAAAATCACCTCCTATCAAATCATCTAATCAATAAGTAAGCTCATAAATTAAACAGAGAGCTCTCAGAATAAGAAATAAAAGTGGCCACAGCAATTTTTTTGAAAAAAAAGAAAGTCAACATCTTTAGCCATCAGGGAAATGCAGAGTAAAATTCATTCCAGTCAGACTGTCTGTTATCAAAAACTACGACAAAAACATTCCACATAGCAAGAAATGCTCCAGAGAGGGTTGGGGTGAAGGGAACCTTTAGCCTCTGCTGGTAAGAGTGGAAATAGGAAATGATTATGGATGTTTCCACAAACTAGCAATGAAGGACTGCATGCTCTAGCCATAGCCTCCAGATATATGTCCCCAAAGAAAGCTAGGCCAGGATGCCATAGAGGAATCCACACTTCCGTGTGCATTGCAGCTCTTCTCCAGGTGTTTAGATAGTAGCCATCTGTTGCGGGAGGTCTTTCCACCCCTCTAACCAATAGCTGCTGAGATACCAGCCCATTGGGGCGTGATTTCTCTCCCTTTAAAAAGCGGCTACTTCCTTCCGCTCGCTCTCTTCACTTCCCGCTCCGCCGGTGACTAGACTCCCTTCCTGGTTGCGCAGAGGACTGTTGTCTGGGACGGTGATCTGTAAGTTCTTTCCTCTTTAAATAAATACCACCCTATTAATCATAATTCCAAACTGGTGTGGCATTGTTCATGACTTACGCCTTCAGCCATCCCATCCATGTATAAACGGATAAAGAGCATGTTTATATAATGTTTTATTTGACCATAAAGAGAAATAAAACCATGACATTGGGAAGGAAATAGAGGTGACTGTGTTAAATGAAATAGGTCAGACTCAGAGGACAATTATCTTATGTTTTAGAGTTTCATATGTAGAATTTACACATTAAAATGTGTGTGTGTGTGTGTGTGTGTGTGTGCAGTAGGAAGGCACAATGAGGACTATTCATGGGGAGAAAGGAAGCCAGAAGAGAGGGTGAAAAAATTAAGCTTCACCATTGAGAATCAGAAGAGGATACAAAGACCTTGGTTGCTGCTGCATACTGGGAAACCGGAAAGACTATTATTGTTCCACAGCAAACATTGTGAGGTGATGCCTATGGTGTTTTGCTTCTCATTATCAGCTCAAAAGGGCATGTTCTGTTGGGGATGTGAAATATGTCCTGGATCATCTGAGTAGGGTGCCTGTGGTTGTTGAATCACCCTCAGGTTTTGCAAATAAAATTAAAGAATGAACTTGATTTGGTTTTCCAAGACTCTCTGTCTCCATCTTCTGTATTTGACTCTTTTTCATTGAATCATCATTCTTTTAATGTAGATCAAAATATAGAGTATTTACTATAAAATTACGTCTGTTTTACAAAGAAATAATATTAAACTTATAGTTTATTTTTATGTCCGTAGACTGCATGCTCCTTTCAGGAAAGCCTCTTTTCGAAGTTAGTGGTGATCAACATCGAGACCCACAAAATGGTTAAGGTATAGGGTGTGCTCAGCCCTAAGTAAAACATTTGTGGCACACCACCTCCTTCCGGGGATCAGGGATCATTGTGGAAGAGGAATCAGACCGATCACAAAGAACCAGAAGTAGTGGATGACTCTACGGAAGCAGAGTTTCCTAGACACAGCTGGGCAGCTGTACGTTTGAACTCATAAATAACACTGAGACAGTATCCTCAGGACCTTTACAAGCTTAAACCAGACAAACTTCCAGAATGGCGAGGGCAGGTAGGCGCCAAGTCCCACCCCTATCTAAGGAACTTTCGGCCATTGGTAGATACCAGGAAGAGAGTGGATCTTCTTTAAGGGTGGAGTACTTAATAGGTTTGCCACCTTCCAATGAAGGCCACACATTCGAAGGTACATGGTCAGCACAAATAGGACTTGACATGGTTTTATCTTCTTCTCAAAAAAAAAGAAGCAGAAACAGAAGGAGGGGGAGGACGGGGAGGAGAAAAGGAAGGAGAAAGGGGAGGAGGAGAAGAAAAGGAGGAGGGAGGGGAGGAAGAAGAGAAGGAGGAGGAGGGGGAGGAAGATGATATAGTTGAGTAGTTGGGGAGGTGTCATCAAGTGGGGGATGGATTTTGAAGGAGCATTTGGGTGTTAAAATGGTCAAGACACATTATACAAAAATCTGAAGGAACAAATAAAAATGTGAACCAAAGGGCCTAATCTAAGTAATAAAAACATGAATAAAATTTAAATGAAGACTTATTTTCAAATGGCAAATGCTCTTGCCTTACTTGCCATCTTAAGATGACCTATTCATTCCAAAGTAAGTCATATTTGTCTAGTTTCTAGTGTTTTTTTTTTGTAGGAAGATAGCATGCTGGTGTTGTGTAGGACTTAAAGAAAGTGTTTATATTTTGGGTCATTTAAATAAAAAATTGTGAAGATCTTAAAAATGTTTGAACCAAAAGGATATTAGTGTAAAAAAATTATTTTGATTAAGTTATAAGTTGTACCCTCTTTATGATGTAAAAGAAACTGCTCATTGATTTCGGCAATGTAGGTTAATCTTTAATGTTTGCATTAATACAAGACATTTTCTAGATGCAAAGTACAGAGAACTAAGTTTTCCATTAGTTTTATTCAAAACAAAGATTATGAACTCCATAAAAGCACATAATATACATTTATTTTGAGGAATTAACATTGAAAATTAGGTCAAATTTAATCTGCTTTTTGATTCAGTGATTTTTTTTCTAAACTTACATTTGACTCAAACCTGATTGTGTTTCTTACCTTCCAGGGGTGTGGTTTTTGTGGATATTTTCTGTTTTCTTTCAATATGATTACAACAAATGCAGGAAAACGGCGCGCCACATATGAATGGTTTCAAAACTCTTGAATTTCAGTCCCTTTGGTGAGGAGGGAAATCCTGCCCCACGAAAGCCAGAAGTGGGTAAGTTTCTTAGTTTCTGAGCTGAGAAGCTGTCATAGCGACTAGCGAAACAGTGACCTCTTCAAGTGGCATTCCATAGCCTGGTAGGAAAAACTTTGACTAAGGAGTTATTAGACTGCAGTTTGGCCTGGTGTTCAGACCTTCTGTGGTGGTATAGTTCCATTCGTTACAAAACAGAAGCAAAAACTGCCTACCCTAACAGAGGGTCTAGGTTCTAGGAAAAGGTTTTAAAACACACTCTAAAAATGAAACGTGCTATTGATAGTCTTTACTGATCTCCTCTGGAGCTCTGTTTCGGTTTCACCAAGCAATATAAGACAGACAAGGGGTAAGCATACACGGTGGTATTGATCCGGTTGGACTTGTAGGAGGGACCTCATTGGTTGACCAGTTGTTCTAGTTTACCTATGTTCCCACCACCCTGTGCAGACTGCTTGGCGTTGGGCAAGGCCTACTTAACCAAGCATCTAATTGGGTGTGTCTCATAGCTGGAAATGGGTGATGTATTGGTGGCACAGCAATTAATGACACCAAATCACAAAATGATCACGATTTACTGAGCATCCTTTATGAAGGTCGAAAAAGAACTAAATTATATATTCCACAAAAGTTAAGAAAACTGACAAATAGTTTTGCTAAATTCATATTTCCTAACTAAAATTTGGCAAATTTCTAATATTTGTTTATAAACGCACAAATATAGGAGACCAATTTCCTCTTTTTTTTTTTTTTGTCAACTATTGCTATGGAGACGACTGCTACGTGGGATGGCTTAGCTACTAGTTTGAAATACAGTTAATTAAAATCGACCTTTGATCCTGCGATCAAATTGAAAGCTGGGAGTCATTTTTTATTATCAGCAGTGTTTTATCCGTACTCTAACCCCCCCTTGTCCTATCCTATTCTATTTCTTCCTTCCTCCACGCCCCCAATTGGTTCTTCAGGAATCTGAGCCAGCTGTGTGCTCCAAGGAGTCTTGCCCATGGGCAGACACAGTATCACCCATTCTGAGCTAGAGTTAAGGCTTATCCTTTAGCATGCAAAAAAGAAAGTGACAAGCTAACATTTCCCCTTGCTTCCTGTCTAACCTTTTCCCAGGTGGAGCCAGGTAGAAACAGCCTACATTTGTGCAAACCTTTCTCCAGTATTATTTTTTTCTTACCCCAAAGTCACTGCAGGGTTTGTGGCTTTGTAGCTCATTCAACCTCCAGTTGCTGCTAGGTGACTTTGCCCATGATATGCGCCAGCTGTGAACAGGCACAAATCCGTGTGGACAAATAGAATCCGCCTCTGATTTATTCTGCCCAAACTTCAACCTTTAGAGCCCCCACGCCAGCCACCATCTCTCTCTTTCCGGAATGTTTAAGTATACTAAAAACAAGAGAAAGTACTATTGAAAAAATCTTAAAGCATTAAAAAATATTTTCATCTTAATATATAAACTCAAAGGTTACTGCATATTTTCCTTAAAAGTCCTTTTGCTTGGATAGTCCAGTATGCAAGTATTTTTATTTTTAATTTTTTTCTTTCATTTTTTGAAATTACAATGCAGTCGCCTTATTTCCCCCTTCCGTTTCCTCCCCCCAGAACCCTGCTGTGTACCCCAGCCTTAAGTTTCTTAAGAGAAGGGTAAGAGAAGCAATAAGCTGACGATGAGGGGGTGAAGGTTTGTTTGTGAGTATATGGTGGGGAAGCTCTCATTTGCTTCCAACCTAAACTTGGGGTTGACTCATGATAAATTAAAATGATTTCAACAAAAGGTGGGGGGGGGTAAGTAAAATACAACCGTGAAATAAAACAAAACGGGGAGGGCCAATATTTTCATTCCTCGACATAATGAAAAGCCTCGCTCCACAATGGCTTCACACTGCCGTGGAAGTGGCGTCCGCGGTCAGCAAAGGGCCACTCTGGGAGAGATCTGCAAGGGATTTATCATTCCCTCTGGCGGAGCCAGGGCGGGCTTGATACACACTTTCTTTCCATATAAATATTCTCATGTTACTGTTTACTTTGGGGGCTGTGAGGACCCCACTGACAGGGTCCATGCTCCACGGCCTTGCTTTTAAAGGTATTTATTTGACTCCGCTGTTTGTGCTGGCCCAGAAACTCCAGAGAGCAGCCTAGACACTTGTTTGATAAGCATCCAGACCAGACGTACAGGGCGTGTTGTCCTTGGGGCTCAAGCATGCTTATTGTTTTAAGCTGGCCCGCACTTGGCTTCCAAGGGGCCCATTTTTCATAGGTAAGAACAATTACGACACTAACTCGAATCTTCTACTTCTCAGAGGCCTAAGGAGATGCCTTGCTTAGCGTGGTTGGGGTCTAAATGAGACCGGGTTATTCCCTCAGCTTCTTCTGTTGCTGATAGCAATATTTTGAGACAAATTGATTTGATATGAATTAAGATGTGAGAAACAGACTTATATAGAGGACAGAATTCCTTCTCTATGTTGTCAGTGTGCATGTTGGCAACCCTTGTCCCTCGGCCCCACACCAAAGTTTCTATGGTTTATATGACACCTGGGCTCTGTAAGGAACCCTTCTTAGTCCAGAAGCTTCCTGTTGAGAGGTGAAGGGTGAAGTACTAAACAGGAAGCCGCAGTTTGGGAATGGAGGGGAGGTGTCTTAGGTACGGTTACTAGAGCTGTGAAGAGACACCATGACCACAGCAATTCTCATTCATAAAGGAAACATATTAACTGGGGCTGGCCTACAGCTCAGAGGTCTAGTCCAGTATCATCATGGTGGGAAGCTTGGAGGCAGGCAGGCAGACATGTGCTGGATAGGTAGACATGGTGCTGGATAGGTAGACATGGTGCTGGATAGATATCCTTGGTGCTACATAGGTAGACATGGTGCTGGGTAGGTAGCCGTGGTGCTTGATAGGTCTCCAAGATAGTCACAGCAGAGTTGACCAGAAGTTCCGGCTTGGGCAACCCAATCTCAGGGAAAACCCACAAAGAACAAGCCTTCAGGATGGGGAGTGGTGCTTTGGGAGTTCTGCAGCACAAACAATAACAATGAAGTCCCAGCACCCTAGAGGCAGAGCCTTGTCAATAGCTGTGAGTTCAAGGCCTGCCAGGGCCATTTCAGAAAAAGAGAGCAGCAACAGCAAACACCTGAAGCCAGGTATCTCTCAAGCAGCCCCAAGGAAGGATGAGTGGGCTTTGTGGTTCTCTCAGCATGACAGCGATAAAGTAAGAAACCAGAGCCCTTTGAGTTATGATCCAAAATGTGCCACTCAAAATCCATGTAGAAGAGTACCCAGAGGATATCATTTTTTTAAAAATTTAAATCGTGAGGCTGGAGAGATGGCTCAGAGGTTAAGAGCACTGGCTACACTTCTGGAGGTCCTGAGTTCAATTCCCAGCAACCACATGGTGGCTCACAGCCACCTGTAATGAGATCTGGTGCCCTCTTCTGGCATGCATGGAGGCAGAAGTTGTATATATAATAAAGAAATACAAAAAAATAAACAAATAAAATTTAAATTATAATACCATTTTCACATTTTAAGTGTGATTTCTTGGGCCAGGGAGGTGGCTAAGCGGCTAAAGGTGCCTGCTGCTAATCCTCATGTCCTGGAACACACATCTCACACAGTTGCACATGTATCCACATACACACAAATTAATAAATGCCAGAAAAGTACAATTTCTCATGGCTTGCTCTTTCGAAGTTCATTGACAAAGAGAGTTGTGCATGGTTTTTCTTTGAGCTGATGCTCAAAGTTGCACAAGTTTCAGATCGAGCAGAGCTGGGTCTGACCTGTGTGCACAATGGGTGCATCACACGCACACATGCACACACACACACATGCACATACATGTGTGCACACACACATATGCATGCACGCACACACACGTGTGTGCACACACGCACGCAATGCCTGCACACACACATACACACACGCGTGCGCGCACACACGCACACACATGCGTGCACACGCACGCACATGTGTGTGCACACACGCACGCACAAACACGCGCACACAAGCACACATACATACGCGCGTGTGCGCACGCGCGCGCGCGCGCACACACACACACACACACACACACATGCACGTACACACTGCCTCAGTCCCAGCAGCATCTCTCAGAAGTAGCTGCCGTTTCCACCCTACAGATGCAGCAGCTGAGGTCAGAGGAGTTCAGGAGGTCCCTTGACAAAGCACCTGTAAGTCACATGACCAGCATCCGGCACAGTCTGGCCTTTCTGACTGTCGAGTCTGGATTGTCCTCTGATTCGGGTAGCGATGGCGATTCCATTTCCTCTGAAAAGCTCCCTCCGAGCAAACAGATTAGGGGATAGGTTCCACCATGCCTGGCCTCTCTCCCATTGTCCATAGGACACTTTTATTGAGTTTCTAAAGTGTATAATGTCCTCACACATGTGTATCCATGGAGAAAACTGTCTGTTGTATTTGCAAATCCCATGGCGTTCATTGAGTTAGCTGCCGCAGGCCAACAGCTCTGAGAGGCACCTTGGAGCAGCCTTTTAGCTTAAACGCCGCTGTTCTGCTTTTCCTTTGGCTGGGCAGAGGGGAAGTCCGGAAACTGTAGACAGCAAGTCTCCTGATTAACAAACACGAGCGCCGGGGTTAGCAATTGACGCAACGTGACGCTCTGTATTTCACGCCTTCGCGAGGCATCCCGAGTACCTAGCGCAGGTAGCAGATGCCTGTGGGGAGGGGGATCCGTGCCATCCCGGTACGGCTCTCCCGCTTATGTGGTTTTCTAAACCAAATCATCCTAAGATGGGGAAGCACCTGTGTTCAATTTCCCCTGGAATGCTCAACTGCATTTTTACTTCTCATGGCAGATGAGGTTTTTCTGGGTGACACCGTCTGGGAAATGTCACTTTGATTAAAGTAAATAGTCAGCGCCGTTAACACGGGGAGCCTATTTGGGTCTCGCTAAGTAGCCGCATCTCACAGAAGCAGAAAGGGGCTGGCCCTCTGGATTGGAGAACCGGAGAGCAGCACATTCCATGGCGTGGTATCTGCTGCACGGCAGTGTGTGGCCACTGAGTTCTAAAGCATTTGCTCTGTTTTCCTTTTCTTTCCATTGGCCCCCTTTTTTTCTAGTTTATTTTGACACTAAGAAGAAAATATATAAAAATAAGAAAAAAAAAAACCAGCCTTATGATTGCCAAGTTTTCCTTTCAGATTTAGAAGAGAAACCAGTTGTTGAAAACTGTGATGACTGGCGTCCTTTGTTTTATTCCCAGCGTAGCACACGAGGGCACTGTTGTGGGCACGGGACCAAATTGCCCCGGGCTGGAAGGGACACTGGACCAGAAGGAGGCCTCACGATCTAGGTCGGTGTGTCAAGATTTCATCTTAGCGGTTGCTGGGGTCTCTTGGCTTCTGTTGGACTCCAGCAGACCGCCCTCCCCACCACCACCTTCCACTCATCCCCTGGGTTTCCAGGGCTACTGAGGATACCATCTCTTTGTAAGAAAGTGTCACTGCTGTGACATGAGGCTTTTAGTAGTTTAGTTGTGGTTTTCCCTGCTTCCGCAGCTCCCGACGGCAGGATTGGGTTTGGTTGAGGGAGACAGCCGGTTGCTAATGTGTAAGCAAACCCCGAGACTGTCAACATTAGTCCTCCCTTATTGTCTTCCTGTCACCAAGTGGTTTGGGGCTACCAAGGGACAGAGAGTCTGAGCTCCTTGTTTGGTAAGTCACCCTCAGAGAGGCCTTCCCCCCTCTGCCACCCACACACTACAGTTATGAGGAAGGGGTGGGTGGGATTTGCCACAGTTGACTTTAACAGAAGGGAGGGGAGTGTCTCAGATGCCTTAAAATCAACGATGTTTTTTACAAACCAAAAGCAAAAATTGCTTCCAGGAAACAGGTACCTGCTGACCCAACAGAACCTATAGGGACTCCCTAGTTCTCTGAAGACCCCTCCAGAGATTCGCTGGGGGTAGATCACCCAGTTTTTTCACAAACTGTTTATAAGGGTTCTTTCCCCCTCTTGACTTGAAGCTCTTGAAAAGAGAGATGCTTTTACTCTCTGTGCTGAGACCAGTGTTGGCCTCGGAAAATCTTTATTGAATAAATTAAGGTACGGACACAAGTTCACAGCCCGAGCTTTGGGTCAGCACTGGATAACTCTCCAGGCCTGGAAGATTTAATCATTTATCAAGGGACCTAGTTTTTTTTTTTTTTTTTTTCCCCATGAAGCTGGGTTCCATTTCTGAAGCACCATTAAAGGAACGAACTGTTTGGAACTCCTCGGGAACAGAAAGTCTGGCGCATTGTGTATCTGTGAAGCTGGGGAGAAGCAGAGGAGACATCAGAATTCCTTAAGAAGACAGACTTCCTCATAAAATGCCTTGGGTTTCAAGCTCTTCGCTTCCTATGGAGACATCTGTGGGGGCAAAGTGTGAGCCTGAGCTCCCCCTGCCTCTTCCTGTTATCTTAGCTCCCAAATTCAGGCTGTCGTTTAAATGCCCCAATCCACTTGTAAACTCCACGAGCGAAAAATATGCCAGGTTCTGTGGCTACCAGATTGGAGCTCCTTTCTCTCCCGGCTTCATTCAGTTAATTGAACTGAGCTGGAAGCCTCCGTAATTTATTCTATGGAAGCTTTCTGTGCAAACAATTCCAGGGTGAGGGAGAGACTTCCTTGAATCTCTCAAACACTTTGGGATGTAGAGATTGTGTTTTGGAAAACATCAGTGAGTCAACGGCCTCAAATGTGATCAATAAAAGACAGCCCCCATCACCAGCTTCTCATTAACGGAGCTAGGAGCTGGCTCCTTTTTTTTTTTTTTTATTGCTTTTTACGTGTTTACAGTATCTCATTCTTTTCTTGATTCTGGATTTTCACACCATATGGCCACATCTTTAAGTCATTTTTCAGCTGCTCTATTAAATAGTAAAATGAGATGCAGAACAGATTTCTTTGATTTTAAAATAGCATTTTGGGTGTGTGACTTTTTTTGGTAAATATAAAAAGAACGAAGGCAGTCAGAAGTATGAAGTTTCAGGTATTCCTACGCAGACAGCATAATATACTGCTTTCTACTGACTTAGAATAAAATGCATGTTTACCTCCTAGGATTTTACCTGCAGGACGAATCGATTCGTTCCCTCTGCATACAGAAATTTATTTTTACTTAAATAAGGTTTCGCTTCCACTATCGTTAATGAGCATAGATTGGAAATGAAATCGAAATGAAATCACCACCATTCAATAGCACACTTCTCAATAGAAAAAATTGCAAAGTGTATGGGCATACATACTCCCTATCAATAAGACTCGACTGCTGTAATTATAATAGGGCTTCTACCACTGAGCAGCGCAAAAGATGGGGTTCATTTATGTCTGACTTTCTTTTCTGGGCTGTTACGGTGGCCGTTTCCTTGAGGCCTGGCCAAGAAGACAGTTTTAGAACTCACGGTCGAGAGAACTTCAGGCAAGGCAAGGCCGCGGAGTCCAGCACTTTTCCTGCAGCGCTCTCTGTAAGCAGGAGGGGCATCTTGGTGAAGGCTTATTTATTGGAATTTAAGAGAGAGATAAAGGAGGGGACAGGAAATGCTTAACAAAAGCCAACCGCTGTACCGGCACATTTTGCAATATGAGCGAATTTGACATTGATCCAGACATTAGCGGTCGGAACCGTGCCGATCACAATTAATCGGCCCAGGAGTATATGGTTTGAAATCTTCAATTATCCATTACAATCTCGACATTGACTTGAAGAAATGACCGACCTAGAGTTAAAACCAAGTGCACTCAACGTGCAGGTCAATAGTCTCCTAATTGTAATCCAATACGGTCAATTTGAAGTGGAACACAATCCCTGACCATTTACAAACATAGCTGATATATTTTAATTCCTTTTATGATTTTACTTGTTAGAGAAATAGACTCTAGTTGATAGAGTAGCCACTGAATAGTCATATTTTGCTGATTGTTCATTATTTAACCATCTAGCGGCAATAACAATTCAAAGCAAAAATTCTGACTACTTCAAATAAAATTCTGCTTTCTCAGAAATTACCTAGGAATTACTGTTTTTTTTATAGTTACCATAACAAACTTATATAGCTTTTAAGTAACAGTATTTGCATGATAAAAATTTTTAATTCCCATTTCAAAATTTAAAATCATTATAACGTCTGCATGTTCTATTCTCTTGAGAATGCAGACTTCTGGAAGGCATCAACGATCTCTATTGACTTGTGTGAAGTTAGTCTTCAAGGCCAGAATGAAGAGTACTATATATTTCCCCCGTAGTACAAATTATTGCCCTTTAGCACTTAGTAGGCACCTAAGAGGTGCTAGTCTCCAAAACTTCAAAATTAGGATATCCGAGACTCAAACGAATAAAAGAAAGATGGGGCTGGATCAAGATGGCCACCTGACCAAGCAAGAAACATTCTCCGGAGTCTGCTTTGCCGTTGTCACTTTGAACACCACACAGATAGGGTCATGAGGCGTTGCCTCAAGCTATTCTGCCTTCTCCTGTTACGTTTGGTCCAGCATCAATGCTCAAAAGACAACTTACAGGGTGACTCAAGATAAAGGACCTCTAACTTTCCACTAAATGTTGTACTGGGCCGTCTCACGAGTTACAGAGACCATGCCTAATTACCTCACATGAGAAGCCGCCAGACATTCTACACACCTACATAAGGAAGGTTGGGATGTATCATTTCCTTTTCTCTGACTGACACTGTTACAGGTGAACTCCTCCCTTTGGTCCACAGGGCTTGCTCACTGTTGCCCATTTCTGTAACATTTTAGTTTCTATACTTTGAACTAGCCTTGCCCAGGAGCCAGAATACAATATCAACTGCAGCATCACAAACCTATTTTTATACTTTTTAGCCCTTTGGAAGCTACAGCGTCAAAGTACACAAAGAGAGACGGCCTTGACAGCCTAATATTGTATGGATTTAATGTAAATTCTCATTACGTGTAACGACACTATTAAACGTGCTAACGTAGCACATAAAGTGACCGCTTCTCTTTAAACTTTACTGTTTAGCATATTTGCTGTGATTGTCCACATGGGACCTGTGAGGACAGCTCTGTAGAAACACTTTGCTGGTCTCCATAGCGACTGCGCCTGCGCTATGGCCGTGCCCCTCCCTTGGGCCGGAGTTCAGTTACACGGTTTTCCAATCACAGCCCCATGACTGACATTAACATTTCCCCGCTGCCAGGATCCTGTATACACATGCTAGCAAATAACTTTATATAAACGTGCAATTCGGTCATGTTTCACATTTTTAAGTGAAATCCGATTTTTGGTTGTCACTTTCTTCTTTGCCTTCTTCCACATTCTTCTGGCTTCCCCTTCATCACCCCCATGACTGTGGCTAACAAGATGGTCTTGGCCTTTCTATTTCCCCCATCCTTTTACAAGTATATGCAGACATAAATAGATAGGCAAAGTAAAGATGGTTTTTATATTCTAAGGTAACCCTTACAAATGGTTTTATATACAATAGTCTCTACTTAACTTTTTAATGGATGTTTAACACTTCCCATTGTGAACGGTTCATAACGTATTAAACCACTTTGATCCTGTCCCTCCTGCCTGGCCCAGTATGATTTTCAACTCACACCATACACGTTTTCACTTCCTGGTGGTGTTTTCACTTCTGCAGGACTCCAAGAAGTGGAGATTAGAGTCAAAGACTGTGCAATGAGCTTTCAATCAGGAGAAGTTGCAATATGGCTTCCGAAACAAACTGTGACATGTAGCTTCTATTCCCAGTGGCATCTATGGGTATTGCATGTCCATTTCTCTGCTGTAGGGGGAATGTTTATACATCTCTGGATTTGACCAGCCTGGTACATGCAAAGGAAAACTGAATTGTTATTTTGGTTTGCATTTTCCCCACAATAAGCAAATTTTCTGGTTGGTTAAACATGTTTGTTAGAAACACAAACCCTTTGATCCATGTTCATCGTATCGTCTCCTGTTAACAGAGTGTGAGTTCCCTTATCACAAACACACGCTTCTTGTATTAGCTCCATCTCAGTGAGCTTTGTGCCCATTGCTTCTCTGTCGCTTCCCCAATTCTGCTGCAGATATTTCTATGTCATCTTCAAAAATTATTTAATATAAAATCATCTAGTCTTCTTCTGTGTCCTCAAAATAAAACACAAACAAATCAAAATAAAATAAAAGCAAATCCTTGTTGGATTTTAATCACCTTGATATAAGTGACATTTCTATGAAGGCGAACAGTCGAGACAAGAACCTGAGATGCCCATTTCCCTTCCCAGGTCTCGGTTTATATCATCTACATAGTGTTGTTAACCTCCATTCATATGGCTGCTGCGTCTTCCTTGGAAATTTTAAGTATTTATTTGTTGCTCCCACTCTGCAGTTCTGAGTACCTCAGGGAAGAAAATATGTTGGCATTATGTATTTAGTTTATGAACCTTCACAACTTCATTAACTCCCAAGGTTTGTTATTATTTTACATGCACACACATACACACAAGCACACATACACACATGCACAAATACACACTAAGGAGCACTTGGGTGTGCGCATTTCCCATAAGACCACATGAGAACCATCTGCTGAGTCCTGAGAGGTAGCTGCCCCAGTCCTGGAGGGAAGAGATTGGCTCAAACCACTGAACAAGCCCTGTTGCCCTCATTCAGGTGTCTGCAGTATCCACTACAAGTTTCAGACCGGTTCCACAGAGAAGGAGGCTTTTTTGTTTTTTTGTTTTTAAATAAATGGACAAAATCATCTGGACGAAGACTTCATTACTATTTGCTTGAGACTAGAAGTATGAAATTGAAGCCCAGCATATTCTAGAAAAGTTATCTGGTATGCCATAGAAACTAAACTTGCTAAATTTATTTGGCAATTATATAAATAAATGTTTTTGCCAATTATCTAGGAAGGCCTGGCTTATCTCATGGGGGCTAGTGTTTGCAAGTCACTGCTGCAGAAAATCAGGCTGGAAAGAGCGGGAAAGTCTGCCATCCCAGCAAGTGGAGCTGGAGTGAGGGCACCTGCCTGCAATTCCAGCAAATAGGGCTGGGGTAGGGTATGCACCAGCTCTTGGGAGGAGTTTGAAAAAGTAGAATTTCAAGTTTGAGGCATCCTGGGCAAATGGAGAAAGAAAATGGAAGAGTAAAAATTTTACCCAGTTTAGGAACCTGGGAACAAGGTGACCTGAATGCATCTCTCTTCCACCTCAACACTCCTCTGCCCCGTGATTCCAGCTCTCTCTTCAGCTTCTGGAACCCTTCAGGTCTTCCACACCTTTGGGACAGCAGTGTCAGGTGATCCTAGAGTGAGGTACAATCCAGACAGTCTCAAAGAACCATGGCCCAAGATGTTCTGCCGAGCAGGGCAGGGACCAGTGATAAAGTCAATTCACATCAACCTCAAGAAAATGTACTGGGCATGGGTCAGGGTTGTCCTGATGCCCACAGGGATCTCAACAGCCGGACGGCATGTTCCCAATCCTGAAAGAACAGAGAGGAAGAGGGGCTTCATTCCGAACATGAGTAGAGGACCACAGTCCCAAGGGACCGGGCGCTACCTGGGATCCTGACACCACTTTAATTGTGTCAATAGCCAGGTGTGAGTATAATAAAAAGCAAGAACACTGAAGCCCACCAAGTTCTCTAGAAAAATAAAGTTAAGCTCTACTTGCTGCTGAGTCCCAATTAGGGAATGACCTTTGCCCTGGTGGAGTTATCTCACTGAGATTTTCATATTTTTATCATCCCTAGGAAACCATGAGAGACTATTAGGAAACTAAGATGAGCTGTTTTCCTTCAACGTAGGTCAGCTCTGAAGGCAGAGTCAACCCTTGACCATCTCAGGAACTCCATGGAGACCAGTTGAGGTCTCCACTCTAGCGATATTGTGTTCAACTTTTCCTTCTGCTCGATCCCGACTTGCTCTCCTTCCCCACAGATGGCGTTCCTGTGTGTTCTCTCATGAACTTTCTCCAAGACAGGAATTGTAATCTCAGAATATATTTCTTAGGGAAGTACCTCACGCGGTGTCAGGAGCCGTTTGAAAAAAGCAGATAAGGAAATTCAGTTTGGGAGTTCTAGCCTTCTCTGGCCAGCTGGCAGGAAGACAGCCCTGGGGGCCCTGTGCCGAACACTGAGCTCAGCCATGTTCTGAGACATTGTGTATGGAGTAATGGAATCTTTAAAGCTTTATCAGCCGGAATGGGATAACGGGAGTGGGGAAGGCACTCAGGTATCTGAAGGTTTGTGAGAATCGGAAGGAGGTATTACTCCCAAGAACAATGGCTCTTCAGTGCTGTTTGCAAACTATTGAAAAATCTTGCACCATGCCCTTCCAATGGAAGAGACAGCGAGACCATCAGAGGAAGTTGTTGGAAATTCACAGACTCTTTGTACCTGCGACAGAGGACAGGAAGACCCAATCTGGGTCCCCATCTAGGTCCTAACTCAAGCAAGGTTATTAGATGTCCAGAAAAGATTGAGTTCTCAAGCCTAGACAGTCTGTCATGGTAGGATTAAGTATAAACCACTCAGATATAGGAACCTACATTTTGTAAAACCCAGGAGAGAGAGAGAAGGGAAATTTTAAAATTCAAATTTTCATGAACTCTGAGTTATAAGCATGCCTACTTTTGTTTCGTGAAAGTTCTTCCTGGGTTAAAAAAAATGCAGAGGATGTGGAGAGATAGCTCAGTGATTAAGAAAACGCATTGCTCTTGCAGAGGACCCGGGCGTGGTTCTCAGCCAACACTGCAGACAGCTCACATCACATGTAACCCCAGATCTAGGGGATCTACTTTCTTCTTATGGCCCTTGAGGGTCTGGAGTTCTCATGCACATACCTGCACACACACACACACACACACACACACACACACACACACACACCATTAAAGGTAATAAAAATAGCTCAGAGATCTATGGCTTGCTGTTCAAAGCAGTCTCTGGCTTTGTCTTTTATCAGTTCTTCTGTCCAGGGAATCACTGGTCCAGGTAAGAGAGGAGCCCAAAAGAGCTATAGGATCTACTCACACAATATGGGCTTACAATCCATTTTGAGCTGACCTGGTAATGATAACTCTGCCTTTGTTAAGGGCACAGTGTGAAGCTGAGTAAGGAAATGACATGTTGATAAAGGCACCCTGGAGACCAAGACCCTGACAAGGCCACTGCATTTGCGCATGCTCGTACATTTCCTGAAGCCAGCTTATAACATTGCTAAAGGTTACTATTTATGCTGATCGAAGTAGAAAAGCCAGAACAGCTGTAGTAGAAAAAAAAAAGAGGCTCAAAAATGAGGTTCACGAAAATGGATGTATTACACAAAGCATCCCCCTGTTGAACAAGCTCCAAGTAGAGTCCTGGGGACTTTCATTGACCAAAGTGATAAGGAATGCACCAGAAAAGGGGGACCCCATGATGAAGGGGCTCAGCAGAGGTGCCATCCTTAAGACAGGGATGGGCAGCCTGAGAACGTGATTCCTTGCTTCTCGAAGGCCTGAGTGATGATCGTGTTCCAGAGTCACAGAAGCTAAATGCTGGTGTTTAAATGATGTGATGGATGGGAACTGTGATAGTCCTCAGGAGACTGTGGCCCACATATATCCAGGAAATCACTAATAAGGCACAGTTGACAAGGGAGTCACGCAGCTCGGGCAATGCGAAAGAAGCAGGGAGGCTGAGTGTGCTTTGCTTGCCTGCATGAGAGCCTGTGCGACCAACAAAGCCCATAGCGGAGGCATGGTGGGGACTCATGGCTATGGCAGTGGGAGTGTCGGGGAACCGATACACTGCTGTGGCATTCAGGGACTCTGCAACCTCAGGACAGAAGCCAGAGAGAGCAGAGAGAGTCTTTCATCCTCAAGGCCTACCCCATCTACTGGTTCTACCGTCTGGGCTCCATGTCTCCAAAGTTCCACAAACTCCCCAAACAGCAGCCCAGCTAGGGACTCTGTGTTCAGATACGCTTCCCTATGAAGAAGGTTTAACACTCAAAGTAACCCCTAATGCCCCAGTTACTAGTGGTGAGACTGGAGTTGATTCTCAGAAGTCACTGGACCCAAAATAAGGCCATGTCTCTAGGGGGATGGATCTAGCTCACCATCTACACATATGCATATATTCAGCCATTACCATACAATACCTCCCCCACAAAGGACCTAAAGATTATTGAATCTCATCCTATGCTTGGAGAAGTACAGTATTCAGATTCCTGTGAACAGTGCTGGATCCAGGCTCCCAGGTAGCCATGGCATGAGGGACGCTGACAGCTCTTGCTGTCTTCTGGTAGAGCAGGGCTTACAGAGACAGCAGTGAATGGAGTCTCAGCCTAGGTTGAGCTGGCAATGGACCCACTGGGTCCAGGGGACTTATCATCCATCCTGCAAGGTGTTTCTAGTCATTAGGTGTCTAATTACAGTATACGTTCCTGGTAGTTCATGAGATGTCCCCCTTCCACCCCGCTGATCTGTCAGGTTGAGTGTTAAGAGCCATTTTAGGAAGGCGACAATTGGAGACATTTGAAATTGTCCCTAATCACACCCTTATCATCACAACCAAGTCACTAGAAAAAGAGTGATATTTTGTCTAGAGAAATGATAATTTGTGTACCTTTTTTTTAGCTTGAGGACAGTAATCATTATGATATTCCCATTAGACAAATCAGTTTATAGCCTTGTCAAGCCAGTGGATCTCAGAGCATAGCGGGGCTTCTGCAAGCAGACCCGAGTATCGTACTAGTCCCAGTGCAGGTGGCACACAAGAGGACAGCCATGAAGATAGTGGGCTATTCACCCAAGGCGTGTGGCCACATCTGGCAGATGTTGTCATCCTTGCCTTTATCAGGAAGTCTGAGCAAATGTGACTTATGCAAAAGAGACAGCAGGGCACAGTTAAGGTCTTGCCTTGGGATTATGCTAAATCCCTTCCTCTTTCATAACGTGACAGAGTGTGGATCTGTGTGAGCATCCGGAACATCATCACATGGACCCACCATCCCGATTTGTGACATTGTATCCATCCAGCTAGTTCCCATTTGTGACATTGTATCCATCCAGCTATTCGTGACATTGTATCAATTCAGGTAGTCCCGATTTGTAACATTGTATCCATCCAGCTAGTCGAGACATTGTATCCATCCAGCTAGTCCCAATTCGTAACATTGTATCCATCCAGCTAGATACCCAGAACAGGGCTGCTATAACTAGAGGCCCCGGCAAAACACAAAGGCATCAGCGAGGAGACAGAAATCTCACGATTACTCAAAGCATGAAGGTGGAGTTGTTTCAAATTCACCAGTGTAAACTTGGACACACTGGTTGGCTGGGATCAGGCTCTTTGATATTTGCTGAGGGTTTATTACCTGCTGGGCCTTGGAAAGGAGCCACCTGCCCTTGGGAATCAGTCAGTTAAGAGTTGAATCCTTGGAAAGAGGGAGTCTAAGGTGTTCGAGGGTACAGTCAATTGTTCTAATTCTTTTTTAACCACTCAAGTTATTTTTTTTAAAGATCTAATTAAACACTGGCGCTCTGTAGGGAGATGACAGCGTTACTCTCTGACACTCGCTGGTGCAGGAATATTTTTCTGCCAGAGTTTACAGAGACCCTCTTCATTTAATGGGCTAAATGGCCATGCATAACACATTTAAATTATGACGTATACTTTTCTCATTTACTGTTTGTTTTTGCTTTCATACCATAAGAAATTAATGAGGCTGAGAGCCTTAAACTGTGTTTTATGCATTTATGATAATTATGATTAAAGGACTTTTACACATGTGTATTTATCATGGATTCTTGTTCAAAGAACTATCTTTCATGGTTCAAGAAGCAAAATTAATTTAAATCGGCAGCTGATGCACGACTCTCAACACCGTCAACCGGACGCTACTGGCGGTTTTGATGTAGCACTGCCTTCGATGCAATAAAGAGACATTGCCCTGAATGGTGCGCCTCTTAAAGGACAGGAAGGGCCAGTCGCTGTCTGAAACCCACAGGCTCATGTTCTGGGTCACGTCAGGGGTCACAAGGCTCCGTCGCTTTCACAGTCTCTGCCATGCTGTAGTTGAGGTGGCGGCGTGGCCCAATGCTGCAGTCGAATGCTAATGTTTACGTCTGTGTTCGTAGACCTTAAGATGGCTGGTCCACGGAAGTGCCTGCTTTTCTGTATCAAGGGACAAATTCACCGCCCTTGCCTATTCAGATTTCCTGACTTGTGGTTTTAAAAGGACGGAGAAGAGGGACTGGTTAATAGAGAAGCTGTCTTGGGGCCTGCGCAGGGAATAGAGATGTAGCCTCAAATGCTGTGTCCTTCAGAGGGGTGGATGTGGTGTCCTTTCACGATGATAGGGACAGGCACGGTCAAAGGCTCAGATAGCTTTAAGGACTTTTTAAGGGAATTAACATTTCCCTGTCTTTCGGGACAGGGTAAAGACAAATTTGAAGTAAACTATGCAAGTGACAAGCAGAGGGGCTAGCTGCCTGTCTGTCACCAACTGAGACGGTTCAGACGCTGAAGACAAATTTGACTCCAGAAGCTTCTGAAAACTGAAACTCTAAGGTCATTAGTGGCTATTTAAGGGAAATGCAGTGTCTGGTGTACCAAATATCTGAGAGTTGCCAAGGATTGTTTTGTCCAGCCAAGCATCACGACTTTTCCTTGCAAATGTCACCAAAAGTCATTTTGGTCTCACAAACTTTGCACCTCTGATGCGAGCGTTGTCCTTATGAAATGGAACTCTTTGTGTCGGGAGTTTGATTATGAAATCCCGGTCACAACAAAACCTTGCAATTCCAATGCACAGTAGCAAACAACAAAAACATTTTGTTTTCTCTCTCCTTCTGCACCCCAATAACCTCAAATATTCATAGTTTTGTATAGGTAGGGCTTTTTCTTATGTTTTCCTTCAAACATTTCAGGAAGTCATTATTGTCTAGACACTTAAAGAAGGTCAGAAGACATTGCTGGAAGTGAAAATTCTGCAGGGACTTTTATTCAATAATAAGAGCAATTAAATAGGACATATTATTGAACAATTGAAAGTACCTCCTTCGCAATCTGCACACTTAGCAGACATCCTCAAACATCAAGCAATTACTTACGTTCAGGGCCATGCACACGGCAAAGCACTATTTTGTACATGGAGATGTTTTTCCCCTTTGGAAAATGCTTAACCCTCTAAGTAGAAAAGTGAGCTACATGTTAAAGGTGCAATTAATTCATTGCCTTGTAATTGCCAGTGTGTTTAAATCAAGTTGCAGCAATGACGTGATGCAAGTTTAGCAGGCATCTTGTTCATTCTACCAAAGGATGCATATCTGAAAGGCTCATTGGCTATGCGCTTCAATGTCATAGTTCAAAGGCAGTCACGTGGAAGGACAGTGATTATATTCATTGATGGATATGGTATGGTCATAGTAATCGACCTTAGTAATTCAATTTGAATTCAATTCACAATTATTTATGCAAGTAAGGCCATTTTTATGAATATGTATTCATATGTATGTGTGTATGTATATTTAAATTTTTTCAAGACAGGGTTTTTCTGTGTTGCTCTGGCTGTCCTGGAACTCACTCTATAGATTAGGCTGGTCTCGAACTTGGAGCTCCACCTCTCCACCCCTGTCTTCTAAATGCTGGGATTAAAGGTGTGCACCACCACCACCCAGCTTCTGACAACTTGCTAACATTACAGTGGGGTAAAGCCGCACAATTTTGTACTGTGTCATTTTTAAATTTTTACTTGTGCCACGATCTTGCACTGGCAGCGTATTCATCGTGAGACAAGGAACAGCTTGCGTGGTCCCTGCCAAGGTTGTCTGGACTTGGTTGAGCTGCACAGCTACTTCCCTGGTCCCCATACCCACAACTTCTTCATGACCAGCATCCCTCTCAAAAGTGATCACAATTGTTTTTATGAGTGGGAAACCATCATTGACATTTTTATGACTTACACATATCAACTCGGGTTCACTCAGGATGCCATCCAGTCTACAGACTTCAACAGGTGGGCAATGACACGTACCTATGCTGCAGTGGCATAGGTACCCCGTATGTTCTGCTCACCCATCCCCCCCTTGTTTATTTTCTGTTCAATATTTGACAGCAGACCCTCCCTTGATGATCTTGAGATGGAAAAAAGAAAGCCAAGCTGTACCAGCTTCCCTGTGTGTGCTGCTCAGCTATGAGGGAGGTGAAGGTCAGACACTTGGGCGGCTTGCAGAGAGTAATGCTGGAGGATATGACAGAGCTTCACATGACCATGCCCGTCCCCTATGGGGATGAGCTGAGCATGGGTGAACAATAGCAATATGGATGGGAAAAGCCAGGAAGTGTTGATGGTCACAGCACGGACCCTCCAGAGGTCCTATGTGTGTATAGGGCTGTTATAACAGAAAAACACATCTGAAGGGTGGCTTTCACATGCCTAGGGGCATGGTGGGATTTTTTTGGATACTTCTAACATATTCTCTTGTAAAGTAAAAAGGAGGCAAACTTCTTCAGACAGTGTGGTAAGAGGTAGCACTCAATGTCTCTTAATGCTTTGTGAAGTAGCATTCTACCTAGAAAGTGTGGCTACAGGATAGGAAGGAGATTCAGGCAAAATGACCAAGCTGACTTTATCCCTGAAATTCAGGGATGGTTCAACATATGCAAGTCGGTAAATGTAACAAGCCATGTAAAGGGATGCAAAGACAAAAATCATCTGATCGTCTCCATAGATGCAGAAAAACTGTTTGACAAAATCCAACATGCCTTCATGATAAAAGTTCTATAGCATGTAATGCTAGAGGGAGCACATCTCAAACACAAGAAAAGCTGTATATGAAAAAGACAGCTAACATCGTCTTAAATGGAGAAAAGCTTGAAGCAATCCTATTGAAGGCAGAAATAAGACAGGGATATCCACTCTCACCACTCCTTGGCAATGCTGTGCTTAAAGCACTAGCTGGAGCAATAAGGCAAGAAAAAGAAACTAAAAGGGTACAAATATGAAAAACCACCAAACTAACTCTATTGGCAGATAACAAGAGGCTATACATTAGGGATCCCAACATTTCTACCTGAAAACGTCTAGAAATGAAAAACAAATTTATCCAATGCATCAGGATCCAGGATCAACTTGTACAAATAAAATAGTGCTTCTAGATATCAAAAACAAACAATAAAGAGATAACAAACACATTCTCATTCACAGTAGTCTCAAAAATTTTATATATATATATATATAGAGAGAGAGAGAGAGATATATATATACACACACACACACACACACTAAGGAGGTGAAGGACCTTTACAAAGAAAACTTTAAACTTCTTAAGAAAGAGGTAAAAATACTGGAAAGTAGAAAGACATCCCATCCTCATGTGCCTGCAGAATTAATGTTGCAAAAAATTGTAGCCAAAGCTCCTAGCCACCAGCTAATTCAAAGAAAAAGGAGAACATATTCATTGATAATACTTGCCTGAGTCCTTGTTACCTAACATACCCAGTGACAAAAGGAAGACCACAGGCCTTATCACCACCCCAAGCCTGACATTTCTGCAGAATAGTCCTGGTCCCGTTGGTGTCCTGCTGCAGACTCCCTGCAAACCTCTGGACACACTCACATGGAAATGTATGCACATTTAAAAATAGATGCTGTGGTTCTAACAGTTTTGTTGTTTCTTTGAGACAGGGTCTCAGGTCGCCAAGCCTGGTTTCATCATCGCCGTGTAGCCTAAGGTGATTTTGAGCTCTTGGTCCTCCTGCCTCTGCCTCCTGCATCTGGGATTACAGGTGTGTGCTACCGTGCAGGCCACCGTGGGCTTATGGGTGCTGGAGATAGGACCCTGGGCTCCATCCATGCCAGGCGGATGATCTGTCATCTGAGGTACACACCCCAGTCCATGTTCCTTAGCTTCGTTAGGAAAACGAAACAATATCACATTATCTGCTGAGGTCTTCTGAGTCTTCAAGAATCCGCTCCATTTTTTAAATGTGCTGGCTAATTTTTTTAGAGTATGAATAAGCCATTCTAGATGTTTAGGTTGCTTCCTCCTCCTCCTCCTCCTCCTCCTCCTTCCTCTTCCTTCTTCTTCTCCTCCTCCTCCTCCTCCTTCTCGCTCATTACACACAGCATCATGCTCACTGCTTCATGAGGTTGAGAGAGCAGCAGAGGGGCTCATTACAATAGGCCACTGGGACCATGAGTTTATTTTCTCTACACGCTTGTGTTCGGTCGCTCAAGGGTGGGGCATTTCTAACAAGCTTTCAGAGGATGCTATTGCTAAGCCCCAAGGAGCCATCTTCAAGTGGCAGTGCTGGGACATCGGAGCACAGGTCCCTATGCAGCACCGTGAAGGGTCTTGCACAGGGATGCTGGCTGCTGTCACAGGAGTCACCGAGGACTTGCTGGGTTAGAGAGCATGCGTGTTGCAAATTTGTAGATACCGAGAAATCCTCCTTCTACAGAGCAGCTGTGCACAGGGCATGGTGGTGCGTGTATCTCCAGTATTGTTAGTTCAAATACTAATGAGATTCCCCATCACTTCAGAACAATCCAGGCCTTCTATGAACTGTGTGTTCACATCCAATGCTTATTATTATTATTATTATTATTATTTTTTTGGTTTTTCGAGACAGGGTTTCTCTGTGGTTTTGGAGCCTGTCCTGGAACTAGCTCTTGTAGACCAGGCTGGTCTCGAACTCACAGAGATTCGCCTGCCTCTGCCTCCCGAGTGCTGGGATTAAAGGCGTGCGCCACCACTGCCTGGCTCCAATGCTCATTTTTAAAGTGGTCAATTCCTTTGGTTTGGGTTGTTGTTATTGTTGATTTATGGCAGCTCAAAAATACACGTTTTAGCTATTAATCTCTTGCTCTTCTATGTATAGGACCATGGTTTTCTCTGCTCTTTATTGTATGCAGCACAACGATTGACTTCCTGTTCATTTTCTATTGCTAACGGGATGGCACTGGTCCCTCAGAAGACCATAAAAATTCCAGAATAAGACATCATTTTCCTTTCAAACCCTCAACTCATATCCTATACCCACACTGCTAAATGCTGACTGGTCGTTGACAGATTATGGAGATCCTGCAAAGGGGAGTAGGTGGGAGGTCCCTCTAATCTTTCTAACCAAAGGATATTCCATTTCACCCTAAACCAATGTTAGGGAATAAGACTCCCCTCTGTAGTTACAATAAAGCAACCCTCTACCTAGACAACACGGAATTCTGGTAAATTCCTGAATAAAAGTTCGCCCTAGCCACTTTGACATAGGATTATTCTCTTTTGACATATTATAAACATTAAAGAAAATTTAATGCCCATCTGGATGGCTCATTTTTGCCAATTGCTACCACCACCAGCTGCAAAACTACAGTGACTACAAGCCATCCAGCTGCCACACACTCCCGGTGCCAAGAGAGCGAGCAAGCTGCCAACGTTGCTTCAAGTGGCTGGGCTGGGCCAGAGCCAGGACTGAGGGAGGATGAGTTTCACTGCTAAGCACACTAGTCAGGGCTCAGATTTTCAGTAGCGCTATTTGTATTTGCTTTTATTTATTTTATTATTATTTTTTTTTTCCTGGTCATCTACTGCGGGAGGCTGCTGGGGACAGCATCCCTTTCCTGGAAGTGGCAGCAAAACATGTTGATCCGTCTTCCTCTGCCTTTTATGTTCTTGCCTGGCATCCTCTGTGCTCGCAAGCTGCCTGCATGCAGTCATTAGCAGGAAGTGCCTGGCGCCGCGGAAAACGGTGCCATCTCTCCAAGACTGGCTTTCCCCAGCCTTGACTCTCTCTCCCCATCCCTAATGGCACACTTCGCCTTCGAGTTAAGTTTGTTTGGCATTGTTTTCTCACAACATATCAGGGAGAAATTGCCTCCGTGGTGGGTTTCCTAGAAGTGCGCCTCCATTAGAGTCCTTGAGTCCCCTGAGAGTCTCCCTTGAGCAGGGAGGGGGCTCTTCCTCCTTTGAGGAACAAAGGCTTTGCCAGATGAGGTGAGGGGTTCCCTATTGACCTCTGCCATGGGCTGCAAGGGGCCACAAGTATTCCTGTGATAAGAAGATTTCCCCTTCCTGCTGAAGCCAGAAGTCACGTGACTCCCTTTAGCCAATCAACCGCGGGCAGAGTCATGTGTTTGAGCTCCACACAGTAGTTTTGAAAGCCAGCGTAGGATTTGAAATCTTTTTCTTTCCTTCTGCCAGAAGAACAGTAGAGTCCAAATGGACACAGCTAGGTCCCTAAGCTGGGGAGGCCATGGCTGACCACCGTTGACCCATGTTTGAGATTAGCTGTGACTATAGAATACCTGAACACAAGGAGACAGAGACAGAGAGCTTTTGCTTATGAGTTTCTACAAACTGTAGCCAATATATTGGAAAAAGAAGACAAAACCCAGGGAACTTGTTTGTTTATTTTTTTTTTTATTTTTATTTTTTTTTGACTAGGCAGAGTTGCCTGCCAGTTAAGGCACATCTGACTGGATTAGCGCAGGGTCTTACACTGTGAAGTGCTGTTATTAGAATAATTGTAGCAATCATAAAAGCAACACTAACGGAGGCCAGTCATGGGGATGTGTTTTAATCCCAGCACTCAAGGGGAAGAAGCTGGTGGATCTTTGTGAAGTACGGGCCAGCCTGTTCTACGTAGTAAGCGCTAGACCAGCCAGGACTATATAGTGAGACCCTGTCTCGAACACACAAACAGCACGACACTAACAGCCACTGAGTGATATGGTACTGAGGGATAGCTTCACACACCTCCAACACAACCCGTGAAACCTACCGCACCAGTTAACGAGACAGACTTGCCGCAAAGTGACCGTCCAAGGTCACATAAATAGCAAACCTAGACTTCACAGCCAAGTGCATCTGACGTCAAAGTCTACCCTCTCTCCACTGGGCCACACTGCCTTCTGCGTCTTCTCTACAAGAAGGACACAGAGCAAGAGGCAGGGATTGCTTTCAGCTGAACAAATCCCCGTTGCTTTATGAATCCCACGGCAGAGAGCATAATAGCAAAGTCTCGGCTGCTAACAACCTAGCCTCCTACAGAACAGATGGAAACCCACTCACTAAGAAAGTGACCAGGCAGAAGCCGCATCAGCTCTGTGTCCTGGGATGGCTCCTTTGGCCTTAGCCTCCTAGAGGTCACAGTTCTCACAGGCCTTCCTCCTCTCCCTTTGTGGTGGGACGAAGCGCCTCGGGCTGCCGAACTGAGATGTTAGTTGTGGGGCTGATAGTAAAACTGGGGTCCTTTCCTCCCAATCACACCCCTTGTGATGGATTTCACAGCGTTCCGCTCTCTGGCAATGTCTTTTGCAGAGATTTCCAAAGCTTGCTTGGGATTTTCTACTCCCAAATGTGTCGAGACCGTTATTAAAAAGGAACATTCGGTAAATAGAGTTTGGGGTTGTGTGCGTACTTTGAGTTTGAAGGGAATGGTGCCAAGACTGTTGCCACAGAAGGGGGTGTGGACTTTGTAAGTCCCCGAGTCTGACGGCAGATTCTCACTCTGATGCCAGGGGGATGGGAAGAATCTGCTGGTTCTATCTCTCAAAACATGGGAGAGAATGCAAAATGTTATGGCCCTGGAGGTCCCCAAGCTTCCCACCTCTGTTAGAATATGGCTTAAAAGAATATTTATTGTTTCTTCTATTTATCTATCATCTATCTATCTATCTATCTATCTATCTATCTATCTATCTATCCATCCATCCATCTATCTACCTACCTACCTACCCATCTATCTATCCACCTATCTATCATCTATCTATCTATCTATCTATCTATCTATCTACCTACCTACCTATCTATCTATCTATCTATCTATCTATCTATCTATCGCTAACACTGTAACATGATATCAGCCCTTCCGGTCTGGTGTACAATTTCATGGGGCCAAAAACTGGGCTCCTTCTATCTTCAGCCCCCAGTCTCGAAACTCCACCTTTGTCCCTTTCTCCAACCTCACTTGTCACCTTTTCCTTGGCCCCACAACCCCTCCGTAGTCAGGGCTGCAGACATGGAGGCTGGAAGGTACATAAGCATGCCTTGAGGTGTGATCTGAGAGCCTTGTGTGTTCCATCCACGCGGCCTGTCCTCCAGAACTTGGCAGTATGGCTACCCCTTCACTACCAAGAGGTGGTCTCGGATGAGGCCGTTTTGCATCGCTGAGACAAAACACTCGAGACACTCAGCTGAGTAAAAGACAAGCTTCACTGTGGCTCATGGTTTCTGAGGTGTTAGGCCAGGGTATTGGGCCTTGAGCTTTGGACCTGTGATACTAGCCCATCACGATGGGGATGCCACACAAGGGATGCTCAACTCGTGGAGTTCAGGGAGCAAAGAGAGAAGGAGACCTAGGGGAAGGCCTAGGTCCCCAAGAGTCCTTCCAGGACACTTCTGGTGACCTAACTTCCTTTCACGGGTTCCCTTAAGGCTTCTATCACCTTCCTTTAAGGCCAGGTCCTCAACACAGAATTCTTTAGGCAAGGGAGTAGGGAAGCGGAAGGGGCATTGTTGATCTAAACTGTAGCAGATAAAAACCGAGGAACAGTTTGCAGGTTCTATCCCACCTCGGTTCCCTCTCCTGCTTTCCTTCCCCTCTCCACAAGATGGTCCTGAGACCCAAGAAGTAGTCCAGCCCCACCTTTATTACTCACACCAGTTAGGTCCCGTGTGGTCTCTCTCTAAGCTAAAGCCTTTCCACACCCGTTACACGGGGCCATGCAGTCTTGGAGAAATTCTGTATCTGAGGAAACATGGTCCTGCCACCAATAATAATAAATCATGGAAATCCTTCAACTAGTTGTCTTGGTAGGTGGAGCGAAACGCTGTCTCCAGCCACCGGAAGCATTGTAAATGCCCCTCCCTCTGTCTTGATTGGCACCCTCTAGATTTAACCCAGCATTTCTTTTCAGCTGCAGGAGGCCTTTCTCTCTCCCCATAGTTGTGTTCCCTATTTCAGCTGCGTTTGTCTCCTTATCAGAGTCTTTTCTCTTGAAAAGAAAACGAGCTGGGGGTGTCCTTTTGCTGTAGGAATTCCTACTGCCAATAGCCTTATGTTACCCGCCCACTTGGGCGTGGCCTCTTATACTATTTATGCAGATGTAAAGCAAGCATCCGGCCTCTTTTCCGGCTGTGGGATTCCTTTACTATTCTCCATTCCGGCAGAAGATTGTGATCTGTGAGTTTTCCCTAAACTGGGAAAAGCAGAGACTTTTCAAACTTCCCCAGGTGGTACACCTCTTCCAACAAGTCCACACCTCCTAACTTTTCCCAAGCAGTTCCACCAGCTGGGGGGCCAGGTTCAAACATGGAGGCCATTCCCATTCAACAATCCTCAGCCGGGATCCGTTTGCGATTGCTGCGACCTCACCTCTCCTTTCTTCTCACCCTCCTCTGCTTCCTTCTTCTTTGGCAGCCTGAGACATGTCACTCCTGCCAGGTACAAGCTAACCGGTACTGCTTTATAAAGTGAGAATGCTAAGCATCCCCTTTCTCCAGGCTTGGAAGGCTGGGGTCGCTATGCTAAACGCCCGCCTTCCTGGAGGAGAGCGATGGTTCGCCCAACACTGCCATTGGCACATGTGTTCGAGTTCTCCAATGAGAGAACAGTGCGGGGGCGGGGATTAGGGGGTGTGGGGGTGTGAGTTCAGGTCAGTCTCTTGCACTAGTCAGGCCTTGCTTTGGATGAGGCCTCCCTCATTAGAGAGAACCCTCTGCTTCACTCAGAGTCCATTGACTTCAGTGTAAATAAATCTCCAAAACCCATCCTCACAGAGACACAGAGAGAGTCCCGCTGGCTGGCCACGTATCTGGGCATCGTGGCCCAGGCAAGCACCAGTGTCTGTAAACAATTTATTTGCCTACGGGAAGAACAGTTTCCAGTGTGTGTTCTAGTATAACAAAGAATGGATCCAAACAAGGAATCGTGACTGAGGAAGCTGGAGGGGAGAGACGGAGGAGAAAGCCCCTCAGCTCCAGGGTGGGTTAGTGGTGTGTGGATAGCCAGTGTGTTGTCGGAGAGGCTGAGAGGAAGCAGCTGAGAAAGAATCGCTCAAGAGTAAGAAGGAGGAAGAGAGGACAAGCCTTGGGCTCAGCCCGGAGGAGAATGAGTCCCACACTGCCCTGGGCTCCCTGCGTGTCTGTGGACAGTCCTCTAGGATATTTATAATTTACATAATAAAAAGCTTTTCACCTTCCAGTCAAGGAAGCAAAATTAATTACCGTGGCCCCTTTTACCTCACAGAACATTTTTTGCTTGAACTGGCAGGAACAGTTTGTGAACTCTTCAGCAAGGGATGGGAGCGCGGGTGGGTGTGGAGAGAGGCCTGGGAGCAGGCGAGGCGGTCCTGGCTTCTGCAGTGTTCTGGAATGGTCAGATGGGGCTGGGCCAGGGCTCCGCGTTCAGTAGAAATCTCCGTAGCCTGACCTGTCCTTTTGCCCCCCTCAGCCTGAATTACCTCGCTAATGATAATCAACTCGCAATCTGAGGCTCTGTAATCAGCCTGCTCCCCCCCCTCCCCAAACAGATGTTGAATGGATGGCCACCAGAAGGGTCGTTTCAACCATATCCTTCCGTCATGTCTTGTCCCCTTCTCTTTTGGGCACCATTTCAAATAACAAATAGGGAATTTGATGTTCCCGGATATCTGGCTTTGAAAATATATGGGCAGCTTCAAAGTCCCGTGACTAGGGGAACCGGGTTTGTTATCCATAAAGTCTCTTGTTCTAAATCCACGGAGCTCTTTGGGAAGCTGTCCGCCTCAGCCCGATACCGTCCATTCTCACCACCGTTCTGCGAAGGAAGCAGGTGGCTAGTGTTATTTCAGCGATTTTGCAGGTGGAGAGGTAGAGGCCGGGAGGGGGGTTGAGCGTGTGTGGCATCCACTCTGCACGGACGAGCTGGGAACAGAAGCCAGTGTCGGGCGTGCAAGGTTATAAGGGCCCCTGAGAGTCAGGAAAGGCTCAACTGGGGGTCTCTGGAAAGCTGGTGGAGGGTATGCAGGTGAGGGTGGCGAGCCCAACCCCCTACCTACCACTTATTAAAGGAGGACGCTTTACCACTTTTTCTGTCTTATTACGTGGTAGTACTTACGATGTTCATCCAGGATGGCAAAAGGAAGTGGGGAAGTTTGCCATGGTGAAAGTGAGCCCCTTTAAGCCGCTTTCCTTTCCTTGGATAAACAGGATAGTCATAGGCAAGGGTAGTTGTTTTATTCCAAGACAGAGTTTTGAGAGGCAATGTGTGGCCAACATTGACGGTGGAAATTCACCCATGATGGAGTTGGCGGGTCCCTTCCACCTCTCTCTCCTTTGGCCTCTGCAGTTCATGGGATTGGTAATGACTCTTCTGTTTCTATGTTGTGAAATACATTAAGGAGTATAGGTATTAGCTCTTCTTGGAAGTTCTGGTAGAATTCCGCATTGAAATCATCTGGTCCTGGGCTCTTTTTGGTAGGGAGGTTTTTGATAACAGCTTCTAATTCTTCGCTACTAACAGGTCTATTTAGATTGTTCACCTGGTCCTGGTTTAACTTTGGTATATGGTACTTATCTAAAAAAGTCCATTTCTTTTACATTTTCCTGTTTTGTGGCATACAGGCTTTTGTAGTAAGATCTAATGATTCTCTGAATTTCCTCTGTCATGGGATTGGTATTTGGTTAACTCTTTCTGGATTCCGGTGTCCCCAAGGTTGCACACACCCCTCCTTTCCATTCTCTAGGCAATGATAGGAGTCGAGGTTTGGTTAGAACCAGTTTTGGTTAGAACAGTTTTGCTTAAACTCGTTGGAACAATGTGTGAACCCTTAAATAAGGAGGCAAGAGTGAGGCGGAGTGTGGATAGATATTGGGGAGAAGGCAAGGCTGTGCCTTGGCTTCTACGAGGTTCTGGGATAGTTGGACAGGCCTGTGCTGAGCTCTGGATTCAGGAAAGCAATCTGTGGTCTGACCTGAGGGGCTAAAAATCCAGCTCAGGTGTGCCCCAGTCAGTATGGCCAGCGGCTTCCTGGACAAACTGAATGATTGCAGAGAAGATGCCACAAACCCTGGGCAGAGTGACCATCTGGGCTGGACTATCCCCCCTGCCTGTGTTTTCATTTACACACACCTCCTCTCTCAAACATCATACTTGTGCACTCTCACGCAACTGGGAATCTGCTGTAGGAGCAGCAACAGCGGGAAGACCTCGGCTGAGTAGAACCAGGTGTTAAGATCACCGTGAGAAGAGCCGAGTATGGGACCCGTGCCAGGAAGGAACCTCTTCAGTTAGGGGGAAGCATTTGAGTTGAGTCTTCAAGAAGAAGTGAGTGTCAGCCAGGAAGGGTTTCAGATTGAGAGAGAGCCTGAAGGAGGAGGACCTGGGTACTTTCTGTGGGATAATGAAGGACTGGCAGGCCCAGCTCCTGCAAGCTCGCAGAAGCCTGGATTTTATCGTGCAGGCCAGAGGGCTTGGAGGTAGCGAGCAGAAAGAGGGTTTGAAACTTCAAGTGAACCCAGGAGCATTTTCATCTGTCCACCATGCTCTTCCACACATGGGGCAGTTGGCAGATTGAAGGGTGGTCATTGCAGATGTGGTACAACCATGATACTCCATCTCCTGGAAAAGTCTGGTGGAAACCCTTCCTTTCTCGCAGCCCTTGGCTTTTCATGCTATTCTCTTTCCTGATGGGAGACATGAAAGTTTTCAGCAGATAGGCGAAGGAAGGTCTGGGTACACTTGACCTACAAAGGCTGAGCTGGGCTGTAGGATGTATTTAGCATTCCTTGGGGCCTCTGGGACACGGACAGGAGAAGACTGCCTGATTTCCCTATGGGTGCATGTACAGGGGAGGAAGCAGGAAGCAGCCTAGGCTCCGAGGTGCCAGTGTCTCCCCTTGGGAATGCTTTGGTACTGGCTCAGAAAACCACATGTTCAACCGGGGAGGGAGCTTTGTCTATGGGCGGTAATTGTGAGTGCAGTGCTAACTCATCAAGCTGAGTAGCCTCTGTAACTCACTAAAAACAATCCTTCTTACAAGTATGCTTTTGATAGCCTTTATTAAAGATGAACACTGTCAGGATGGGTGACTGGCTTTTCTTTCCCTGCGTGGAACATATTTTAAGTACTTTCAGATGGCTTAAACTGAATCAATAAAAAAAGACTTTTTTTTTTTTCTGACCCAATTTCTTCTTTCTTTTTCAAATTCTCGCTCACATTTCAAGAGTTGCTTTGTTCGGTTTTACAACTTAAAAATTCGTGGAGAAGGAGAATTTAGGACCCCCCCCCCACACACACACACACCTGGCTGGGGTAAATGGCAAGATTAGGTGGGGGTGAGGGGGAGATATTAATTAACAATCTAAGAATTAAATCAAACACGGAATAGAAGTGTCAAGAGGGGTTTTGAGAAAGGGGCGGAGAGGCTGAGAGTGGTCGTGTTGATGTTCTTTTCTGTATAGATTTCAAATCGCATTTTGGCTTTAGGTTTCTGGCAGCGGAGATGTTGTGCGGAGCGCGCTGGAAAATGGAGGCTTCTCGCGTTCTGCTTTTAGCTCCCACCACTCTGCCGAGGCAACTTCTCGCCCCTGCTGCAGTGTCTGGGCGGAGAAATGCAAATCCCAGCCGAGGAGAGCTGGCCTCCGGGGAAAGGGGGTCTTGGACGGCTTCCAAGGTCTGGAACACAGAGGAAAGACATATTTCTTTGTCACACACAGTCGGTTCTCCCCGAGGGTTTCGGCGATATGGGAAGCAAACGATGGGGAGGGGGTGGGAGCGCCGTGGTGGGGAAGTCATTAGAGTGTTCTTCTCTCAGACGTAAAGCTAAACAAAAACAAACCACCGTGAGTGTGAACACAGGCAAGCTGGAGGCCTGGAGGCCCTCTCTCACTCAGCACTTGCGGTACAGCATGGTTATCAGCCAGGGCTGCCGAGTCGTGGACACCCCCGGGACCCCCTTCGGGGACCCCTCATGTAGACACGTGTGTGGGTTTATCCCGCGATTGACCCGAATCGGGGAAGCTGTGAGGCAAACCCCATGAAGCAAACCTAAAATCATTATTATTTTTAAATACTCTGTGTCTAGCAAAATTCAAAAGACATTTTTCTCAAGCGAGGTTCCTCTGAATATTGAAATGCACGCATAGTCTGAGGGGAATTTAATCCACCTGTTTTCATCTGTACTTAATCCAGCAAGTTCTTGTTCTGTAAGAATCGTTTGACATCCAGGGACCTTTATGAAGGGTTTGTAATGTATCTATATAATATATATTTATATAAAACCTTACTTGAAACAGGATGTTACTTGGGTCGATAACAGTCAAAAAAGAAAAGAAAAGAAACCTAGCAAAATGTCTGTCTGAATCTGAACTCACAGTGAGAATCACAATAATAGAATAGTCTCTTGTCCTCAGTTATACAGCGGTGGGTAGAGTCTCCATTTGAGTTTTCGAGGAAAAAATGTCTGGGACACCTTGGAGGGCTTGGCCACCATCTGCTTGCAACCCTCAGTCGAGTTTTTCCCCCTGCCGTCTCATTCACGAGTGTTCTGAACTTTAATCAAGATTTCACGAGAGCCCGAGCCCTGCGCCGTGTAAGAAAAAGAAAAGACATTTCGAAACCAGCAGCGTGCTTAGTGGCCAAACTCCAGGACTTTTTCAATTTCAATGATAAATCCACCGCTTCCCTAGTTTTCATGATGCTTTGCCTGGCTTCCCCGGTAGGAGGTGCTGTTCTCCTCAGGACGTGGGCTTGGACTGTTTTTACTATGTGCGCGGCACAAGGGTACCCAGCTGCTCAGACGGGGCTGACCTTTCGGCCCAAGAGCTGGTTTCTCACTTTCCTTCTCTGGCAAGAGACCAAATCTGAGGTAGTTTCTCTAAGTGGAATTGACCCCTATTCGGAAATGCTCCCCTGTCTCCCACTGACTCCATTGTGCCCATTAGGGTTCTGGAACTGGTGAGCTTCCAAGATGAAGTTATCAGACTCCCAACAGAAGGCGAGAGGGGTGACGAACCCCAGACTCGAGCATCTCTCTGGCTTTAACTGACACCTTGTCCTTGTGACCCTGACAATCTACTGGTTTGGGTAGAAGAGGGGCGGCGGGGGGGGGGGGGGGGGGGGGTATCTTCTTCAAACCCAGAAATGCGATGAAGGCGATTTCTGGGTTGGTTAACATCCACATTCCCTACCCCGTGTAAGTTCACGCTCCTGCCGCTGACTCTCGTTTAGGTTACGATGTATGTTTTAGACAAAAATACAAGTTGGCTTTTAGATGTTTTCAGAAAGCAGTGTTTTAAACCCAGGATAGCAATTTGATTGAGACTTTCTATAGTCGAAAATAAAATAATTACAGGGTAAATTCCAAGCCCTGGCTTTGGAGTTCATGCTGGTAACTCCTACCCAAGGTCCCTTGATCGGCGTGCAATATGCATTTCACTGTCATGACCTTGGCTGATTTTTGTCTGAACTGGCGCAATTGAGTTATAAGAAATCAGCCAAGAAAGGTCCCCGGGGGAGAAGGAATGGGGAATTGTGTTTGCGTTTTTACTGTTAGTGCAAGGCTTAAGTAGAAACTTAGAATCTGAGGCCCGTGCCCTTTGCTCTCTGGTTGCTTTTCTGTCTCCAGACTCTTAGAAACCCTGCTCCCCCTCCTTGCCTGGCTATCGTATGTGTGGATCCTGCCAGGCGAGGAAGTTCCTGGGATCTCTTCTCCTCTCATGCACGCTTCCTCTGTTAACATGGAGTATTGGAGATATTATTCATAAAAGGAAAGGGTGGAGGAGAGATAAGAATGGGGTTGAGGCAGGAACCTGTCATTGGGAAAGAAATGACACGCTGTAAAAACCTAAAGAGTTACAATGAGACAAACCGAAATCTGGCTTGACTAAAAGTTATTTAATTATAAGGGCTTCTGGTCGAAAGTAACTTCTAAGAAGATGGAGACTTTTGCTTATTTTTTTTTTTCCTGCAATGTCCCAGCTCCCTGGAACGGTGCCTGGCACATAATACGTCAATAAATATTCATCGCATGAGTGAGTGGAAGGGATGGAGCCAGGCACAGCCATGGTGTGACAGTCTGTCAGGCAGAGTGGTAGACTGATCATGGGGAAACAGAGGCAAGCCGGCCTCCACAGCCTGCTCCAAAATCTGGAGCCCGGACCCCTGGGTGGCCGCACTGGGGCTACCTGTCTAGGAAAGGGGCTGGGGAGAGGTGATGGCGAAGCCACCTCTACTTCTCCAAAGCCAGTACGGACAAGATGGCCTCTTGTCTGTCTCTCAGTCTGTAGCCAAAAATCAGAGGTTGGGACACCATCGGCAGCTCATAAGTGGCCACGACTTTGTGTCCAAAATGGTGGGCCTGCTGGAGAAGTGAGGAAAGTGGGGGGTGTTTAAAGTACCCCCCTTCGGCTCTTAAATGACGGAGTAACTGAAAAATGGCAGGGGTGCTTTGGAAGCATACGGGACAGCAGGACAGCGTATGACAGAAGCCCACGTACTGGGTGGGACAGTCTTAGCCATTCGTTCTCTCTCCATTCTGGAAGCTGGCCATCTAAGATCAAGTCCTTGGCCTGTTGGTTTCTCCTGAGGACTGTTCTTCTCTGTCGGGAAAGGCTGAGCGAAAGCCATGGCTCTGGTAGCTCTTCCCTGGTTTGTAAAATCTCTGTGCATCATCTCTTTACCATTAAGGACCTCACTAGAGAATTATGGGAAATGGAGGCTCTTCTTGTACAATGGCTGTCTCAGATCTCTGGAGATTTAAAGCAGTGCTTGTAGCTATGGAGCCATAGTATCAGTCATGCCTCAAGAAATACACACATACATGCACACAAACATACACACATATACACGCACAAACATACACACAAACACACACATGCATGCACACAAACACACACGTACATATACACTGATGCACACAGACATACATACATACACAAACATACACACATATACACAAACACACACATGCACAACACATACACACATATACACACATGCACACATATACATACACAAAGACACATATACACATACACACATGCACGCACACACACGTTCATATACACAGATGCACACAAACACACGTACACATACACACACACGAGCTTGAGGCCTGCTTTGTGACTGAAAATCCTCGCAGCAGGCAAGTCGAGTACCCAGAGTGCCAGCCCGTTCCTTTATCCAGCTATCTGAAAGGCTAGCTGTAGCTACACTTAGACTCTCAAGTTCTCACGCAAACCACTGCAAACACAGACGGCCTAACAGCCATTCTTGGGAGGAATTTTTCTCCCATTCAGTATTGAAAGTGTCATGCCAGAAAAGTAGGCTTAGAAGGACTCTGGGAAATGTACACTCTTATTTTATTGGCCCTGCCCTGTAGAACCCGAGGCTTTGATGCTCGCTTAAAGCCTTGAGAGGCAGGAGAGGAGCAGGTTCCACCACACAGCCCTGACTTGGCACAAGCGCCTGAAGCCTTCTGATGGACTGGGTTCTGTCTGGTGTCCAGGAGGGCTCACTCCACCCTTACACTTGATTTGGTCTTCAGTGAATTAATTAATGGGATGACAAATGATCAGTGTTTCATGTTTTCTATACCCATTCATAGAGGAAACCATGGCATCCTATCTCACGGTGATCACACCAACCTTCCGGAAAAGGCAGGCTTCTAGAGGTTCCTGATTTCCTTGGAAGCTTTTGAGGGCTTGTGGGATCAGATCTGGGCTTATGTCAGTTTTGTTTCTAACTTGTTACCTTCAGCAGCAACTGAGTTCATTACCCTTCAAACATACACACACACACACACACACATGCACGCACACACGCACACACGCATGCATGCATACATGTACACACATACACACACACCACACACACACGCGCACACACACACACACACACACCCTGTGGATACCGCAGGGCTGGGCACAGATACGAGCTGGCTTCGGGGAGGTCACTGTGGGCACAGATACGAGCTGGCTTTGTGGAGGTCACTGTGGTTATTGTCACCACGTATTACACTCCGCACGACTGTTACAAACAGCTGGTGTTGACAACCCCCTAAACTCCTGGTGACAGACAGCAGAAGGTTGGCTCAGAGATTAGCCTCCAGCTGGCCCCGGAGGTAAACCCTGGAGGCTGCTTCATTTTTATAGAATAAATAACACTTCCAATCTTCTTTATAATTGCTCTCTTATTTCCCACTGAGATCCTGATATTCGGATTCTGCGAGACTCATTCGTGGCTCTCCGTGCTCATCCTCTATGGCCCATAAAGGATTCTTTGTCTACCCAGGAGTGTTGGAGGAAAACTTGAACTGTGGCCTTTCTGCTTGATACATGTTTTTAATAGATACATGAGCATTTCATAATGAAGGAACTAAGAAAAACTTTGAGTATAAATCCCAGTTCTGCATCAGTTTCTGTATGACCTTGAGCAAGTGACTGATCTTGTTTGTGCCTCATTTCTGTAAGGTGGAGACAAGGACATCTCTTGGATGCTGTCGTCACCATGGTAGTCTAGGAGCTGGTTCATGAAGGACTCTCTCTCCCCTTGTAGCTCACAGTGCAGAGTGAGCAGGCAACGGAGATTGTCACTGTTAATATCATGGCATTTAAGACGAAAATCAAATGACTTTGGTAGGATTTAGAAATGCTTTGTAAAGGGGATCTCAGAGCAGAATCCCCTCGGGACCGACCCATGGATGCAGAAGGCGCCAAGGTAGGCTCTGAGGACAGGGAGAGGGGGTTCTTCCTGATCTGCGGCACACCGCGGTCTGTGGAATACCAGCTTTCAGGCTGTGCCTGGCCCAACACCACTCCACTTTATAAGCAACAAACCTGACCCAAATTACTCTCTCCTGAGAGTAAGCGCCAAAAAACCAATGCCTCTCCATCTTGTTTGTGCGCGTAAACAGCCACCATCTGCCAACACCAGGAGGCTCAAAGTGATAAATAATTTATTTGTGCCAATAAATCGTGACACCTGAAAACACACCAAACCGTATCAGAAACACGTGGTGTCTGAGCCCGTTACACTCCAGATGGGAACTTCTCACCTGAGGCCAGGAAAGAAGGGGCACCCCAGGACCAAACTGCGGCAGCCATGCCGACCAGGCTCCTGGATAAGTCCCTAGCAGTGTTCAGAAGCACGCTGGAGTCAAGGACTCTCGTTCTTGTTCTCAGCGATGGTGAGTGTTCAGTTTCTCCTCCCTGACAGTTGGCCCACTTCAGACCGACCCCTCAAGGGACCTGTCACCAAGACCTGCCTTTGACAACTGTGTCTGAAAGGCTGGCACCTGCCAGTCCTGGGACTTCTTAGATGGTCCCCTGCAGACTCCCTCTGAACTTGCTCCCCTCTGCCTAACTCTGCGGCCTTCTCAGTCCTCCTGTCAGCCTTCGACTCCTGGCTCATAAATCTCTGGGGGCTCATAAATCTCAGGGAGGGTGAGCATGAGACCTGAGTTAACTTCAGTAATTAAGACTGGAATACAATGACCAGCATTTGCAGGTGGCCGGCTATCAAGAGAAATTGGGACCACATTGGTAAATTACAGATAGCAAAACAGATAGAGCTTGTGACTTCATTGGTTAGCCGATGAATTCTGGTCTTGTGGAAAGACACAGGCGTGTCCATCTATGTTTCTGACATAACACACTCAGGCCATACATCTTATAGGAGTCACTCCTTATCCATGGGAGATACAGTTTAGGGCACTCTGCCGTTGTCAGAGGCCCAATATTTGCACACACACATGCATATTTATTAGTTGTAGGGCAGAGTGTGAACAGTATAGTTAGGAACAGTGAGAGACAAACCTACTGTAAAGAGAACAATAGCAGCATACCGCAATAAGAGCCACGCTGGTGTGGTTTCTCCCCCTCTAGCTCTTGGTATACATCTTTCTGCGTGTGCTCTTCCCGTGATGACCTGAGACACACGATCCTGAACAGCAATGTCCCTGAGATACGCCGCTACGCCACTCTGTGCAGGAGGCACAGACTGAGAAATAATTGACTTGTGCCAATAAGTCAAGACACAGCCGTTTGAAACATAGGAATTATTAGGAATTGTTCGTTTCTCGAAGTTTCGTCAATATTTTTAGACCACAATTGACCCATTAGTGACACCCCAGACAGATGGGGCAGAAAAGGCAATTCCGATTAAAAAATAAAATGTTGGTCAGATGACTTCCCTTCTGCAGGGAGTTTGTCAATAAGCTGCTGCAAATTTAATAGGCATATTGGATAACTCAGCATGATTGACTTCTCTCTCTCTCTCTCTTTCTCTCTCTCTCTCTCTCCCTTTATCCCCTTCTCTTCTTCTTCTCCCTGCTCTCTCTCTTGTCTCCTCGTCCTGTCCTCTCTCCTTTCTCCGTGTGTGTGGGTTTGGAAGGCAAACCTGGCTTGAACTCATTACCTACCAAGTCCTGGGGTCACAGGCATGTGCCAACATGCCCAGCTTCTAAATTTGGCAGTTTATGGAGGATTGAAGGCGGGGAGAAAGGAAAGAAGACCCATATGTTAGCTCATAGCATACAAGGTGGGGTGAACGCAAGGTCTGCTGTACCCATTAACTTCTTGAACATAAGGCAGTAATTTCTTTATAATTCCGAAATTTCTAGCTTATAAAGAGATCATTTCTGTCTTAAAAAAAAAGCCCCCCCCCCAGTAAGATGCTGTAGAGACACCCTGCCTTATAACGAACAGATGATCTGGGGAGCTGACCCAGTGGGCACCTGATGACATTAGTCCAACCCTTTGCGGAAGCTGACAGCCTTGCCTTCCAGCAGCGCGGGAAAGGTTTTGGCTCCGCAGGCGTGGGCAGCTGGAATCTGAAGATCAAGATCTCCACTCCCTTTACTTTCTCAAGACTGTCACCTCCATGCCAGGAGAGTCATGAGTGGTGATCTTTTAGGATCCATTTATTAAGTACCTTCTCCCAAATTTGACCAAGCAGGCTTCCTTGAATCCTGGAAGGTGAGCCGGCAGTCCCTGGTTTCCATACAGAAACAAGGATGGCTGGCTGGTATCTCATGGAGTGTCCTTGTGGGATTCGGACACCCTCTTAGAACATCCGGGCTTCCTTGGCTCGGAAACAACCAGCGGTACTCACACTGAAGGGCTACGTGGCTGTTGGGAGTTGTCCGAAAGCTGATGCTTGGCTCAGGTTTTCTCTCTGTCTTTAGGTGCTGTACCCAACTGCAGCGGAACTATAGCCTGTCAAAACCTTCTGCAGAGTCTCCCCTTCCCCGCGTCTTACTCACTGGAGCTCCTGGGGCACTGCAGAGGTTTGCTCCAGACCTTTTTTCCAGCGGATTTTTGCCTCTGGTGATCATCAAAGTGACTTAAAAACAACGATAAAATAAAACGATTTGTCTTGTCTTGCGGTAGTAATTCTTTGCAGCCATAAGTTTTGTGAACTGACAACTAAGTTTAAAAAAATAAAATTATCCCCCTCCCACACCCCCCACAGCCTCTTGTAACAAAGATGGTTGATTTTCATCTTCCAGCCAAGTTCGTCTGGCTGTAATGCGTCCCTCGGACAGCAGGGGGCAGTGTTCATCTTTAAATAACACCAACCGGGCAGGCACTCAGGCCAAAACCCCTTGGTGTCCAAGGAGCGCGGCCCCCAGAGCAAACACTGGAGTCTTTCAAACACAGATTTCCTGAATACAAATCTTCTGGCCTGGTACGTCTAGATTCGCACTGATCTGTGACATTAAAACAAAAGCACGCCCATAAAATGAAACGACAGGACGTTAAGGCCGCAGGCAGCGTTATCTTCATCGTGAATAATGTTGTCATCGCTTAGGGCTGTTGGAATGGTGCCCCCTCCCCACCCCCGCCCCCAGAAACTGGAAACCAGCCCGGGGTTATCAGAGCCCTAACCTGGGAGTATTGTTTCTGTTTGATCTTCTTTCTGGTCGTCACCCTGAAGGGCAGATGAAAGAACTCCAGGCCCTGGAAGGAAATCCTGTGGCTGAGGCCTCTTGATTCCTTCCTGAGGCAGGATCGGGCCTTCCACTGTGTGGCGGCTTGAATTTTTAACAAAAAGGTTGGAATTGCGACCCACGTTTGCAAGTCGGCTTTTGAACAACCTGGGTAGTAGACATTAAGCCAAAACGACCAAGATTTGGGGGGTGGGGGTTGCAGGCATCTTTACTGCTTCGGTGCTCAGTGGGAAGCAGCAACCTGCAGCCAAGAGGCTGGAGAGTGAGAACTCCCTCCCGGGCCTCCTGGAGGGAAGCAGTAGGGGTCCCGAATGGGGCGGGGTCCCCAGTGCTGCTGAAGTTTGGAATCTTTAAATTTGCAACCCCTATTTCATTCATGGGGAAGTGTTGAGGAATACTCATTTTCCCAAACGTTGGGATTTTTTTTTTTTCCTTCCAGGACATATTCTCAGCGGTTTCCCAAGTGAACCGAAACAGCGAGGGACATGTTTAGGATGCTGTTACAGAAGTTAGCTGAAATCTGGACATGGTGCCCTGACATTGGTGGCTCCATCCTTTATGTTACTGGAAACTGACTTCCTTTGGAATAGTCAAGTGGGCCTTAAGCAGGAGGGGAGGGCAGAGGGGAAGGGAGGGCAGAGGGGAGGGGAGGAGAAGAAGGGAAAGGAGGGGAGGGGAGAGGGAAGCTATTTAGCAGATACTTTCTTCTTTTGCTTTCCTCAGTTGCTATTATTTCACTTGAATTCAGCTTCACCCCAGCAGCTGTGCTTGGAAGGTGGCCTCCTTCAGAGCAAAGGGAAGCAGAGCGGGGACTTTGGACACCAGGGGCAAGCACAGGATCACTCATCTGACCTTGAGCTGTGTTTCACAGCCCCCTGTTCAGCACAAAGGCATATGTACACATTTAATGAGCAGGACCCATAAGGGCTGAGAAAGGAAAAGCAGCACCCCAGATTTATATATTCCATTAAACATGATCTTCATGGGCTAATTAGTTAGTAATTTCACCCTTGCTTGTAATATAAACCATTTTATGCTCAATAATAATAAAATCTATGTAAACCAGGCTCTTTATTAATAAACATTATGTGCTTCTGGCTTTCAAATCAAATAATGCTCCAGTGCTTTTCCTCTTATCATGCCTAGACTAATCACCCAGTAAAAGCCAAACAACTAAAACCCTGGTTTTTATCTCATGCTGTAGAAAAACAATACAGGGACATCAACAGCCCCGGGACAAGGCATGAGCTAGAGAAAGCTGGGGTGGGTGAGAGATCCAAATTGTTACTTCTGCGTTTGGTACTGAGGAACTTGTAGGTTCTGAGGAGTGGGAAAGCGTTCTCTAATAGTCAGTTGGCACTAAGGAGTCCAGGTGAAGGTGATGACTCTGGCTACATTGTGCCTATCAGCTCCTCGTGGCCCCCAAAAGTCCAAGGCAGCGACCGATAGAGATGCTGGGAAGATGGTGGGCTTAGCAGGTCCACGCAGGCATCGGATGCAGCTCCTGTGTAAACAGGAAAACCAGCAGTGGTTAGGTACCTGGCACTCAGATCTACAAGGCTGGCTGACTGGCCAGCAAGCTTCCTAAAGACTGGGATTGCAGGTGTGCACCTCCACATCTGGCTTCTATGTGGGTGCTGAAGTTCTGACCTGAGCTACTTGGGTTTATACGGCAAACATCTCTTTGCTAACGACCATTCCACCAGCTCTGGGCATCTTCTCTCTTTTTTTTTTTTTTTTTTTTCTTTCTTTCTTTCTTTCTTTCTTTCTTTCTTTCTTTCTTTCTTTCTTTCTTTCTTTCTTTTTTGAGCCAGTGTTCCACACTGTCTAGACGGGCTTCAAACTTGCTATGTGGCTGAGGGTGGCCTTGAACTTCTTGCTTCTCTCTCAGGCTAGGATGGTGGTTGTGTGCATCTCATGTATGAGATGCTAAGGGTTAGACCCCGGACAAAACAAGCACACCACTGAGCTCCATCCCTGGACCTTATGAGTGTAATGTAACAGGAAATATTAGAATATGAGCTATTGGGACGACAGCTGTGGCTGAAAGTTAGGTGGGGCAAGCTACACGTTTTGCAGGGGTTACCGAGGCAAGGAGGGGAACACGGAATCAAACGGCTTTGGGAATCGAGTCTATGACTTTTCAAACAGCAGATTGCATTTAGGTGGCAGCCAAACCCTCAGTCAGTCTGCCTCGGTTTCCCAGGCCCACTCCCTGTCCTCATTTTAGCATGGCACATGAGGAACAAGATAGGCATCTAAGATGACCACTTTGGACTGAACCGGGCATCCAATCAGGTAACTGTTCCAATGAATCAAATAGTTCATTGAACTGGCCAGAAATTGGGCTTGATTGCTTGGTCCTCTGAACTCAGTGATGGGTAGCTCAGTCTCTTCAGCAGAAGTCTCGGCCTTAGATAGAGGTATGGGCCCACTGGTGACACTAAATGGCGAGCCAGGTTCTTCCTGTCAAAATCAACACACGTGGGACCGTGGAGGAGGGCATCTTCTCATTCTCTAACAGTCCCACACCTGTGATGCCAGCGAAACGGACCAGATCCCGGCAAAGAGCACACGGCCCCTGTGCCTTTAAGGGGGGTGTTTGCACAGTCCTTCTCTTCGAAAAGTCAAGGTTAGCCTCCACATCTGTGAGTCCTAAAGCAAGCTTGCGAGTTAGGTGTTCCCCCCAAGAATTCTAGAAGAGCAAGCTGAAGGTCAGAGTGCAAAGAGGTATTTGCTCAAGGCTGACTAAAGTGGTAAATAATCCCAGGAGACCTGAGACCTGAAGGTTAAAACCCCCAGGAATGTTTTTAAGACAGCAGCGGATGGTCAGTTTGTTCCATAAAGATCTGAAGGATGAGACGGGTCACCTGCACACATCTCTTTATTGCCGTTAAATATTTACAGATAAATGTTTAAGTGCCCGAGGGCAGGGGAAGCTTTGCTTATCTGAAAAACCCCCTTTTAAAGGGCAGTTAACTCTGGGCCTGGCAGACCTATGAAAATGTTTTCTGTCCATTCTCTTCTCAGCAGCTGCAAAGCTAATCGGGTAGACATGGGCCATTCTCAGGACTTTGCTGGGAAGAAAGCCTCGGGTCTCGGGTTGTTCTGAATGAAGTCAGGCTTGTGAACGGAACTCAAAGGCTATCAAGGGTAGGCGTTCATATCCCCAGGACAGATTTGTTCGTGCTGGTTTCTCTCTGATTGAGAGGAAAATAGGTAGGAGCTGGTCCGGGTCTGCTTTATTCATTCATAAGAATTCAATAGCTATTTATTGAGCGTCCTCCCTCTGCCTGGTGTTATGCTAGGCTTAACCATAGAGCCACAACTCTGCCTGAAAAGACCTCTGCCTTCCAGGGCACCCAGTGCAGTAGGAGACCATGAAGCAGTGACGCGTGGATGCTCAAATGTCACCCCCCACTTGTGGAAAGGCTGAACCAATCCCTGGGAAAGCAATTTGCACCTGAAGGGCAGGTGCACACCCTCCCTGCCCACCACTAAAGATATGCCTAGGGAAACATCAAGGCAGCGTGAAACCGGATCCTATACTCATGCAAGCTATAAAATGGAATTAGCTATGTGTATGCCAAAAAAAAAAAAAAAAGCATGGTGTTCACCATTCTATAAGTCAGACCAACGGTTTGCTCTGTAAAACAGTTCTAGGTACGGTTGAACGTTTGGTGTCTCACTCATGGCGCTCCAGGGCCAAAGTGCAGGGTGACATGGGAAGGGTTCCTCGGATCTACCGTAGAATGTTGTCAACTGGGTAGTCAAAGTGAGAATTGTGTCATTAGGCCAGACTGTCCACTGTCCTGTAAACAGTAAGCCTTCTGTAGTGTTCTGTATAGCAGGATCATCTCCTGTTCAGAGCGGATTTCTCCAAGGCATCCGCAGCTTGGAGAGTTAGTTCTCGTCCTCGAATTATTAAAAGAACTTAAGAACATTCTAGTCTTCTGTAGCCACCACCTGAGGCTCGCATCCTGAGACACCATTCCGGAGAGTTCCGGAGTAAAAACCAAAGTTGAGTTGCAGTCCTAGCTTCCTGTCTATATCTCTTGGGGTCCTTTGTTCAGCTGGCTTCCCAGACATTTTCCTGACGTGTTTCTATCCATGTATGTTTCAAGAAAAGTTCTACCTAGGCTTCAGACTCATTTATCCTGAGCTTTGTGGGTCAGATTCTTTAACAGAATCCTCCAGCAAATGCTACTTTCTTTATGTCCGAAAGTCTGAGCATAAGTAGAATTTCAACTCTAGAATTCTGCATGCTCAGGACTCAGCCATTCTGGGTTGCTGAGAACACTACTTCACAGCCTCTGAGGATAGGGTGTCATCCAAACCTGGGGGGCCCAGAGGAAGCGTAAGAGGAGCGTTTGGACTTGCAGATAAGTTTTACTATAAATATAACTGCAAAGGAAATATTTTTCTGATAAGGGAATATTTGAGAAAATGATGATGATCTCTAAATACACTGCCTACAGTGTCCCTAATTATTGGCAACCGACTCAGAGCAGTGATTGAATCAAGTTGAAATGGATTCTTCTGAAGCTTATTTGAGACCCGAGTTAACATACAAATCTTAGAAGCTTTCATAAGTGGCACTTGGACTTTGCTTCTGAGAACTAGGGCGGTCAGGGTGCGTGTTTTACAAACCACACGGGTTAGTCCGTCTCCTGAAAAGCAATTTGAGCTTACACCTGCACAGTTGATGGGTTCCCAAGACCCAGAGGCCCAAGACCCAAGACCCCGAGTCAGAAACCCAGCTTTAAGAACCACTCTCCACCCTGTCCGTGTTTATGTGCTTAGATATGAATTAAATCTAAAATCCTACCTTACGGAAAATTTCTGGAGAAGCAGGCTTGCACTGCTCATGTGACGATGTATGCCTTGGGTAAAATGAAATAACAAGTTATAAAAAAAAAATACCTTGAAACTTCTAAGTGTGAAACAAAATCCACAATGACGCCTCCCTGGATATTTCTGGAAAAGGAAGCAGTGGCTCTCATTCCCTTTCATCCACTGTGAGTCGGGAACTCACGAGAAAATTGGGATGAAAAAGACACACAGCCGTGTAAGCACGACTTAAAAGTTTATTTTGTTCTCCGTAAGCGTCAATCTGTTCTGTTCTGTTGGAATAAAGGTTTCTGGAGGCTCCTGCTTCATTTTAAATCCCGCCTCATCACGCGTGAGTGACAGCTTGGTGAGGCGTGGGCCTGAGGACAGAAGGGCGAGCCTGCGGAGCTGGGGACCCTCCCCTGTCCCACAGGTGTCCTTTTTTAATGTGGCATCCGAGTTGCCAGCCCCAAGGCGCGCTACAGTTTTGAACTGCCATCTCTTTGCCTTTCTGGATATAGCAGCTTCATTGAGGAGACATGTTTCTAAGTATTTCGCATTTAAATTTGCTGTGATGCTCTTTTGGGCTTCATGCCTTAGCATGCTCTTGGATTCTGCCAGCTCCCTTACCTAAATCCCATAGAGCTTAGTTCGGGCATCTCTCTTCTCCCTCTGTGCCTGCCGCCACCCTTCTAGGTCGGCTCTCTCGCTCGGACCTTTCCCAGCCCGTGTCCAGTCTAAGGGAACGTGGTGGCTGAATCCCTACCTGGGCTACGTCTGTACCTATTGCTCTGCTCACAGACTCCCTGAGGCTCACAGTCGCCTGCCAAATTAAGCAGCCCTTGTCTTAGCCCTTCCTGTATTTCATCCCCTTCTCAGGACGTCTCTATAGCTTGAGATCTCCCCCATCCTAACACTCTGACAGCCATGTCCTCCCCTCCCCCCTGTTCCTATCAAACACCATCTTCCCTAAAATACCCTTTTCAGAGAGCAATGCCTTGTCCTTCTGTGTCCCTTATCTGACACCCATGCGAGTTTGCCCAGGACTGCAATACTCTGTGAATTGTGTGTAAGCATTTTTTTTCCTTTCCCTACCCCCCACTTCAACTTCAATGATATTCAAGTGAGTCAGGCTAATATCATGAATGTAAAGGTTATTACTAATTACTGAATAGCATCAATAATCACCTTTAAAAAAATGCTTAAGCCAGACATGGAAGGGTGGTGGTTGATCACCTTCCAAATCTGTTTTCTGGGTGGGAGATTCTTTCCTGTTGGTTTACTCTACCTTCCATGGCTGGGGCATCCTCCCTTGTAGATGAGCGTCAACTGTGACTTCTAGTCTTTCTTGAGGTTCTTTTCGTTCAAGGATTTGTCCTGGGGACTTCTGTATTCCGTGCCCATAAATCTCCCTCTTTCTGCACCTGTGCCGTGGCCTTCCAGGACCCAATGCACCTGTGTCCATCACACTGTGGCCACATCCCCAGACAGAGGGATTGTCTCTACGTTTTTGTAATGATAAACATCGGCTTTTCTCCCTCAGAGGCAGAAGCAGAGGACCCGGCCATACTAAGTTGGAATCGGCGTGAGATTGTAGGCCTGAGGTAATTATGGATCCGCCGTCCCCAACCTCACCCCCAAGACTTTTAAAAGCATAATTGCCTCTTCTCTTGAGGAAGCAAGGTAACTGCAGGCTTTATCTAATAATAAGGAGCTGTAGCATGTGACTTCTCAGGGAAGCTATGCTGATGGAGGACTTGATAGCTCTTAATTCTCTCCTTAAGCCCCTCCCTATCTTGTGCTATTGTAATTGGTTTGGCAAACTGGAAATTCCTGCAGGATATGGTGATTACGTTAATGAATGAATTGGGAGGCTGAGTCTTGTCTTCAGCTAAATGATTTTCTGGAAAGGAAATTTTTAAGTAGATTGGTCCTTGAGGTCTGGTTGATCATTGAAGTCTGTCATTCCATATTCCATCTTGACTCAGACTCCAGTTTCCCTGGGGCCTGTGGCATGAGCCATGGTGGAACTCAGAATGGGGTTTGCTTCTCACCTCGGAGTAGAAACCTAAGCAGAAGCGAAGCCCACTTCCTCCAAGCCCCACTGGCCATTAAACTCCCTTCTCTGCAGGATGGTTTATTCACATTCTGGACAACCAACCGTTGCCTTTCCAGCTTCACATAGTCATTCTCTGATTATCTGAAGTAGCCGACACCACACGGAGGGTGCAAACCGATAGCTTGCTAGTCTGGGGTAGTTTGAAACCTGGGGTATCAGAACATGTAAGCCAGTCCTGTCCAGGGGCTCACTCGCTGTCATTCCGATAGCGCGCCTCACAGCTTTGATTGAGAACCTAGTTTATTTTTAAGGAGGAGAGTGGGGGCCATATTGCGGGGTAGAGAAGTCAGGGATCGTCATGTTATAGATGAGATTCAGCTGAGGTTGCAGCGGTACGTTCTCCTTTTTACGTAACACGTAACGCTAAGTCTTCTCATAGCTCTCGTCTTCCGCCTCTCTAAAGAGCAGCTCTGGAAAGCCACACAAAGAGGTAAAAGGTCATTCGGAAATCTCCTTGGGAGCAACGACGTCACCGGAGGCATTTCGGTCTTGCCGGTGGTTCCTAATTGATGGTAAGAAGGGAGAGTCGGGTCTCCGTGGGTCTCCGTAGCTTAGCGCCAGCGTCTTTCTGAATCTGAGAACCTCCTTGGAAAGGAAGCCAGTTTAAATGAAATTACAGGGTAAAACGTGAGACCCTAAGAACGGGGAGAAAGAGGAAAGAAACTGTTCTAAGAAAGAAGGCCGGGCACTCGGTTCCCATCTCTCCATCCTGTTGTCTTGACTTCATGCTGAATCTCTTCCCGCAGTTACGATACGTGGATCCCAGCTAGTGAAATTGAAGCATCTGTGGAAGATGCTCCAACGCCCGAGAAACCTCGGAAGATTCACGCCAAGTGGATCCTCGACACAGACACCTTCAATGAGTGGATGAATGAGGAAGACTATGAAGTCAATGACAACAAAAGCCCTGTTTCCCGATGGAAAAAGATCTCGGCGAAGACGCTGACAGATGAGGTAAACAGCCCGGATTCAGACAGACGGGACAAGAAGGGGGGGAACTATAAGAAGAGGAAGCGCTCTCCGTCTCCTTCGCCGACCCCAGAAGCTGAGAAGAAGAACGCTAAGAAAGGACCCTCAACACCTTACACCAAGTCAAAGCGAGGCCACAGAGAAGAGGAGCAGGAAGAGCTGACGAAAGACATGGATGAGCCCTCGCCAGTCCCAAATGTAGAAGAGGTGACACTCCCCAAAGCAGTCAACACTAAGAAGGACTCGGAGTCAGCTCCAGTTAAAGGAGGCACCATGACTGACCTGGATGAACAAGAGGATGAAAGCAGGGAGACCACGGGCAAGGATGAGGACGAGAGCAGTACAGGCAACAAGGGGGAGCAGACCAAGAATCCAGACCTGCACGAGGACAACCTGACCGAGCAGACCCATTACATCATCATCCCCAGCTACGCCGCCTGGTTTGACTACAATAGTGTTCACGCCATTGAGCGGAGGGCTCTCCCTGAGTTCTTCAACGGCAAGAACAAGTCCAAGACTCCAGAGATCTACCTGGCGTATCGAAACTTCATGATTGACACCTACCGACTGAATCCCCAGGAGTATCTAACATCCACTGCCTGTCGGCGGAACTTGGCAGGTGATGTCTGCGCTATCATGAGGGTCCATGCCTTCCTGGAACAATGGGGTCTTATTAACTACCAGGTAGATGCTGAGAGCCGACCAACCCCAATGGGGCCTCCACCCACTTCTCACTTCCATGTCTTGGTGGACACACCATCAGGGCTGGTTCCTCTTCAGCCCAAGACCCCACAGAGCTCTGCTTCCCAACAAATGCTCAACTTTCCTGACAAAGGCGAAGAGAAACCCACGGACATGCAGAACTTTGGACTGCACACAGACATGTATACCAAGAAGAATGTTGCCTCCAAGAGTAAAGCTGCAGCCAGCGCCACTCGGGAGTGGACAGAACAGGAGACGCTGCTGCTCCTGGAGGCTCTGGAGATGTACAAGGATGACTGGAACAAAGTGTCTGAACATGTGGGGAGCCGCACGCAGGATGAGTGCATCTTGCATTTCCTTCGCCTTCCCATTGAAGACCCATACCTGGAGGACTCGGAGGCCTCCCTAGGCCCTCTGGCCTACCAGCCCTTCCCCTTCAGTCAGTCGGGCAACCCTGTTATGAGCACTGTTGCCTTCCTGGCCTCTGTCGTCCACCCCCGCGTCGCCTCTGCTGCTGCGAAGTCAGCCTTAGAAGAGTTCTCCAAAATGAAGGAAGAGGTGCCCACAGCCTTGGTGGAAGCCCACGTGCGGAATGTGGAAGAAGCAGCCAAGGTCACAGGCAAGGCAGATCCCGCCTTTGGTCTGGAAAGCAGCGGCGTTGCGGGAACCACCTCTGACGAGCCCGAGCGCATTGAGGAACGTGGGACTGATGAGGCCCGGGCAGAGGGCCAGGCGGCAGATGAGAAGAAGGAGCCGAAGGAACCACGGGAAGGAGCAGGTATTGCAGAGGAAGAAGCAAAGGAGGAAGCCAGTGAGGCTCCCAAGAAGGATGAGGAGGAAGGGAAAGAAGGGGACAGTGAGAAGGAGTCCGAGAAGAGCGACGGGGACCCAAAGGTGGAGCGAGACATTGGTGAGGGGAACCTCTCCACAGCTGCTGCCGCTGCCCTGGCCGCTGCTGCAGTCAAGGCCAAGCATTTGGCTGCGTTGGAGGAGAGGAAGATCAAATCTTTGATGGCCCTGCTGGTGAAGACCCAGATGAAGAAACTAGAGATTAAACTCAGTCATTTTGAGGAGCTAGAGACAATAATGGACGGGGAGCGAAAAGCACTGGAGTACCAGAGGCAGCAGCTCCTGGCCGACCGGCAGGCCTTCCACATGGAGAAGCTGAAGTACGCAGAGATGAGGGTCAGGCAGCAGCAGCACTTCCGGCAGATGCACCACCACCACCACCAGCAGCAGCCGCCACCAACCCTGCCCCCAGGCTCCCAGCCCATACCCCAGCCTGGGGCTGCTGGGCCTCCCACGGCCCATGGTCTAGCTGTGGCTCCGGCAGCTGTGGCCCCTGCTCCTGCTGGCGGTGGGGCCCCTCCTGGAAGCTTGGGCCCTTCTGAGCAGATCGGGCAAACAGGGTCAACTGCAGGGCCACAACAGCCACAAGCAGCTGGAGCCTCCCAGCCTGGGGCAGTCCCCCCTGGACCCCACGGCCCCTCACCGTTCCCCAACCAACAAACTCCTCCCTCAATGATGCCAGGGGCAGTGCCAGGCAGCGGGCACCCAGGCGTGGCAGGTAATGCTCCTTTGGGTTTGCCTTTTGGCATGCCGCCTCCTCCTCCTCCTGCTGCTCCATCCATCATCCCATTTGGTAGTCTAGCTGACTCCATTAGTATTAACCTTCCTCCTCCTCCTAACCTGCATAGGCATCACCACCATCTCCCGTTTGCCCCGGGCACTCTCCCCCCACGTAACCTGCCTGTGTCCATGGAGAACCCTCTACATCCTAACCTGCCAGCGACCACCACCATGCCATCTTTCTTGCCTCTCAGGCCGGGGCTCGGATCCGCCGCAGCCCAGAGCCCTGCCATTGTGGCAGCTGTTCAGGGCAACCTCCTGCCCACTGCCAGACCCCCGCACCCCCCTGCCTACAGACCTCACAGCTCCGAGCCCAGGCACAGTCACCCCTGTGCCACCTCCACAGTGAGGAGCCAGCCAGCCATCTTTCCCCCTCACTCACCATGGAGGTCACAGTTCCAGGAATAAGCCCTCCCCCACTTCTGGGACCTCTCTGAGCCTGGAGAGTTCATCACTACGTAAGGAAAGCTCCTCATGCCCCCTCACCGCCCCACCATGCCCATCAGAGGTGTGCAGTTTTATATCCAGTTCTTATCCACAGACTTCTGACTAAAAGATGTTCCTCATGCCTGGGAGAGAGGCTAGGGTGGAAATGGAGCCCTCAAAGGAAGGGCCAGGGAAAGATGTTTATAGGAGATTCTGCTAACCACTTCTGAGGGTGCCCCCTTCAGACTATTGTATTTTTGAAGTGGATATCGTGAAAACGAAACCCTTTAAAAGGGAGGTTTTAAAAAGGCATATTGGAGTCCACAAAAAATAAGTTTTTTTGAGGGGGAAGGGCAGATTTTAAGGGGAATTAAGGTTTGGGGGCGAGCTGTGGGGATGGACTAGGGTACCAAGCCTGTCTCCCCGAGCCCCTTGGCACTAAGTCAGCTCTCTCACCCATTCCAGTTTACCAGCTGAGCCCTCCGCTGCTTGTCATTGCTGCTGTTTTAGGCCACAGCTCAGCAATGACCTTCCCTCTGAATGTCAGCTGTGTTTGTTTTTAAAAGTCACCTGCTTAGTTTTAAAAAAAAGAAAGAAAGAAAGAAGGCAGACGAGGAGGGCAGCAGCACAAGAGGCTCAGGAAGATGCGGGTTAACTCACCTGGGACCGATCCCTAGGAGTTGAAGGGGATTTGCCTCCCGCATTAAGCTCTCTGTTACTGCTTATTCTATAGAATTTCTTCTGTATGAACCTTGGGTGGGTAATCATCTTGAATTAAACAGGTCAGATCTGGTTATGGTTCAGCGAGATAAGGGATGAGACACCGAGCAAGTGGTGGAAAACCAGGCGAGCTGAGCTAGCCCACCCACGCTACTGTGGCCTTCTGGAGCTCACTCTAGAATATTCTACACAAGCTCTCGGGGGGGGGGGGCTGCGCTTCCCTGGGGCCACAGAACTGGGAGTCTAGTGAACCACACCTAAGAGAGGGGAGACTTCAGTGGGCGAGGAGAGGTTCCCCTTGGGGCTGCTTACTTTTCTGTCTAGATGATACCCACCGGAGTCACTTAGGGAGAGTGAAGCTTGACTGGGGTTGCCTCCCTCAGATTGGTCCGTGGACGTCTCTGTGGGTCCCTTTCTTGATTCATGACTGAAGTGGGAGGGCCCAGCTCACCATGTGAGGTGTCACCCCTGCATATAAAAGCAGGTTTTAGAGGTCATGGGGAGAAATCAAGTAAGCAGTATTCCTCTGTAGCCTTCGCTCAAGGATGCTGCCATCGGGACTGTGGCCAGGTTTTATATGCTAAATAAACCTTTTCTTGCAGAAGTCCTTTTTTTTTTTAATTATTATTATGGTTGTGTCCAGCAACAGAAATCTAAATAGAAGGCCCCTCCAAAAGAAAAGAAATGTCCATTTGGAACCTGTAAATGTGACCTAATTTGATTAAAGGGTCTTTGCAGATTTACTGAGATACAGAGCCCCATATGAGATCGTCTTAGATGATGGTGAATGTCCTTACAGGACAATGCACAGCCACAAATTGGGGCGACCAAGAAAGAGGGGGGTGACTCAGAGAGAAACGGGAGCATTGCTGCCGTCCCAGGCAGGCCAGGACTGCCCCATGAGCCTCAGACACAAGGGGAAGCAAGAGGCCACTGAAGCTCCCGAGGGGCCTCACCCTGTGACCTGGGTGCTGAAGCTCTGGCTTCAGGAGCAGCAGAAGGACCAGGTTTGTGATTACCTTAAACCTCCTCCTCTTCCCATCTGAATTCCTGCTAGACTGACCGCTGACCATCAGGTACAGTTGGCCCTGGTGTTTGACGTTTACTGGATCAAGAACTAAAGAACGGCCTTGCAGGGTCATGGAATTCAAAGTTCTCAGGCTATTTGTGCTAAGTGAGCATTTTTGAAAAAGGCAATATGGATATGGCTGTGGCTGTCAGCTAGCTGCTGGCTGAGGCAGGTTTGGGCGGGGACCGTGTCGCAGTGTCCCGGTGTTGGGCATCCTGCAGGTTGTGTGAAGGCAGGAAAGCAATGGGCAAGGATGCGTCTATACCGTCAGTGACAACAACGTAGGCCACAGCGTGGGCTTCAGGAGTCCCGTGTTCTCTGTCATCTCCAAGGAGGGTTGGCGCTCACACGCTGGGGCCTCTGTTAGCACCGAGGAAGACTGCTTTCATGAAGACTGGCAGATATCACCCTTGCTAGGCCTGAGGGAGCACAAACCTCTTCTCTGTGGTCTGGACATTTGCTGCAGGGTGAGTCGTCCGTTTCTGAGCAACTCCAAAGATGCTGGACAAAGTTGAACGGCGGCAATGAAGGGGTGTGGGCTGGAGGCTTGGGGTGCTCAGGGACAAAATAAGGAAGGACAAGGCTGACATACAGATATAGCGGGACCGTTAGGAACACCCTGCTACCGGGAACTGGAAGAGAGGGAAAGCTGCTGGCCGTTCCTCACGGGCTGGGGCCTCCAGCCTGATCGTCTTCAGTTCCTCCATCTTCCTGCTCCACACACACAGTCTCAGGACAGATGGAGGCTCGTGGATGAATAAAGCGGATTGTGAGGGACACGAGTCACATTTACATTCTGTATTGCTCTTTGGGCTCCTGAGAGAGGTTTTTTTTTTGTTTTGTTTTTTTTAATTTTGCTTATTTCTGGATCCTGGCAAAATTCCGCATAGGAGAGATTGTTTGTGAGAAAAGGCATTAGTCACTGTGACATTTAACACCCCAAGAAATAAAGCGACAGCTGAGAGAGGGAAGGTGGGTGCCAGGGTCAGACCGCCCTCCACCAAGCCCTCACTTAAGTAGCGGCCCAGAATCTTAGTTGTTTCCTGATGTGTCTCTTTCAAACCATGGCTCCCGCCTTACTGCCTTTTTATTTATTTATTTATTTTTGTCAACGGGATTTAATACTTACATTTATCTGGGAATTATTCAAGAGACTGCTAATTTTATTTTTCCTCTCTGCCTGTTATTTCAGGTTAGATCAATAAAGGCAAATTATTAGGGCTATAACCCTAATCCCTTCAATTTTCTTAGGCCTCATAGCAAACAGCATTATGGTAAAAATCCTATTTAAACAGCTCCTAAAAATCAGGAACCTCTATTAATCAAGAGCTGTTGGGCGGGGGGGGGGCGAGGGGGCGGAGAGAGGTGAGTGTAGCAAAGAGAACCAAATAGTCATCATCATACGGAGTTTTAACGAGATGTTAAGAATACGCCTTCGACATCTCTGTTTGTAGATTACATACGCCCAAGGCGCTAACAGATAGGGAATGCCACCAACTTCATCCCTCTTAATAAACAAGGACAAGGGGGGCCGGGCAGGATGTGCAACTTCTGTCTCTAAAGTCTCCAGGTCATCTGCAGCCTGGCTGGACCCACCCTGCAGGTCTCCCGAGTCCCACATTGATTGACTCGGCCAATGTAATGATGTGTAGCAATTTCAAAATTAGCACGTGTCAAATAAAATTCCCATTACCTTCATTATACTCGGCGAGAGAGGAAAATGAACGCATCTTCAAGCGGGGAGAGGGAACCACTTTCCCCTCTCTCCTGACCTCTGGTTTCTGTTTTCTTTGGTTTCTGTTTCTTGTTTTCATTTTACATACAGCATGTGCGGTTCAGAAGCCCGTTTTGTTCACATGAGCTAAGTTTCTAGGGACTTTTATTCTGGAATGACACAGGACGATACGGGCAGCAGGAACAGCGTAGCCTGCTCTCTGCCGCTCTGGGCCTTTTCTGGGTCCTACTCTTGTCGCTCCCTGAAAACACGGCTCCCAGCCCATTGGCCTTCTTTGTCCCCTTGGCCCTCACTCTTAATAGATAAGGAGATCAATATCTGTGCCTCAGTTTCCTCATCTGTAAATATCTTGATACCATGCACCTCATGAGCAGTAATTGTCTTCCCCAGAGAAGCTAGACTTTTGTTGTGTGTCCCCCAGGAGTGCTTTTTATTTATTACATGACATCAAACAGCAGCGGCTCAGACAAGGCAGAAAACCCTTTCTTGCAGAGATTTTTAAGTGGGAAGGCAGACATCCGCGTGTGGTGCGACAGTTTCAATGGAACCCAGGTGTCTGCATAGTGCAGAGCTCACGGTCCCTAATGATATGGCCATTCCCACCCTTGCAGATGGTCACACGCCCTGCAGCCCTCCCATGCTCCTGTGCCACCCGGGAGGAAGTTGATATTTTTCTTGCAGAAAATGTAAGGTCTGAGAAGAGCAAATTTGCTCTGATTATTCCATACTTACTTGAGGTGCTGAGCATCTTGAACTGGGTTACATCAGGGATGCTGTGGACCAGAGATACAATTGCATTACCCTTGCCTCCCCTACACCAATCCTTGGGTTTGAGCCTCAATGATGCAAAAACAAAGTGAACTTTTGTTGTTATTTTTCAGTAGACACAAATCAAGAATTTTGGAGGGAACTTTGACCTAAGTATATTTGAACTAACTACTTCTTTTGCTGGTGCAGTTTGGTGCCGTGGGTCTTGAGTGGAGCAATAGTCATGGTGCTGAAGACGAGTTCAATTGTCAATGGCTTCGTGGGACCGTGTGGCATAGACACAGACCGCAGATGCCACAGGGAGGTAGGAAAGTCAGGAGGAGCTGTCATCTTTGTGGGACCAGGCTCTAGAAATGACGTACCTCAGCCAGAGAAAAGAGCTTGTCTTCAGAGTGTTGTTTTTCTTTCTGATAATAAACATAATGCAGGATCTTTATAAGATGAATAGTAAAAAAAAAAGGAACAAATGAATATTCATAGTTTGATTAACTTGCTATCCATCTACCGTATTCATCATTTTCTCATAAATGTTTTAAAATCCCTAGTTTGAAAAGTATGATAAAAAGTAAATTGTTAAAAAGTGATCTGAGTCACAATGAACATTTAGGAGGTTTTTTCCTTCCTTCCTTCCTTCCTTCCTTCCTTCCTTCCTTCCTTCCTTCCTTCCTTCCTTCCTTTCTTTTTGAGCAAACAGTGACTCATAGAAGTCACGTGGCTTCAAGCCAGAGGTTCTCTGCAGTCCACTGTGGAACAAGACTGCAGCATGAACTCAGAAGCAGGCAAGAAAATACATCTCACAACTTGCGGTTGTAGTATCTCTTTTGAGTCAACTCTGCTGGAAAGCCCCTAGTAAGCAGTTGGTGGCTTCATTCTGATTGGCTGAGATGCTCTCATTTTTCTCTAATTTAGGTACATGTCTAAGAAGTAGGCCCGGGGGGCATTCCACATATTCAAGCAACGTTAAGGTCACTTATATGACAGAGCATTATCTGCTCAAGAATCTGTCACACCAAGTCCCTCAGGCTGACCCCTGTGACAGGATCCACAGACACGAAACTAAACCCTGAAGTGTGCTGAACAAGAAGCAAACGTGTTTTCCCTTCTGGAAGTTTCCTTCTTTGGTTTTCTTTCCTCAGTTATTTTCTTCCTTTTGGGGGATTGTTTTCTCCATAATTCTGAAAGAAATGTGGATATTTTTATTTCTTTCCTTTTCGGTTTTCATCACATCTCTTTTCCTCAAGCTCTGAAAGACGAGAACTTTGGCCTTTGTCTTGATTTTCGGCTCAGTGCGCCCAATTAGGTTTTGATCTCAGCCACTGTAAGTTCAATCATGGGAGACCCCAAGGCCATTTCTGGCATCTCTGGACTTGTGTGTGATCGATAATCACACACTTGGTGTGGGAAGGCCTTCTGTCTATGTGTTGCTTTTATTAGTTAATAAAGAAGCTGCTTTGGGCCAATGGCTTAACAGAATATAGGCAGGCTGGAAAAGATATGTACAGAGAGTAGGCAGAGTCAGTGAGATGCCATGGAGCCGCCAGAGGGGAAAGACGCAAGCTGCCAACTGGAACCTTGGCGGTAGGCCATGAGCCTGTGGTAAAATAGAAAACAATAGAAATGGGTTGATTCTAGATGTAAGAGCTAGCTAGCAATACGCCTAAACTATTGGCCAAGCAATGATTCAAATAATAAAGTTTCTGTGTGGTTATTTCGGGAGTCTGGACGGCTGGGAACGAATGAGCCATCTCCGCCAACACAAACTTGACTGAGTTTCCTTAGTCCCGAATCAGTCACACAGTGTGCTATAAGCAGGTTACGTCCTTATTATAGTTGTTAGGATCTAGACCCCTTTCTTTCCAATATCGGTAAGTGATTTAAGCCTAGCTTTTACTAAGAAAACAAATCTCTTGGGGCTGGAGAGATGGCTCAGAGGTTAAGAGGTCCTGGGTTCGATTTCCAGAAGCTACATGGTAGCTCACAACCGTCTATAATGAGATCTGATGCCCTCAACCAAAGCACAGGCATACACGCAGGCTGAACACTTTTTACAAAATAAAAATAAAAGGTTTAAGAAGGAAGTGGTGGAAAAGGGGGGGAGAGTGAGGGACTTGGGACATGTTTGCCCGCATTGCAACACGAAGCTACATTAAAATGCTCTTGTGAGCGCTCCAGAGACTGCTGCAGGTTGAACGGTATGTCCCTCAAAGATCTGAACTGCCCCCAGCCCCCAAGGGGGGTGGTCTTATTTAAAAAAAAAAAGTATTTGCAGATACATCTGATGAAGGCCATGCTGCAGCAGGGCGAGCCCTTAATCTAATGTTCCATTAGTCATATTAATATTAACCTAATTTGACCAGTATCCTCTAAGATGACACGGAAGGCACACCTGGCCAGCAAACACTGCATGATTACAGAGGCAGAGACGAGAGAAACGGAAATGCAAACTGAAGGGTGCCGAGAATGACTCCCCAAAGCTAAGCCTGACTGCGCACGGCTCAAAGGGCGCATGCGCCGACACTGACTTCAGCCTCCTGAGCTTCAGTCAGTCCCGGGAGTTTTAATTTGGATGCTTTCTGAGCCGCATGATAAAACCCTGCGCCATCACACTCTGCTCCACCTGGGCACAGACCATATCTTCTTGAAGCACAGACACACTTAGTGTACACTTCCCATTCCTGGGACACTTAGTGGCACAGTTGAATTGACTGTCCCTGTGGTTCCTATTTTAGTTAATAATGCCCTCCCTCCTAAAGCATACGGACATTGGTGCAAGGGGATAAAAAGGCATAAAGCATGAAACAAGGGATGAACTAGCATGTGGCAATGCCGTAGGGTCCATAGAAACACATACTATGTGCATGGTTGCGCACTGTATTCAGCCTCAGGCATCCATTGGGCTACATCACCTGTGGAGAAAGGAGCAATTCTGTGCCTCTGCTGGGAAGGTAATAGGATTCTTCCTACAAGCTTTTCAGCTTCTCCTGTCAGACCCACACCCTCTAGTATCTTACTCTGGCTTTGGGTTGTGTGGGGAATATAAGCAAACCCTTACGTGGTTGGGGTACAGATTAGTCCACTGTCTCTTCGTAAGCTGGGTGTCATTGCTTCTTTCTTATTTTAAAAACGTAGAGTGTATTTTTTTTCAATTTTGTCTTAAGATATTTATTTAACGTACAAAGGTGTTTTGCCTGTATATACTCTGTGTGAGGGTGTCAGATCCCCCTGGAACTGGAGTTATAGACAGTAGTGTGTGTTGATATTTTGTGATCTAACAATGCTAGCCTGAAGATCAGAGTGCAGAGCTAGCCAGTAGTTAGCCATAGAGGCCAGGCAGTGGTGGCGCACACCTTTAATCCCAGCACTCGGGAGGCAGGCAGAGGCAGACTGATCTCTGTGAGTTCAAGGCCAGACTGGGCTGCAATAGATTGATCCAGACTAAAAGAGAAATAGAGGCAGGTGGTGGTGGCTCACACCTTTATTCCTAGTACGTGGGAGTCACACGCCTTTAATTCCAACACTAGGGAGGTGGAGACAGGAAGGAATATGGCTGGAAAGAGAGAGGAATATAAAAAGGGAGGAGACAGGAGCTCAGTGCCTCCGGTCTGAGGACTTATAGAGACAGGACACCCCATTCAGTCTGAGGATTTCGTAGAGGTAAGGACTAGTGGCTGCTCTGTTTCTCTGATCTTTCAGCTTTCACCCCCTAACTTCTGACTCTGGGTTTTATTATTAAGAGCAGCTAGAATTCATGCTACAGTAGTGAGCTGCCGTGTGGATGCTGGGAATTGAACCCAGGTCCTCTGGAAGGGCAACCAGTGCTCTTAAGTGCTTCTTCCAGCCCCCCACGGTTTCTTTCAAAATAAGCTTCTCACTGTGACTCTCAAGTTCCAGAATCTAAAACCCTAGGATGAGAATCCAACCCCTTTCCTCATGAGCAGAGGGGATGGTTTTACTGCGATGAGTAAATACTGACTTGCTCCTTGTTGCTTACAGAAGTGCGTTTTCAATAGTACCCTTAAACACTATGAAAGAATCCTAATTTTATTTATTTATTTTTTTATTTTTTTATTTTTCGAGACAGGGTTTCTCTGTGGCTTTGGAGCCTGTCCTGGAACTAGCTCTTGTAGACCAGGCTGGTCTCGAACTCACAGAGATCCGCCGGCCTCTGCCTCCCGAGTGCTGGGATTAAAGGCGTGCGCCACCGTCGCCCGGCCCTAATTTTATTTTTGTCATTACTGCCCTGACTACAACCAAAACAGACCAGCTGGCGATGCTCGGTTCCAGCGTTGTGACACAGCAGGTCCCTACTAAAGCCAAAAGACCAGGCTGTGGGCTCCCATAACCCAGCATCCAGGTCCAGGCTGGACCGCGCAGACAAAACTATTAAGAAATCGCTCCTCGTTTTCAAGTTGCTATTAACATGTGCTTTTCTAATAAAGGGGGAAAAAAAGCCAAATTATGCAGAGAACCCATTTCAGGCTTCCATCCCCTCTCCCTGCCCCCTCACGCTCCACGGAAGACAAGTCACCTTCTGCCATTACACAGATGGGTGCGTATGCCTAGCACCGAGCAGAACCTCACCCTTCTGAAGAGCGCCGTAAATGACTGTCTTGCTTCTGATGTTTAAAAACCCCAAGTGTGAATTTAGGTTGCCACCTGACCGGGCTTGCTACACTTTCCTCTTCTTATTTTTAGTAATGAGCCCATACCTCTGTCAGTCTGGCTGCTTTCCGGCTCTCTGTACTCAAATCTGTCACCAGGAGGCTGTACCTTATTTAAACCGACCGTGCTTGTTTCTAAAAGCCCTCATTAATAACCGTTTCTTAATGTGACATGTACTGTTAACATGTGGGGGTTATTTTGATATGACTTCCAAAGCCATAAGCAACTCTCTTCCCGGGAAAACTTCCCAGATTTTTTTTTTAAATCTGAGTATGCTATTTCATCTCTGCAGTGTTCTGCAGGGCAGGGTACTGACTGTCAGATGAAGCAATGTTGGGGGATGTAAAGAAATCAGAGACGTTCTTGGGAAGAGTCTGTTTATTCCGGAGGCTTCCCTTCCTGATAACTCAGGGTCATCGAAAGATAGGATCTCAAAGGCCTTGGCAAGAACCTAACTTAACCAGCTAAATTCAGAGGCCTAGAGAGATGGCTCTGAGGTTAATAGCACTTGTGACTCTTGCCTAGGACCTAGAGTTGGTTCCTGGCACCCACATAGTGGCTTACAACCATCCCTAAAGGCAGTTCCAGGGGCTCTGCCACCTTCTTCTGAGGGCCACAGTCACCAGACACCCACATGGTGCTCAGAATACACGCAAGCAAAATAACGTACAGATAAAATAAATAAATCTAAAAGTGTTTTAAAGAACTGAACTCATTGAAGACAAAACCGGGCGAGGCCAGAGGCCTTGCTAAAAGACAGCTAGTTATTAGAAGAATTGAAAACAGGACTAGGGTTACTCGGTTTCTTTTTTCCTCTAGTACATTTTCTACTATGCCACTTTCTTTTAAAGAAAGACATGCAAAACTAATTTACAATGTGCTGTCTGTAGCACACGGGTGTGATGAGGCAGGCTTACGTCATAACACTCAGGGTACGTAGCCGATCGTGACTTCAAGGCTACAAAAGGAAGAATGTAGAAACATGGAGAACTTCAGTAACAGTCAAGGTCTTCTATAAACACCCAGATCCGGGACACCTGACTACTCCCCGAAAGATGAACACAGTGAAAAACACCTAAGACCCATCAGAATCAAGCTGTGAAAAACAAAAGATGAAGGAGAAAAAAAAAATCTCAGCTTTTGAGGGAAACTGCACTTAGCTGCAGGGAAGAAGGGACCACAGGCTTCTTTTCACTTGGCAGGGGGATTGGTGTCTCTAAAGGACTGAGGAAAAAAAGCCTGTAGAATTCTATGTTTCTTTGGAAACTTTTTTGGATCTGAGGTGGGGAATTTTGCTGATAGACTTGCTTCCACAAGATAGGGTGGGATGGAAAAAAAAGCTACCAAGTGGAAGGAATACATGCATGCACACATGTGTGAAAAGGAGTACACTCAAGTCACCAATCTCAAGAATGAGGGATACGACTCTGCAGTGCCCAGAGACACCAGAGAGACAGTAAGGGAATATTACAGCCAGCTAACTTCCTCCTTAATGCAGCTTTAATGGTTTCATTTCATTTTAATTACACACACACATGCACAGACTACACACATGCAGACACTACACACATGTATGTGTGAACATGAGTCTGTACATGTGAGCGTAGGTACCCATGGAGGCCAGTACAGCAAGTTCGATACCCTGAGTCTAGAGTTACAGGGGGTGCTGAGCCTCCTAACTTGGCTGCTAGGACCTGAACTCTGGTTCTTCGGAAGAACTGGACAAACTCTTACCCAGTAGGTGAGCCAGTCCTCAGCTCTAAACCTTCTTCCCTTCTTGTTTATTTCCTTCTGAGTGTAGCCCCAGAGGAAGTCGTAGATGTTGGCCTTGAACACCTATTGCTATAGTGAATCTAGAAGGTTCTGCTTTGGAAAAATGTAGTGTGTGTGTGTGGAGGGGGGGGTGGTGGTCAGTAAGTAGCAAGAAGTGAGATGACATTAGACAAAACTCTTTATACGTTCCAAACTGCCTTCCGAGATCCCTAAGTCAGGCTGGTGAGGGTAATGAAGAGTTGATCGGGAAGACTCCTGTCCAGTGGTTGACAACCCCTAAACCTGTACCTGGTAGTCACCACCAGCTGATCAGGAAGACTCCTGTCCGGTGGTTGACAACCCATAAACCTGTACCTGGTAGTCACCACCAGCTCATCTGGAAGACTCCTGTCCAGTAGTTGACAACCCATAAACATGTACCTGGTCGTCACCACCAGCTGATCAGGAAGACTCCTGTCCGGTGGTTGACAGCCCATAAACTTGTACCTGGTAGTCACCAGCTGATCTCAATTCAACCATGACAACATTTCCCACTCATAGGTGTTTGCAGACTTCCAGGAACCGATGCCCTGAGCGTTTCTCTCTCCCGCTAGCCCAGCCCGAGACAGCGGAAGAGGACACTTGGTTTTGCTGAAGCGATTGGAGCTCCAGAGAGCTGTGCCGCCTGATCTAGATAAATAAAGCCGGCTCCAGACTCCCTCCCAGGGGAAGCAGATTTACGGTTTTATCGTCTACTATTATCTGGGAAGCCGTTTTCCCAAAGGTCTCTAGATGTTTCTCAGTGGCATCACTAGCTTGCCTCGTATTTTATTAAGGGTCTAAGTTATTATTAGGCCACGGAGTTGATGGACAAACTGAAAAAAAAAAGTTTCTTTCTGGTGCTGTTGCGCTGTTTCCAGGTAAACTTCCTAGCCTCATGCTGATATTCCTGAAGCCTAGATTTTTTTTTTTTTTAAATTATCAGTTCGGCAAGGATTAATTTGGACATAAAAGTGCTTTCTAAAAGATGTTTTCCTCCATACGTCGTAATTGTTAGAAGATCAATGCCCATAAGTCAAAGTCACTTTGCCATGATTCCCGCAGAAATGTCCCTTTTCTGTTTGTTTACATTTTGGGGCTTTAAGGCGACAGCCTCGTATCCCTGCACACACAACAACATTACTGTACAGGCTCAGGGTCTTCAACACACTGAAACATCTATCAAAGAAAGCAGTCTTCCATGTTTCCTTAAACAATCTAACGAGGCTACAGCAAGCAAAGCCTTCACTCCGACCATAAAAACAAAAGCAGCAGCTACCGAGGCTGAGGCCTTTGAGCCAAGAGTTGCCATCTTGTTTATAAGAGAAAGAGCCGTTTGCTGTATTGTATACATGAGCTCGGAGGAGCTGTTTGGTTGGTTTGCAGCAAAGACAATACAAAAATAAATGAGGCCTCCCTCGATTGGGTTGAGGGAAGCAGTCTTGGGAGCCTCAGCTGTAGAGCTAACCGCGCCTCCAAGAGGGACAGGGTCTGTTCCCTCGCTTGCCACACAATGGGCCACGCAGGGGAGAGCAGTCCAGGTTTCAAGGGCAGCAGTCTTGGGGTGCCTGCCAGGACAGATCTGTTTAGCAAACAGGCTGGAGGGTGCTTATTAGTAAGTTGTGGCTTGCAGACCATAAAGCCCTGCGGGGCTAGAGGCCCTGATCAAATGGTAGATCTCGGTTCCGGTGCAGGCCAGTCATTGGCTGAGAAGGAGATCAGCACCCCAGCTGCTTCTCACAAGCCTTAATTATGCCCCTGCTGGATGACTCCTTCCGCAACTCTCTCTGTGGGTCCAGAAGACAGGCTATTAAAGGTTAACATAGGAATGGCTCTTCAAATTAAAACGTGGAGTCTCCCAATGAGTTACAGTGACATTATTCATCCTCAGGAACAAGGCTTGGTTAGCCTGGGGGTGGAGTCGGGTTTCTAGCGGAACAGTACATTTTATTTTCCCCAGTTGCATTTTCTTCTTAAAAAAAAAAAATTACTGGTCTTCTCTACCCCCTGCTTAGAATTTTGTTTCTACCGAATGACTCAAGCTGGCTTGAGGCTTTAAATTAGCGCCTGGTACAGTATCATCGAGGCCGTAGAAGAAGGAAGCTCTTCTGACCTATGGTACATTAAAAAAATCTGGGTAATTTCATCTTTTGGTCTCACACAGTCTCCTCCTTGTCTTTTTCTAGGTCTTAAGGGAGCAGGAGAAAAGGGAGGTTATCCGTGCCTCTGTGTTTCGCGGAGGTTAGTTCAAGAATGCAGAGTTACGCCTCCGTCCTGTCTCTGGGGACTGTAACGAGCAAAATCTTTTGTGTCTCTTCATCTCCTATTGCTTGGTTGATAATTCTTCTCGGTTAAAGTTATTGAGACCGTTATCCATTAGACATGAGTCTTAGACAAGGCAGAGAAAGAGACACCCACCTCCTTGTGATGTGGGATTCCCCTCTGTGTGCTGTGATTACCATTAATGAATAAAGAAACTGCTTTGGACCTATAGCAGGGCAGAACTTAGCTAGGCAGGGAAAGCTAGGCTGAATGCTGGGAGAAGGAAGGCAGAGAGAGAGACACTATGGATCTGCTGCCAGAGATAGACGTGCTGAAATTTTGCTGGTAGGCTACGACCTCGTGGTGATACACAGATTAATAGAAATGGGTTCAATTAAGATGTAAGAGTTAGCCAATAAGAAGCTAGAGCTAATGGGCCAAGCAGTGTTTTAATTAATACAGTTTCTGTGTGATTATTTTCGGGGCTAATCTAGCCGGGTGGCTAAGAACCAGCAAGCAGCCCTCTTCCCTACATCCTTGGAGACTGGTTTGTAATGATGCCTCAAAAGCACAATACGAAAAACCTTTCTTAACATTCGCAATATTTCAGTCCAGATTTGGAGACATTCTCCTAAAGGCAGTACGTGGAAGACAGTTTTGTTTCTAGTTTTATGATAGACGTGGGCCTACTTTGTGCTGTGATATTACAATGACTAAAGTGAATTCTAGTTATTTAGAACAAAGGATTTATTTATACAGGAGATCATGATCCAACAAAGTACGGCTTTTAATCACCTTGAAATTACTTAGTGTTAATAAAAGTGGCCATATACCTTACCAAAACTTTTAACTCCAAACAGATACACAATAAACAATTTTGAGTTCCTCTAGATGGACCTCAATGTCATTTTATTCATTGCGATGAAACTGTTCATTTGGTAATTTTCTCCACTGTCAGTAGGTATTTCCTGTGGGGCTTTATTATTTCGGTGAGTTTATCTGATGGGAACGAGCAACTTTGAAAGGTGCTTAAATCTGTTCGGTCTGAGCATGCAAATCTCGCTGCATTAGAGTGTTCTTGGATTGCCTAGCCTGGACAAAACAAACCCCAAACCTAAGATATAGACACTGGAAACACACAGGAAGTCCCCAGCGTCATTTTCTACACCTAGCCTTTAATCAGCACACACCTCTGAACGTCTACAATGTTCTTGCTACTGTATTGGAGACGAGGGAGGGAGGATACTTAGGTGTCAACACGCACCCACAGAGGACTGAGGTGCGCACAAGCCTGGATGTACGGAAAGACAAACTAGAAGAGGGTCAAAACTCTTTATTATCATGATAAAATAAAGCATGCTTGATGATTATAATGGAAACTTCATAGCACGTGTGTTTCACAGTCCAGATATAGCTACTATGCGTGTTTTGCTATACATCCATTCCAATCACTTTTCTGTGCCTGTATGACATATGTATATGAGTTTGTATTTTGAGATAGCATTAACCTTCTTTGAACTGAACACCTAGACTCAAGACACAAGGGCAACTCTTCTCTTCAATAAGATGAATGAGTGAATGAATGAATGAATGAATGGAATTTATGCCCTGGCAATGCTGAAGCATGCATGCGCAGCCCATATATGGAGGTTCTGTTGAACCTGTCCATATTGGGTTTCATGGTCTAAGCTGATGAGGATGACTGATTCTACTTTATTCAAATCAGTATATAACTTCTTTTTAAAAAAAATTTATTGATTTTATTGAGCTCTACATTTTTCTCTGTTCCCCTCTCTGCCTCTCCCCTCCCCTTCAAACCTTTCCCAAGGTCCCCATGCTCCCAATTTACTCAGAAGATTTTGTCTTTTTCTACTTTCTACTTCCCATGTAGATTAGATTTATGTAAGTCTCTCTTAGTGTCCTCATTGTTGTCTAAGTTCTCTGGGATTGTGGTTTGTAGGGTTCTTTATAGCTTCTTAATGCAAAATGGGGGTAGTTGAGAAGACAGGAAGAATGAGAATATATTAGTTTATTTTCAAAAAGAGCACGGACCTAAAAAGCCCATATACGTGATTGCTCTCAATGATCCTGACAAAGGAAATGGACAACGTTTTTTAAGCCTGGGCTCTGCAGATTTTTAGTATTTCATCATTCCACAGCTGGAAAAGGCTCTCCCTTCTAGTTTTGTCAATGAAGAACCAAGTCTGGAAAGAATGGGCGCCTCAGGCGATTGGGGCTCTTAGTACAAGTCCCACCTCCCTTCCTTGCCCTTCCTCCATCCTTAGCGGCCCAGAGCTGAACTGCACAGCAGTCAGCGCCACCTTCTTGAGTTGCAGAGACGACTTTGAGATGCACAGGTCTCACCCAGTAAGAAGGGAGTTCCGGATGCCTTGGGCATTTCTCATCCGAGAAAGGAAAGGCGCAGGCATGACATCATGCAATTAACACACAAACACGGGTCCTCGTTGCACAAGGCACTGGGCTCTAGAGTAGTATTTATAAAGGTAGATACAACTGTAAAGAAAAAAACCTGTCCGTTTCATAGCCAGAAATTTTACCCAGGCAAGGAAACAGTCCTCCGCGGTGCAGGGCAACTGGAGTCTTTAAACGGGGACCACTAACTAGAAGAACAACACACATGTTACTAAAAAAAGAATGTTCTAGACTGAAGGAACTGGAGGGGAAGAGCGGAAAGAAAGGAAGCGAGGAATGAATGAGGATTTCCAGTTTGACTGAAAAGAAGCCCTGGTGTCTCCTAGATTTCAAGCAGGGACACCCATGAGCGGTCACATGCTGAGGGGGTCGCTAGCAACAGGCAGGACCTTCTGCAGCATAGCAGTGGCCAGCCACGGACCCCACTCAGGGCACGCTCCTAGCGACACGGGAATGTGGGGAGAGCTTCAGGCCTGCGCCCCTGCGTAAGCGCTTCCACTCAATGGGGCTGAGATAGTAACAGCTAGCCTTGGGGGGTGCTGGCTGTGCAGCACGCTTTCTCATAGACTCTCCCGAGAAGGCGCGAGACTAGGCTTAAAGATCCCAAGGCCAGCGAGTGACAGTCAAGATTCACATTTAAAACCCAGGCACTGACCACAGCCTTTTTCATTTATGACCAGAGCAACTCAGCTGGGGCTAACTTGGGCACGTGAGAAACAGCGCGCAGTATGTTCCACGGGCAAGGGGCAAAGATCAGAACGTTGGCTTCCTCTGCTAAGGGGGAAATGCACGTTTGTGTGAAACAAATATAACTCCTTGGGACATGTTGTTTTACACCAACTTCTGTCTTGACCCAGTAGAGTTTTTTTCTCAGACGAAGTTAAGAGCAGCGCTGTCTTCTAGAACGTTTTGGAGAAAGGAAAGGGGAACCCGGTTCTGGCAAATGATTAAAAGGCGACACTTAAAGATAAAAGTTTATAATCGGCGTGGAAGGTTCTAGAATTTAAAACGGAAAGTTTGTGAAGCTGTAGGGAAGCAGGATAAACCTCAACGACAAAATAACAGGTTTCCGATGTTAAAAATATCCACCAGCTAACCCAGAGCGAACCAATTATAACACATTGCCTCTAATGCCTGGGTCTGAAACCTGGATGGTAAGCCCCCAACTTACAGGAAATGTCAGCTCCTTAATACCAATTAGCAGACTTTTGTCTCCAAATTTAGAACGCCAAGTTGCTCTTCTGTTGGGGCTACTGAGGTCAGCACTGTCTTCCTGTTAATGGGAAGGAGCGTTTACAGGGTTCATTGCATTCAAGTGTGTGGCTGAGATGCCCACATGGCACTGATACAATTGTTACCCAGGCAAACACATTTTTCCCGCAGTCACCTGGGATCTCTTTGGAATGATGGAACCTCCCTCTTTCAGAGTTCTATGTATTTTAGTGTTCTTTCATTTTCATTATATCGAAGACATACCTCAAAAGTTGACAGGTAATATACCTCGTTGTTGCTAGAGAACTGCCAATCATTTGGGAACATAGTCTCCAATCGCTTGGCGTGAATTTGACACACAGTAGACGGCTTATCAGGTGTCATTTGGGGAGTGTAACTAAACCCACGGAATAATGAAACATAATCTCAGGCGACAGTGAAAGAATTTTTCTATCTCAAGTATATAAAGAGCCTTTTGAGGTTCGGGAGCCTAGGTGTTGAAATTCTTCCTAGTGGGCTGCCAGCTCCTTCCCACACCCCAGGGTTAGTTTAAAACGGCCGTCCGCGTGCACCAAAGCCCAACTGCACTCCAGGAAATGATTTAAGCTGTGCAGCTGAGCGCTATTTTATTCATAGTGCATGACAAAGAAAAATAAATCTGACTACCAGAGGTTCCCTTTTAGAAAACCAGTCGGTTTTCACCACCACGGTCCCATCTCTGTTCACGCCCACGATGAAGAGCCAAGATAGCCCACCGGCTCCTTCTCCGGTGTGCACTGAGTTGGGGCTGCTTCCTAGGATGTCTGGCGTGCTCACATTTGTTCCCAGTTATTAGCTGAGACCTGCCTTATCTAATCAATATTTTAGATCCATCTTCAGAACTGCAAAGACTTTAGTCCAGGGAGATGTCGCGGTCCTGCTGGTGGGGTATAGCTTACCATGGATTTGGGCTGAGTTCGCAATAAAACTTCCTTAAAGGAATGTGGGGCTGCGTAGGGTCCCAGCTCTGGCAGGCAGGCTGGGTCTCATGATTTGAAGGTGAAATATCTCGTGTGTTTTCACACTCGTGCCCTGGCTGGGGCTGCTGTTTTGGGAGGTTGTGGAGCCTTTGGGGGTGGAGCCTAGCAGGGCATGTGGGTGATAGGGGCCAGGCCTTGAAGGGTCATATCCACCTCTGGTTCCTAGTCCTCATTCATGACGATCCTTTGCTCTACCTCCTGCGTGAGGAGGTGCAGCCATTCCTACCACAAGGACTTCCCTGCCGTACCAGTTGAAGTACCACTGGATCCGTGAGCGGAACTAAACTTTCACTCTCTTGAACCGTTTCCACCTGCTATTTTGTCACCGTGAGAACAAAAGTAACTATGGGAAGAGGTTGTTCACAGTCTGTCTTTGGTGAAATTACTGACTCCCACCCCACCCTCTTCTCATTTGGGTGATAACACCTGTGGTGGACTAAAGGGTGGGTCACTTGTGAAACGGGGCTCAGCTCATCAAGAGTCACCACGATCATCATCACCTGTCTCAAGTGACAGAAAGTGGGTTCTCATGGGAAGCGTTTGTCATAGGGGTGATGGCTGAAAGGTAACAGTCGCGGTTTCGTTCTCTGGCAGGGATACTGGAGCTGGGCACCTACCGTCGCTTTCAGTACCAGGTAACACTTTTTAAACACCAGTAAGCCATTAGCTCTGTGTTCTGACTTGTACCAGCAACTAAAGCAAGGATGGATCTTTGCCCGGAGGCATCCATACAGAGACCGTGGATCAGGTTGCTGACTGTAAGCTGAGCCCCTACTGATCTCTTGGCGTTCCAACAGCGTGATGTCCCGGGAGGCCACACATCTCTCCTAAGGCACACTGCTGTAGAGAAGTGTGCCCTGGGCGAGTATTCCTGCTGCCTTGTGTGTCATAAAAATACACAGGGAAGGAAGGAGCTAGGATATCGGGGCAGAGGATGGGCTGAGCCCTCTCACGCTGGCCAACACGGCCTCCTAGATGGCGGCACAAGGACGGCGGACTTGGGTGGTGTGGTCTTACAGGTCATTTAGTGATTGCTCACCTGTGTGAAAATCTCGGCCAGTGGGTTGTCCGTGGCTGTCTTTGGGCTATCTTTGGTTCTGACTTGGGTTTGCTTAGGAATCTCTGAGTTGGAAGGAAGACGTATGTGTTATGCTTGTTGGCTTTCCTGCATGTTCAAGCAGGAAGTCAGTTCCCTGGTGTGCACCGTGGCTCATGGGAGTCATTAGTGTTGTCTTTATCTCGACACTTATCCAACGCAAACTCCATTTTCATATAGGGTCTCCAGTGCGTGGGTGTCACTGGAGTTTCTCTGGAATCACCGTCTACGGCTGATTTAACTTGAAGAAACTGCAGGTGAGTCTTCTTGGAAGCTGTTAATCAACTCCGAGGCTTACACGGTTGTGGGTACAAAACTCCATTGGTGTCACAGAGGGCGGAGAGCTAAGAGGGGCTGGGTTCCCCAAAGGCTGCATCCCCATCCCTACAAAACGGGTGCCTCGGGGCTGCCAAACATGGGTAGCCTGCTCTGAATATGAACTCCTGGAAGACAGAGTGTTTTATCTATGGTCTACAAATAGCTATGAAATAATTCCTGTAGAAGAATTCTCATTTATCTATCTTCAGTGTGAATTCTCTATTCCAGGTGGGAGGTCTCTAGGGGAACAGATTGTGTAGGATTATCAGAAATCTACTATGTGTATTTTTTCTAATATTTAGACTTTTTCTTTTACTGAAGAATTTGCTTGCTATCTCCCAGTTTTGCAAATATACCTACCATCTATGTCTTGATTATCATCACTCAAGCAAAGCCTTCCTGTGTATTGTTTTGTCAATTACAAAATGTAAAGATTAGATATTATGAAAGTCTGGGTGTGCTACAGTCCTGTCTGTATTAACATCATGCTTGTCACATAACTCAGCATAATCCCAGAGGGATTGTAACAGTAAGTGCACACAATCTCAACAGTGAGTGTGCACAGTCATCTCAGCAGTAAGTGCACACAATCTCAACAGTGAGTGTGCACAGTCATCTCAGCAGTAAGTGTGCACAATCTCAACAGTGAGTGTGCACAATCTTAAAAGAGTAGGGCCAGAGTTCTGTTTTATGTATTCCATTTTCTTTTCAGATCTAGGTGTCTTTTTAGACACATAACACATAGCACATATATTTGTCAAGGTTTCCCAGAAATCTAGAACAGAGAAGGTGGAGAGAGAGGAAGAAGAAGAAGAAGAAGAAGAAGAAGAAGAAGAAGAAGAAGAAGAAGAAGAAGAAGAAGAAGAGGAAGAGGAAGAGGAAGAGGAAGAGGAAGAGGAAGAGGAGGAGGAGGAGGAGGAGGAGGAGGAGGAGGAGGAGGAGGAGGAAGAGGAAGAGGAAGAGGAGGAGGAAGAGGAGGAGGAAGAGGAAGAGGAGAAAGAAGAGGAGGAAAGAAAGAGGGGGGCAGAGAGAATAAGAGAAAGAGTGTGGGAAAACAGAGATTCACTTTAGGGAGCTGGCAAACAAGCACGGAGGCGGGGAGTCTGTGGGGCCATCAGGCTGGTGACCAGGGGAGAACTGATGTGGCAGCTCAAGCCCAAAGGTATCTTCTGGCTGAACTCCTTCCCGCATACGGAGCTCAGTTTGCTATTCCACTCGGGCTCTCATGGACTTGATGAGGCCCACCCACGTTATGGAGGACAATCACCTCACTCAAGTTTCACTGATTTGAATGTTTTTCTCATCCCCAAAAAAATCCCTTACAGAAACATCCAGAATTTTTGACCACATATCTGGCACTACGGCCCAACTGAATTGATATGAAGTTAGCGATTGCAGCAGTGAGCTGCAGTCTCTCACTAAGGCCGCATCTGGAGGGAGCGTTGCTCTGACTTTCGGGCCTCTGAGGCAATCAGACTTTCAGTGAGACAGAAAACGGCACACACACGCACATGTAGCTATGCATATATACACATGCACACGCAGAGACACACTTATACATGCACACACATACACAGGCACACACTCACGCGTGCACACACCCTGAATTTGATCCTAGTTAGACTTTAGGGAAGCAGAACATAGTTGATGGAGAGTGAGTGAATTAATATTTCAGAGAATCAGCCCCACGTGTAACCAGCTGCAAAATACTACATCTTTATTATTACATTGTATTCACCGTGTGCGTGTGAGCACACAATGGTGCATGTGTGGAGGTCAGAGGTCAGTGTGAAGGGTTTGTTCCCAGGGAGGACTTCGGGCCACCCTTGCTTGGCACCTTGCACCATTTCCTGTTGAGCTGTCCTGCTGGTCCCATGCTTAACATGTAAGAGAGAAGGCTCTGAAATTTTCAGTCCTGTCACTAAGAGTCTTACGGCTTTTGTTTATGTAAATGAGATTAAGAAACCTTTGTAGCCATCCTAATCCTGGTTTATTTCCCTTGAGGCTTCTTACCCATTCCAGCCTAGGTAGGGGATACTGAGTATGCATGTGTGCATGTGCATGTGTGTAAGTGTGCATGATTGTGTGTGCATGTGTGCATGCGTGTGTGTAGTGTGCACAATTGCATGTGTGCATGTGAACAGACATGTGTGTGAGTGTGCACGATCACATGTGTGCATGTGTGTGCGTGCGTGTGTCCATGTGAGCGAGCATGTGTGTATGTGTTTATGAGACAGGATCTCAGCATGTACAGGTTGGCCTTGAACTAACTCTCTGTGTAACCCAGGTTGGCTTTGAACTCACACTCCTTCTGCCTCTGCTTCCCAAGGACTGGCTTTTCAGGTTTTAGTCACCATGCTCTGGCCAAGTTTCTATTTCTTTCTTCATGATGGAAGGCAGCCATTCTAACCCTGTGCACACCCGTCTCTGTTTCTTGCCTGCTTGGCCACCCCAGCTTCCGGGCTTCACAGCCTCCGACTTTCTTTCCACATGTAAACTTTTAAAGAACATAGCAAGTGCTCCTTTCAGACGCTATCCACATGTCCCTTGTACTTCACATGGTAAGGTGATTCTAGAGGCAGAGCTAGCGAGCCTGAACTCGTTCGTGGTCCCTGCTTATCAGGACCTGGTGCCTCTGTGGAAGAAGTTGCACCTAATCAAGTGATAGCTCTGCTTCTCACAGTCTAGCTGCCCGAGAAATCACAAAACCGGAGGACTCTAGGCCACAAAAGGTTCTAACAAAGGGTTCTCAGCGAGCGTGGGGAAGAATAACTGTGACACAGGAAACATCAACATCCTTTTAAAGGAAAGTAATTGCTGCTGCATTCAGATAAAATGCAAATATGATTTCATTGAAAACCAATATCCAAACGGTGGCATAAAAGTTAGTAAATGGAAAAGCAACAATTTGGTAGAAATGATCCCAGTTTGAGATTTTGTTTGTTTGTTTTGTTTTCTCAAGGGTTTATCCTCATAGGTTTGGAGCCTGTCCTGGAACTAGCTCTTGTAGACCAGGCTGGCCTCGAACCCACAGAGATCCGCCTGCCTCTGCCTCCCGAGTTCTGGGATTAAAGGCGTACGCCAGGCATCAATGTGTAGCCCAGGCTGGCCTCCATCTCATGATCCTCCTGCCTCTGCCTCTTCGGGGTATCCTACCGACCTGCACTGCAATGAAGACCAGAAAGCAGACATAGTGAAGGCAGGGGAGTGAAAATGTACCAAATTCCTGACCTCAGGTAATGACAACCCAAGACTTCACCTCAACCATGAACTTGATATCTTACGAAACATAGGTTCACGTGTGATTTGATAACTTAGCAGCAGCCTCCAGCAAAGCTTTTTAAAGAAACACACATACCTATGATCAGCATAGCTGTATCAGATGAAGGCAATCAAACGCCAAGCACAGAACAGAAGACAGGCACAGACAGAATGCACACCAAGCTGTCACTCAGAAAGACAGCAGTGGCCGGGGCTCATCACGGTCAGCAGCAGACAGACTCGCAGGAGCAGGTTGGCTGAACCCTCCGATGGAGAATGTGCATGTTCTATAAAGTCAGCCTGAAGGAAGACGCCGTATGTAAAACACAGCACAAACGCTTAGTGTGCAAATGTGAGCAAGTCAGACCCGGATGGTTCAGATCTCTGGAAAGATGACAAGACGGTAAACAGGAAAAAGAAAAAATTTGCAATAGAAAAATGAGTAAAACAATAAATGATTGACAAAGGGAAAGAGAGAGGGAAGAAAGAAAGAAGGAAGGAAGGAAGGAAAGAAAGAAAGAGAGAGAGAGAGAGAGAGAGAAAGAAAGAAAGAAAGAAAGGAAGGAAGGAAGGAAGGAAGGAAGGAAGGAAGGAAGAAAGGAAGAAAGAAAGAAAGAAAACCTCCTGGGTATTGTAACGAGCTCACTGTAGCTAATGAAATCCAAGTCAAATAAAAAGGGAACAGATTTTTTTCTCCCAGTATCTGGACACAGAAATTGTAAAGATCATCTCTAGTGGTTGGAAGCTGGGTCCTCATTCAGATGACCGGTGGCCGTGCAGACCGGTGGACTAGGGCAGATTTTCGGAGACGCGGTCTGGGACTGTGTACTGGAATCTTCGTGCCTTGTGTATCTGTTCATTCACTAATTCTGCTTCAGAACCACACTTCAGGAAGGCAACGGGCAAGGCAGAAAGAAAATCGTTTCTGGAAAATAAATCACAAAATTAGAAGAAAACCAACTTGAAAGTTTAGAACAATAAAGGAATAATTACATGAATTATGGGTTATTACTGATTCATTAGAAATGATGTTTATGGAGTTTTCCATGGCACTGATCTGAAGATTAAAATCAAAGGCAAGTGTATAAAATGTATGATTTCAGTCTTATAAATACACGTGTATGTATGTGTATGTGTGTCTCCTCAGTTCTAAGACAGATTTCCATATTCAGTGCTGTAAAATTAAGATGAATTATACATTTAATATAATCTTCCTCAATCAAAAAAGTATTTCAAGTATATACATTATCTCACAATGAATTACATGCTGCATTCAAAGAAGTCTTCTAGTCGCATGCTTAAAAAGGCACTTAGAAAATAAATCTTTTTTTTTTTTACAAAGAAGGAAAGTAGCAAACCTTTAAAGGCCATTTGTCACATATGCAAAGGGACTGTCTTGCAGGTGTTCTGCACCTGGTTAGAGCTTGCCTGCCGGCTGTTCGTCTATCACCCTAAAGAGCCCATATGTATGATTTATATGTATCCAACCTGTGGCTAATGGACTACGTGCCTCCCAGGAGAGCTTTGAATACAGCCCGGCACGTTCATAGATGACAACAGCATCTCACGAATGTCAAAAGACTGGAGACCTGTGCAAGATGCTCCTGATTTTGTTTTTTAATTCCACATAGGACGTGGGAACCAGTCCCCTCCAGAAGTTTTCAAAAGAGCACGCGTCTTTTCGTTGATTTGGGGCAGTCTGCTCCGAGACACCCAAGCTCTGTGCTTCTGAGAAGCCTGTATGCCTCAAGCCGTCTCGAATCTGCGTCTGGACTAAAACGACCTCAGCATCGTGACTCCAGGCCCTGTAGAATTCTCTGGAAATGGAGAGTGGGGTTCATTTCAGCCGCTCTTCCTTCTGCAGAGACCGTGTCTCCTATAGCCGACGCTTGCCTTTCCCCACTTTGGAGGTAATTTCCCGTGATTGGGAAGCTTGGCTCACCTGCAGCATTCCCTGTCTTCCCGGCTGCACAGCCCCCTCCTCGTTCACGTCAGAGCTGAGCACAGACGAGCCGGACAGGTCTTATTGCCTTTGTCACTTTCATAAGCACTGGCGTATCAGCGCATTAACGGTTTTGACAATGTTCTTATACATTTCATAATCTGACCTTGGTTATACGATTTCGCCTGCACAGATTCTTTCAAAACCTAAACTCATCACAGAAATTCTGTGCGGTCTTACTGATGTCTTTATCTCCACATCCATTCGTCAGAATGCGTGGAATTTCACTTCTGAATCCTACAGTCTCTCCTGAGCCATATCTGAACTTTCTCTAAACTGATTTTCCGACATTCTTCTCTCTGAGGCCGTGGGCACATGCCAGCCTCTCTGATCAGACGTTCACATTGGCAATCCCGAGATGGTGTGGTCCCTGTTTCCTTTGGTCCCCGCTGCTTCACCGTCCCTGCAAATGAAAGACCTAAATGAACAGGACACTTTGGCAGGCTAATTAGCGGAGTAATTGATATCGGTGAGCGGCCCCGGTGCAGGGGCCTGCCGGGTCCTGATTGCTTGGTTTTATTCTGGAACACAAAATGAAAACTGTCAGGTTCAGGCTCTCGGTCCTTAGGGAAATGCAGTGTGACCGCTCTGGCAACTTCACCCCCAGCTCCGTTGGAAAAGCTTTGGTCTCCGTATGTATACTATAGAAGCCCATAGACTACACACACAGCACATTGAAACCCAGACCCCACACTACCTCTGCCTGCTTCTCCGGGGCCCTGTAATCCGTGACCACAGAGAGCAGAACCAGCAATGTTCCTTGTTTATCCCATCGGTGAAACCCAATCGTGGGGAAATTAGGGGTTCATAAACAAGATGAGATTGAACTCTTTAGCAAACTCAACTGTGTTGTGCAAAGAGCCCAAATGGGTTTTTCAATGTAGACATCTTGTCGAGACACTTAATTTGTTTGTCGGATCCCAAATGTGGGGGTTTCAACAATTGTTTTCTTTCTTTCCCCCAGTGTGAGACATACAAGATGACAACATCCACCGCTAACATTTGCCCTGGTCTTCCAGGTTCCGTTTGGAGTGGGTTTTCAGTTGGAATGGTGCTATGTATGGGAACTATAGAGCAAGAGCCCCAGAAGCTGTTGCCATGGGCTTCTCTCAGACAGCATGCCAGAGTGAAGGAAGAAAACATCAGGACGTTGGCGTAGCCTCTCTTCACCTCACCAGTTTTAATTTGTGTGCGTGGTTTACAATGTGTATAGCATATTAGTGCATCAGTACAGTTGTGCGGAACGTGGGAAAGAGCTGGGACCCATGGTGGATTGATGATACAAGTTAGTTCCCATGGCTGAGTCTCCATAGATACTTAATCATATCTGATCATATAGAACTCACATTGGATCACACATAATCAACATTTTAATATTACATGTAAATCACCCAGAGTTAGGAATTGGCGCTTAGCTACACTAAAAAAATAAAATCTATGTTACAGAGAAGGGCTTCAGTGGGAGGCAGAGTGTGGGTAAGAAAAGGCAATGGGGTAAATACATAAATTCATAAATATGGATTAAAATGCATAATACACATGTATGAAGTTGTGAAAGAACGAACGGAAATATTTTTAAATAAAGTCCGTGAGTGTCTACTGTGAAGCCAGTTAGAATAAACAGACTAGAGCCCAAGGATACAGCTTGAGTAAAAAACAGTTTCCTGGCCTGTGAGGAATGACCAACGTTGAGTTAGGCCATTCGACGGGATCTTTGTGCTGACCCTCCTGCCCGCTTTTCCCGTCCCGTTTTCCTCTTCCCATCCTCTCGTGAAGCAGAAGGTGTGGGTTTTAAAGGCCACCTCGTTCCCTTTCCCTCACTACCAGTGGCTCTCTGCACCCAGGCGAAGGCCAAGGTAAGGTCAGCCGAGACGCCGTGGGAGCTTTGGAAACATGTCCTTAAAGAAGCATTCTTCAATCGCTTCCCACGGACAGGAATCAAGATGAACTGGCTGACAGTCAAGTAGCCACAGTGAGCCATGGGGAAGAAGTCGTGCACTGAGCACCATAGAGCAACAAGACAGGAGGACCGTGGAGTCCCTTACGCCAACTTTTGATTACTGGTGGGTACATGCACGGAAGAAAAATATACAATCACTTGCAATTAAAATAAGGGCCGAGGAGGCTGCAACGCCAGGCATGGTGGCGCACACTTGAAATTCCAGCATCCGTCAGACAGGCAAAGGGGTTGCTCTGAGGTCAGTGTCAGCCCGTCTTAGAGTGAACTTTAGCACAGCCGAGATTACCCAAAGAATGAAAACTCAAACTCCAAGGCAGCCCTCACAAGAAGGAGCTACGAAAAGCAAGCTTGGAACAATGGAACACCCCAATGTAGAATACAAAGAGATTATCGTGAGAAAGCAGCATTTGACCTCGGCATAAACCAGAGAGAGCAATAAAGCTGCCGACTGTGGCTGGCACTTGGAAGTGGAGAAAACCCACTGACGCGGAGGAAGCATGAAGTATACATAGAGGAGGATGAATAGATGGGAAAAATGTTGCCCCACGTTCGCTTCGGGATACGACTCTCTGTGTATAAGCTACGTCTTCGCCCACTTTCTTCTGGAAAGAAGCCGGCATTCCTGATAGAGGCTTAAGCAATTTTTCTGATAAACTTAAATGCAATTAAGGGCCCTTCTGAGAAATCAGCTCCTCACCTCCTCCAGCGACACCCTCTAACCAGAAAGATTATTTTTCCTGCATTCTGTCTAAAAGTTTTATATAAACATTCCCTTTTCTTGTAGCGCGTCCTGGTGGACCTCCTTCCCACAGCAGGAGGAATAAAGGCTTCGATATGTTCTTACAAATAAACGTGGCGTAAGGGGCGTTTGAGAATAAACATAGCTCGTCAGATACGGCGTGTGAGGCCCCCTGGTGCAGGAACCAGGCTAACAGATTCTAGGATGCCGTGAATGGTGGCCTGGGGTGGTTATCCTTTGACGTGTGGAGCCTGTAGGCGCCTGTGAATGTAACACCCACGCCAGTGCCCTCTTGTTGATTTGGCTGGAAGACAGCACCGCAGGACTGTTCGTCTGGGTGGTCAGGACAATCCCAGCAGCATCTCCACCCATCTGTGGGGTGTTACAGAAAGATCTGAAGGCTGCGCAGGCTGGCCACAGCCTTCCCTTTGGCTCCACACCGCTCATTCCCAGGGCCATTTCCCCTTCTTGCTGGAAGGCTCCGCTCTTAGCTGTTATGCCGTGATATTGTCTCGTTTCTTTGTTTCCGTGGCACTTGCCGAGGTCCCTGAGGAACATCGTTGTGTGTCCCTGGTGGCTCTCTTTCTCCTCCCAGCCTCTCCAGCATCTTCCTGTGATGCTGCCTTTTTCACTTGCTTCCTCTTAGGGCTCCCATGCCTGAGGGTGCGCCAGGACCTCTTGCAGCACGGAACCTGTCCCGCACTGCACACAGGGTGAGAGCCAATCCTGTTGGCACCTTTCTTGAACACAGGAAGATACATTTGAGCCAGGCTGGGGTCTGCCTGGAAGCATAGGGGTCACTAGACCATATTTCAAAACTGAATCATAGGAAGAGCCTGCATTTCTGCCTCTGTGTTGGGACACGGAGGTCTTCCTTTGGCATTGTCCCGAAGAACATGTCCCCACAGTTGGAACAGTTTGGCTTAGGACCCTTCCAAACAGGTAGAGTTGGAAGTTTGATTCTCCAAGTCCATAGAATAGGGGTGGTGGGTTAATTTCATTGACCTATTTTTTTTTCCTTATCTATTTCAGTTCGGTCTTGTCTGTGTGTCTATTGTAGCAATTGCATATCACTGTAAAGTTGACTGTTGTTTTCAGAGATTTTGTTTTATTTCTAGGAGCTACGTTCCTTGGTTGACCAGGAAGGCATTCTGCATTTCTCTTAGGACACAGTGGTGCCCAGGTCCTGCACTCTGGGTAGGGTACAGGAAACTGCCAAGATTAGAACAGAAAAACCGACCGAGGGACACAGAAAGACGACTGGAGGGAGCTGTCTGGAGCTTAATCCGTTCCGCTCTTAGACCAGTGTAGAGGAAGACACGGAGAAGAAGACCACAGAAGGGCCTTCCCTTTTGAGGCAGACCTGGCGTTTGTTCATAACTCATAGCATGTTGAGAAACTATCGTATATATCGGACTTTAGGTTCTCACGGGTGGACACTCTCGCAGCGTGTGAAGGGAGGCGTCCGTGTGAAAGCATCCTTTGCTCTTAGCGTCTTTGTAATCGGACCCCATCTGTGGTTCCCTCTGCTAGGGATCCCCTAGCTCAGCCTGCATCCCTAGAAGCGGTTTTCTCATCACAAACACGTTCTCCTTCCTGCCCTCCAGGTTTATCGTCGTTAAACTTGCGACATTATCTGTGGCATTCATCCTCCGTATGGTCACGTCCATGTTGGGTGGTCATCATTTGTTTTCTGTCCTCACTTGCTGGTCTAGAAACACCACATGGCTGACTTGACTTTTTTGTTTTGTTTTTTTTCAGTATGAATGGGGTGAAGACAGTGTGTTCCTCCTGGTTCCCTCATCCCATTCCTTGGACAAGCAATAGACATTCTCCTAAAGGGTCTTAGAAAGATGTTATTCGTCAGGCACACATGGAGTGTTTATGCAGTTCTGAAAGCCTGCTTGAAAAGAACCAGGTAGGATTGGTCCTGATCCTCGGGAGGAAAGACACTGGCTGATCTCAGCTCCCTGCAAGATCTCCAGGGGACATTGGTGCTGAGCCTCGGGCGTACCCAGGACTCCTATGTACTTGACGGTACAGCTGCGGACAGTCTGCTCCTGTCTCATGAGGTTACTTTCATAAGAACCTCGTGAAAAGCCAGCAGGAAAGGCTCCAGGTTTCCCGCCTGCAGCACACATGTTCTCCCCCAGCCGTGGGCAATCCAACCATGATCTGCCAAGGAAAGGGAGACCCAGCGTCTACTGAGTCTGCCTCTCTGAACTGTGTTCAGCTGGGCCCTTTGCCGGATCCCGGGCTGCTCACTAGAGATAGGGAAAAGATATTCAGATGGACAGGCAGACACAGACAGACACACACGAGGAAAGGGGAGGAGAGAGAGAGCTCTTTGAGAAATAAGCAGTTTTGGGGAAAGCGGATAGCCAAAGGTCTTCACCCTAACTCGTCTGCTGTAACCTCTTGTTATATGAATCCACAAGCTACTTTCTGATCTTCGTTTAAAATGATTCTTGAGTTTTATTTTGCTTTCTGGAGACTCATGCAATTGACAGGGTTTCTACCCGAGTCCAGCAACTAACAGCGAGTTTTGGGAAGAAGCAGAAAGTGGAAATAAGTTAATTTTTAAAATTAATTTCTGATACATTCTAAACCTGTAGCCATTCCATTAGGATAGCTTTAACTTTTGGTATGCGGTGTTCTAAAGGAAAATAGTTGGAGAATTCCCATCTTTGCACCGGAAACAGGAAGGTGGCCTCTGTGTTGGGAATCTTCCTGCTGTCCATCTGCAAACGGATTAAAAGTTTGGGGTGTGAGTTTTACTCCAAAGGAAAACCAGCAAGAAAGACAGTATTCCCGCGTAAACATACCCGTGAGGATTAAGCTTTCAAGTAGAAACATGCTTTATCTAATTGCAATTCACAATTTCCATTTTGAGCTGTGATTCTTACAGCAAGGGAATTTACTTACAAGAGAACCGCTGTACCAAACCGCAAATGGAACAAGATCTTACTCTTTTCTTTCAAGGGTTATTTGTGTCAGCCATAGCTGGTCTTAAGAAAGACTCTTCAAAGAGCTATTTTACAATGCAGTTCCCCAACCCCTCCATGAAACACTGTTATCTCTATCCAGATAACTCACCCCCCTGTGAAAGCCAGTAAGGGCAGGGAAGGTAAGAAGAGTTAGTTCCGGGACCCCCGATTGGTTCTATTCTAACTGCATAGCTCTCCTGACTCGGTGGTTTGAGGAACAGCACTTTCAGCAGAATCTTTGGACATCAAATGGCCTTCGCGAAACAATGTCTTGATGAGTTAAGTACAAATGAATCAGAAACACATGGACTCGACTTCCCTTGTAACATAAGAGGGCACGCAAATCAAGGAAAAGCGCACTTAGCAAACACTGGGCTTGGGTTTCCTAAACCTGAAATGTTAAAATAATTAACAAGGACTTATTGAACCTGAAAAGTGATCAGTTCCAGTATGCCTGACTCGAGGCTGAAGCAAGGAGGGGCGGCAGGACCCTTGATGGGAAGTGAGGGTACGCGGGGTGGATGGAGACATTTGGAAACCAGCCCCCCTCCCCACCGAACTATTTGTTTACCTGAGCTCACAAACTTGGCTTTTTATTTCTCTTTTGCTTTGATGTGTAGGTTTCAACTTGAAGACCCAACTAAAATATTCTCCCCCATCCAGTGCACCCTTCTGTTCCCTTCTCGAAGCCAGGAAATGAGGATAGTCTAAGACAAAGCTCTGGTCATTCTTGAGTTGGATAGGAATTCATACCTGGGCCATTTAGGAAGTTTGGTTAAGTAATCAGGTTGAATTTATTTCCTAGTGAGCTTGACTTCTCAACATCCCCCAAGCCCAGGAAGCACTGTGCCGAAGTTGTAAGGAAGAGTTATTGTGTACCAGAAATTTTAAAACAAATTGCAATCTTGGAGTAAAAATAAAGAAAGCTTGGAATAATAGAAAGAGAGAGTTCTCTTGCTTGGCTCTATGCCCTATCTGGGATTTCCAGAATGTCTGCCCTGGGGTAGATCTGAAGCCTCCCCCTGCCTTCTTGAGGTCCTCCGGGAGCTCGGCTCCCTATTTCATTTCTTCCAAGGTGGTTTCTCTGTGTCCTTGGTAACTTAGCCCTCACTTTCAAGTCTCACTGCGGAGTGTGAAAGGGGTTCTCACCATCACTCAGGAACACATTTTTTTTTTCAAGTATAGTTTGGAGACTGTGTTGGTTAAAATCATAGGAACCAGAAATAAGGAAGAGAAAGTCCTCAAAGCCAGCAGAGAAATGCCTGGTCCCTCCGTTCCTCACTTCATCTGTCAGCCGGAAGCATGAATTCAGCAACCCTGAAGACTCTTCCTCTTCTTGGGATCAACCAAATCATGTATCTTTCAGGACGGCCTTTGGGATAAACTACAGCTACCACCTGGATAGCATCTCTCTGGCCCACTTCTGCTGCGAGGAGAAGAACCCCTAACAAGAGGCTTAAAACTCTGACAATGTTCTGATGTAGGGCATTTTCCATGATTGCTGTGTGCAGCTTCTTCGAGCATGTTTCTTTGCACGCCCTACATTAAATGCCCGTCTTGCTTTATGTGTTGTGTGCCTGAGTATATGTAGGTGGACCGTGTGTGTAGTAGCCTGCAGGGTTGAGAAGAGGCCATTGGATACCCCAGACCTGCAGTTTGGGTCGTCGCGGACTGGTGTGTGGGTGATGAGAGTTCAACCAGCGTCCTCTGTGAGAGCACAAGTGTTTTTAACTGCTGAGCCATCTCTTCAGCTCCTACTCCACAGTTTTGATTGTTTCTATTGTTTAAATATTAAACATTTCATCTACCCATCAGTATAACGTGTGCTGTCAACATCAAGGCCCAGTGTCCACTGTTACGTATTTGTTGTTCAAATTTGAGATATGATTGAACTCTACTCATTGTGAAAGTCTCTGACAAAGCCTGATTCGGGGGAGCAGCTTCATTAATACAGTCAACAAATGCCATCTCACTGCTTTTACATTTAGTGACATGGAAAACCAGGGGCAGTCTTTGGGTTGGGAGGCATCACGGATGTGCACACTGATACTCACTTACTGTACATAGGCTCCCATCGGCTGTCTGAACCCACTATGCTCTTGTGTACCATCTTCCTAGCAGTGCCCCGTGAGCACCTATCGTGAGGCAAGCAAACTATGATTGACCCCTTGCGCAAATCTATGAAACAGAAAAATAATCCTGACGTCATAAAGGAGCAAATTTAAGCCGAAATTAGTTAATTTAAAGTAGTTAATTTCCCCTGCCACTGAGCCGTTGTGTGCACTGATCCCAGAGTCGGCTGTAAAGTTTCCACACGACGGTGATGGGAGGGGGTCTTAAAACCCATCTAACTGTTCTAGGTCATGGTAGGTAGGCCCATGAACTGTCAGAGTGGTAGGCACACTTGTTTTCCATTTGGCAGTGTTGGGGATCAAACCCAGGGAACTGAGCATGCTAGGCAAGCCCCCCTACACCATAGAAGTTACATTCCCAGTAGGCAGGGACATTTATGACCCCCAAATCCACCCTCATTTTTCACACCTCCTGGAAATAGAAAGTCATTGTCACAATGGCAGGGTCACAGCCTTGGTCGTAGTTCTGTTTACTCTGTGAAGGGTTATTTTCCTGACCCAAGAGAGTGGAATCTACCTCTGACCCAGGTGGAGACCAGCATCCCAGGTTACACAGACACGGAAGAGTGAATCCAGTTGGCGGAGTCGATCAGCGCGCTAAGAGATCAACCTGTCAAAAAGTAGGATTTCCCTGGATCCATGCTAAAGAGAAGGGAAGAAAAATTACCCCCTTAAGGAGACAATGTGTTACCAGCCTTCCCAGAGTCCAAATTTTCCGTGCGGTAACTATGGGGCTGCCATGAGGCGCCTTACGTCAGTCAGACTTTCTGGGTCCTGACTCAGGAAAATATAACTTTCTCTTTTTCTTTTGTCTTTTTTTTTTTTCTGTTGAATGCTGGCTGCATTCTGTCGCATGCCTGTGGGTGTTTGCTCTGGCCCGCTGGGATCTCCCCACTCTTTGTACGAAGGAAGCCTCCTCCTTTTAATCACGTGACTGATAGCTGAGCCTCCATGTTTAACTCAGAAAGCCCTGGTTTCTCTCTTCCTCTTTGCCATCTTCCTCCTCTGGGTTGGTGCCAAGATTTACAGGTTTGCCGCCCTGTGATTTCTCTTTCCAGCACTAATAAAATTGTCCTTGAGTTTCCTTCTGAGTTGTTCTTAAATCATCTTAAGGATGAGAGTAAGAATGCTGAGCAGGGACCCCAATTTTCCTGGTAATGACATTTAGACAGCAGTTACATTCTTTTTGCCACCTTTTCGACAAAGCAATGCAGAGCTCAGCCACACGTGTGCCCCATAGAGAACCATGCTGCCAAGCTCGTGGCTGGCACAGTTTTTCAGGTTCTGCAACTTCAAGGGTACGGCCGAGGATTTTGCTTTTGGGTTACAATGGCCCGCTAATCTTCGACCACACTATTTTTTTGATCCCTGTTTCTACTTTTGAATTGATGCGGAATGGCTGTACATGTTTACAGACTATCACGTGACACTGTTCTTTATATTTTATAACGAGCGAGCTTGATTGGTTAGCTCATTTCGACAACTGGGAATCAAGATAGAAAGACAGTGGTGCGATTCTCCAAAAGTCACGCGTTGAGTGACATGGGTGCCTGCTGGGCCTGGGTCAAGCCGGGGCTCGCTTTGTGTGTGGAGTGCATGGTTGGGTTCGGAGTCACAGTTCACTGGTTTGCAATAGCCTCCCCCCCCCCCCACTTAGACGCGGGTCTCTTCGGCAGTTTTAAGTACCATTCCTATAGTCTCCTCTTCTTTGCTGGCTATAAGTCCTAGGAATTTAGCCAGCTTCCTAGCATGAGTGAAGCAAGGAAAAAATGTTAACCACAATTATTTTTATTGAGTTTCCATTCTGCGCAAACCTTATCTCAAGGGCTTTACATGCGCTGCTTGTCTCCGAAGCAAGGCACGGTACCGTTCCACATTTATAGATGAGCAAGCGAGGCAGAGAGGTCAAGCAACCTTCCCGAGGCTAAAGAACTAGCGAGCAGTAGATCATCCCACGCGGTTTCCTTTTGGTTCCCCCGCCCACAGATCTCGCGATTCTCTCTGTTACTGCTTGCAGACGATACACACGTATTTACCGCGTACCCGCTCCCTTCCATGGGAAGAATGAGAACTTTCTGACAGTCACTGCTTTGTATAAAACAGCAGACACAGAAGCCACAGGTTACAGAACTTAGGGAGATCTTTGGTCTCTAGTTTCAAAGTCCTTTCTGAGTCTCTTCGTTCCCCAGGGATGCAGGCGGTCTTTTTTCCCAGGTCTGGCTCCATACCTGGAGAGGCTGAGGCATCTCAACACTCTGGCAACAGAAGTTGAAGCCGGGATGGACTATGGCCCTGCCGGGGTACAAACATGACATACAGAGACACCCCTATGGGGAGAAGAAGGCAAGAAAGGGGGAAATGGGTGTCCTTATCTGTTGAGATGCGGTCAGTATGCTTTTCTGTTCCTCCTTCCTGGTAAGAACGGCGGGAGTTGCTGGACTTGTTGATCTTTTAAAAGGGTGGCAGCCAATGAGATGGCTCCTCGGGGGATAGGGATGTTTGCCACACAAGTCTGATGACCCAAGCTGAATCCGTAGGACCCACGGTGGAAGGACAGAAGTGACTTCTGAATCACATGTCTGCGATGGCACACATGTGCCCAACTCACACACACACATACACACAATTAAAAATAATTAACAAAGCAGCTGCATGGCTGAGCCCCATGGCCCTACATTTGGGACACTCGGTGACTCGCACGACTGAAGATCTCCCTGGCAACACCAGCTGTTGAATTTCTGCCTGGCAGCCTCCAGCCTTCCGGACATGTGTCTGGAGAAGGCAGAGGGCACTCTTCAGACAGGAGGAGCTGCGCGGTGTTCTCACGATCTTCTGTCGTTCCCGACCATTCATACATTACAGCGTAAGATTCTAGATAAGATTTAAAAACACACACACAATGAACTCACGTACCTGGTCAAATACTTTGGTTCCACTGATATAATTTCATGGTGGCCGTCAGTGCTTCGACTTTGCTCAGACTCAGTTTCTCTAAAGTGACAAGAAATAAAATATTCTATGAGACCTGTACCCTGGATATCCCTTGTCTCCTGGGACCCACGAGAGGACAGGGCTTTGAGGAAGTTGGGAGCAGTTCCGCTAGGGGAAGTTGTCTTCTTCGGCTAGCTTGCCTTTTTATCAGATATTACTTGGTTCTGGATATTAAAACGGAATGGGATATTTTTCAATTAGTTTTTTGTGCAGTCCAGAACACATTTTCAGTTCAGGAAGAAAAAAAAAAGCTGAAATCTTATTTCGGGGGGAAAGACGCGCACTTTAGTTTTCTTAGACATTAAATGGCTCATTCAGAGCAACATTTTGGTAAATTGTGTAAATGAGAGAAGAACATATGGATTAAATTTTCCTTGAAATACATATGCACTTATAACGTGCAGAGAAAAGTGCTTGGCAAAGCCCATTTGGGGTTTTGCCAAATGGGAAACATTTTAAAAATAGTTGAAAATGCGGTCTTATCTAAGAACGCGGCCACATCTACACATTCTTATTGATTATAGATTTTTTTTATTTTTTTTGATTATAGATTTTTTAATTTGTGAGTTATCCTTGTATTTATTTTTGCAGCTTCTTTTTGCCATGAGCTTATTCAATTTTGCTACAGTCGTGCATGTGTGTGTGTGTGTGTATGTGTGTGTGGTGTGAGTATGTGTGTGAGTGTGTCTGGTGTGTGTGCATGCATGAGTGTGTATGGGTGTGTGTATGTGTGTGTGGTGTGTGTGCATGTGTTTGTATGTATGTGTATGTGTGTGTCTGTGTGTGTGCATGCGTGAGTGTGTATGTGTGTGTGTATGTGTGTGTGTCTGTGTGTGTATGTGTCTGTGTGTGGTGTGTGTCCATCCCCAACAGAGGACACAGCCACTCGGCTGCTGACACTGACATCGTGGTATCTCCCTTCCTCGCATGATTTCTGATTTGGGGACTCTCAGAGAGGTTGCACGTGACCCTTTTGGAGCGGCAGTTCTCTAGTGGAAAATTCTACGGTGTGCTGTGCTAGAGCTAACTGATGCTATAAACCCAATGGACCTACAGAACATTTCACCCAAACACACACACACACACACACACACACACACACACACACACAATACCTTCCTCTTGGTGACTCATGGAACTTTCTCCAAAACTGTCCGCCTATTTGGATACAAAGCAAGTCTCCGTAGATAGAGGGAAACTGAAATGACATCATGCATCTAATCAAACCATCATGGATTAAAACTGGATATCAACAACAACAGAGAAAACAGAAGCCTTCAAACTCATGGAAACTGGACAATTCACAACTGTATGAAAAACAGATCGAGATAGAAATTAAGAAAGAGATTAAAAGCTTTTAGAATTCAGTGAAAATGAAAACACAGCATGCCCAAACTTATGGGACAGGAAGAAGCTGGTCCTAACTGGCAAGTTCATAGCACTAAGTGCCTACATGAAAAACTGGAGAAATCTCAAATTAGTAATTTAACCTCACACCTGAAAGCTCTGTTGCAAAAAGAAGACAGACAGCTGAGTGGACGGGAAGAAATCACCAAATTCAGGGCTGAAGTCAATAAAACAGAAACAAACAAACGAAAATACCAAGAATCAGTAAAAACAAAGTGTTGGTCTTTGAAAAAAAAATCAGTAAGATTGGCAAGGCCTTGGTCATATTAACTAACAGGCAGAAAGAGAAGATCCAAACCAACAAAATTAGAGACAAAAGGGAGATATAACAACAGACAGTGAGGAATTCAGAGAACTTTAAAGGGGGATATAACAACAGACAGTGAGGAATTCAGAGAACTTTAAAGGCAGACTTTCTATACTCCATCAAACTGTAAAATCTAACCAAAATGGATAATTTTCTTGATATATACTACCTACCAAAATTAAATCAAGATCAGAGAAGGAATTGAGACAGACCTATAACCCCGAATGAAACAGAGACAGTAATTAAAAGTCTCTCAATCAAAAAAAGCAGACGGCCAAATGGTTTTAGCAAGGAATTCTATCCTATTTTCAAAGAAGAATTAGCACCAATACTCCTCAAAGTATTCTGCAAAACGGAAACATTGTCCAATTCCTATTTCAAGGCCACAGTTTCCACAAGACCTAAATCACAGACTCAACAAGGAAAGAGAATTACTGTGGTGTTTTGAATGAGAATGGCTGCATAGTCTCACATATTCGAATGCTTGGTCACCAGGGAGTGGTGTTTAAAAAGAATTAGAAGGGATGGGAGGTGTGGCCTTATTGGAGAAAATGTGTCACTTGCGTTTTTTTTTTATTGATTTTATGGAGCTCTACATTTTTCTCTGCTCCCCTCCCTTCCTCCCCTCTTCCCTTCAACCTTCCCCCATGGTCCCCATGCTCCTAATGTACTCAGGAGGTCTTGTCTTTTTCTACTTCTCATGTACATTAGATCCATGTGTGTCTCTCTTAGGTTCCTCACTGTTGTCTAGGTTCTCTGGGATTGTGAATTGTAGGCTGGCTTTCTTTGCTTTATGTTTAAAAACCACTTACAAGTGAGTACATGTGATAATTTTCTTTCTGGGTCTGGGTTACCTCACTCAATATGAGGTTTTCTAGCTCCATCCATTTGCCTGCAAATTTCAAGATGTCATCATTTTTTCTGCTGTGTAGTACTCCATTATGTAAATGTACCACATTTTCCTTATCCATTCTTTGGTCAAGGGGCATTTAGGTTATTTCCAGGTTCTGGCTCTGACAAACAGTGCTGCTATGAACATGGTTGAGCACATGTCCTTGTGGCACGATTGAGCATCCTTTGGATATATACCCAAAAGTGGTATTACTGGGTCTTGAGGTAGGTTGTTTCCTAATTTTCTGAGAAATCACCATACTGATATCAATTTTGAGGTTTTAAAAGCCCATGCCAGGTCTGGTCTTTGTCTCTCTCACTGTGTCTGTTCTCTCTCTCTCTCTCTCTCTCTCTCTCTCTCTCTCTAGGTCTCAGCTATTAATCCAGTGCCGTGAATGTTGCCCTGCTCCTGCCATGATGTTAATAGCCTAAATCTCTCAAACTGTAAGCAAGTCCTCATTCAAATTCTTTCTTTCACCAGAGTTGCCTTGGTCAGGAGGATCCAAAGGGGGCCCGAGTACAGGGTAAAGGGACCAGCTGAAGAAACCAACCAATCCCTGAGCCCAAAATCTACCACCCTGACCCTGAAACTCAAACCAAGAGAAAAAAACAAACAAACAAAACACACACACACAAAACCCTAGTTTTGAAACTAGAGCCAAAATAAAAAAGTGCATTTTTGCCCTAGAACCAGAGCCAATTAAAGAAATACTCCTTAACCCTGAAAACAGAGCAAAAAAAAAAAAAAAGTTAAAAGGAGACAGTGAAAGAAACAGTTTGTCCGTGCAGCAGCAGAAGAAGCGCATAGCTCTGCCGGCATGCTCTCTTAAGCCAGCAGCATGGAGCTCAGTGGTCACCACTCTCTAGGAGAGGGGCGGGATCTCCTGTAAGGAGACCGTCCCCCACTGTCCCCTACCTCCAAGCATCCCCAGACTGCCCAACAAATCAGGGTATCTCTTCCTCCAGGGCTGAGCTGTCCTATTGTGAAACCAGCCTTCAGAGCTGTCCTATTGTAGCTCTAGATACAGCCTGGCTTCTGTCTACCTTGGCAGTTCCAGAGCGGTAAGGCTGAGTTTTCCTGGGAAGGGGAAATAGAGAGATCTCCTGGGTAGACTGGGGGCTGGCAGGGGACACGAGGCTTCGGGTTGAGGTGTCGACGGAGAGGAAGAGTAATGAAATAGACATCTTGATGGGGGGAGGGCATTTTGGAGTCAAGTAGAAACCAGCTGCAAGGGAAACTCCCACAAATCTACAACAATGACCCCAGCTAGGGCTCCTACCAATAGTGGAGCGGGTACCTGAATTGGCCATCTCTTGTAATCAGATTGGTGACTGCCCCCGTTGTCAATAGAGAGCCTTCATCCAGTAACTGATAGACACAGATACAGAGATCCACAGTCAAGCAGCTCAGAGATTCCTGTTGAGGTGGGGGCAAGGGCAGGGGCAGGGCCCAGGTCATGATGGGGGAACCCACAGAAACAACTAACCTGGGCTTACGGGACTCACATAGTCTGGACTGGCAGCTAGGGAGCCAGCATGGGACGAACCTAGGACCTCTACATATATGTGACAATTGTGTAGCTTGATCTACTCGTGGGACTCCTAATGGTAGGAGCTGGGTCTGCCCCTAATGCTTTGGCTTCTAGAAATGTATTCCTCATACTGGGTTGCCTTGGCCCTGCCTTAATACAGTGGGGGGCAGGGCTTAATCCTATCTCAACTTGATAGACCATGCTTTGGATTTAAGGCTCGTTCCATGAGATAGAACTCATTCCCAACACTGCTCAAGTGACCAAGAGCCTGAGACTAGACAGGCCAGGGACCTAGAGGAAAACCTAATACTGCTGTTCTGCTAAAAAAACGAAGCAACAAAATGCCTCCTAACACTCTGCTCTACTCATAGATCAGTGTCTTGCTTAGTCATCATCAGAGGCGCTTCCGCCTACAGTAGAGGGGAATAAATACAGGGGTCCACAGCTGGACAGTGTGCAGAGAATGAGGGGCCTTGGAACACTTATCCCTAGATGTCATGTCTCCATCTAATTGAGAAAAAGTTGTCCTTAGCTGCTGAGCCATCCTACTGTGGCTCTTCTTGGTTGTCAACTTGACTACACCTGGGATGAACTAAAATCCAAGTGACTGGGTACACCTGTGAGAATTTTCTTTCTCAATTAGATCACTTGAAGTGGGAAGACACACCCAATCATGATCTTTTGAGGCAAACATTCACATCTTTAACCTGGGTCAGGCCTTCTTCTGGAAGTCTATATAAGGAAATGGAAGAAGGAAGCTCTTTCTCTTTGCTTGCTTGGCTGGCAAGTCTGTTCCTTTGCTGGCATTAGAGTCTGGTTCTTCAGGATATTGAGAAGCAGCTGAGACATCCGGCCCCATGGACTAAACAACTCCTGGAGTTTTGAATTTTCCATTGGTAGACAGCCGTTGTTGGGCTAGCTAGACCACAGCCTGTAAGCCACGCTAATAAATCCCCTTAAATCACACACACACACACACACACACACACACACACGCACACACTCAGTAGTTCTGTTCCTCTAGAGAACTCTGATTGATGTACATCTGGAATAGAATTCGTATATCTGAAACATAACGAACAATATTGGAGCTGTTATGCTGAATGAAATAAGCCAGACACAAAATAACAAAGATTATATGCTATTATTCACAAGTGGTAACCAAAGTAGTTTTACTTACAGAGGCAAAACATAGCATAGCAGTCCCCAGAAACTGGGGACAGGAGGCAAGAAAGGGTTCTTATGTAATGGAAACAGTGTTTCAATTTGAAGTGATGAGAAAACTCTAGAGACGGATAGTGCTGACGGCTGCACAATGATAGGAACACAGCTAATGCTATTGAACTGCCCATTTAAAAACAGTTAAGCACTTGAGACTCTGTCTCCAGAAGCCCACAAGCAAAAGTAACTGTGTGGCCACCACCACCGCCAATGAAAATCCTCTGCAAACCAAAGGAGACTACGCCCAAAGGCTGGAGGTCAATATTCCAAGAGAAAAAAATGGAGAAAGACACACACTGCATGGCCTTACACATGAAATTGTTACAAAGCCAAACTTACAGAGGAGAGTAGAACCATGGCAATAAGGGACAGAGAGGTAGAAATGGAAAGGTTTGGGGCAAAGGGCATACAGATAAATTATAAGAGAAATTTGTTCTGGGTGGGTCTCCTGGACAGCACGGAACTCTATCTCATGACGCTGTATTGTGTGCTTGAAAATAGCTATGAAGCAGATCTTTTTTTTGTTGTTGTTGGTTTTTTTTTTTTTTTTTGAGACAGGGTTTCTCTGTAGCTTTGGTGCCTATCCCGGAACTAGCTCTTGTAGACCAGGCTGGCCTCGAACTCCCAGAGATCCGCCTGCCTCTGCCTCCCGAGTGCTGGGATTAAAGGCATGCGCCACCACCGCCTGGCTATGAAGCAGGTCTTAACTGTTCTTACAGCACACATACAACGCTGACCCTGATGATGGCTATGTAATCATGGCCATGGCCTGCCTTGATTATTTTGCAAGGCATGCAGATAAAAAAAAAATAACCAACACATGATGCACGTGAAATATAGACAGTATTATTTATCAATTGCACCTCAGTAAAACTTGAGTAAAACTACTCCTCAGCACCACCTAAGCTAGCTCTGGGCTCGTGAATCTGAAGCCAAGAGATGCTGTATTTCAATGTGTTAAGTCCATCATTTTTCTGAGGGCTATGAAATTGCTCATAAATGTGATTTGAATTATCCTTCCCTGTAACGCTGGAAAACAGACACATTCTACTGTCACTCAGATGAAATAAGTGTATTTCTTAATGTTTAGTACTCCTTATGCTGGCTTAAGCTAGTCAAGAAACCATTGGATAATCTGTCTCCACACCCAATTGTTTGGCAGAACACGGACAGCACACTCACCTGGAAATGCAAGCATTTGTTAGTATGTGTAGGGATGAGGGAACCAAACCATCAGTTGGAAACAGCAGCAAAAGTTGGCAATGAAAGACCTAAAGGGGCACGGGAAGATGAAGGAATGACCAGAACCTGGGTGAAAGATAAACCCATGGAAAACATAACCACACCCCCAGAGTACTGAAACTGTGGGAAGGAAAACCACTGCTTGAATTGTAGCAAGCTATCGAGGGAGCATAGCAAAAGCAATCGCTGGCTCACTTCTTGGCTGTGTCATCCAGGAGATGAGTTGTCTTGCCTGAACCCCAGTGGAAGGACAAAGGAGTCTGGGAAATAGGGTTTCCTGGAAAGCCTCCTGGTAACCTGACTATAAAAAAGAAAAGGCTTCCAGCGTCATTTTCATCTGCCTGTCTGCATACTTTTCATTCGTCAGGGGAGTTTCTGTAAACCTTGGTCACCAACTCTCATTCCCAGGGTGTCTGATTTCAATGACCTGGGTACATTCTGGGGCTCAGGGTGCTTTGAGTCTTTTTTTCCCTTGTTTGTGAGGAACAGCCAGGACTGAGGGTGGGGGCAGGGCTTCTCAGCCTCTCTCCCGCTCTCATTTGATGCTGTGCCACGCTGCTGTGCATGCTGAGGGGTCATCCATGCAGAGGGACATGCTTAGCCCTATTCCCAGTTCTCCAGCCAGCAGACGCCAGCCGCAGTTATACCATCCAAAGAGATGTGCAGATATTGCCGTGTGTCCCCTGGGTGTGTAGGGTATAGCTTCCTGGAGCCTGTTGGAAATCTCTGCTTTAGAGCAGCGTTCCACACAGGGGTCACCATGACAAAAGCATCAGCACCACCACAGTTGGGAATGGGATGGTGGGTGACGCTTAGACATGCAGGTTGTTGCCTCTACCTTATTTTTACCAAATGGAAACTTGGTGGGGTTCGAGGGTTGGGGCAGTCAGAGGAGCCCAGGGGTTGGGGGCGGGAGGTTCAACAGTCCATTTGCACAAGCCTGCAGACCATTCTGCTCTGCGTTCAAGTTAGAATTATTCTTTTACAGCTGACATTTTTTTCCAGTACCTCAGAACTTCTTCACTCACACCAGCTTATACCTATCCGCTGTACCTTTTCTCTGAATGTCCAAGGCAGTGGTCCTCAGTGCTTCCTAATGTTGTGACTGTTTAATTTCATTCATCATGTTGTGGGGACTCCCAACCATAACACGTCATAACTGTAATTTTGCTAATGTCATGAATCATAATATAAACATCTGATATGCCGAATAGGTGATCTAGAACCCCTGTGAGAGGGTCCCTTGACACCCCCTAATGGGTCACGACCTGCATGCTGGGAACCACGGTTCTAAGAGACTACTTTCTGTGTTTCTCATGCAAACACAATCAGGTTTGATACACAGAAACCACTTATTCGGGTTAGTTGGGGGCAGATTTCCTCCAAACAATACTCTGTGCCCTCCAAGAGTGAGGATCTCCCAGGTGAACATCACGACACTCCTACAGAGGGATTCTGCTTAGGGAAGTGGTGGAGACTGGGAGTTGATGGGATGGAATCAGCCTCGGGTCCACTGCACGCCCCAAAATGTGCAGACATGGCTTCTCTGATCAGAAGGCTGAGAAGCGGGGAGGTGTTTCTCATGCTTCTGTGTGAAGATGTTGCTAAAGTTCAGGTTCCGAGTTGGCAGGCCTGGTTGGTCTCACATCTCATCTCCCGTCTTCCTGCCAAAGAAGGAAGAGATGAACTTGCCTCCCCTGCCTGCAAGCTTTGAGCTTGCCGAACAGCCATCTCTATTCCAGGACTCACCTCAGATCTGCTAGGTCCTCACGCACCTCCAGGTATGGAAAGACAGAATCCACACCCCTTGACTCTTCGACTGAAAAATCTCTGTCACTGAAACACTGTCAGCCCTTGAGATTAAACATCCCCCAGTGTCCCTAGGAACTGGACAACTGTTTACATATTCCACAGATGTTCTATTGTTAGTGTCTAACCCTGAAAACTGAGAAAGTTTTAGTATTTTTATCCCCTGGAGCTCCCTTTCTCTCCCCCTGAAGTCTACTTATGACTCTCAGGAGGAGAGAGAAAATCCAACTTGTACATTAGCCCTTCGTGCATTTGAAACTTTACTATATTAGGACAATCTGAAGCTATAGCTCACTAAATAATCTTCACCACAAGTTCCTTGTGTCTTCTTCTTTTCATGTGGGCAAATTCTATCAAAATAATAAACCAGGGGGATCTTTGATAGAGAATAAGCAATTAGATGTTTGTGACTAGCTGGCGTGTGTGTGCTAGGCTGTTCCGTCAAGTGTTACCGGGAAAACATCCTTTGAGAGGGAGGACTTAAGGAGAAGAAGAGATCTTGCAAAGAAGGTTCATGCTTATAAGAGAAAAGTTAAGAGTGGACTTTTCCATAGTTGGGAAAACAAAACATAAACAAAAAAATTACAACTCAACCCCATGCATTCCTCTTCCTGGCTTCTCATGAATGAATTTATGTCAGAAGAATGGACACACTCACGGTCTGGCCATTGTGACAGACTCTCCAGAATGCTAGAGAGAGCCTACTGTGGACGGCTTTCTCCAGACAGAGCTCAATTATCTGCCCCTTCTCGTTTGCCCTAAGATCTGGAAGACTGTCTCTGTACCTTCCTTGGCGAGTCCTCTGCCAACATTAATGACCTAACATTCGGAAAGTTCTTCTGTGCTTTTGTCCTAAAGCAGTTTTTTTGCCCTTCTTTGTGTCCTGCAATTAAAGTCGGTTTCTACTTACTTTGGCTTTAATAGAGATACAGAAAATTTGATCTATGCCATTAGTGCTTCACGCATTCAAAACCTTACTATATTAGGACAATGTGAAATTTCGTTTGGCTGGGATAAAAAGTCCTGATTCTGTTTACTTCTCCTCAAATACCCTATTATTCAAGCTGGAATCATTTTTATTGCACCCTTTTAGACCTCTCTAGCATTCCCGTGTTCTTCTCGACTGAGCCCCCAAACCCAAGCATAACTGTTTATTAGAGACCCATGCAAGGCCGAGGAGGAGAGCTTGTGTCTGTCCACAAGACCCTCACGTGAGGCTCTTTCACTTAGACAACTCAGAAGCAGACTGATTTCATTTTCCTTCCATTGGGAATTCTTTCTTAAAATAAGCCTCGTTTTAAAATTGAGCCTCGACTTCTGCTTTAAAATGGTAGACAGCTTGGGCATCCAGCTTCCCTCTCCTCCAAAGATTCCTTTGAAATAACAGCAACAATTGATTAACAAAAGCAGAAAAATACGATAAAACATCGTAGGTGATCAGATAGCCAAAACAGAGGAAACTGTAGCCTGGGACACCAGAGGGGAGCCTGGGACACACTCGGGTATCCTGGAAGAAACCTCACTTCAAAGTCCCTCAGCATCAGAGGTGAGGTGGGCTAGCTGCCAGGTTAATCCTACAGAAGAGAGGAGAATCCCAGCTCCACACTCCCAGAGTAAGCTTGGAAAGGAAATCTTGGGGCCTGGGGCTAAAGCCAGAAAGCTAGGCTCTGAAAAAAGTGAGTGGTTTGCGCCTAACACTTCTAAACGAGTGCTCTTGGGAGCACAGACGAGCAAAACTGGTATCTCCAGAGCAAGCAACAGCTGCAAGAGTCCCTGTTAGGCATCTTGTCTACACCCTTCTCTGGGAGCTAGGCTGATGGAGGAAAGGGCCGACCAAATAGGATGCTGTCATGCGTCATGGCAGGAGGAGAGAACAGAGTTTGGGGAATCACAAAGCAGACGCTCTGCCCTGTAAGTGACAGCCCTGTGCTGTGGGCCAATGCTCTTGTACCCTGTATAGATTTGTCACTCATATTGGTTTAATAAAATGCTGATTGGCTAGTAGCTAGGCAGGAAGTACAGGGGGATCTTTGAGTTCCAGGACAGTCAGTGTTACACAGAGAGAAACCCTGTCTCTAAAAACCAAAAGAAGAAGAAGAAGAAGAAGAAGAAGAAGAAGAAGAAGAAGAAGAAGAAGAAGAAGAAGAAGAAGAAGAAGAAGAAGAAGAAGAAGAAGAAGAATTTTTTCTGGGATATCCATTGGCATCACAGTATTTAATGGAGAGACTTTCAGATGCTAAAAATTGAAGTAGACAAAGAAATTGAAATAGCCCCAAAGAAAGGAGGGGTCTAGGGTGGCAATAGACAGAGTGAATGGCCCTAAAAGGGGGGAGCAAGAAAAGAAGCATCTGGCTTGACAAAGGGCTTTAAACTCCCTCTCTTCTTGGAGAGAACATTTGCAATACCACTGTTCTAGAGACACATCCATCCCTTACTTCCTTGTGCAAAAATGGCAGAACGAGGCTTCGCTTTGGGACCTCCAAATACGCAGCCAACACTGGCTGGCCATCGTGACTCCCTCCACAGGCCCCAGAGGGGGCACAGACGGGCAAGCCTGGCACCGTTTGGTCCTAACCAAGCCAGCTGTATTTGTAGTTCCTTGACACGGTCCTGTAAATTCGTCAGCTTTTATGAACCCGAGCTAGCCTACACCTCTGAGCGTTCTGTACTGTACACGAGCGATTATTTTTCTAAAAACAATGAAGTAGCCTCAGCTGCATTCTGTCTTTTGCGGCTGGCGAGCGCATTTTTTTATTATGATTTCTTTTTTGAATACTTAGGTTCTTGAGGGATGACATCACCTAGAACAGACGCTGGGGAAACACACTGTACAGGCTTTTAAAATGTGGTTAAAAGTCGGGGGAAGAAAACAGATTCTTCCAATTAATGATAGTTTTGGCAGGAAAAGTCTTGCCTGAAGCCTGAAGCTTCCCCTCTCCTCTCCCAAGACTGGTTGAGCAAGCAGGAAGGGGCAATGTTCATTCAACAAAAAAGAACACAAAACAAAACAAAACAAAAACCCAAGTTATCCAAGGGTGATGTAGATTTTCTCAAACAAAATGTATCTTCAGGGGGAAAACCAACTTGAAGCCAGTCTGTGCACCGCCAAAGACAAACAGCTCTGAGACGGCCTCAGCATTCTTGGTGGTGACCTCTCTAACTTGCTTACGCCCGGCAGAATCTCAGGGGGCAGACCTGATGGACTTCTCACCCAAATCTGTAGCCTGGGGACTACCAGGAGCAAAAGGCAGGGACCCTTTCCTCTGGGTGTGCTGGAAGAGCAGAGAGGGAGACAGGGGACAAGGGCGGTGCCCCGGAGGTGCCAACGAACACCGTGCTCAGTGTCACTGGGCCATACACTGAACTTACTTGTCATGAACGGTCTTCACGGAGGAGTCCCTAAGACGTGGTCATTGCCACAGCCCCAGAACCTACCTGCGATGTGCAGAACGGGGGGATCAAGCCCAGACTGCCTAACTCCAGGGTCTTAAGCATTATGGGCTTGGGACAGATCAGGGGAAGTAACTCCAAGGATGAGGACTTGAACAGTCATCTTGGGGAGGAGGTTTTAGGTAGTCTCTAGCCTCCCTGGGCCTGGTTTTCTTCTCTCGTTTATTAAGCGTGTACCATGTGTGGGGCACTGTATTCCGCACCCGGATTCCAGCCAGGAGGAGGACCCTCCCTGACCGACAGAGAGTGAGAGTCATTATATTTGATTTGGAAACTCGCTGAGTTTGTATAAATTGTTTGAGGGTGGCATAAACTCTTAAACCTTTCAAATTAAATGAGAACCTGGAAATCTGTCAAAGCCGGGGCTTTCTCTTCCACACCTCAGTGAAAACAAACCAACAAGCAACAACGGCTCGGCTCCCTCCGCTTTTCCCCTCCGGCAGAACACTTTTATTTTCCATAAAGTCTTTAATCAGTTCGGAGGACTGGGGGGAGCGCTTCGTGTGTCCTCGAGAACCATAAGCAGCAAACAGACTTTGAAAAGTGCCTTTTCCCGTTAGCACGGGCGCTCCTGGTAACCAGGTCACCGTGCCAAAGCAGGCTGTCTGACGGTAACCCGCTGTTGGTGTGGGTTGGCGGGGATGCGCTCCGCCAGGAACCCACCACGCTAGCCTTTCGGGTGGCACTGCCTTGTTTCTTAGCGTCCAGGTCACGTGTTTAGAATCGTTGGCGCACGAGCACCCTTCTCCCCGCCCCGACTCCTGTCTTGCCATCTTGTCAATTGGTTCGCTTTATTCGTGATAATGCTTACTCTTTATTACAAACACCACAAGTCATGGGAAGGTTCAGCTGTTTCATTAGTGGACTGGGAACAACAGAGTCTAACGTTTCATTGAAATCAGATGCAATGCTTGTGTTCCAAGGTCAGCTGGAAACTAATAGGAATGATTTAAGTCATCATATCCCAACCGTGGCTGGGCCACGCTAATCACGCTGCGGACCATACTGAAGTGATTCCGAAGGGGGAAGAGGCACATCCTATTTCTCCCTCGTTAAGTGCACCGAAGACTGATTCTGTAAGAGGAAACAAGCCAACTTAGCAGGGTGGTCAGAGCCCAGGCCTCAGGAACCCTCGGTAGCCAGGCTCTGCAAGCCACGGGCTGGGAGAAGTCTGGAGAGCTGGGTCCCTTTCTTCCATTTTCTGTGTTTTAATTGTCATTTTCTACTTCCGCAGTCTGGCAGCATGGAATCAGGAAGTCCTGGGAATGTCTACAACTCCCTGGAAAATTCTATGACACCAAGCACACCACCAATATATATAATATATAATAATACTATATAATACTATATATATATATATATATATTAATGTGAAGAAACTTTGAGAATGAGGTCAGAAAAACGTCCCCTCTGCTGGCCCATGGAGTCACTTCCTGCGGTTGCATCTCAATGCCCTTTTATGTAGAAGTTTCTAGTCTTTGCTCGTGATCCCTGTTTTTAAAACCGGCAGCGAGGTAATGGGGGACTCTCCATCCTCACTCCGAGGATGCTTCTCTCCACCCTGGACTCTGTCTGGTGTGTCTTCTCTCCCTGTGAATGAAACCAAGCTGGGCAGATGGTCCTTCTCCAGCTGCGAAGTTAAAAGAGGAGTCTGCTTGAGGCCAAGACAGGGAATATGTGCATGCGCCGCCATCCTCTGCCTGGTCATGGCGTTTAAAAAGATAAATGAGATAGAATTGTGTGGGATCTTGAAATTCTGAATGCGTTAGCTCTAAGGCATATGTAAGCGGGTAGGATCCAGCACCCTGAGAGCAGTAACTGGCTCAGTTACACCCCATCTTTGCTTTGAAATGGGGAGACGCCAGTTCTAAGGAGTATCCCTTTTGATTCTGGGGACGCACAAACGTCCCACACAGACCTCCGAGTGGTGACAATTTTCAGGCCAGCTGAAGAGACGACATATTGCTGCTGATCGAGGGTGCCAAAGGACCGGAGAGCCTCAGTTGAAAGCCGTTCCAGACTCTTGATCCGCATGCGGCTTTCGCTAGGCCAAGGTCCTTTGCGCGCTGCGCTAAAACACAGGATATTGCTACAGCTGCGTCTTTCCACCGGCAGCACTCCATCTTGTGCAGCCTGATTTATTGTCTCTTTCTGTCAAGTCAGACAGAGCTTGAGACTCAAGATGAGACAGCATATTAAATCCTGCAAGAAGAGGTGGATGTCCTACAACGTGAGCCTGAGTGTTTGTGTCCAAATCCAGCGCGATCTTCTCCCTGGATTCCATCCTGCTTGGTGGACGGACTCTGGAGAAGTATCCAATGGGGAGGGGAAGGGCTCAGACTCTGAGTTTACTCTAAGTAACAGCACTATCTGGGGTGCGTTTGAACCCCCTCCATAGACGCTGGACGGTCTATCTCAGTCTGCCTCTTTTACAGTGCACATGATATAAAATGTATGAAAATATCCCTCATCCCATATTGCCTGTAGTTCTTACACAGTTGTGAAGTTGGTGTTCATAATTCTGAACTGAGAGCTATTTGACTACGGATAACATTTTATAATTTTGCCTATTATTTCTTGCTCACTTAACGAAATAATCAACTCTAACCTGTAAGTTGCTTTCAAATATGGAGAAAATAAAGATTCTAAATTTACCACTAAATTTGGCATAGCACTGCAGTTTGGAAAAAAACACTTTATTAATTTCAGTGTTGCCCTTTTTTTACATCTCAAAGAACAAGCTTTTTAAAAAGAATTTGAGTTTTTTAATCCATGTTGGAGTCTTCAGAAATATCACAGAAACCAGGAATTATGACTTTCATTCCAAGGTGTAAATAAGACTAGCAAAGTCTATTAGTCCGGGGAGCCCAGCCCATTCTGTGTGTACCAGACGTGGAGGCAGACATGGCTGTCTTCCCAAAGGAAAGGCTTTGAGAGGTTCTTAGCATCAGGAAGACATCTTGATGTGGTGACCGGGTGTATCACCACAGAGTTCACTGCACCTGTTGATGCAGTAAAAGCTCAAGAAACTGCACTGTGCAGTTGTTTGTCCCTTAGAAAGGGATTTGGGGGCATCTGAGATCCAAGCAGAGGCCATGTTCTCTTCTGTTCTACTTGCTGTAGACAACTCTACAGGCTTGAGAGCAGCAGCGTGGATAAAAACACAACTCTCCACAACAAGGACCAAAGGTTTTCACGGCCAACACCAGTTCTTCGCTGGGTAAGTTCTCCCAGATGTGTTATTTGGGAGGACCCAGCCATTGGTTGATCCTTGTCTAGGCATTGACTGTCCTTTCTTTCTGAAAGAAAAATTCTCTGTCAACTGATTTTCTATTCTGAATCTTTTCTGGTAAGAGGGGAGGCCCTGTAACTGGTGTCTTTGCTGATGTCACAATAGAATGGCCAGTTGAAACACTTAAGCCATGTGATGGTTTTCCAGGTCTCTGCAATGCAATCTTTCCAAGTAGGGAGAAATTTTTTGACTTCCCAGGCCCATGGTTCATCCTTCATCTTACCTTATGGGCTTTTTAACCTCCGGTGCATCACTCCTTCTAAAAGTTCAGTAGAAGAGTATGTTTTTTTTCTTTCTTTTTATTTATTTATTAAAGATTTCTGCCTCCTCCCCTCCACCGCCTCCCATGTCCCTCCTCCTCCCCCAATCAAGTCCCCCTCCCTCATCAACCCGAAGAGCAGTCTGGGTTCTCTGCCTTGTGGGAAGTCCAAGGACCTCCCACCTCCTTCCAGGTCTAGTAAGGTGAACATCCAAACTGCCTAGGCTCCCACAAAGCCAGTACGTGCAGTAGGATCAAAACCCAGTGTCATTGCTCTTGACTTCTCAGCAGTCCTCATTAGGGAAAACACATTTCCTTGAACATTTATCATGATATGGACACATTTTCCGACTACTCCGAGCTCTGTGCTTCATTAAGAAAGGAAGTCTCGCTATCTCAGCTTCATAGAGAAGAGTGGTGGTGACAGGCTTTGCTTCGATCACACTGACTCATGCATGTTCACACATGTATTCCCTTGACAAATGTTTGTGGAGCAGCTTCTGTGTTTGAAGCACTCGCAAGAGACAGAACTGGGAGATGAAAATGGTCCTTCTGCTCCCACTTAGATCACAACCTTCTAGGTCCATCACACAGCCCTGTGTAAATAAATCTTCACCTGGATGAAAACACCCCTATTTCTAAAACAGACACCGAGAACTAACCTACAGGAAAAATGCTTTGCTTGCACAAAGCCAACCATGACTAGTCTCCATGCCTTTGGGTGAGGGCCACGAACTGTTGCCTCGCCATGGGCAAGCCAACTGGTAAAGATTTTGATTGACACCTCTGGTTACAAATCACAATTGGTGAATATTTTGATTGACCTCTCTGATTACAAATCACTATTGGTAAAGATTTTGATTGACACCTTGATTGCAAATCACAGTTGGTAATGATTTTGATTGACACCTCTGATTGCAAATCACAGTGAGGAACTCCAAGTCTGAGAGATTCATGGGGAAGAGGTAGAGCTGCTGAAGCAGCAAAGGCGAGACGAAAAGAAGCATATTGGGAAATGGAGTCAGCCCCGAGGCTCCAGGAAGCAGAAAGTAACAGGCAGTCCCAGCAAGACAGATGCTAGAAGGGGTAAAGGCTTTCTTGTGGTAGGCGGCACTCTGTACAGTCTGGGGAGAGCATTCCTGATTGGCTTTGGCAGGGCAGGCATTCCCTCACTAGGGACAAGGAACATCTGGGTGGTCAGGCCCCACAAGGTGACTGCAGGTGGAATCAGATGAACTCCCCCAAAAGCAAGCTGTATCCAAAAAAGGTGAAGGAAAGTGTGTGCACGCACACACGTGTGCGTGTGAACACATATGTGTAGGCACTGACATGAAACAGTAGTCAATAAAGCGATCACCCATTGCAGTATGAAAAAATTGTCAATTACTTTAATAAGATATTTTTATAAAATATTGAGAATCTCATACATTTTAAGTATACCCATTTCTATCTCTCCTTCTCTAATTCCTCTGAGATCTACCAGTCCTCCAACTTCCTGCACCCTTCTTAGTTCATAACTCTGAGTCCAGTCTATGCTGACTCTGGGTGTGGGGCCATACACTGGGGTGTGGTTAACCCACCAGTGGCCACAGCCTTAAAGAAAACCAACTCTGCCCAGAAGTCATCCTTCTTATCAGTTATGGGTGTGGGCGGGTGGGCCATCCCCACTCCATGCTAGAATGGTGCCTGGCTTGATCTTGCTCAAGTCCCGTGCAGGCAGCCATAGCTGCTGTGAGTTCATTAGTAAAGCAATCCCGTCATAGCCAGCAAGCAATGAAAATCTTATCTCCTGCTCTGGGCAGTGATGGTTGAGGTATTTTTAGAACCTTCTAGCATTTCAAAAGCTAAAAAGGACGAATGTTGTGGAATGTCTGTTTAACTATGTAAAGATGTGTTGCTGTTTTACCTTGCCTACCTAAGGCACCTGATTGGTCTGAGGAAAGTCGAACAGCCAATAGCCAGAGAGGAGGCATAGGCAGGACTTGCAGACAGGGGAGTAAGTATGAGGAGGGGTTTAGGTTCAGGGGAAGAAAAAAGAGATACCAGAGAGACAACAGGGGCCAACCAGGCAAACACAGAGGAAGCAAGAAAGTAGAATATACAAAATGAAAGAAAGGTAAAAAAAAGCCCTGATGTAAAATGTAGATGAATAGAAGCAGGCTAAATTAAATTCAAAGAGCTAGTGGGATGAGCCTAAGCTAAGGCTAAACATTCATAATTAATAATAAGTCTCTATGTTTTTATTGACAGCTGATTGGTGGCCCAAAGAAAATTCCAACTACAGGTGAGAACCTCATAAAACAGGAGAACCGAGATTAGGTACTTTAGATATGGTTGGATTATTTTGTAATTATCAATCATATGTACTCATTTATCTGAATATATAAAAACAGAAGGGTGGGAACCACTGGGAAGAGGTTAAGGGGACAATATTTTCTCTTTTGCAGCTTGACTTGGAATAATGGGATTTCTTCTCTTTGCTTCCATGCCAGGTAACAGAGAGCTTAGTGTGTCCAGAGATGGATTGGACAGACGCACCGCTTACCCCTCGCCCCCACCACAGGGATTTGTGAGCTGCTTCCAAAGGCCGCTATGCAAAATCAGCGCAATACTGTCCTCATTCGTCACTGGGCTGTGAACCTGGGAAAATACAGAGGAAACAGAAAACGGGGCACATCTGCGAGTCTGGCCGTGTCTTGATTGTAGCAATGCCGGCTCCCCAGATGTGCAGGTTTTCACAGGAGAACAGGACTCTGTTTGACTCCAAACTCCATCACTGCTCAGCTGATGTTTTACGGCTCCTCTGGGCTCAGCGTGCTCCCCCTCGACAGAGCCAGACAGTAGCTTAGCTATAAGAGTCCTTGGCACCACTTCAAGATCTATTTCCCTAAATTATGGCAAATGAGGGCTTGCGGTATACGTGCGTCGGCTCCACCTACATATTCTCCGGCACTAACGCTAGCACACTCGCTCTGCTTCTCGGCAGAGAGCTCACATTTAGCAAACAGTTACTCAGTCTTCTCTTAAAAAGAGTTCAGAAGACTTTGCAAAGGAAACCCAGGAGAGAAAGCTCCCAGCCATGAAGAGATACCCAAAGTGTGAGTACTTACAACCTTCCTCCTTGTGCTAACATCTCGGGAATACATCAACACGTTCCTCCCAGTGGATTCTGCCTCAAAGGTTCTCACAGTTGGTGTGCATGAGGATCACTCGGGATTAATCACCATGGAAACCACTTGGGCCCATCCCTGGATTCCTGGACACTAAAAGTCTACAGGGCGGCATATCGACAACCTTCCTTTCAGGTGACTCAGAAGACGTCAGACTGCACAGGTTTAAATAAACTAACAAAACGGCAAGTCAGCCAAAGAGGAAAACAGCACAGCTCCCAGGAGACTTGAAATGCTGTCCTTTGGCAGGCCTCCCCCTTCTCCTGCTATCCCCACTCACACAGAATTATTACACTTAAAAAAAAATAAAGTGTTTCTTGACCATCGTCATCACCATCACCATTGTGGAGAACTTGCTGAGGAGGAGCTTTTTCAAAAGAAAGGAAAATGATTTGGAAATAAAAGCTTGAATCTAGTTTGTGTGTATGGAGAATTCCTGTAGCAATAAAACCCTGAATCCGGTGTGTGTGTGTGTGTGTGTGTGTGTGTGTGCCTGTTTCTGCTGTTTCTGTGCCTATGTGTGTGTGCTTATGGGTATACCCATGGGTCTACCTGTGTGTGTCCCTGTGGGTTCTCGTAAACATGGACCCAAAAGAAGCCCCGGGTGCTACTCCTCAGGTTCCATGCACTTAGTTGAGAGATGGTTGCTCACCCGCCTGGAGCTCACTGATTGGACAAGATTGGGCCAGTGAGTCCCAGGAACTTGCCTGTCTCTGCCTTCTCATGCATTTGGATTTCGTGCTTGTGTGCACCATCCCAGCTTTGTCTGCTTGTGTGTCAGTCATGGGTTCTGGGACTGCACTCGGTGTTGGGTGGTGTGGTACTTTACCACCTGAGCCCTCCTCCCAGCCCTCCAGTCTAGTTGGTGCTCATATATATAGTTAAGCTCATAAGAGAACAAACAGGTCCTCTTCTTAAGGTTTGGGGGTTTTTAGTTTGTCTTTCTAGAATAGTCTGGGATTACAAGGCTTATTCAGAAGCAGCAGACACTCTTCCCGGGAAAATCTATATCTCTAAAGATTTTCCTACCATTGATCCAGTGATTTCTCATGTGGGACATCCTAAGTCACCCATGGGCCTGCCGCCGTAATTCTACTAAAGGTTTTTATGATCCTGGTACTAATGATAACTAACATTTTTTATTTACTGTATACTTCATGCCCCATAGTGCATTTGTTTCTCCCAATAATCATACGAGACAAATAACATTCATACCCATTTCATAGGTGAGGAAACTGCCTCAGTCAGGGTAACTGTCACTGTCTTAACACACGATGACCAAAAGCAACTTGGAAAGAAAAAAGCTAATTTCATCTTTCAGCTCATAGTCCATCATCTGGGGAAGTCAGCAGAAACTCGGCGTGGGAACCTGGAGGCAGGAACTGCCTCAGGGGCCACAGAGGAATGTTGCTTGCTCCCCCGGCTTGCTCCTCATGGCTTGCTCAGCCTGCTTTCTTATAGAACCCAGGAACATCAGCCCAGGGATGGCACCGCCCACAGCGGACTGGGCCCTCCACCATCAATTGCTATTTAAGAAACTGCCCTACGGCTGTAGACTTGCCCACAGGCCGATCTTGTAAGGGTGTTTCCTCATTTAAGGTTCCCCCTTCCAAAATGACTCTTGCTATGTCAAGGTGACGTAAAACCAACCAGCACACTTGATGCTTTGCCAACTTGATACACAAACATATTACTGCTAAACCAGAGACTTCTTCTTCTTCTTAATCATCCCCAAGATCTCATATTAATATAAATATCATGATTGCTTCGGGAGTCCCATGGTCTTTACAAATTCAAGCGCTTTAAAAGTTCAGTCTCTTTAAAATATTCATAGTTTCTCTACCACAACCATTGGTTTCTCGAAAACTCCAAAGTCTCTTTAAAAGTTCAAAGTCTTTTAACTGTGGGCTCCCGTAAGTGAAAAATAAGTTAAATGCTTTCCTGCTCCAAGAGGGAAGAACCGTGGCAGAGTCACAATGAAACCAAAGCAAATTCCAACGGTTTAAGGGTCAGTGGTAGACTTCTGGGATGCATTCGCCGTTTTCCTGCCTCCTCCAAAGAGCGTGGAAAGTCCTCCACAGCACACAGAGCTTGCCCCTGGGTACAGGCCAGCTCCACTCCGAAGCTGCTGCTGTCCTTGGAGGTCTCTCCATAGCATAGGTATCTCCAAAATGCTCAGGTCTCCATGGCAACTGAGTGGCACTTTCACCAACACCTTCCCCTGGGCTCTCTTTAGAAATTATCACCCTGTTGCGTGGTGTCAAGCCTTAACACCCCCCCCCCCATGACTCCCATCCTGGACCCTCAACGCACCTTCCCAGCAGCATCTCCTGGCATGGTGCCAAGCCTCAGCTCTTCTCTATGACCTCTGAAGCCTTCGTAATCAGTACCACCAGGACGACTCTTGCTACCAAGTTCAGCTTCCAGTGCAAGGTCTAGCCTCAGACCCTCTGGATTACAACCTCCATGTGCCGACCCCGAAGAAGCCCATCCCTGGGGGTTCTGTCTCCTTGATGCTATTTTCTTCTTAATGGTAGCAATTCTTCAACTCCAGTTAACCAGACGTCACTGGTTGCTAACACAAAGTACCATACCAACGGCCTCTGGAGAGTCTTTAAGGGACTCACTTCCCTCTGAAACTTCATAAGCCAGGTTTCCACCATGTGCACGGCTCCAGTCTCCCACAGAATATTCCGCTGAGCTCTAAATATTTGACAACTTTTCCAACACACTACACCCTCCCAACACACAGCTCGGTCTGCCATGGCAACGCCGTACTTTTGGCACCAGCTTCTGCCATAGCCGGGGTCTCTGTTGCGGTGATGAAACACCATAACCAGAAGAACTTGGGGAGGAAAGGGTTTGCTTTAACTTGCCCCTCATAGCCCATCATCCAAGTACATCTGAGCAGGAATTCATGAAAGGAACCTGGAGGCAGGAACCGAAGCAGAGGTTATAAAGGGTTGCTGCTTGCTGACTTGCTTTTCATGGCTTCGTCAACCTGCTTTCTTATCGTTCCCAGAACCACCAGCCCAGGGGTGCCCCAGTTCATTGTGGATGGTGCCTCCCCCAATAATCACTAATTAACAAAATGTACTACAGACTTGCCGAAGCATATGGGGGCATTTTCTCAACTGAGTTTCTCTCTTCCAAAACGAGTCTAGCCTGCGTCCAATTGACAGAAACTAAGACTAGCCGCACAGACTACCAATGAAGGTAGGGAAGCCTTGATTTGAAAGTCTGTTCCCTGCTTTTGAGTCCCTGCACACAACTTCTACTGCGTTGTCTCTCTGCGTAGAAGGTTAGCGGGGCAAGAGCCCACTCCCACCCAGCTCAGTGGACAAGGTAGCAGAGGGATGGTAGAGAGTTACAAGGGCAAAGTTGTTCATCTCTTAAAAAAAAAATCTTTGGGTTGAAAAAGAAAAGCGATTATCAAATCAATCCAACTGTTTGTAGGTAAAGGAGAGTGGGATTTCCATGTCTCTGATACAGACTATGGGAGAGCATTGTTCCGTGCCTTATTCTGTATGTAATTACGCCAAGTGAAATACCTTCTGAGCAACTGTATACATAATCAAGTACTGCACACATCTAAGAGCTTGAAGGTGCCTGCTAACCTCCTCCTACCCTGACCCCTACGCAGCAAACCATAGTTATAATTTCCCCCTCGTTTCGCTTGGATTTCCTTTAATAGTGTCTGATGATAATTAAAAATCAGCGTCTATGTGGCCTGGATGAAGAAACCAAAATTGTTCTCTTTTGTCTTTAAGGAAAAGTGACAGTCATAAGAATGCCCAATATAATCAGTTCACTCTCCCTGCCTTGGAACTAGTATTTTATCAACCACAAATATGCCTCTCCACATGAGACAGTCACTACAGCCCTGTGGTAAATGCAGCACAGACTGAAGTCACTGCCAAAGAGGCATCAAAGCTTTCGGAGCGGCGATTGATGTGCTCCGATTCGGAGCTCAAAGAGGAAGAAGCCAGAGGCAGGAATGGCTTTAGGCGATGCTTTCAAACTAGGTTTAATAGAAAGGCGAAACCAGCCGTAAGAGATTCACATATAAAACAGATATGTGCCACTTAGCAAGTAGTGCCAAGCCAGCTCTTAGAGTATTTTCACGTTTGGGCTCTGCCCAGCCTAGTTTGGGCTCTGCCCAGCCTAGGGAGGAGAGGCTGGTAAGGGGGTTAGATTGCCGGAGCCGGTTCTGACCTGAAGGTGGATGGGACCGCTGGTGGGCCGCAGAGCTTAGCAATGAGGCAACGGGATCCATGATCGTTTCAATCCTGTTTTTATTGGGGTTGTTATTACTGGAGCCCCAAGCGCCTCATGAATCTCCTTCTGTGTATTGAGACCAACTGGCTGACATTTTCCCAGAGGTATGTCCCAGGTGCCCAGGAGCGCCCCGAGTACCAAGCCTTGTGCAGAGCGGCTCCTTCTGCCCGCAGTTCCTGAGGCTTTTTGAGAGATTCTTTCTGTCTTGTCTGGTCTTATGACTCTCCTCTTTCTGGTCACATTTCTTCTGAAACAGCCCAGTGGAGCTAAGGAGTGGTATAAATGGATATCCAGAAGTAGTTTCTTAAACTGAGCCACTGTTGCAAGCGTGTAGGAAGGATGTTACGTTTGAAAAACTAAAACAGGGGGCTGGGGAGATGGTTCAGTCAGTAAGAGCTTGCTGTACAAGCAGGAGCACCTAAGTCTGACCCCATGTAAAAGCCAGGCAGAGAGGCATGTTCCTATAGCCTCAGCACTGGAAGGGAGAGACAAGAGGATCTCTCTCTGGTGCTTCCTGTCCGGCTAACCCACTCACTGGTAAACTCCAGGCCCACTAAGAAATGCGTTCACATAAACTAAGAACGACGGAGTACGACACCCAACAACAACCTCTGTTTTCCACAAGCGTGTGCACATGGACAACACACACGCACACACACACACACACACACACACACACACACACACACACACACGCAGACAGGTACAATCCACACAGAAACCAAAGCACCAACCTAAAGTGATGACTTTATAGAGGAGGATGTATTTTATATGTTTCCATTTTAAACTACAGATTTCTGGACCAGGCGGTGGTGGCGCATGCCTTTAATCCCAGCACCCGGGAGGCAGAGGCAGGTGGATCTCTGTGAGTTCAAGGCCAGCCTGGTCTACAAGAGCTAAGTTCCAGGACAGGCTCCAAAGCCACGGAGAAACCTTGTCTCAAAAAAAAAAAAAAAAACAAACAAACAAATAAAAAACTAAAACAAAAACAATACAGATTTCTGCCTGCTTATGTAAAATGTGCTTTTTTTAAAACTGAGCAATATAATTAAAAGAGACGGTAAGAAGAGGTAAAACATGGATATTCACTTTCTCACGACCTTACAATTCTTTTCTTCATTGGCAAAAGCATCTTCATTAAGCCCATGTATGAGATGATACTTTCTAAAGCGGTCCAGATGTGTGGAGAAGGTGCTGAAAATCTGCAAGGAGATGATGGTTATGACATCATACATCATACACGGTGGCTGTGAAGACCGCAAAGGCGGAATGAAGGCCGCTAGGCTAAAGCAGCGCAGATCCTGAGCGCAGGCGTGCTGCGTTACTGCGCAGACTCCTGCAAACCCGGAAGTCAGGGCTGGAGGAGAAAGCAGCGCAGTTAGAAAACGTTCAATAGATTTCAGCCTGATGGCTTGAAAGTCGTCCTCGTCTCCCGAAACACATCCAGCAGGAACTACTAAGACGACTCCTTTTCCTCCCCCGCTCAAATGCATATTTTAATACAACACCCAACCGCTTTGAACTCCCTACTCCTCAACATCTGTAGAATCCAATTTCCGCTTGGTTTAAAAAAAAAATGCTGACATCTGTTTAAATCCTAATATCTCCACAACCATGTAGCATGTTAACTAGAGCTTGGTGTCATGTTCAATCACTTGAGTCTTAAAAAAATATTAAGCTTATGGTTTTGTTTCAACGTTTTCCTGTGATACTTGCATTTCACTCCTCAGATGTTCCTAAGTGGTCAGTGAGAAAAAATTGCATACTTCCTGTACACCCCATAATATCAAATATGAACCTTTCATATCAAGCTCAATTAGAGATTTTTTTTTTAATGTAAACCACCAAGAACGTGGAGTTTTGGAGTCAGATGATGCTGGCTTACCAGGAAGCCAGCAGATAAACTCAAACGTTGAGTATTCTGGCTTGGCTTTAAAAGAGGCCTTCTCCTAGAGTCTGTGGCAGCTGCTTCTTCTAAGTCAAACGCGTGATGTAGGGAGAATAACTTGGCTTTACAAATTGTTAAAGATGTCTTATGCTTTCTGTACTCATAAGGTCATTAAAATTTCAGAACGGCATTACATTAGAAAGCGTAGCCTTGAGGTGTACCCTGCAAACGTCTTCCCATCCCGTGGGTAGGTAGACCTCTGTATTGGGATTTTTTCCCAATGGTTGCTGTAGGTTGCTTGCCTGTTGGGGATGGATTGGTCTCACGTGCACGAGTTATCATTAGCTCCTGTTGTGATCTCATAGCCGGAGAGTCTAAAGGGTGCTTCCTCACCTCGTCTGTATCTTTGCCCCCACGGCAGGCCATATCCAGTGACACTTTGGTTAATAAAGGGACAGCCAGGCTTGGTGAAGCTAGGTCTGTGTAGCTGAACAAGGATGAAAAACACGGTCCTTTCCTCGCGAATCCTTTGTTCTAATGCAGGAGACAGCTACTAAGAAATTAAGACACAAATGAATATGTAATCCCAAACCGTGATAGATACGGTCACGGACATGGCAATCTACCCATAACTTCTCTCCTTGTTGTGTTGCCCTGTCATAAGAAGGAAGGTGAACGGGGAGATTGGACTCCTGTGTTGACTCCCTTGTCTTGCCATCCTGGAGAAGAAACCAAGAGGGGACCCTTTTCAGAGTGGCGCGTGCCCCTTCCGGGATCATAGCCTCTCCAGTCCCAGGCAAGGCACAGCCCAGAACCAGGAGTCAGTCACAGGTCATGTCACCATTCACAAACAAGGAAAATAGGAAAAATGCTTGGTGAACGTTGGCAAAATTCTCCTTTGATATTTGGGGGGGAAGAGAAACATACAGAACGGCTCACCTGAGTGTCAATCACTTCTAAGCATCAAATATAGGTAATCAATCAAAGACAGATATTTAGAAAAGACGGTGGAGATGACTAAAACCTAATTGAGAATCATCATGACAGAAAAACATTTGTATTTTTTTTAATTGGGGTGAGGAATACAGTATTTTTGGTGTAATAGGTAGTTTATCAGTAAGTTCTCTAACAAAGACTCACATGGGGCCTTGTGGGCCAGAGAAGGAAATGCCATTGGCTAAAAGCAGCTAGAGAAAGGGGCTTTGACGATCTGCTCCGGTGAACTTCAACGTGACCTAGGTGCCTAAGGCAATGGTCCATCTGGCCATCTTATCCTCAGCCTCCCAAACCTGCTTTCCTCTTCTCCGCCTCCAACACGTGACTGTTTTCTACTCAGCGAGACCATGTGGCCCTAGTGGCTGTGCCTACAGAAGCCGGCAGACTCTTCTACTCCTGGGTCCCTCCGAGCCTAATTCCATCCATTCCGCCTTTGAAGGAACTCACCTTGGTCTTTTCTTACAGCCCAGGCCTCTATAACACTAAAGAGAATTGCAAGCTGTTACTTCCAGTTCTGGAAATGGCTCCTTCCTTGAGCTTCTGCTCCTCTGGGTTCTGTAACTGGGACTGACTGGACTCACTGAAGCAGAAATCTTGATGTGATCCCCACCCTCCAGTCCTCGCTTCTTACTCTGCATGGCACAATCTTGCTGATCGAAGCCGATGTCCCCTGACCCTGCTCCACCTTAGCTGCTACCCAATGTTCCGGAAATGTTGTGACTGTTCCTAACTGGTCCCCCTGACTCCAGAGCTGTCCTTACACATCGTCTGTACCATTGGGGAGATTCTGAGGGGCACCAGCCTCTGGCTGTTTGCCTGTCCCTGAATAGGATAAGATGTACCATTACTTCAAGGCCCAAGCTTACCCCATCAGCCTGCCCTTCACCCCGTCAAGACTTGGCTACTCTCGGCCTTGTTTCTCCACCCTCAAAAGGCAAAAACTCAAAGTCACCACTGATCACCAGAGGCTTGGGGTTCAAGAGTTGATGTCTGGGCCGCTGCTCGAGCTGGTTGGAAGAAAGGCGCTAGATAAATACAAAGTGTTGTTGTTATTATAGGGAAGAAAAAGTAAAGTGTTAGCTCGGGCTCTGTAATTAGAAAACAAATATAGTGTCTGGTGACTTTGATGATAGGATTTCCATGGAGATGTGGCATGCAGAAAGCCCGTTGAGTGAAATGTCTAAAACGGCGTTTTTAACCAGTCCCGGCAGGGTCCTTCAGGTTACCACGCTCCGTTTTTCCTCCCTTCTTCCGGTCCCCCCTCCCCCACTCTCTTCAGAGGTGAGGTAAGCTGTAGGAAGGCGAGCCTGGATGAACACCTCGGAATCAAGTGAGTTTAGCGTATACATAGCAGTGGCCAACCATGGGCTTCCTGACTTCTTGTTGAGGCCAGGTGCAAAGACGCCAACCAAACTCAGCATCCGGAGGGCTTCACCGAGCTACCCCATCCTGGATTCCTGGGCTCTATAGTCACAGGGCCTAGACCCAGGACTAGTCCCACTGCTTGGAAAAGAAGGCTTGAGAGAATTCTTTCGAGAGAATCTTGGTTGCAAAGTGAGTAACGAAGGAAGCCATTTGAGCGCCTTCTCCTGTGTTTATCTGTATATTTTCGGGCTACCCAGAATGCTCTGAGAATTGAAACGGTGTGATGCAATAAATCACTTCTCAAGGAACGTTGTCGGGGTGAGGTGGTTCGGATCCCTCTGCCTCTCTTCCGCTGTCTGTTGGCTTAGGGCTTTTCACCTGTGTTTGTCCTCGAGGCCTGCCCCCATCAAACCGTGGTAAGAGATTATCATTCCTGTGGACATGGGTGGAGGAAGCAGCCGAGGAAACAGTCTTAAATGTGCAGCTAATTCTCATGTTTGGTCTGTTATCAACCAGGGTTTCAGGGCTTCAGGCCAGTTCCCAAAGTTCCCCCATGCCTCAGTTTCCTTTTCATGGAAAAAAAAATCCATTAAATAATGAGCGTGAACTTAGTTCACTTCCCCTTAAGTGAAATACTTAAATAATTGAAGATGTTTCTGGCCCTAAATCCTTTGCTTCGCCCCAGCCTCTGTGATCCTGTTGAAGTGGCTCTTTCAGGTTTTGTATATTATATTGGTTTTATTTTTCTTATTCAAGTTCGTGTCTGTTATTCACTGTGGAACTAGTAAACTAGTTCTATAAACTAGTGAACTTGGTGCCATAACTGTTATTTGAACGGACCTGCTAATCTTTATGGCATGAAACTTCCAAACCCATGCATTTTTATTTTATGGAAAACGAATCTGCTGAGTGCATTCTATCGGGTGGCTTTATTATCCTTGTTGCTTTTATCTCATGAGCTTGGGTTTTTTTTTTTTAAGATACCCTTTTATTTTATAGATACAGTCAAATAAAAATATGTCAAACAGAATTCTCCACTTTTCACAGCCATCGTGCCAGAGGTAATAATCTGGCTCGGGCTCTCTTTCGCCGGTGGCTCTGAGCAGGGATACAGTTTCTGCGGTGGGTGGAGGAGCTGGCCAGAGGAAAAGGTGTCTGCGGGGAGTCAGAAAAGGTCTCTCAGTTTCTTGGAATGCCGAGGGAGTGTTTATTGCTTTCAGAGGTGTTACAACTTAATTAGCGTTTATTGAATATATTAGAGCTTGCTTTGATTCGAAATGTGTGGATGGTACCTGAAAACACATTTATTGGCTCCTTTGCCTGTGAAAACAGGATCTTCTTCTTCTTCCTTTTTTTAATGTCAAATTCCATTTCCCTCAGAAGCAGATGTCCTAAGTATAAACTAAACTGTGATGATCAGGGAATATTTGGGGGGCTTGTGTTAATGCAAAGTAGAATTTGAAGGCCACTTAACAGATCCTCAGAGCGACCTAAGGAACTCTCTGAGACTCGCGAGAGAAGAAGGGGGTTATTGGTACTTTCGGAAAGGGCTTTGGGGATTTGGATTATGAAATACAGGGACCTGCACAGTGCTGGGCAGGTGACTACAGACTACAGGGCCTCAGCCTTCTTTCTGTCTTTGTCCCAATCCCAGGCAGGGACCTGGCCTTCCTCTGTCTGTGTGTCCCCAGCGAGGATGGCTCCGCTCCTGCTTTGCTCCCTCGGTTCTAGGTCTGCCTGGAAGAGGCTCATCAGAGGTCCTGGGGGGGGGGGGTAGAGGCCCCTCAGGGAGTTTGCTGTGGTCACCTCCCAAGTACTCCAACTGCCTGACACATCTGCTTTCCCGAGTGACGAATTAAAACGTCTGAGGCGGCTGGAGCCGGCTGCCGCCAGCACACATGGCTGACATGTGGGGCTGTGGTCTCGCAGAGTTTCGGCGCATTCCATCCAGGACACAGGGACAGCAGTGTTTAGCAGTTGACACAAGAGGGGTTTCTGCTGCATGCCAGACAGCTAAAAAGCGGCAAGAAATCTTCTGCGGGTTCCCTGGACACTTGGAATTCTTCTAGCCAGCCTGACGCTCTCCGCCACCAGCACACTGCAAAAGGGCTGCAATGTTCTTGTGGTACTTGGGGGAGCCTTCCTGACGAGGGCAGGACCCAGGAAAACTCCAAGGGACAATAGACGCCAAGAATTCAAGTGCTTCTGCAGCCCAGCTGAAGGGACGAAGCAGAACCGAGTGCAGACAGAAACGTGACGGGCAGCGAGGGAGGAGAAGAAGCCAAGAGACCGACCCCAAGTGAATCTTAACCCTGCCCCCCACTCCCTGTTCCCCAGCCCCCTCCGGCCCTGCAGGGTTTGTGTTCAACATCAAATTAAGTGTTCATGACAGCTAACCACAAGTTATTAAATGTGATTCACGGCCGCATTGCTGCGCCCTCACTGGTGGTACGGAATAACCACTTAGACAAACCATTTGATTCATGGCGTTGATACAAAGAGTCTTTTCGGAGCGAGAGGGGCCTTCTTCGGCCTTTCGCTGAAAATTGATACAAATTTCCGTTAGTCTCTTAAACAGGTCAGTGAGCTGAATTAAACCCCCAAAGCTTAGCTGCGAAGTCTTTAAGATATTAACCGAGCTTGTGCGAAGTGGCTGCGGATTGCCAAGTCAGCGGAAATTTAAGAAATCAGTGTCAAAAATGAACTCGTGTTTGACAAGTGAGACAAGCGACACTCAGCCCGCGCGACGACGGGGCTGCAATCTTTCAGCGTTTAACGCTCTTAATAATTCGGTTTCCTATCATAGACGGGTCTTATTATTTTTGGTGGGTCCCGCTGTGATGGGAAACCTGGTGACATGGTGGCGGTTGGCTTTTCCCGTGTTTCTCCTGCTTTGAGTCTGGAGGTGGTGGGTAAAAGCAGACCAGAGTTCTGCAAGCACCAGGAGCCTGATTTCCACTGTTTTTTATAGTTCAGCACACAGGGCCTCTGGGATGCGTGGGCTGGCCTAGGGAGTGCCACTGCCCCCTCCTGGGAGGAGCCCTACACTAAATTTGCTGTCTGCTTCTGCCTCGCTCAGCCAACTAGAAGCTTGCTTTTAGAAGACCCCAAAATAGGAAGCCGAGCTGCCTTAACTCGGAATGAGCCGGACTGGACCATGTGTTCTTTTGATAATGCCCCAGAAAGTTCCTGATAAAAGTCTAGTGTGGCCTTCGGTCTCTGCTAAGCAGTGGGGTGCGGAGGGTTGCCATCTGTTTTTAACTGGCTTCCAGATCTGATATATTGTAGAGGGATCTGAGCTTATTGAATTTAAAAGGGGGTACCAAGTTTGTGTGGGATAAATTCAGATCTAGCTTGTCATCTCTCTGCCAAGAGCATGTAATTCATTTTCTTATTACCAACATAGTCTATTAGAAAATAAGTTAGCTATGTAACAAATTGAAGCCTAAGAAAATATCCATATTAGGAAACCTAGTTTGACGATTAAATTAAGCGAGGATTTACTTTGGCGTGAATAATTCCACAATCTGCTTTTCTGTCCTGAAAAATGAGTTTAGCAAGGCGTGGCTGTGCGTGTAATATTTAACAGCCCTATTTTCAGGGCTTTGGGTTTTGAGTTCCCACTCCATGGGCCTTCAATGTCACCCATGACCTAATGTCACCCTCGCTGTCACTTAAGGAACTTTCTAAAATTGCTTTACTGGAGGACCCGATCCAAATCATGAGGATGTTTACCTATTCGTCCATGTATTTATCTGGGTGCCCCTTCAAGTCAAAAGGGCCTGAGAGCCAAGCCCAGCATTTGGTAGGCTGGCAAGATGGTTCAGTGGTCAGGGAGCCTGCCATGCAAGCTTGCTGATCTGAGTTTGATCTCTGAGACAGGCAGCAGGAGGAGAGAACTCCTGAAGGATGTCCTCTGACCTCCACATGTTGGCATGCATGTGCAAGCAGAGGCGTATGTGCACACGCGTGCCAGTGATAGTGAGAACAAATAAAATTTAAAAAAAAATTAAGAAGTCTTTGGTGATGAGGATGTCACTCAAGCAGCGTAAGAAATACAGGGCTGGGGAGACGGCTCAACAGTTAAAGAGTGTGCCGTATTCTTGCAGAAAACCCAGAGTTCGAGTCCTAGCTCCCATGGGTATCTCAGAACTCCCTGGAACTCCTGCTTCAGGGGATCTGATCTCACTGGCCTCTTCATGCCCCTGAACTCATGTGTACACTCCCACACACACATACACACACCACAACACACTCACACACCACACCACACACACACCACACACACACCACACACACACCACTCACACACCACACCACACACACACCACACCACACACACACCACACCACACACACACACACCACACCACACACACACACCACACCACACACACACACACCACACACACCACACACACACCACACCACACACACACCACACAGACACCACACCACACACACACACACACCACACCATACACACACCACACAACACCACACCATACACACACCACATACACACGCGCACACACACGTATGCACATGCAAAAATTTAAAACAATAGAAAAAACTCATTTTTGAAAGAAATGCACAGTGCTACACAGAGCTTTCTGCTTCCTGAAGGAGAATTATTTTGATTCTGTTATTATTTTAAAAGATCTAAATAAATGCTCCCACACTCTTTTCCCTTTTGGATAGAATGAAGAAAATGATCAGCAATGAATCAACATATTGTTACATCAGGCATTCTTTGAAAAAGTTCTTGTAACGAGCGTGCATTTGCTGAGAATATGTGTGCAAATGTTTGTGGTTTTAGCAAACACTCACCTTTTGTTGGAACACCTCTTCTTAATCATTTAGCAAACAGTAAAGCTTGGATAACAGAAAGTTTAGGTCCTGATTGACCAGTGCTTTGTTGATACAATGTAATAGAAGCTCGTGCTGCCTTCAAGAGTTAAGGTGGCTGCTACTCAGAAAGTAGTGTCCTGAACAGGCATAAGAAAGTGGCTGAAGATGGGCACACTGGGACATTTTCTTTACTTGGAAGTGTATTAATATGATGAGTCTGTCTTTTGCCTGCTCTTGGGACCCTTTTCCTCCTCCCAGGTTGACTTGTCCAGCCTTGACATGAGGGTTTGTGCCCAGTCTCATTATAGCTTGTTGGGCCGTGTGCAGTTGATAGCCCTGGAGGTCTGCTCCTTGTTGTGAATGGAAGTAAAGAAGGAGAGGATGTGGGAGAGAAGGGAGGTGGGAGGTGGGGCTGGAAGGAGGGGAGGGTGGGGAGGTGGTGGGTAGAGGGTGTGGAGTGGAGGGTGGGGTGGAACTAAATGGAATGCAGGGAGAAAGGAGGCAGAGTCAGAGAGACACTTAGGAGCCATGGTGGAGACAGAAACCAGAACTTTAGCTGGTAAGCCACAACCACGTGGCGATACACAGATTAACAGAAATGGGTTAAATTAATATGTAAGCGTTAGCCAATAAGAAGCTAGAGCTAATAGCCCAAGTAGTGATTTAATTAATACAGTCTCTGTGTGATTATTTCAGGGCTAAGTGGCTGGAAACCAACAAGCAGCCCCCAACTACAGCCTCCTCTATGTTTTCTCTTCTCTTCCTCTTCCTCCAATCCCTCCTTCTCCTCTGGTACCCCTTCCTCATCCTTGCTCCTCCTTTGGATTCTCATTTTCCTGAGCACAGTTGATCCACCCTTCTTTTAAGTCACAAAATGGGAGCACCACAACTCCTCCACGCTGTGTGCTCCTCCTTCGATGACCCTAGGAAGAGGAACAGAAGGAGGCCTGTGGCTGTCACCCTCTTTCTCCCATGGTGAACTCTTTATGTCTGCCATCAGCTCAAAATTGTCAAGCCTTCTCTTCCTTAAAGAAATAAAAGACATTTCTAGGAATTTTTCACAAAATTCCCAGGGGAAGGCAGCAAGGAACATAAACGTACTAGAGTCCTGTATAATAGCCAAGCACTGTGGGAGTTCATGCTCCCAGAGGAAACTGTGTAAGGAGTAGACAAGCAGGGGAATAGGTAAAATATTTAGACCTTTACCCTAGCAAGTTGTATTAATGTGACATGGATCGGTTGGGCCTCGTCACGGTGACAAGGCTCCTGTCCTAAGCAGCTGGAGAGATAGAAGATTGGTTTGGCTCATGATTTCAGAGATTTCAGACCCTAGTCCTTGGCTCAGTGAATTCTGCCCCCATGATAAGACAGAACTTCACAGTGTTGGGAACGTGTAGCCAAGAATACTCAGGATGGAGAGAGAGAGAGAGAGAGAGAGAGAGAGAGAGAGAGAGAGAGAGAGGTCAGGGACTAGGTGTCATCTTCAGGGCCACTGTCCTGCCTTCTCCAGCGATGCCCGACAACCTAAACTTTCCACTTCCTCCCAACACCGTGCTGTACTGGCATCTGAAACAAAGAGTTCAACCCACCAGGGGAGGGACATTTTCTTGCTCAAACAATAGCACAGCACCCCAATAATGTTGGGAAGTACCTGCTTCTCCACATCTTTACCAGGATTGATTGCTTCCACTCAGACATGTGTTTGCTAACTGAGTGTATGGGGTGGCGGAGAGGGGGGGATAGGCGATCTCTTTGCTCGGCTGCATTTTCACTGCTGATAGGAGGAGAAACATAGCTTCCATGTTCATTGGTTCTCTCCCTCTCCCTAGCCCTCTTCTACCCCCTCTCGTTTTTTTTTTTCCTCTCTCGTCCTTTTAAGGTGTTTGGGTTCGAACCTAGGACCTCATCCATTTTGGGAAACAGTCTAACACTGAAGTACACACCCAGCTTCCGTTTGTATTTTATTGACATGAAATTAAAATGAAAGAATTGGTTCAATATCACACGGTAGCTAACGGTAGAAAAATCCAACCCAAAGTATCACACACTCTTCATTCTCTTGTCTTTTTCCATGAGGAGGCAAGTAAGATATTTCAGAACCCGCCCCTTAGCTAGCTTTTCATTTGATCTTGCCTCTGTCCTGATATGTTCCTTCCTCTGAGCTGTCCCTGAATAAATCATGCCCTTGGAGACTTTCTGACTTTGCATATTTTATCCCCAGCATTTTCGACTTGGTTAATTTCTGCTTACAGAAATTACACTCTGGGGAGAATTCTTCCTCTCAGCTTTGCTTCTTAGCTTTTTGAAGAGGGGAGGCGAGCCTTCCGGTCTTCTGCATGTCATGGTTCAGGCCTTTTGCTCTGTCTCCACGGCACTATACAGGGTCTTCAAGTGTCTTGGTTCCAAATGTTGGCATGGTCTACCACAGTTGGTGTGGCTTGGATAGATTAGTTTCTCACAACCTTAACAGTTGAGGACCCCGGGACCAAGGTACCAGCTGATTCAGTTGCTGGCGAGGACTTTATTCCTGCATGCAGATGTTCTCTGCCTCTCCACTCTGGCCTCACCTGGTGCAGCGTACTGATTTCCTGCTCACCACCGTCCTTTCCTTATGAAGCAACAGTTTGAGGGCTGTAGTGTCATGGCCGAACGAGTTCCCCGAATCCCACTCGCGTACTGCCACATACTCCGCTGCTTAAAGCCCTGTGCGTTTGCTTTGATTCTGGCTCTGAAGACCCCAAGGCTGAGACCACGCGGTCTGCAGGGCTCTGCTCCTTTTGGGGGAGAGCGTCCCTTTGCTTTGTGAGCACCTCGAGACCACCCCTGTGCCCCATGCTCTGGACACACCTGCTACCGTTTTACTTTGAGCCCGGCAGGATACTGAAACATCATTCGCCAGCTCAAGGACCCCGACCTAACCAACCAAGGTCCTCTCGCCGCACCCGCTTGTTCTGGGAATGGGGGCACGTAGCCGGAGGCTGCTGGTTCGTTTCCCAGCCACCTAGACCGGAAATAATCACACAGAAACTGTATTACTGTAATGCCGCTTGGCTAATAGCTTAAGCGTATTGCTTCAGGAAGTAGATTATGACTGGGCATACCTGACCCAGTGTACAGCTTTGGCAGGGCGGTCAGAGCCCACAGCCTTCCCAGGTGGCCCCCGGAGCACATAGGTGCTTTCCCCTTCCCTAGGTGTGCCTCTAGCATTTACAGCCTGCAAGTGTGTGTGTGTGGGGGGGGGGCTCTTGTACTGCACACATCCCAACCTAATTGGACAGTAAATTCACCTGTTGTCAAACACACACTTTCCTCTTACCTCGTCTCTCTCCTAGCAGAATTCACAGCCTCTCCAAAGTTCAAACCTAGACACAGTGGCAGTGAGCAAGACCAGGCTGGCTCCTGCTTCGGCCTCGCTGTCTAGTTCTCTGCTGAGGCCTGGCCGTTGTCCTGCCAGCCGCTTGTTGCTTAGGACAATTTATGCATACGTAGCCCTATCTTATATATTCAAGCCACATGCCTCTTCCTTCAAACATCTGCCCCTGCCATCTTTGGCTCTCAGACTCGACCTCTGCACTTCCAGAGAGAGCCACAGGCCCCCACGGTCCTCTAGAGACAAAATCTAGCCTTTCTGGATGGAACGAATACAGAGGCCCTGGACACAGGTACCTCCTGGTAGGCCCAGGGTTCTTCACACATGGCGAATCCTAGCTGGGGGTGAACCAGGAGAGGCTGGAAGTCTTTCAAGAACAGATTTTGTCCCAGAAGCCCCACTGTCCCTATCTTCCTGCCTCAAAGGTCACCTGCTGAGTTACTGTCACTATGAACGCAGGCTTCACTTCTACCTCTGTTCCTCCCATTTGTGGCCTCAGCTTGTTGCTCATCTCTGGGTGTCCTGGGGACCTCTTGCTAGTTTCGTGATCTCCCATCCCAGGCACGATCGGGTCTCTGTGCTGATCTCTTTTGGTCTTAGACGTTCAGAAAGGTTTCTACTTTCTCATTAGACTGCTAGAGCAGGAACTTTTTTTTTTAATATTTATTTATTTATTATGTATACAATGTTCTGTCTGTGTGACTGAAGGCCAGAGGAGGGCACCAGACCTCATTACAGATGGTTGTGAGCCACCATGTGGTTGCTGGGAATTGAACTCAGGACCTTTGGAAGAGCAGGCAATGCTCTTAACCACTGAGCCATCTCTCCAGCTCCAAGCAGGAACTATCTAAAGATGTTGCCTTCCACCATTTGAGAAAGGAGTAGCCATGACTGCCTCCCTCCTTTCGCCCACCCCCAACTTCCCACCCTTTTTCCTTCTCTCTCCTCTTCTCTGCCAGTTCCCACCTCCACCCGAAAGCAGCCCTCTTAAGGGTAGCCCGTTCCCTATCAGTGATAAGAACTCTCCAAGTTACTCCAAGAAAGGGAGCAAGCCTGAGTGTAGAGGCAGCCCCAGAGATCTCCAGCACAGGGCATTCCAGGGTGACCACTCCAGCGCTCCCCAGAGCTGACCTTGACAATTATTTCTAAAGTCACTTCTGCGCGCACACTACCCTTCTGCGGGGCTTTATGAAAACCAGGCTTCATGCAGTGTTCTAAAGTTTTGATGCCCCAGAAAGAAGTTTAAATATTTTCCTTTAATGTGGAAATATTTTGAGATGATGAAGATGATTAAGTGTTGAAAACGTAGCGATCTGTTTGGCACGGAGAGAAAAGAAATATGAAGAATTTTTAATAAAAATCTGACCACAATGGTGTTGGAACACAATCTGTCTGAAATACAAGGCAGATACTTTATCCTCTGGGTGAAGCTGACTTTACTAATAGTTTTGGACAGTTACAGGTGTAATTTTAGCTACCAGAGGGAGTGCCAATTATTATGAGAACACAGGAGAAACAACGGGAAAAACAAAGTTTTAAAAGAAAAAGTGAATACAGAGAGCACAGGGCTAATGCAGAGCATGTACGTGCCTATCTGGAAGAAGAGTGTGTGCGAGGCCAAGCTGTTGTGAGGGCTGGAATCATGGCCTGGGCTCCTCACGTCGAGAGTGTGAGAGACCGCCAGTGCCGTGCGGTTCGTAAAGTCTGCACCTGTGATCTGTGACATCTCGGCTTGCAGAATTAGACCATTAAAGAAACACCACAAAGCAACAGCAAAGATTGAGAGAGGGAGGGGAGGAAGGAAGGAAGACAAATAAGAGAAAAAGGAAAGAAGGAAGGCGATGGATAGATACTTACTTGGGAAGAGATGCGTACTTACCACTCTTGTTTCTCTGTTGCGATGAGCCCGTCTCTCATTTTTTTGCCTACGTGGCTTTTAATTCACCATCAGAAGATGATGTAGCCAGTGTGGGGGGAATATGAGGAGAGAAGATTCAAGTATTTTTTTTATTAAAAAAAAAAAAGATCAGGGTCTCTAGTCCACAAGCGATCCTAAAATAACAAGGCAGCTATGTGTGTGCGTGCGCATGTGCATGTGTGTGTGTGTGTGTGTGTGTGTGTGTGTGTGTGCACGCACAAGCTGGAAGGAAAACTTCGGGTAGGGAAACAGATTTAAGTTTCAAGTTTCCAAGGCTCTATTAAAATGACAGCAAGAAAAAAAATATTGAAAAAGTGATGAAAAATATCTCAGCAGGATCCTTTCAGAAAGCCAGAACGCTTCCGGTGGTTTCACTTGTGCAATGCAATTTCCACAGCCTTTGAAATACGTGGGCGCCTTCACTGCCGATTATGCTCCCGAGTGTCGGAATCCACTGCTCCATTAGGGAACTGAGAAGACAGGAGCTTCCAGAAGCCTCTGGTAATTGCCCTATTCCTTACTCAAACACAATGACAGGGAGCCATCGACTCCTTCCCTAAGTGGCTCTGGCATGTGGTAGGAACCAGGCACAGGAAGTGGCCAGGGTGTCAACGCGAAGGCATCACCATCCGCACGGGTTAGCAGAGTACGTGCGTGCGAAGGCTCAGGGTAGAGCTGTCTCAGGTGTACTGAAGGAGCAGCTCTCCCTCCATGGGCAGGCAATGACCTGACCTCTCTGAAGAGGCGGTGACCTTCGCCTGCAGTTTGGAGTGAGGTAAGAACACACTTGACCATCCTCACACTCTGAGAGAGTGGCTCTTCCAGAGAGAGAGGAAAAAGCACATTTTTCATAAAGACTACCTTCCGTATCTCCCATCCATGGCCAAACTAACTAGCCCAACAGCCCCTAACAACACACTTCTTCCTCACAGGGTTGTTCTGGAGCTTGTAGCGGCCAGCTCACTAGCATCACCCTGATTTTTTGATTTTGTTTGGTTTTGTTTATTTTTGAGATTATAATTTAATTATAGTGTTCCTCCCTTCCCTTTCCTCTCTCCAACCCCCCTATAGTTTCCTCCCCCACTCTCCTTCCAATGCCAGTCTCTTTGATCATTCATTGTCATTGCATGCATATATGTATTTGTATATACATATATATTCCTACATATAATTTCCAGATACCTATTCCATGTCCTTCTGTGTGTGATAGCTCAAAAGAATGTGTATTTCCCAACACACCTGGAGATTCTTCTGAATGTTCTTCTATCTGAAAATGACAGGGCTACCCCTCCATTTGACAGATGGTGTAGCTTGGGTTTTCCCAAGATATGCTGTGTTGGAGTAACCTAAGTGCCCTAGCTGCCCATTCAAAGGAATGCCGTTCATTTCTAAAGCTTTGGGCTTGACCCATTTACCCCTTGATTCGGCCTTGGCAGCTGCAGCATTAGGTTAGCAGAGGGTGCTGTTGTGTTTGGGGTAGGAATTAGCTCGTGGTTTATTTAAAAATAGAAACAAAGATTTGCAACATTGTAAAAAGATGCGCTACTCCTTTATTCTCGCCTCTCTCCCCTTGCGCCTGCTACAAACAAGGTAGACCACCCGGGGGAAGGCGGGAAGAGCTCGGCTACTTCTTCTCTCTGCTACATCTCTCTGCTACATCATCTTCTCCGCTGTGCCCCACCCTAGTGTTCTCTTTGAAGTAGATGCTAATAATTAGGAGGACGGATGCGGATATGTTACAATTAGTTTTAATAGATAGAGAGGTAGCTGAGCCGCTGTCTCTTACAGATGTGCTTTTCTAATGACTCTCCTTTTCCATCTTGTGTACATCGTGTGGGATAATGATGCTCCCTTTAGTAGGCCTTCCCACCTGGGGTATAGGTGAGATGGTACCTGGGCCTTTCACCTAGGATGCTCGGGGCACCTCGTGGCGTTTCTGCTAAGTGGCTGTGCTGGGAAGACAGCTCCCGTGGGATTCACTGGAGATTCTGGCCTCAGCCTCTTCAGTCCTTAAGATCAAGGAGGCAGAGCTTAGAGAAAGCCCAACCAGCAGACTATCGGAGAGCCAACAGCATGGAAAACTGCATTTAAGAAAAAGGAAAAAGGGGATAGAATTTTACATAAAGTACATCTTTTACTGGGGACCATTCAAAGGAGGCAACACTTGAACAGCAGATATAAGGTGACTTCTGAAGACCATACTGGGAAACTGAGTCACATTGTGGCTCCCTTGGGGAGAGCTCATTGTCTCACCGGTTTCTACTTAATTGTGGGTCGGATAAAAACCCGCAACCCCAACACCTGTGGCCTGGGGACACAGAGCAGCCTCTAAGAGCGAGCAAGGCTGAGGGAGGGGCCCGTTTAAAGATATTTTTACTCTGAGTGCCTAGATCAGTTGGGTCCTTTTCTGAGTGTCAGCTGAGGAAAGAACCTGACTGGGTCCCACTCGGGACCCGGGAAGACGGAACATCTGTAGGAAATGACAGCCTGGTTCTTTGCAGATATTCGGTCCTTGCCCTCTTATATCAGCCTTTGGCTTCCAGGATCATCTACATTCATGTGGCTCACTGGGAAATCCCACTGTTTTCCTGCCAAAGGCCTTGTTACCTAGGTTTCATGTCTGTTTGGAATGCAAAGTATAGTTAGCTTGCTTCTGTGGGCTGTTTTAGAGAGATATGTAAAACCAAAGTTAGAGCAATGGAAAACAAACATTAAAGGAAACACATAATTAGGGGATACAAACTCAAACTTTGGGGGGGGGGGCTGATTGCATAAAGAGGGACTGTGTGTGGCCATAGAAGACCAGAGAGGATGTGCACGGCCAGCCTCCCCCCCCCCCCAAATCCTCTCTCCCAAGTGGAATCCCGGGAGCTAGCAGGTTAAAGGAACCTGGCTTTAAAAAGAGTCCACAGCCAAGTCATACCTAAGAATTAAGACTGTAATTACTTAATTGCAAGTATTCTCATTATCTTTTTTAAATGGTGCAGTTTTGCATGAACCATAGCACCTTAAACTGTTTTTACTCTTTGCGTGTTTACTTAAAAAATTAGCTTGCACAGTCTTAGGTTTCATTAAGGCACCTCAAACAAAATTTGCTGTTGGTTCTCTTCCCCCACATTCTTCCTTGGGCCCACTTGTACTCTTCCGCCCTCCTCTGACTTCCTTCCCTCTCTCCTGCCACATATATCCATCCTATGCTCCTTTCTCCGGACTCTTGCCGCCACCATGACCTCCTGGTGTGCTTCCTAGCCTAGACCTACACACGGAGACCATAAGCTGGGATCCGCGTGTGACAGAGAACGCGGGGGACACCTTGAACTCTTATTCGCTCAATGGAAACATGACCTGGATCCTTCAAAGCTGGGTCTCTGAAGACCAGGCTTCATAAAGTTAGCCAGGACCTGGTCGCCTTCGGTCTCCCTGGAGATGTTTTCTGTGAAGAGTGAGAACTGCGTTGTGGTAGAGCCTCAGGGAAGAGTGAGGGAGAGTGGCGAGGGAGAGAGAGAGAGAGAGAGAGAGAGAGAGAGAGAGAGATCCCTCTGTAAGAGGAGAAAGGAGAAAATTTAATAAAACTAAATGTACCTACTCCCCCAAAACATCAGACAGCACTATTTCTCAGAAGAAAGATAAAAGAAATAAAATTCTCATAAGACAACCAGTATTGCGCTGGGCTGGGGGGGGGGGGAGTACGATGGGCAAGGAGAGTTGGAGCAATGACACTGGGTGGGTTTCTTTTCTCTTCTTCAGGGTGCAAAAGCGGCAGTCATTTCAATGCCGTCGAAGGGCCTTTCAGCCCACACAAAAGAGCAGACGGTTCCACTTACTTCCGAAATTAGATGCAATCATATCTGTGAATCACGCAGCAGCAAACCACCGTAATCTGCATTACAATACATTATCCTGCCACGCTCCCTAACTGCAGTCTACCGCAGCAACAGAAACACTTTGCGGTGACCCGCGCCGCTCCGGCAGGCAGAAGCGCCAAGCCCTGCTAAGGCAGCCGAGCGACAGAAAGGAACCGCTTTCTGCTGAGGGAAAAAAAAGAGCAAATTACAACAAGAGTCAAGTCTCTGCTAATGCAAGACTAGTGTCTTCTTGTTCACAGTTTGCATAATTAGATATCCTGAATAGGGTTTTTTATTGTTCTAAAAATACGCCTGCTTTGTTTAAATCAGCTATTTTCTTAACAGCATGACTTTGGTACCAGAATTAGTGAGGTAGTTAGGGCGGCAGCAGAGATAAGGGACTTTTAGTTAACATTTAGAGGGGGATCTCTTTATGTGTGGTTTCCTTCCTCCCTCTTAGCAATTGCCCACTGAAATGGCAGGGTGGATCCGGTGGAGGGTGGAGCAGCTGGGGACCCAGCATCCCACAACTGCTCAGATCAACTTTTATAACTTTTTTTTTCTTTTTTGGCATTCAGAACCATTGCAAACATTTCACCAACTAAGTCCTTAGTACACTAGGGCCCGCAGTAGGGATACATAAAGTCCAAGAGACAGCGCGATGGTTCAGGTCCCAGCAGAAAAAGAAATCACTTTGACCCGAGTGGTGAGAGTCATGCCACATTTTCCGCCCTAATGAGGTGAAGAGCAAAGGGTTAAGGCCCTAAAGGCTTTATCGTGTGCCTCCTCCCTGCCCTCCTGACTGTTAACAGGGCACCTTTCTCTCTGGGGGAGACAGGAGCACTGGTGTTCTCTAGGGATTAGTTTACTTAGTACAACATGTATTGTCTGTGTGTGTGTGTGTGTGTGTGTGTGTGTGTGTGTGTGTGTGAGAGAGAGAGAGAGAGAGAGAGAGATATGGGGGAGAGAGAGTAGTACTGTGTGATGTGTGTGTATGTAAGAGAGAGAGTAGTAGTAGTAGTTGTGTGTGTGTGTGTGTGTGTGTGTGTGTGTATACGCAGCCTGTAAGTCTGACAAACCACAGCTGATGAGTTCATTGGCAATGACCCGTTCTCCCTTCTACCTTAAGATCAAACACCAACAAGACTCCAAGAACAGAAGGTGACAGAAAAATTGTGGGCAGAGATTTTTCTGTCTCTCTGAAAGCCCAGGTCTAGATGGCGAGTCCCTTGTGCTAGTAGACTCCCAGCAGCCCCACCCTTTTTCTCAAAGGCCGAGGGAGCCTGGAGCCAGTCTCCAGGACAGACACACTGAACAGATGGGCTTCTCAGGGTGGCCTGGCATCCACTTGGCAGACGGTCCCTAAGACCCTTAGTGCATGCTTGACCTTTGTCCTTTGTAAACCACATTGTGATACCTATAAACGTACAAGGACTACGGCAGAGGAAAGAGCGCCGAAGCTTTTACTTTCGGTTAGCATCGTCCGTGCTCTGCCTAAATGCTTCCCTTTCCATTCTTGTCTTTATATGGAAGTTGGTACTGTTGTAGTTTTTCAGATGGAGGCATTGTTCCTTTCCCCCTGAGGACTAAGAATAACCACAATAATGAAGCCGGGTTACTTGGTAAAAAGTTAGCTCTCGGAGTCTCCCGGCTGGGGTTTCCAGCTGACGGAAGTTTGAGAGTTTGAAGAGGTCGCCTGACCCCATTCCTCTTCCTCCCTGATGTCATAGGAACCAAAAGCTCCCAACCTGGGTTAGGTCCTCTATGTGTCTCTGATGGATCGAAGTCCTGGGGACTAGTGCTGTGGTATCACATCAGTAAAAGGGCTGAACCTTCACCGGTAATGTGGTTAACCTTCATGAGGTCTTGGGTTCAGTGCCTAGCACTGGAAATAAAGGAAGGAGGGAAGGAGGGAGAGGAAGAAGCAGGGAACAGGGACGGGGATTTCCACCGTCCCTTCACACCCAGTTAGAACTTTACAGCTACAATCCTGTCTAAATTCAGAGCAAGCTGGCTTATTAATATTTGAGAGCATAACGTCTACAAATTCCCTACAACACAGGAACTTCTTTCTGCTTTATCTAAAGCTTTCCTTGTGCTAGAGCTGGAAAATGAGGCTTCGGCAAGCCGCTGTTTATTCTTCCACCACGTAATCAGGTTTCTTCTTTCCTTATAGACATGCACTACTTTTGTAGTCTAATCTCAGCAAAAAAATAAAATAAAAAGAATAAAAATTCTCCTTAAAATCCAGCATCGTTTTTTCATATTCCTCTCTGGGTAAATTTATCGTCTGTTTTGTTTTTCTTGAGATGCCTTGACCAGAGGTTCATGGAGCAACACAGGTAGAAATAAATCCTGTCATAATAGGAACCTGACATTGTTTGCAGCATTGAGGATGCCCTAGCTCTTGGCTTCTTAAATCTAAATAAAGGTATCTTTGATGCTTCTAATAAAACACACACACACACAAAAAAAACTTCAGACTTCTACAGATAAAGGTTTTCTTGGCCTCATATTAATACATTTCCATTCATAATGAGTGTTCTGTGTTTTAATTGTAACACCAGCTACACCGTCAATTTAGGTATTGCAAATTATTTCAAGAGACATTTCCAATTTTTACTCGTCAAAAACTCGACATAGAATCTCCCCAAGAGTTAGACACTGTTGATGCATGAATTCTGACTTCCTCTAATTGCCTGGAAGCCCTAGGATAAGTTTTGGGCATATTACAGTGTGCCCTCTGACCCCGGCTGTCTTGTTCAAGGCCTAACACATCTGTTCTTGATTTCTTGGGCAGAAGAGGTGACAGCAAGCCCTGCAGAGGTGGGGCAGGGTGGGGGCTAACAGACGGGGATAACTCTGTATCAGTGTGTTTGCAGAGAAGAAAGTAAAGTTCTACCAGGCAAGCAGCGATGTGGCGTCCATCCCCCCCCAACACACACACACCCCACTCCTTTTCTCCAAGCCAACTGCCAACTCATCCTACATTTCTCATGGTGATTATAAGGGATGCTTTGACAAAGGGGCATTCTGGGTATCGGACAACCACATTATAATTCTCCTGAAAAGTGTTCTTATTGTTTCTAAATTGCTGGTTAGAGTGAGCAACCCTTGTGACTTGGGAAGGGGGGGGATTCTGAACAAACACATTTAGCCTTAAAGCTGCGCTCTATGGATGGCGAGGAGGGGCGGACTCAGACGACTGGTATACCTTTATATATGCAAAGTGGCTCTGGCTTCCTAGGCAGGCCCGTTAAGTTGCCGCATTGCAATTAAACAGCCTCCTAGGGTACCCACCGAGGACGACCGTGATGGGCACGCAAAGTTCTCACATAAAGGACACATAGCAAGCCTATATCGGAGCCCCGCAAGCCAACAGAAGCTGTTTCTTCTTTTCTATTGTGCTTTCCTGACATACAGGGTATATGCTATATGGTGCCAGTCGCCAGGGTCCCTGCGAGAGTGAATTTTCTGGGAATGATCCATATTCTAAAGTTAAGACAATAAAATGACTCTCCCTCCACCTTATCATGCTGTCCTCCACACCCAAGGGAGCTTGGTAAAGGCGATGCAATTCACGCACTTCCGAGCGTCGAGGAAGCGTTAAGAATCCCCCAACCCTGGGTTTGTATGTTATCCGTGCTAGCGCTGTCTTCCAAGTGAGCCTATGTAATCAACACATCGCTTGTTTTCTCCAATTTGCTTGGCTGGTTCCGAGACCTTCCGTAATCCCTCTGAGTTCTTGAGTTTTGTTTACTGACGTGGACACAGAAATCACAGAGGCAAGCCATGCGTCTCAGAGCAAGCCCTGCTATGAGACAGCAGCGGGCCCTGAATAATGATGGATTTGAGAAGCAGCGCTGGGTGAAGTCCGCTGTGGGTACCATTCCCAGCAGGTCTGGCCTCGCCCCCCCCCCCCCCCCCCCCGGAGACGACCAACATGGCAAGTTTCCCTACACTCCTGTGGTCACTGCTGTAATACGAGAGGATAATAGAAGGCTCTTTGGGCTCAAAGAACTGATTTATGATGTAAAACTCCTGAATATTTTTGGCAAGGGAATGCATTATTCTTTCTTATTTCTTGCTAAAGCCAAGACCTTGAATATTTGACCAGAAATATTGTCGTCTACTTTAAATCCCTAGGCAGTATTGCTCTTTAGATCACCGTAAGCTGTAGCTGTGGGCTCTTTGGTCCCCATCTGCCCTACTGTCGACTGAACAAATCATAGAACTCAGCTTTTGTGACTTGGATATCACAGGTAAAATGGGGGAGTTTCTTCATTTGTTTGGAATTCGAAAGAGCCCTTTATTGGCTAATTTTGAACTAAGGGCTGAATTTCTCTCATGTTTCAGCCATCACAGCATTGAGAGTTCTAGGTGTATAAGCTTAGAGAATGAGGTTATATACGCAAGGATTGGTGAGTGGCCCCCGTGTCATGCTCTTGATAGCGTGTGTGGAGACACGAAGGCATCAGAGGCTGCACCAGAAGTTTGAGAGTCCAGCTGGCTCTTGCCCTGAGAACGGTTTCTGATAACAGCGTTCCTCAGCAGCCAGACACCAGGGAGAGGTGCTCAGGTCCTCTGGAAACTGAAAGTCTTGGTCTAAAGAGCGTCCAAATAAAACCTGTTTGGCTTTAAGCATCTAAGGGTTTGGGTATTTCTTGTCTGTTTTGAGACATTGTACAAGCCAAAAAAGAGAAAAGAAGTGGGAAGGAGGGAGAGAGAAAACACAAGACACAAAGACAGGGACTGAAGCTTTGAGAATGAGAGCAAGCCTTCGGTGCTCTGAAGTTGAACAGGGTTTGCAATATGAGACTGTCCACAGGCTGAGGTCCAGAGATGCAGGGACACACAGCACGAGACTGTTAACAGGCTGAAGTCCAAAGATGCAGGGACCTGCAGCACAAGGCTGACTGTCAACAGGCTGAGGTCCATTGATGGGGGTACCCGCAGCAGAAGACTGTCCACAGTCTGAGGTCCAGAGATGCAGGGATGTTGTGCTGATAATTTTGAGGACAACAGAGCCATAAGACAAAGGTCTGGCTCACTGGCGAGCAGTGCACACACAGGGACTTGTAGACCTTAAACCCTATTGCTTTAAGCGGAAGCATTCTCAGGGAAATTTGAAGAGAAGGAACAGTGTCCAGAAACAGGACAGAATCCATTTCTGAATGCTGTAGCAGCTCCCACATGGCCCCGTCAGTCGGCCTGGAGGAGTTTTCTCACCTACACAATGGAGATGATGTCTCTGACTTAACCTGTTTTTAAAGAATAAAATGGATGATACATTAGTGATTACTGTCATAAAATATACAGTGCACACGGCAGTATTGTTGCCCAGCTTAAAGTCATACTTCTGCGGGAGCCCCAAACAGTTTTTAGAGGCCCCAGGCTTTGCCCATTCAACAGGAGGCATTTGCAAAGTGTGGGAAGGAAACTCAGTCTTTGAAAGCTGTGCCCTTCCTACCTCATATAACAAAACTGTGCTCACAGGAAGAAAGAACTAGATTGCCGATGTCCGTGTTTCTCACTTGAGGAAACCAGCTTTGCAGAGATTTAGGGGGCGTTCCTAACCCTGTCAATCATCGACAGGAGCCAACGTAGATTTTTGGCCTCCTGTCAACCCATTAATTTTTTTTTAAAAAAATTGTTCTTCCATTTTTCTTCTTTTAAGCATTCTCTAAGATGTATGTAGTCATTGTCCATAGACAGACGTGTGATTAATATAGTACCCCAGGTCCTTAATGATGATTTTTCTTTAGATGTTTAATAAGAAAGAAATGGATGTAAAACCAGGTTGAAGCAAGGCGAAAGGAAACCATAATGTGGAGAGTGAGAGGGGGTGGGACCAAAGAGGGGTAAAAGCATCCTTATTCAGTCATTACCAGCGGACAAGTGACATCTTTCTAAAATTTCACTTCAGGGCCAAGATCTATCTAAACGCATTTTTTTTTTTTAGGCCACTAAAAGAAATACGGTGTGAAACTCCTGATTCTCACTTCCCAATGTCCTCATCATCCGTATTTATTCCTCCCAACCATTTTTGAAACAATCTCTCTCTCTGGGACAATTGAGTCCTGTGTATCCTGTCAAATTTTAGTAGAAAGCAAATTTTTATAACCAAATTAGAAAGCTCTCAACACGGAGGCTTATTTATGACGGAAACAATGACGGGATGCTAACGAAGGCGGCTTCCATGACACAGGCTCCAGCGAGGCAGAATTTCCGAACAACAAACAAAAAACTGGTAGAAAAAAATTATAAAGCATCTATTTTAATGCCCTTTCTTCAACATTGTGTGCCATCACCCTCCGCCCTATTTTAAGAGTATTTTATTCATTTCGGGGATGATTTTTATTTTTCAATGTTTGATCGCAATGTTGTGTACCAGTTGAGAAAGAGAACGTCGTGTTGTGGGTTTTCTTTCCATTTTTGTTGTTGTTTGTTTAAACGGTAAAACCTGTGCTAGTTCCCCCCAGTAATTGCTATAAGAACAAGATGTGGCAGAGAAGTATCTGGCAGCTGTTTGATGTTGGACCTTAAACTTAGCTCCCCTTCGCTACGATGAAATCTCCCAGAAGAAAACACACTTTTGCTTGTTCCCCTGAACGACAGTTGGGGCAGCAAGGAGAAACACAAGTCCAACCATTCTTTATAAACATCATTTGCAGAGTGCAAACAGGCATTGCTAGGACTAAACGATCTCCAAAAAGCCGCACAGCTTTCGGCGCATTGACTCCTGGGAAAGACTCCTACTATGGTAAGATTTTCCCAAGCTTCGCCAACCCAGGTTAAACTTAGTAATGAAATCATGGAGGAGAAGAGAGGGGAGGAAGAGGGGGGAAGCAGTGAAATATGAAAAACAAACGAACAAACGAACAAACAAACAAAAAACAAGCTAGACCCAAAGCAAGACCCTCATCTCAGGAAGACCACCCGGTGCACGAACGTGGTTCTTGGCTGACGATACCGTTTCGCTCTGCACTGGTTCATGCACTTGGTGGCAGCCACAAACCCCCAGCCTGGTGTGGAATGAAAATGATCTTCCCAAGAAGAGACCAACTGGAAAGAAGCAACTCGTTCAGCTCCGAGGAGCCCGGGGACTGTGTAGGCAATTGCTTTCGAAGGCTGTGTCTTTCTGACTTGAAAAAGCCATGTGGACACAAGGTGTCCAGAGAGAGGAGAGGGAACAGCAGTGCCAGCCTTGTCTGAGGACAGAGAAAGGCCAGGGCGTCAGGGTGACGAGAAATGCAAATGACATCATCTTCTCCAGAGCTGACAATCGCCACAGAGAAGGGCAAAGGAGGAAACTAGGCCCCTGCAAAGGTGAACCTGGGGCTGCTGGGACTTTAGTGATCTAAGAGCTATTACCATCCTTTGGGACAATCATCTTTTCAAATAATCCTTTTGGATGTAAACCTTTGGTGACATCATGCTCGGCTTCCTTTCTTTATGTAAAGCCACCAAACCTTCTAGTGTATTAAATAATTTCCCCCAGAACACAGATAAAAGTATAATTGAGAAGTCAAGCCAAGTGTCTTTGGCGCCCGCCGCTCCTTCATCAAAAAATGTGTGTCAAAGGTCAAAAAAGCACCGCTTCCCTGTCTCTTAAGCACGTCATTGTCATAATATAAAAACTGACTTACCAACTTAGATTATTTGGAGAGTTAAGTGCTTGTGTTATTGCAAATTAAACTAATTAGTATCATTTCCTGGCAGCTGCAGCTAGCGTTAGCAATTCCACAATTTTCCTTCAGCCGCTCCAAGTGGGATGCAAGGGAGGGGGGGAACGCTGTCATTTAATGGAATGGGACCAGCTTCTCAGACTAAGGGCGCATCGTGACACTCCATGTACCTCCCTGGTTTGCTTCCAACTGTGTGAGCGCACGGATGAGAGTTGTCAGTGGTTTCAGAGAGAGAGAGAGCCCCAGCTGGTTGGAAAGACATTGGAATTTGCCGGTAACATTTCCCTTTCAGAATGGCTGAGACTGTGCGCTCCATCCTTTCGACCAAAATTGTAGCTGCCCATAAAAGATGCTGGAACTAATCTCCTAACCACAGTTAGCTTAATTGTCATAAAGCAGCCTTGTAGAGAAGCCCCGGATGGGGCTTTTCCGCATCTGTGAATGGATGACTAAAGAGAAAAGCTTCATCGGGTTTTTTTTTTTTTCTCCCTCGGAACCCACATTTAACAAAGCCCACGGACTGCAGGTGCTTTGCCACACCCAGCGCAGGAAAACTCACCCGACGGCATCACCCTGAGGAGGCTCAGCAGTGAAGAACAGGTGCCGCTCTGAAAAGCACCTGAGTTCAGGTGCAAGCATTAAACAGATCACAAACACCCTACAGCCCAGCTTCCCGTGGGGTGCCGGATCCGACAGTTCTGGCCTCCACGGATGCCTGCATTCACAGGTGCATACCCCACACACACCCCCACACACATATATAATTAAAAACTAAAATAAAAAACAAATCATCCCGACTGGATGCTGCTAGCAGGAACCTGATCCACATAGAATGATTGCCACGCTTTATAGCAGTGCTTCTCAACCTGTGGGTCGCGGCCTCTTTGGCAAACTTCTAGCTCCAAAAGCATTTGCGTTATGATTCATAACAGTAGCCTAACTATGATTCTGAAATAGCAACAAAAATAATGTTATGGTTGGGGGTCAGCACAACATGAGGAACTGTGTTCAAGGGACGGTTGAGAACCACTGCTCTTTCCTACCCGTTCAAGAAGGGGCTGGTAGCTTTCAAAACAAGCACAAAAAAGGAAAGGAAGGGGAGGGAAGGAGAGAAAGTGAAATTTAAAAAAAAATGCATGCATAAAAGGAGAAAGCACAGATCTGCAAGAGTTGCATGTAATAATGCAAGAAAGGGTTCAGATAGCTATGCACTCTCCCACCTCTTTCTTGACTTCCCTTGTCCCTTCCTTCTTCCCTCCCTCCCTCCCCCATTTCCCTATCCTCCTTCCTTCTTTCTTGATTTCTTTCCTGTCCTTGCTACACAGCCTACGCTGGCCTCAAACTCATGTTTCCTCCCTTAGCCTCCTGAGTGATGGAGTCCTATGCATGCACCACCACGCCTGGCGTGATTTGGCTTTGGGCATCTCCTAATACCGATTTCATCAACCCATATTTCCTAAAGGAGTGGGAGACCCAGCAAGGTCTCTGGGACTGCTTAAGGTGAGGCGGCGGAGAAGTGAGAGAGAGGGGGTGATAAGAAGGAGGACCCCGAGCCTTTCCTTTCTCACATTCCCGCAGCAGGTTTTTGGTTTGGGGTTTTTGGTTTGTTGTTGTTCTTTTATGCTGAGTCTTTCTGTGTAGCCCAGGCTGGCCCTTAAACTCACAATCCTGCCTAAACCTGGCCCATGCCAGGATTGCGCATGGGCTCCCTCACACCTAGCTTCTAAGAACAATGTATTATTTTCGCTTGAACAATTTTTTTTTTTTTGACCGCCTAGGTTATCCATCTGGACCAACCTAAGCATGTCCAAGGGAGAACGGTGGGGCTGCGATCTAGACCTAGAAAACTGCAAATCAGAGCCAGCAGCCACAGCAGAGTATCTGCGAAGGCGACTCTGACCTTTTTAAAGGCCCCACGTTGAACGTGAAGTTCAGTGTTCTTCAGAAACAGACTCCTGTAGGAATTAGGATTTTTTTCTGGAGAAGTTCCAAATAGCAGGTGCAGAGGAGGTTACTGCCCTTCAAAACCCCAAATGTTTTATTGAAACGTGGAGGACGTGTCAGAATTGTGCCCGTTCCTGATCCTGGCAGCTCTGGTCAGAATACTCCACAGCTGTCCTCACACAGATACACATGTAACATGTGATCATTTGAAATAGCAAAAGACTGTAGAAAACACAGGGGGCACCTGGTTAAGTGACCTGTGTGCAGATGCGCAAGTTAAAACACCACACAGACGTTAAAGAGAGTGAGGAAAGCCCACAGTGCCAACACAGACCAGCCCTCAGATATATTAACCTCAAAAGTCGAGAGCAAGTGATGTGCTATCATTTTATAAAAAAGAAAGAATTGGGGATATATGTGTTTGCATAATCATAGACTATCTATGGAAAGACGGATAAAAATCTGGTAACCATAGCTGCCGTAGTTATCTCTGGGGAGTGGATTTGAGAAACTGGGAGGGAAGAAGAGGAGGAAGGGTTCCCACCATATGGCCTTCCCTACTGCGAGGACTGTTTTCAGTGCACAGGGCACTTGAGTAATAATTCATTTTTAAAAAGTAAAAAACCCCTGTTCTAAAAGGCTACTTTGTAATAACATATGCAATTGTGAGCCTTCAGTGTATACCTTAAGAAAGTCTTCTGTCTTTGTTTAATATAGCTAAGTAATAATACCTAATTCTTTGTGAACCCTTTTGAAATTGGTTCTGAACAATGAGTACTGAGCCTGATTCACTGCAGTGGAGAGTGTGGGGTGGTATGTACTGAGCCTGATTCAGTAAGGTGGAGAGTGTGGAGTGGTATGATGGTATGTACTGAGTCTGATTCACTGCGGTGGAGAGAGTGTGTTTGATATGTACTGAGCCTGATTCACTATGGTGGAGAGTGTGGGGTGGTATGTACTGAGCCTGATTCACTGTGGTGGAGAGTGTGGGATGGTATGATGGTATGTACTGAGCCTGATTCACTGCAGTGGAGAGTATGTGTTTGATATGTACTGAGCCTGATTCACTGTGGTGGAGAGTGTGGAGTGGGTGGTATGTACTGAGCCTGATTCACTGTGGTGGAGAGTGTGGAGTGGTATGTACTGAGCCTGATTCACTGTAGTGGAGAGTGTGGGGTGGTATGTATTGAGCCTGATTCACTGTAGTGGAGAGTGTGGAGTGGTATGTACTGAGCCTGATTCACTGCGGTGGAGAGTGTGGGGTGGTATGTACTGAGCCTGATTCACTGTGGTGGAGAGTGTGGGGTGGTATGTACTGAGCCTGATTCACTGTGGTGGAGAGTGTGGAGTGGTATGTACTGAGCCTGATTCACTGCGGTGGAGAGAGTGTGTTTGATATGTACTGAGCCTGATTCACTGTGGATGGAGAGTGTGGGGTGGTATGTACTGAGCCTGATGCAGTAAGGTGGAGAGTGTGGGATGGTATATACTGAGCCTGATTCACTGCGGTGGAGAGTGTGTGTTTGATATGTACTGAGCCTGATTCACTGCGGTGGAGAGTGTGGAGTGGTATGTACTGAGCCTGATTCACTGTGGTGGAGAGTGTGGAGTGGTATGTACTGAGCCTGATTCACTGTGGTGGAGAGTGTGGGATGGTATGATGGTATGTACTGAGCCTGATTCACTGTAGTGGAGAGTGTGGGGTGGTATGTACTGAGCCTGATTCACTGGGGTAGAGGTATGCTTAAGGAGCCGCAGTCCAAAGCAATTTGTCCCAATTGCACTGTGAGAACATACAAGATGGACCCCACTGTGAGCCCTGGGAACAGACGAGGGGCACAGGATTATAGAATGATACAGGAGAGGAGAGAAAAGAAAAACAACAGAAATTTCAAAGTCTGAATTCTTGATGTTGCGTGTCTATACCAAAATTATCAGTGGTCCATATTAAAATAAAAATAGTTAAGACATAAAGTGGACTTCTGAAAGCTGAGTTTATTTGATTTAAATGTCTATTTAGGCTCGTAGGTTCTTCTGAATCTTGTATGGCATACTTTCATGAACTAATGGGATAATAAATAATAATTGTCAGATTTTTTCAAAGATTTTATTTAGTAAAATGAAAATTTGGTAAAAAAAAAAAACTTTGTTGAGACTCAAAGTTTTACTGTATTTATTTGTAAGTGTAAGAATGAGGAGGCTGGAGAGATGGCTCAGTGATTAGGATCACTTCCTCCTCTGGCAAAAGACCTTGACTCAGGTCCCAGCACCCATTCCAGGTGGTCCAGCACCTCTGAGGCACTGTGTGCACGTGGGGCAGATAAGCAGATGCAGGCACACGCACATTACACACACACACACACACATACACACACACACACACACACACTGGTAGATAGATAGATAGATAGATAGATAGATAGATAGATAGATAGATAGATAGATAGATAGACAATCAGGTTATACTGAGAGACCAGAAGCTATTAAAAAAATCAGAATAAGCCCAGCAGTGGTGGTGCAGGCCTTTAATCCCAGCACTTGGGAGACAGAAATAGGGATCTCTGTGAGTTCAAGGCCATCCTGGTCTCCACAGCAAGTTCCAGGACAGCCAGGACCACACAGAGAAACCCTGTCTTGAAAAACCAAAACCAAAACCAGAAAATCAGGGTAAAAGAACAATGGAAAACAAAAGATTTTCTGTTAACTGTGTTGAAATGTACTTGGAAGTGGTAACTCTTCTGAAACCATTTTAAGAAAGTTGGAAATGAAACCTAAGGCCTTCTCCCGAGTTGCCCTGAGAAAAGACTCTAGTTAGCCGAAATATGGGCCCCTTTAATTCCCACACCCTCTCTCACCCTTGCTGTTCTGAAGGCCTGCTCACCATTGCCAAAATGGAAGCAATATCAGAAGTACGACGGTGATTTCAGTCTGTTGAAAACGAATTCTGTGGTTTTCAGGGTGTAGGATTTCTTTAAGGGAACACATGACCTTGAAGCAATGACCTTGAACTCCAGGGATTAAATGCTCTGCTGGAATTCATTCAGAGGAGGGCACCCATTGTATTTCTATAACTTGTCAACCTCCCTGGGTACCACAGTGCAAGATAAATGATGTCCAGTCCTGTCCTGACTGCCGATAGCTCGCCATCTTCCTAGGATTTGCATGTGTGTATTTGCTTGTGTCGACGTTACATATCTGACTAAATCTATGTCCTGCCAAAAATAAGATCAGTGCCCCAATGAGACAGCTGAGGGCTGGGATCCAGCTCTACCTGAATCAGGACAGCCTCTGAAGACTTTGAAGAGATGACTAGTCTTTTTAAAAAGATCCATATTTTATATAATAGTTCATTTATTCCTTGAGAATTTCATAGATATATGTTAGATTTTAATCGTAACCACCTCTCATCCTTGCTTTAATACTTTCCCCTGCCGGCTTCCTGTCCTCTTGTTTCTTCTCCCCCTCCACTGAGTCGTGGTGCTGCCCCTGTGAGCAAGTCTGAGGCCATGATGGCTGCTTCTAAGGAGGATCTCTGCAACCCGAGAGGCTGCTGCTCCAGCAGCTAACCCTACACTCATGCACACACTAAGCTAACTATATGCTATTGGTGGGTTTTACAAAGAGCATGTGAGGCTGGAGGGAACTGTGGTCTAGGAGAGATAGTGGAGGAGCTGGAGGAGAAGGGATGGGGAGGCTGGACGTCCTCAAAGCATAGTCTATGCATGTATGAAATTATCAAACAATAAAATAAATAAAGTGAATCTTGAATAATGAATAGTAAATAAAAGGATTCCGGTAGTATGATGGAAATTATTCCCCAAATGATGGGATGATGGTGCTATTTTCCATATTCAAATGTGAACACCTTAGGGTTACAGCTCTTTCTTATTCAACTTTGTCATCCCTACCACTAAACACGGGGTCTGCTGCATAACAGGGACTCAAATATGGGTGAAAAAAATAGGCAGACGGGTGTGGTGATTTGAAAGAAAATGGCCCCCAAAGAGAGTGGCACTACTAGGAGGTGTGTCCTTGTTGGTGAAAATGTGGCCTTGTTGGAGGAAGTGTGTCACTGTAGGGGTGAGTTTTGAGGTCTCTTATGCTCAAGCTACACACTGTGTGTAACACAGTTCACTTCCTGTTGCCTTCGGATCATGATGTAGAACTCTCAGCTCCTTCTCCAGCACCATGTCTGACTTCATGCTGCCATACCCCACCATGATAATGGACTAAACTTTCAGACTGTAAGCCATCACAATTACATGTTGCTGCTGTGGTCATGGTGTCTCTTCACAACAATTGAAGCACTAACGGAGACCATGACTAACAAAATGAAATTTAAAAGGCAAAGGTTTAGGAATTCCCAAACCTTTAACATATAGAAAATCTAGGACAACCAAAGAAACTCTAACCTGTAACACAGGTACAGTTTCTCAGCCACCTAAAATGTCTTGAAACATGTTTTCTGCTGTGAACGTAGTATCAAATCTTATTTATTATCGTTTGTCATTGGTGAGCAGATGCTGAGCTTTAGTGACAGGAATCCTGAGGCCTGACTGAACGTTGAAATAGCCCTGGAGAAGTTATGCAGCTAGAGACAGGACACAGAACAGTTAATCAACAAACGTAGTGGCTTAAGGCACTGTCTATGTTCTGAAGAAATTAAAATCCATCCCATTCGAAAGAAAACTTGCTTGCTTTCTTGGGTGGTTCCCCTCGGGAAGAGAAGAGAAAACATTTCTCCTGCCTTTACTAATTTTCCCTCTCTTCCTCCTCCTCTTCTTCTTCCACCCCCTGCTCCTCCTCCCCTTCCTCCTCCCCACTTCTCCCTCCACCTTCTGCTGCTCTCCCTCCTCTTCCTTCTGAACCCCCCCTTGCATTTCTTGCTTTATTTTCATTCTCTGGAAGCAGGCGGGCAGTTCTGGAGTTCCAGCACAAGAACATCCTTACTGCATTTAATGTTCTTCCCCGTACTTCCATCCCTCAAGAACTAAAGGAATGACCTCAATCTTTTTTTCTACTCATTTCCCCCTTGAGTAATATCCACAAATTCCTAAGATATCACTCTACTTTTGCACGCACGTGCCTTGGCTTCCACAGAGGCCAGCTCCAAGGTCCTCCTCAGACACCAATGTCTGTGGCTGTTGATATCCTTTGCATAAAATGGTGTTGTCGTTGCATATACCCTGCTGTGAGTCCCTGATAACTATTATATTTTAAATGCTGTGTAAATAGACATGTTGTTGTTTGCTGATAAGGAGGAAAGTCATCACATGCTAGGTACAGAGACAATTCATCATTCCTTTTTAACATCTAACCCTCCGTTGGTTTAACCTACAGAAAGTGAACCCGAGGACACAGAGAGCCACTTGTTCTTGCTGCAGTGACTCTGATGGAAAACATAGCCCCCCTTGGTGACCCCCTCCTGAGCAGAGGGGAGCAATACCCTGCACGTTGAGATTACCTAAGTACATGGGAGACAGGGAAGAACTTACTAGAGGCTCTGTATGCCGAATGGTTTTCAGCTGCTGCTACCTTGGTGATGGTAAAATGCTATGCTCTGTGAGATTGGGGCAGTTACAATTTTGGTACCCAGGTAGAGCCATCACCTGGGCTGGTTTTCCACATCCCATCTCTGTAACGACACTTACTGGGGAGTTTGGCTCATGACTGCAGTGTCAGAGAAGCACCCGTATCTATCTTTACACTGTAGAGCAGAGAGACTTCGGCTATGTGGAGCCAGATACTCATTTTTTAAATAGCCTGAGCAGGAATGTAAATGGTTCTTGGTCGCAGTTCAGAACACATTCTGTTCTCTGTAAGAATGGCACACACACACACACACACACACACACACACACACACACACACGGTGCAGGCTTGGAAGGAGAGCTAATGGGTCATCGGGTAATGAGCACGTATGTTTTATTAATGGCCTAACCAAGCATCCACATCAAGGCTCCACGGGGGTGGGGTACACGCAGCCACTCTTTCAGGCCTCCAGACATGGGTCAATTATTGGTTCTTCTACGGAGTTCTCTACCCAGGAAGGAGCACGTTAAACAAAGGTTCTGAATGCCAAAACCTCAGTCTCCCCTGAAGGTGTTTCCCATTTAGACTAATGGGAATTTGGCCTGAGCTCCATGAAGGGCCAGAACAGCAGTGGTATAGAATGAGGAAGTTTGTCATTTCTGAATTTTACAATTGTCAGTGGCTCCTTTAAGGGAGAAAACAAGGTGAACCCTTCCATGGACAGAAATGTCTGATACTGTGTGACAGTCGGATAGGCTGCCTAGTGCCGTCCCTAGCTCAGGAAGGAGTAGCAGGCAGAAAGGAGCAAAATGGAAGGTGAGACAGAGCCTTAGAGGCCCAGGGCTTAGCAAGCATCTTAGGGTTTCTATTGCCATGAAGAGACACCAGGACCACAGCAACTCTTATAAAGGAAAACATTCCACTGAGGTGGTCCATAAACAGAGACTGTACTTCTGTTTCCTGAATGCCTAGAACCCAATAATCACACAGAAACTATATTAATTACAAGACTGTTTGGCCAACGGCTCAGGTGTATTTCTAGCTCGCTCTTTCATCTCAAATGAATCCATTTCTATTCATCTGTGTATCACCACTAGGCTGAGGCTTACTGGGAAGTTTCTGGCATCTTTCTCCTTCAGCAGCTACAGTCTCACTGACTCTGCCTATTCTCTCTCTATATCTCTGCTCAGATTTCTCACCTGGCTTTACTCTGCTAAGCCATTGGCCAAAACTGCTTTATTCATTAACAAATAAAGCAACACATCATCGGTCGCTTACATTATCATCATGGCAGGGAGCATGATGGTATGCAGGCAGACATGGTTCTGGCTACATCTTGATCAGAAGGCAGCAGAAAACTGATGTGATACTGGACAATATCTTGAGCATAGGAAACCTCAAAGCCGGCCCTCACGGTAACACATTTCCTCCAACAAGACCATACCCACTCCAACAAAGCCACGCCTCCCAAGAGTGCTACTCCCTATGGGTTTCTGAAGACCAATTACAATCAAGCTACCACAGCAAGCAAAAGCAGTTCATGAAGGCCTGCTGTGTGCTTGCAACCGGATAGCTACTTCAGTCTGAGTTTAGATAATCAATATCTTTCCGATTGAAAACACTGTTATTGTTACTATTGCAAGGACAGCATATTTCAAGTTTTAAGAAGAAAAGCCATGAACTCATATGCAAACGTATTATCTCCTTTCTCAACCACAGCCATAGAAAACCCCTTGGAGTCATGGTCTCCCTCTAGTGCCTTCTTTTCTCTCTTTTGTCTGTTCATATTATCTGTCCATATTGTCTGTACATAACGGAATATGTAAAAGCTTTAAATATGCTACGTAAAGACATAACACACTGCTCTCTGGTCCTTTTTTTTTCACTGAGAAATCATGAATGTGTTTTCATGGAAATAATCCAAACTTTTAATGACAAGGGCAGATGCATCATTTAAACCATGCAATTAGGTGGCGGCAAAGAAGAATGTTTGAAGGGGAAAAAATGCTACATAAATAACCAATGTCAATGTCATTCTATTCCCCCCACCCCCTTTTTTGGATTTTCGAGACAGAGTTTCTCTGTGGCTTTGGATCCTGTCCTAGAACTAGCTCTTGTAGACCAGGCTGTTCTCGAACTCACAGAGATCTGCCTGCTTCTGCCTCCCAAGTGCGGGGATTAAAGACATGCGCCACCACCACCCGGCTGTCATTGTCATTCTTAACATCATTGCTACTGTATCTTTGCAGTCTCTCGTTCTTTGAAGCTATTGACCATGATATCCCACTATACACGATAGGTAATTAGCTATACCACAAACAAACAAACAAACAAACAAAGCTAAGCAGGTGAGATACTCAATGGTAAAGGTGCTTGCCACCAAGCCTGGCTAAGTGGGTTCAGCTCCCAGAATTCACATGGGAAGAAGGGAACACCAACTCTTGCAAGTTATCCCTTATCTTCCACGCGTGTACACACACATGCACACAATAAATAAATAACTGTAAATTTTAAAAATTAAAGACGGGAATTTCTACCCTGTCATGAAAGTAGTTCTGATAACAAACATCTCTGAGGGCTTTCCCATTGATCTAGACAGTTAGGGCATCCTTTTGTGATTTACGTATTCGTGGTTTACCTTATCTTTCTTCGTCATATTCTTCGTCTTTTTGTTCTCATAGGAAGACATCTCTTGGTCGTGTATACTGCTATTTACTCTTGTCTGGGGGACCTGTATGCTAAGAACATCTCCTGGTTGTGTTATATTGCTATTTGCTCTTGGCTGTGGGACCTGTATCCTAAGAATTGAGAGATTTTCATCTTCATACCGTCCATTTCATTGTGTCGGTGCTCGTGATGCTGTTGAAATAGAGTAGAATTATCTGCTCTGCTCGCACTCCTAAATGTGTGTTCACTGGGAAGTGAGCTGCCTGTTCACATGTGTGTGGCAGCCAGGGACCACCTTGAATGTCCCTGAAGCACCACCTTTGTTTTTGAAACGAGTCTTTCATTGGCCTGGAACTCACCTATAGGCTTGACTAGCTGGTCAGCCCATGTTGGGGAGCTGCCCCGTTCCACCTCCTTAGCGTTGGGCTTTTTATTTAATGTGGGTTCAAAATCAGCACCTCACACTTGCGCAGCAAGCCCTTTGCCAACTGATCTCATGTCAATCACTTAATCTTGAAGGGCAATAGGGCTTGTAAATGCAGGTGTGCTTCTTATGGGTTGAGATTTTATATGAAATCTGGACATTGTACGTCAATAAAAAAAAACAAGAACTCTACATGGTTTTTGAGAAGGAAAAACTTATTCACAAGAGGCATCTCGTGAATCACGCTCAGTTATGAGTCTTGGACCGCTATCGATACAGAAAGCTCTGCCTCAGAAGAACGCGCTCAGGTTTGTGGTGGTGTTCGCTGTGGCTTCTGAAAGTAGAGCAAAGTAATCCATACGGTTTCTGTCGTTCTGTTCCTTACCATCGACCATATTGACTCCCTGGCTTTCGGCGGCGTTGTCTGGCTCAGGGAACACCCACCAAATGGATGAAATAAAGATCTACCAGCGAGAATGCAGACAGCATTCGGTTCTGTGCACCTTCCCGCCACCATGGCGGGCTAGAGCGGACTAGAGGAGCCCAGGATGCTTGCTTCAGCCCCACAGCAGAGCCGGGGAGGGGGGGGAGAGCTCCGGGGCTCCTCTAAACACTTCAGGCTCCCACTTAGCAACTGTCAATAGGAGAATACGCGTTTGTCTGCTTCCCAGGAGCTGATTAGAGCTGTGGTCTCTTGTAAGTCGTGACGTTCCGTTGTATTTCTTCCTCCCGGAATTTTCAGGCTGAACGGCTGTAACCAATACACCCCGAAGTCTGCAGCAAGGGCCCTGACCTTTAAAACCCTCCCTCCTAGCAGAAAATTGGCATAAGAAATTTCAACATAATAAATGCTTTAATTTTTTCTTTTGCTTAATCTTGATCCAGAATTCATATGGTTGAATTTAATTATGTCAGCGGCCCCTTGCCACCAGGATCAGTTTAGATGAAGGGGTTTGGAAGATGGCCGCGATAGGAGAGAACCAGAGAGATGAGATAATTCTATTTGCAGCTGATTATTAGAGCGGGGGGGAAACGCAAACTCAAAACGAGAGACCCTTTGGTCTTTTCTGCGATGATTTGTGCCCACAGCTCAATTGGAGGGTAGATCGGAGGACCCCCTGAGCTGTGCAACCTGAGATTCCTTTTGATCTTCGGCATGTAGCCGAAGAGTCTTGGTGCCCACCAGTTGATAACAAAACCACCGCCTATTTGCCGTTAGCCTCTTGTGTGTGGGATTAGGAGAGGTTTCGAGGAGACAGCCGGAATGCGACATGTCCTCGAGTTGGTGGGGAGGCTGCAAACACGGGATCTAATGACTTCACTTCTGCTTCTAGGAACCACCGGTCTCCGGGGAGAGGGCAGAGAGGAAGTCATCTGAGATATTGTGACTGGCAAGTCTGTTACACTTTGGTTCGTTTGTTTTACATCTGTGTTCTGGAACCCTTTAGAAATAAGGAAGCCCATTCTTTGCTCCTGAACTGGGTGATCCAGAGGTCTCGACTGGACTGGGTTTGCTGGCTCCGTCTGCCAGCCCATTTCTGTCAGTTCATGGGAGGAGAAAGTGTCTAGTCCCTGAAGGGCCTCTAGAGCTAAGGGGCAGAGTGGCTGGCCATGTGATTCCGCTACAGTTTACCCAGCACATCATGGGTCACTGTTTGATTTGATTCTCAGAATAGCAAGCGTAACAAAGAACGTCATGCCTGTACTGGAGAAAACACGCTTAAACATATAGGGACATCCCCCAAACCGATGAGGGATGAGAGAGAAAGTCAGGAATGAACATAGTTTGCAACTGATGATCCCTTCTCTTTCTGTGAAACTCCGAGGGGGTCAGAAAAAGTGTGGATGGGTAGAGGTTTGGAAGGAGAAGGCTGCTGACCCATGGTTAACACAGCTGTCCTCTGGGGCTCCTGGGCTTACGCTTGAATAAAAAAAACCCAAGAACATACAACCCCCATTTCTTGCACAGTGCAGCTGGCCTAAATGAATTACCAAATTAACTTGCAGCCAACTCAGGATTTGGGGAAATCTCTAGTTAGCTCATAATTCCCACCTACACTGATTAAAAAAAAAAAAAAAAAGATGTGATTTGTGCCTTCTTGCCGCTTTCAAGGCAGAGCGGGGAAATGATGGCTTAGTTCCCAGGCAGTAACTCCAAGACACTGACTGACTCTGAGAGAGAGGAGAGCAGGCTCCCTTCTCGGCAGTGGGAAAGAGTCTGAGTAATGAAACATAGCAGAATTGTTTGGAAAGACATGTTAACTCTACTTGTGTGGCCAAGGGGCTAATCAGGATCTCCATCAAAAGGACTAAGCCAAGGTACATATGGGACTCATTCCTACATTTGTATGGCTTAAAGACATGAACTGTGTATCCCGTTACACAGTAGACCAACGGGAGTGTGGGCGAGATAAGGTCGAAGAAACACAGCAACTCCACATGGTACTGTGATAACCTTTTCATCAGACATTAGAGGCCGAAATTGTGTAATGGCGCTTTCTTTTATTGGGGTTTTTGCTCACTGCCTTCTGTATTTACAAATGCGTGTCTTGAAGAAGCCTATCGTCCTGTGTCACTTGCTAACGGAGTGCCACCAGAATACTGTGGCCCCTTGTGGCTTCTGCAACTTCGAAAACCTGGAGAGGGTTCAGAAAAGACTTCAAAATAAAAGCGCCAGAGAAGGAAGGGCTGGGGCAGCATGAAAAGGACTGGTTTCTTTGCTAAGGTTTAAAATGCTAGCGAGCCATCACGTCAAAGATTCTCATATAGGGATGGAAGTGATCATTTTTTCCTCCTGTCTAAAACAAGAAAGCAAGGAGGGACTCAGGAGTTTGGGTTTCTGGTTCATGGACTCCCAATCTAAGGACAGGCTTGCCGCTGAGTTCTTTGTAGAGATCTTCACATTTATTTTATTTAGTCCAGCACTAAAAGCAAAACAGTATAACATGCTGTGAAATGTTTGCTTTTAAAGGGAGACCCGAGCAGCCAGTGAGATGGTTCTGTTGGTAAAGTTACCACCTCCAACCCTGGCAACCTGATCTTCATCCATGGGACCTAGGGGTTGGAGGAAAAAACCAACTCTCGTAAGTTGTCCTCCGACGTCCACACATGGCCCATGACAAGCCCCGCTTACACACAAGTAAATTAAAAGTGTAATATGTATGTAATGCATATACATAATATTAAAAGGGGTGTTTGCTTCTGAAAAAGCGAGAGTCGCTTCTCGTGAGCATAACCTTGGGGCGTGGGCATGCTATGAAAGTTAACTTCCTTCCAATAAACATTGTTCACTGACCAACAGCGATCTATGTTTTGCTAGGATAAAGTAACTAAGGCCATTATGGTTTCAAGATAGTAAGGAGTTAGTATAGACTCAGCCTACAGTTATTCAATGAACCATAATCCACATGTCAGTACCCTGTAATCCGTGCTAAATATGACTTCTGGCTTCTGCTTACATATTACTGTTCATCATCAAAAAAAAAAAAAAAAACAGGACAGGAACTCAAGCATGGCAGCATCCTGGAGGCAGGAGCTGACACAGAGGCCATGGAGGGGTGCTGCTTATTGGCTCGCTCCTCATGGCTTGCTCAACCTGTTTTCTTAGAGAACCCACGGATGGCTCCACCCACTGTGGACTAGCCCTCCCCGGTTAATCACTAATTAAGAAAATGCCTTACACTCTTGGCTACAGCTGGATCTTATGGAGGTTTTTTTCTCAGTTAAGGGTCTTTCCTCTCCAGTGACTTTAGCTTGTGTCAAAAGGGCATAAAACTAGCCAGCACACAGTGACACCCATATTTAAAAAAAAAAAAAGCAAACATTTTTGGTAGTTAAAGCATAACTAATTCCTGTTTAATGCGGCACAGTTAAGAGTATGGTTGCTGGTGTTTGCGTTCTTCTCACCCTGGCAGAGATCCTTGCGTTGAGCACTTAATGCAGGTAAGCTATTCACAACGGCCAAGTGACAGAGCCACCTCAGTGAACAGAGAAACAAAATTCGGTGACATACACGACTGATGTTTTATTCAGTCACAAAGAACCAACTTACATGGTTTATAGGGGTTGGGGCGATGAAATTGGAGGCCATCGTCTCAAATGAACTCAGCCAGCGACAGCACATGACATACCGTAAGCAGACGCTCCTGTCCTGACCCTCAGAGTCTGAATGTGAATTATAAATGCTCGGCCAATAGCTCAGGCTTATTACCAGCTACTTATGCTCTGCCACGTGGCGGTACCTCGATTAGCACAGCACGTTCATCTCTTGCTCCCTCTGCGTCTGCTGGCAACCCCTGACTCCGCCATTCTCCTTCCAGTAATCCTTAGTTTGGTCGCCCTGCCTACACTTCCTGCCTGGCTACTGGCCAGTCATCTTTTTATTAAACCAATTCGAGTGCCAACTCCTTACAGTGTAGAAGAGGATTATTCTATAGCAAAACACTACACGTTCTCTCTTGGCTTTATAGACGGAAACAGTCTTATATGTATGTAGGGATGCCAAAGTAGGAATGAGTCTGGGGTAAGCAGCGGTGGGGGAGGTGAGAAGAATGTGGAAAAAATCCTTTTAAAGCACATCACATAATTGCGTGAAAGTGGCCTGCATAATCCTGTACAATTTTTTTAAATAAAGAGGTAGGACACAATATACAATGCAAATTATTTGTTCAGCTACTAATATCGAAATGTATTGCACATGGGTAAACATAAATTATTGATATGTTTGTCAGGTGGTCAGTACTTCAACCTCAGATAGATGTAAGGACCAAGAAAACTTGGATTTTGATATGCACCATGGTGACTAATAGCAGATATACATGAATGACCGCTGCCCATCATTCCCGTCAACTTCTGTTAAAACCGTCGCCTCTGATTCTCCAGTCTTATGGGCATGGTCGATATTGCTTTATTCTTGCGGTACTTTTAGATCATCTGATGATTCGTTGTGTTGATTTGTTTGTTTTTAGAGACGGAGTCTGTCAGTGTAGCCCTGGCTGTCCCAGAACTCTCTGTGTAGAAAAGGCTGGCCTCTAACTTAGAGATCCGCCTGCTTCTTCCTCCCAGTGGTGGGATTAATGGCGTGCGCCACCACGCCAAGCTGTGAGGCTGACACCCTCAGGATGCACCGATGTGGGTTACCAACTCCATTGTTCCTGCTGCTGCTGTGGCTACAGCTGATGGCCTTCTGACCAAAGTCACAGTGCCTCTGCTCTGTGCTTTCGCGAATACACCAAGATTCTGGGTCTTCTCCTTCCCCTTCCATTTTCTTCATGTTCTTGGCAGCGAGCCCAGCATCTTTATTTCCATCAGCTCTTGCTTTGCTCCGGAGAGAGATTTGCTGAACTCTAATACCATCAGCAAAACTGTCAGCCACACACGTGGGTAGCAAAACTCTGCCCTTCATGGCACATCTCAGGGCCACAAACTGAACATGGTAAGACAGGAATGGACTGGCTGTGGTCCATAGGAAAAGGAATTGCTTATTGACAGGGAACACCATGATCATTATCAGCATTTAGCTTATTTTTCTGACTTACAAACGCTTCGTCTGGAAAATATATTAAATAGGATAACACTGGCTCAGAGAGACCAGTTAGCCCGCCTATGTGGATCCTCGCTTCTAATTGTTACAAATGTGTGCTTGTGTTGAAGGAAGTGTGGACAGAGGCCAGGGAACTGTAAAAAGAGGCCATGCAGCGGGAAAGAGGGACTGTCCTGAAAGGGGACGAGGAGGGTAATGTAGAACACAGGTGTATGAACGGAGAGAGGTGGAACCTTGGGAGCAGAGGGTACGGTGTGGGGGGCATCAGGGACATCAGGGAGAAGGTGGGAAGAGCTCAAGGGAGAAGCATTCGAAATGACGCGTGAAAATACCATGGGTGGGGGCTGTTACTCTGTACACTGCTTTAAAAATAACTGCGAACAGCTGTGATGCCAACCTGGTCTAAAGAGCAAATTAACAGGCCAGGCAGTACAATGTAAGACCCTGTGTCAAAATTACTTAATTTAAAATAAAAAACCCTAAAGATTATTTTTTAAATGAAAATCATAAGGGCTGGAGAGATGACTCAGTGGTTGAGAGCATCTGCCCCTCTTCCAGAGGATCTGGATTAAATGCCCAGTACCCACACGAGGGCTCACAACCATTTATAACTCCAGGTCCGAGGGATCCATTGCCCTCATCTGGCCTCAGAGGGCACAAGGCACACACATGGTAGATGCAGAGACATACAGGCAGACAAAACACTTATACACAGAAAATAAGTGTTGATTAAGTGCTTTTAACTAGCAGTAAAATATGGAGCTTCTTTTAACTCAATACCTATATATATATGTGTGTGCGTATGTGTGTGTATATGTGTGTGTGTGTATGTGTGTGTGTGTGTGTGGCATAGCCCTACAAAGGCAATTAGTTAATTAATGTCACAGAGTAGATGAAGACCACAAATTACTCATGTTTATGTCATTAATGCTGAGAGTACCTCCAGTCTTTTTCTAGTTCTCCCCTTGTGTATGGGTCATTGGGTAGGAGCTCTCAAGTTCAAGGCCTGCCTCGGCTACAAAAGAAGCGAAAGGCCGTCCGAGACAACAACATGAGACCCTGTCTCACACTAAGAAGATAATGCTTGGATATGTGACGCTGTTGCAGGTCACCTGCCCAGCATGCACGAGCCCCAAGTTCAAGTCTCAACACCACAGAGCTCAGAAATGATCTGAGTACCCTAACAAGAGAGCAAAGCAACACCCTCATAGAGAAGCAGAATGGTGTGGTATGTGAGATGCTTCAGGTCCTGTGGGCACCTAGATGCCTATTTAGAATCCGGGAATAGAATGGCTCTTCAGTGTCATCATTGCTCACCTGTTATTCTTCAAGAGTAAGCATGAAATCAACGAAGCGGACTTGGGTTCCCTATACACAATTAGACAGCGTGTACAGCTGACCCTGGCCCAAGTCGTGAGAGCAACAAAGAGCCCATTTCTCCTGCCCCCGCTTCTGGTATTCAACTGCTCTCCATCTCTCCCCTCTGGCTGTTTTTATGCTTGGACACTAACGACTTGGTGGGAGAAACACATAGAACATTATTCTTTTCTCCTTTTTCAAAAGTCGGAGATCCTGAAATCGGTGATGCTCCTCAGGAAGAGGAGAAGTTAATTTATTCAATTAACCAGTTTTAATCAGTGAGGGAAAGAAAGACACACACGGTTAGACCCTGGAGAGAATGCAGAGAGGTTCAATGTAATCCCTTCTTTGAAATACATAATTTAATTGAAGAAGCAAGGATAAATATATTTTAGAATTTAAAGTGATACAAGACATAACTGCTTAAAGTGTATGATATTTCTAATTACACAATCAAAAGAATAAAAGTGGTATAATCCTCTACACGCAGTGTTAAATGGCACATTAGATAACCCATGTACTGCTAATGAAATTCAGCACCAGTCTTTTGGGTTTTGTTTTTCAAGACCAGGTTTCTCTGTAGCTTTGGAGACTGTCCTAGGCCTAGTTCTTGTAGACCAGGCAGGCAACTCACAGAGATCTGCCTGCCTCTGCCTCCCGAGTGCTGGGATTAAAGGCATGCATCACCACCGCCCGGGTAACACCAGTCGTTTTTAAGAGACGTTTTTACTTTTAAAAATATCACAAATTCTAATATTCTATATTCTGGACTACTCAAAAGTCAGTTGGAGTCAAAATTCTGTTTAAAATATGTATTCAAATAGTATTAGATTATTTGGCTATATTTAATCTTCAGCCCTGACAAAAACTCTCTGCAATGGGAAATAAACTGAACTTCAGTCTGATAAAGACCATCTCTGAACAACCTACAGTTAGCATCCTTAACAGGAGAAGTTCCAAAACTCTAAATAGGTACAAGTCAAGCCAGCCTGCATTTACCACTGTTCCCATTCAGACCACTGCAGTCAGACAAGAAAAATAAATAAAAAAGCATCCATATAGGAGAGGAAGAAATGAAATTGTCTTTATTCGCAGAGACCATCTCTATATACAACATCTGATTGGGTCTACAGGAATTCAGAGCATGCGTGTTCACAGAGACGTCTAACTATAAGATGGATATATAAGTTTTTCTTAAATATTGGTTAAAGTTTAAAAGAAATGTTATAAAGAGTAACAAGAGGGAGCGTTCCTTAGAAATAAAATTGACAAAAGATTAAGGCTGTGCTATCACCACTGAGAAAACCCACAGGTCCTAGTGCATAAGCTGTTACAGACATGTAAATTTAGATCAGAATGAGGGGCTTGCGGGGTGTCTCTGTGGTTAAGAGCTCTTAACATTCTTGCAGAGGAACTGGGGTCCATTCCCCATGCCCCGATGCTGGCTCACAACCCCCTGTAACTCCAGTTGAACGTATCCAATGTACACTTCCGGCCTCTGCGGGCGCCGCACACACACGGCACACTTGTAGACTCACGGTCCAAATGCTCTTACATATATAATAAAAATAAGGTTAGGGGTCTTGAAAAGTGGAAGAAGATGCCACGGCACCCCTTTAAAGATGAAAACGAATGAACACCAAGCGTGAGTGAGGATGAGGAACAGCAGGATCTCTGGGCACTGTAAGGAGGGAATACATGATGGTATGATCATCTGGGAAAACAATTACTGGTTTCTTTAAAACATAAGCGTCTATCTACTATGTGAATTAGTGACTCCACTCCTAAGTCTATCTCAAAGAAACTAAAGCAGTGGCCTGTAAATGAATATCTCTAGCAGGGCTAGATGATTTGATTTGGTGGCTAAAAGCACTTGATCTAAAATCATGAGGGCCGGAATTCAAATCTTAACATTCGTGGAATAAGCTAAGAGTCCCCACAAACGCCTGTTACCCCCCCCCAGCTCTGAGGAGGGGCAGAAACAGGACAGTGCCCGGCCTTGCTGGCTTCCAGCTCAGCAGAGAAAACACGAGCCGTTGGTTTAGGGGAGACTAACTCAAAGAACAACTGCAGACTGAGCTAGAAAGGCATGCAGCACCCCTGTATGGCCTGCGTGCATGGGTGTGCCGCACAGGCACACACACTCATGGACATGTGTTTACATACACTCATAGAGACTTGAGAGTAGAGAAACGTAGACACACATGAAAACAAACATAAGTATCAATAGCAAATTTGTTTATAATAGCCAAAAACTTGAGGCAATTTAAAGGTCTATAAATACACAGATTGTGGTACATCTCTCTCTCTCTCAAAAAGAAAATCATTTTTTTTATTTAGGTATGTGTGTTTCTGTGTGGATCTATGTCACATGTGTGTAGCTGCCTGAGGAGGCCAGAAGAGAGCATGGCTTCTAGAGGAACTGGAGCCACAGGACATAGTGAATCTCCAGACGTAGGTTCTGGGAACTAAACTCGGGTCCACAACAAGAGCAGAAAGTGCTCTTAACCACTTAGCCCCAAGGTAGAGCTTCCAAGAAAGTAATTTTTGCAGAGTCTCTTTCAGCCAGAGTCACAGAGGAGTCACATAGCACCCAGCATCTGTAGAGATTCTTGGAGTTCTGCCCTCCTAATGAGGGCCAGCAGCTTGTATGTACAGACAGAAGGACGTGGAATGCAGACATGGTTTGACAGGCTCAAGGTTTGCCTTCTGTGAGCTTCGTGTGCGGAAGCATCTGCCCTCTTCTGGACACTGGTCACGTGGTAGCCTCTGCCGGGCTGATGCTCAGCTGCTGGGACTGGCTGAGACTGGGCTACTTGCTTTAGGAAGGCCCTCCTTAGTTGTCTTGTCATTTGTACACATACTAAGTTAGGCTGCGGTTTAGTACATACAGGAGCAGGTTTAGGCTAAAACTGGGTTTACTTAACGTATTGGCACAACAATGGCACTTGCCAACGAAAGGTGAGATACTCCTGATGTGAAGAATAGCACAGATTTGTCTCAGAACCTCCGGAGGGGATGCCTCAGACTTGAGCAGAGTGATTTCCCCGAAGTATAACTAAAGAGTTACGCGGTAGGCTTGGGGAAAAAGAGTCAAAGGGGATATTATAAGGAAATAGCAGGAGATGTGGGGACCTTTGAGAACAGTTAGCTAGTATATGCTTGTTGGGGTGTGTGGATATCAAAACAGATGCCATATGTGTGTGCGTATACATGTATTCATATGTATATGTAAATATACATGTATATACCTATATATAAATTTACAAGAAGTTTACAGTTTAAATCTACTTTATACTTTAAAATATACATTATATATATATGTATCCTATTTTTCTGTCAATTATACATCAATAAAACTATTAGATTTTTACAGATTCTCCCAGCCAATACACTTAATTCTCTCTCAATCAATACACTCAATCATTTCAGAAGCTAAGTAATATCTCCAATTATGTTTAAAATGTTCGCCGTTTCTTCTCAAATGACACAAACCGTAACCGGAAAACTTAAATTTTCACCCTCTGCTTTATGAATCATTCTTAAGTTCAAAGTGGACAATTCGTTATTAAAATAATGCCTTTCACAAAGGCTGCAAAATGATTTCCGGCCAGACGACAGAAATCTAACAGAAACGATGTTGCATGGAACCCAAGATGGACTATAGATGGGATATACGTTCCTATCTACACAGGAACATACGCAGAGACGCTGCAGAAAATCCTAACGGGCTTCCTCTCTCTCGGTGCAGTCCTGAGCCTACGATGAGAAATATCTTTCCCTGAAGTGTATAATTACCCTCTGTCACTCTTAAATCTCCTCGGTATCTAAGCTCGCTTAATAATGGTGAACAGATGAGCAGAAATTAAAAATAAAGGCCTTCTACCAATTTAGCGCCCCACACATAATGTACCTATAATGATACTTTGATTGCTCATGCCCATTATTTTGCTGCCGTCTTTTTTTCTATTACTGCACAAGAGCCCTAGGTTTCAAGAAGAATGCCGCTCCCTGCTCTATAAAATCAGAGCAATTTACATGAACGCCGGCTTTGGCCTGTATTAGAAAGATGCACGGGATAAAACGGAAAACATAATGTAATGCTACGTGGACCATTTAATGTCGGCGGCACACTCTTCACTTAAATATCATGTTACATTTTGGTTAATTTATTTTCCAGAGGGGGGAAAAGCAAAAAGCATGAATTTTTCTCCAGCAGACGAGGGGAGAAAATTGAAGTGTTTATGACTATTAGGGATGAATAAGAAAAAAAATACATTGAAAAGAAGATAGCAGGTCTCCTCCAAGGTTCCCTTGGTCGCTAGAGAGCAAGTTTTTAACAGTTATTAAAGGTAAGAGACCAAACAAGGTTATTCAGATTTAGGGTAAAGTAAAAGGAAAAAGTCATGAAATAGCACTATCATTTTAACAATTCCACCTTTAAAATTCATTCTTAGACTGTTTTTATTTTATTGGACTGTGTGCATGCTTGTACATGCATGGGAGTACACGTATGTCCTTGGTTGCATGTATGTGCACACAGAGACCAGAGGCAGCCTCTGCTATTGTTCCTCAAGATCTGTAAATCTTGTTTTTGAGGCAGGGTCTCTCAGTAGACCCTGAGGCTTGCAGGTTAGGCTAGGTTGGCAAGGCAATGAGTTCCAAGAATCCTCCTGCCTCTGCCTGCCCAGCGCTGGGATTATAGGTACAAGGACCAGGCAAGGCCCTTGATGTGGCTCTTGGGGTTAACCTGGGTCCTTCTGCTTGCACGGCAAGCTTGTTACTGCCTGAGCCCTCTTCCTGGCCTTAGTTGCTGAACTCCCTCCAGCCTTACTGAAAAGTTGTCTCCCCAGCCCCCAAACTTTTAGCCAGCCATTTATGGGTATTTTTTATATATTCCCTTTCTCCCAAGGGCAGCTTATTATCCTACAAAAATTCCTATTAATGTCTAACTCATTTGAAAGAGAAGCTCAAACAGGGTCCTGATATCGAAAGGCTGTGATCCTAGAAGTTTAGGATTTTTTTAGATGTTGACTATTCATTTATTTATTCAGAGCTAACATTTATTCAGAGCTAATTGGGTTTCTCTGTAGCTTTGGAGCCTGTCCTGGAACTAGCTCTGTAAACCAGGCTGGCCTTGAATTTACAGAGATCTGCCTGCCTCTGCCTCCTGAGTGCTGGGATTAAAGGCATGTGCCACCACTGCCCGAAATTTAGGATTTTAGAGGCCAGCCTGAGCTACAGGGTGAATTTCTGCTGCCAAACAAAGAAAGGAAGAGAGGGAGGAAGGGAGGAAGGAAGGAAGGAAAAGCCAGCCTTCACACTACAGATAAATTAACAAGTTGGATGGTTCTCATTTACTAAAGATGACTTCTTCCATTCATTAAAACTAAGTTTTTTCATTATTTTAGTAAAACATGACGTAGCCTGAAATACCAATGACCCAGGTCCTCACTGAAGTATTCCCCTCGGGAGCTATTCTTGGCCAATGTATAGGAAGGATTTTAAGGCCGTTGGGTGCGCCATGTTGGGCTGCAGATGTGGACGAACGTGAGAGATGACTGGTTAGCACAGCCTATTTAAAATCAAGCGTCCCCTAAGACCCCTTCTGTGTGAAGGCCTCATCTCTAACACATCGACTCGGTGCCCAGCTGAGGGCTCAATTATCGCCGGCCCTGCCTGGCGGGCCTAAAGTCTGTAAACAGCCTGTGGTAATATTGGGGGCCGTATCTCACGCCCGTCCAAGATCTTCCTCTCGGCAGACCTATGAAGTGGCCCAGGGGAACTGTGGGTGGTTTTCAGTTACCTTCCAAACATCCCGTATAGGCCCTGCTTGTACGCGGACAAGCAGACTCTATGGATCATTTGTCATTGTGTGTGTGCTTAGTCCCACCCTCCGCCACCTGTACAAGCAACCCCAGCAGCCGATGTGAATATCTTCAATCATTAGAACCTTTTCCTCAGTCATTTCCTTAATTTTATGACAAACTTTTGGTCCGTTTTCCCCTTAGATGTTCTGTAGCTTGCATAGGAATACAAGTCAATTCTTTGAGTGATTTTCTCAGTCTCGTTCTGTGTGGGGTCCTGGCTGTGCTTGTCAGTGTGCGAGGTGATTCTGGGGAAGGGAAACCCCTTTTTGCCCTCATGCTCCCTCTGCTCCCGGGAGGTGGGTATTGCAGAGAACACTATTTTACACACAGTAAGTGCCTCTGAGAGCCGAGTCCTGTAGCAAAGCCAGACTAGATTTTTGTTCAAAACAAGGGTTCACAGACTGGAACTGGTGGGGGATTGAGAAGAACCCCTTTATTCAGGAGGCTAACACAGGGGTCAATCCTGCCTCGAGACCACATTTAGACTGCTCAGGGCTACAAAGGTCTCTTGAGCAGGGTTTAATGTCAGTGAGCTGGAAGCTATGCAGAAGAAAACAGCAGAGGGTAGGAAAGGCAAAACAGGGCAGCAGCAGCGGTGGCGGGGTCGTCCTTGCTTGGCTCAGTGATGGGCCAGGAGCCACGTCAGCATCTGGGAAACCCCTGCAGGGCAACCACTCTGAACAGCTCGGCCGTGCTTAAGGGGACAGGACCCGGCTCATGGGTGTCCACCCTCCCCTCCTAAACTGGCGGCAGAGACTTTGGGCAAGGGTCAGAAGTTTTCAGCGGGCAGATTCCGGTGCTGAAATCTGATCAAATGCTTGAGAGAGCAACGGATGGGAGGGGAGGCTTATTTGGGTTCATGACTTGAGGGCTCCATGCAGCCTGTTGTTTCTTGGTTTGTGTTTCTTGGACAGAGTTACACCAATCAAGAGCCAGGTAGAGCAGAATTGTTTACGTCATGGTGGACAGGAGGCAGAGAAAGAGAGAGACACAATGAAGACTATATAGATATACATATATATGTATGTATGTGTAGGTATATATATGTGTATGTGTATATGTGTGTATATATGTATATATATACAGGGGCAGGGCATATATATGTATGTATGTGTAGGTATATATATGTGTATGTGTATATGTGTATATATGTGTGTGTGTATATATATATATATATATACATATACATATATATATACAGGGGCAGGGCATATATAGCCTTTGAGGGCACAGTGATGCCCTTCTCCCTGCTTGGCCTCACCTCTGAATAACCCCGTCCACTTGGGAACTCGTTAACAAGTTAATCTATTTGTGACGTTAGCAACCTGGGAATCAAGCACCTTTTGGCCGCATCACCAACTGAGTGCCAAACCTTCCACTCTTGCCTCTTGAGGGAGTTCATATCCAAACCACAGCAGATCTGTCTTCAGGAGCCAAATCCCACAGCTATCGTATCTTATAGCTGGCCAGTGCCCGGGAGACAGACAAAAGTTTCTGTGAATATGTCTTACTGCTTTCTCCTGTCTCCTCCATGGCACTCACAGGTCCAGTAGACTCTGGGCAGGGATGGCGAGCTGCTTCCCAGGGATGGGAGGTAAGGGCACAGCAGTTTGTTGGTACCAGGCCCGGAGGGGAGCTAGTCTCTATGAAGAAGCTGACTTAATAAATATTTTCGATCTCTAACCTCAGCAATGGCTTTCCTGTATCATACTTCAGTGAAGAATGATAAAAATCAATGTTTCCCTGGTTGGATAAGACCTTCAGTTGCTGGAGTAGAATCTTAAGCCATTCTCTATGCTAGAGAAGTCACTACACTCTCTTGCTAGACAATGGATGTCTTCCAGCCTCTGCTCAGATCTATAAACTTGGTGAGTGCATCCTTCGTTTCCTCCCTAGTTACACAGCTATCCCTGGTGGTCTCCTCCCCACTCACAAATCCACCCCCTTTGGACCTTTCCCTGCCCCTTTCTCCCTCCGAGACAGAATACGTTCCTTACTTCCAATGGAGAGTTTCAGATAAATTCTGGTCGCAGCGGCAGCGTCTCTCTGTGGGGCAGGAAATGCGGTCAGAGGAGCGAGAACGTCTTCCCGAAAACTGTTTGATTTGCTACACTTAATTGAGTCCTGGTGGGAAGTCGACATTCCTCTTGCTATTTTGGAAAATTCTCGGAAATGAGAGGTACAAAACGTTCAGCAAAACATTTTCAACCCTAATGACTTCTGTAGGTTGTCCCAAGGTAAGAAAAGAGGAGACGGAGAAAGGGTCCCTAAAAGAAACACAGCTCCCCTCCAACACTACAAGGCGGAGGGCATGCTCACTGAACAAGAATCCTGGTTTGGGAACGCTCTTGTCCTAGAGAAGGTTAGTAGCACAGAAAGTCCCATACAATCTGTTTGTGTCTGATTCAGATCACATTTTCTCTTCAGGATCTAATGGGCAAAGCTATGTTCAGAACCTTAATTTGCTGGGCCAGGTCTAGTACTCAAATAAAACCCAAATGATGTCACCGGCAGTTCAGAAGCATGAAGCCCTAGTGAACACCTCCCTGAGTTCCTGTGTCTTTAAGATGCTTACCTCCGTTCTAAGGCTTGGTTTGAGCCTCTCATTTTTTTTTTTTTGTTAGGATTAAGGACACATTCTTTTCAGGAGATTATTGCTTAACGAGAATCAACACTGAAGGGGTAGCAGCTACCAAGAAAAAATTCTTTTTTTATAGAAGCAAACCAACTGGCTATCCAATGCCAAACGGTCAGGCCTGAGAACAAATACACAGTAACGTGTTACAGACTGACCATATGATATTTGATAAAAATACATATATAGTTAAATAGAAATAGACATATATATATGCATGTAATAATTATTAATTTAAAAGGTAAAAATTTTGAAACGAGAACAAGGAGGGTTTGGAGGGAGGAGAGGGAAAGGGAAATGTTGTAATTATATTCTAATTTCAAAAAGAAAAAACTAGAAATGTATTCTTAGGGTTCTTTTTTTTCATCAGACTACCCAAGAATCTTTTGAGGAAAGAGTGGCTTTAGCTCGGAACCCACACCCCCATAAAAAAGCATGACCTGCCTTCTCTTGCCTAGTCCAGGAAACAAGAAGTTGGGTGGATGTGTGTTGATCTGAGGTCAGTGTGTGATGACAGAGAAGAAGGAAGCTCTCTGAGAAGTCCTGTGGTCAGAGCCCTTTCTCACAGAAGAAAATGAGGACAAGCCTCAGAGGGCCATTAGGAAGCTATTCGGTCCCTCTGCACCATCAACTGCCTTTGAAAGTCTTTATACAGGAGACTGTTCATTGTATGTGCTTTAGTACACAATCATATAGCATTGCTACATACATAGTTCCATGTCATAATTGTGCCCTGGGCATCTTTTCATGAAAGGGCTCACTCGGTATCATGTCAAAGCCTGCATGCTACCAAATCCTATCCACCCTTGTTCCTCTCCCCACCACCGTCTTCCCAGTGTGGCCGTCGCGCTGGCTGCAGGTCCTAGCTGTGGATATTAGGGGAGAAGAACCACAGAGTGTGTGCCCTCTGGCATCTACTTCTCATATTCAACACTTTGTCCATGGACTCCATCTCCTGTGCTGTGGGTGGCAGCTTGATGGCTGTTTGAATAGTACAACTTATTTAGCTATTCCGCTGTTAGACATCGTTTGAGGTGCTTTTGGTCCCTATTTTTATGCATAAATAAAACATTTCTATGCATTCTGTTGAACATAGGTATCGTTACTGGTGGAGAAGTGCTGAGTCGTAGATTATACGAGTTTTACCTTAATAGAGATTGCCTAACAATATTCCAAACCTGCCCCACCCACTTCACCACTCCACCACCAGAGGCTGGAGGCTCTGTTAGCCAGTAATACTGGTTCTTTTTTTTTTTTTTTTTAAGAAATTAATGTGATTGCATTTCTTCTGTTTGTAGAAAAGTTGGAGGAGAGAAAAAGAGAGAGTTTCTGTTTCTGGATATTTATATATTTTTAATCTCTTATGAGATGCCCCAAGTCCCTTTGCCCTTTATGGCGGCCTTTGGAAAATGATGGCAAACTTAGGATTCTAACAAAGACTCCAACATGCATGCTTCGCTAAGATACTGCAATTAAGGATCATTTTCATCGACCGCTAACGTCTTATACATTTTAGGGTACTTTAATGAGAAGTCTACATTTTTTTTCCATCAGCCAGGATCACAGTGGGGTGTTCTAGGATGGTTTGATAGCTGAAGCCCAGCCTTAACTCTGAAGAGGGTGACAGGAAGAGGTGAGGGTGTGAAGGTGCACCACGGCGCCACCTGTGGGCTAAGGGCCAACCTGGAGCCTGCACTTCTTCTAGCTAGGTTTGCGAGGGTGTTTACTAGGGTTATAGAAACACAATGAAATCATAAAAGAGCTACAAATTAACAAACAATAGCATACAGTCATTGCCTTTAAAACCCCAACTAGTTTTTTTAAAATAATAAAACCTTAAGACATCAAGCATTAAGTTCAAAAGTAAGATTGCACCCCAAATAGTCTAGTACTTTTTATGCTGAGTTAGCAGCCGTTTGGTAAGCTACTATGAGACCGTCTGGATCAGCAATATTTGAGCACACACTCAAAAAAAATAATTTATGTCTCCAATATCTGGGGTAGGTATAAATTACTCCACTAACTTAGATTTAACAATACAGTGCCACTTATGGGAACCTTACGCAGCCTATATATCAGATACATAATCTCTTTGCATACATGAGTCTATGGACAGACGTTGGCTCTGACAAAGCCGAATTACATCTTCCATTTTGTATATAAGGAAGCCAAACTAGAAAGGTTGAAAGAGCATGACTTTCCCTAAACTGCAAAGCGGGGATTCGTGGCCAGGTCGGCGGTGTTCCTGGATGAGCCCCTGCCTTTATCAGTCCCTCAAACACACAACAAACTCCAGCTGGGCTCGGACCAGAAAGACTTCTGCAGGTGCCCTCAGCCCCGTGCCCCTCCCACCGCCCTCTCCACCTGCCCCTGCCATGCCCACCGCCACTTTTCAAAGCCTGTCCGGCTGTCACTCACCAGACGGACTCGCTTTGGAAGGTGCACCCGGTGTGTTAGCCTCTCCCGGTAGATCTCTGACAGGAAAGGCCTCACAGCCACCGTTCTGGTGGAAACAAGCTCCAGCGGCACCGTCTGCCAATTGGAGAAGGCCCCCCTCCTTTAATTAGGAACGCTGAAATGTCGAGAATCCAGGCCAGCTTCTAACATTACCGAAAAAACTTTGGGTATGGAATCCGAGGGGGAGGAAACCGAGAGCTGGGCCAAAATGCTCAGGGAAAGCACACAACAGCTCAGGGCCGAGGAGACATAGAGCCTTGTGTCCAGCCTGCGGGAGGTGGCCCTACCCTGTCAGCCCGCATCCCCCGTGGTCTCCAAGGTCACTGATGGTGTCGGGTGTACCAAAGGAGGTGGTCGGTTGTGTTCACAGGCCTCTCGCTCGTGTCTTTCCTCACACATGTGGGCATAAAGATGCCAGCCTCTTTCTGCATTGTGGTTATTCAACGGATTCAAGCCATTTTTCTAACTGCACCAAAGACAATGTCCAGAAAAGCACTTTGAGCTCAGATCTCGGTTGTGTCCTTTCTAAACTATGGAGAACAATATTGGATTGCGTGAGAATCATTACTTATCTAACATGTAATCTGCTTGCCATTCATTACAGAAGTAAGGTATTACTTTAGTCTTTTAAAGATATTGTTTATTAGAACAAGTAAACTGTAGTTATGATAGACAAACTGAGAATTTTTTCTTTGCATTAAATAGATTTGAGTACAGTCAGTTCTTCAGTAAGAAAGCAAATGGGCAAATTAAAATGGCAGATTCATTTTATTTCAATATTTGATATTTTTCAGTAATAAAGGGGCTGTTTTATTTCTAAATTTAGACATATTTTATTAATTTAAAAAAATAAAGCATTATTATAACATACCTGATTGAATTGTTTATTGTTAAAAGAATTTTATGACATAGTTAGACAGTGAGACTCAGCTCTAAAAGTAGATGTGTGTTAGAACTTAAGGCTATGATTGTATTTAATATTAAAAACTCAGAAGAATGAACACAGGCGAGATTTACTTTTAAGGAAGTACATAAAATGTCAACTCCTAGATGAAATTCTATTAGGCAAACTCAAACAAGAACCATAGTGTTTCAGCATTATCGTATTCCTGTATGGTTGAGTTTAAGAGAGAGTCATTCTTGTCTCTGTGGCTAAAATCTCTAGAATGAGGTGAGCAGACACAGTTTCACTTGGACTATAACTTATAGAATCAGCAGCATTGTTACATAAACCCTCTCTAAAAAAAGCACACGAAAAGGGAAATGAAGACATGGTCTCAATGAATAGAAAACAGGTGATATTTAGTCTAAGCAATCGATTATCGAGATAGAATTTTATCGATCTTTTGTTCCTCACTTCACAAAGACAAGTACAAACACTGGGCCTTAATCCCGAAGGATTCGGTATCATGCTAGAAATAACCCATACTGAAAGAAAAATTGCCTTATGCCATGTTGCCTTGATTTGGTCATGGAGGACGCGCTTACGTTAGGAGAGTGTTACAGTAAATGCCTTGGCTAAGTAGGGCCTTTGCTCCTACTTCTCGCTGATAACCTGGTGTTATCCATAGACCAGTGATTTGACAATCGTGGGCTTTCCTGGGAAACATAGTATAAAACTAGTAGCATATTATAAAACATACATCCCCTGGTCAGTCCTGGGCCTCCAGGTAACAGTTTAATATCCTTAACTCCAGAGTCAAATCTATTCATTTTTAAATCATATCACAGTTTCAGGCAGTAGCAACCAAAGGGTGCCTGGACCCTGGATTTTAATTGATAAGAATCGGATCATCTGTGCTGCACCCCACGCTTTCTTTGGTGTTTCTGATACCTACTGTCGATAGCTCATTCTACATCGCTTTCCAGAATGCTACCAACTTCCCATGCTCGCTCACAACCATCTTCCTGGCGCTCCTTTTCCCCTCTGCTTGTTCTGTCTGTCAGGAGTCCCTGGCCTGTTGGTTCCGAAGTTTAGCTCTTGAAAGGCTAGCCTCGACAAGCCTTATGGCAGAATTCAACCCCTCCTCCCTACGCCTCCCTTGGACTGAGCACAATTGGCTGTTCAGAATCGCCGATATAATCATATCAGCTTCCTTCCAAAGGATTTTCCAATCAGTGGTGCTCACCCTCACCCCTTTAACTTTTTAAAAGTCACCTAAAGGTCTCTGGTATAGGAGTCCAGAGTGACAGCAACCGTACTATAGCTCCCACATCCCATGTCACCAAATAAGGGTCTGTCCTGGCAAATGGATGGATCTAGAAAACATCATATTGAGTGAGGTAACCCTAACCCAGAAAGACAAACATAATATGTACTCACTCATAAGTGGCTTTTAGACAAAAGTAAGAAAAAAAAAGCCTACAATTCACAGCCCCTGAGAAATAGACAACAAAGAGGACCCTGTGAGAGACATACATGGTTCTAATCTACAAGGAAGCTGGAGAAGGACAGGGTCTCTCCTCCTGGGAGGGGTGAGGAAGGGAAGGAAACAGAGAAAAATACATAGCTCAATAAAAACAATAAAAAAATAAGGGCCAGTCCTAGAGTGAGCTGGAGGTCAGACACAGATTATTCTTCCTTTTCTCAACAGTTTCTTGGGGTCTTGAATTCAGTGCAGAGACCTGACCAACCGCAGCTGAAACACACACGTTCAAAGACAAATAATTGTGAGTTCAGCAATGACAGTCACTGAATTTCAGGTTCGAGGTTTGTCTTTTTTCTGTTTGTCTGTTTTTCAACGTGGTTCTCAACCAGGTAATCAGCCTTCTCCAAAGATAGGTGGACCTTCTCTGTTCAAGGAATGGACAGAGAGGACACATGTGGCTGACGTGGTGTCTTCATAGGATACTTTGTAGAACATTGAAAATGAGATGTTTTCTTTTCTTTTTATTTATTTATTTATTTATTTTTGCACACTGACATTTTGTCCTACCTGTTTTGTAATTAGGCTCCATTATAGCACTAACAACTCACCTCCTGGTGTCCTAGCCACTGTCTAGCCTTTGTGACATCTTTTAGCATTTCAGGCATATTCTTTATGGGTTTCTATTCGAGGTGATCCAAGAACGGACCTGAGCAGATGTTTGATAAACAGATAAAGATGTTGAGAGACCAGGTTTAGTTCTGTCGCTGTGTCAGCGAGATCTTCTCTTCCTATGACCATCCCGTGCGTGTGCCACGGAAACGCGAAAAAAAATTATTTCCTTTTTTTTTTTTTTTTTTGCCACTGAAGCACGACAAACAGAATATGGGGAAGACTCATTCTTTCAGCGAGTGCCATGTGGACTCCTCCTGGTCCCAAGCAGAGCTGTAGCCCAGCACAAAGGGGCTGAGCAACACTCCCAGGAGCCTCATTCCCAGGTCCAAGTGAGCCGTCTAGCTACACTTTGCAATAAAGTTTCTCAATGCAACTTGAATGCAGGCAGGGCCCATCCCCACGTTAGAAACTCACGTGCAAACAGCCTGTCTGTCTAACCTCGCTTTCAAGTCAGTTGAGTTTATCTGAAGCGTGATGGCCCCGGGAGGGCAATGAAGGCTGGCCAACCTGGTCTGGCTAGCATTCCACCGAGATTTGTGGCAGAGTTTATGGGGGAGGGGTGACACTTCATTACCAAATAACTCAGACAGGGGATTAGCCACATTTCTATGCAACTGTGGCAGGTTTGAGTTTTATTTTTACCCCACAGTCCTTAAATTACGCTACCTCTTTTGATGTGACGTATGCGCATTGTGTATTCCTAACTGCTTATTTGGATACATTTGGGAATCTCGCAGGCTCTTATTTTTTTTTTCACTATAGATGGCAATAAATATGTCTTGGGGGGAGGGGAAATTGCATTTTATATTTCTGGTTTAGGGATCCTAATAAGAGCATTTAAACTTTATAACTTAGTAACAGCCATGTCCCCCTGCAGCACACCGGAGGGCTTTTATTCCCCTTAAAAGGAAAGACGTGGGGATCTTTCTCTGACCCACGTGGAAATTCTGAGTACCGCTATTGTCTGCTGTTTCCCTGTGAGAGCTGAAACTGTGCTCCACTGAAGGAGAGTAAGAGAGTCCTCTGAAGGGCTCTTCTTTCTCTCAGATAGTCCATTTTATCCCCTGGCTGTACGGTCTTGTCCCTATTTTTTTCTTTCCTGTTCAACACCTGCTGCTGTCTAAGGGTTTCTATCTCCCCCTCCCCCCAAAAAAAATCCGTGTTTGGAGACCTTATTCTATGTTGGTAGTCATAGGGTCCAAGGCCTCTCGGAGGCATTAAAGATCTTGAATGTGGAGCTCTCGAGACAGGGATGAAGGATGCCCTCACAAAGGGGCCCGAGTGCCTTGCTTGCAACTTCCTCTTTGTAAGCACATGGGAAAGGTATTCTCTGTGGATTGAGAGATGGACCCCCAGGCTTTCCCAGCCTACCTGAATTTTAATATTGCTCTTTCCAGCATCTAGACCCTTGAGAAGTAACTGTTGCTTGTAAGCCCTTGGTGTTTTTGTTACAGTCTCCTGGACGCACTAAAGACAGCATCTCTGTCGTATCTAAGGGTGTGCTGACATAAGTGATTCCCGAGTGTGCTTTAGGGCAGGTGGGCAGGAAGAGAGAAGATCCACCAAAGAGCTAGGAAGCTGCCAGGACAAAGCGTGGTGTACAGCTCCCAAGCATAGAGAGAAGATCGGGAAGAACAGGCACAGCGTAGCCTAGAATCAATCCCTCAACCCGAGCCTGAACTCCCTGCCTTCTGATGAGCAGCTTCGTGCTCCGAAACCCCAACATTACTGTCCCACTTGTAAACACAGAAGAGAACGTAAGCAAAAGAAAACAGGAACCAGAACTACAACAGAGGAGAAACAGCAGCTTCTTACCCACCAGATCTGCGGCTGAGGCCCCCGGAACTGCAGACAGATGAGGGGGAAAGAAAGCCGACAAATTGGTTGCATGTTTCCTAGATACAAGAGTCTTCGCAGTAAAATTAAAATTTGAAGAAAGGGGTAAATTTGTGTGCGTGCGTGTTGATTCATGTTGGGCCTGAGGAAGAAGGGATTGTCCTCTGGACATAATGGGGCTGAAGAAAACGATGCAATAGTCACACACCGGGAGGGAATGTGACAAGTGGTCCGCTTGTATAGCGCTCTCCTGATGTCTTCAGGATAAGGCTGCTCCTTGGCTGCCAGTGTAAGGAAGGCTCAGAGGTGGGCGAAGCATCTCCAGACCTGCTTCAAGGGGCAATCAGAAAGTTCTTCTCAGAAACCAGACCCTATTAGCATGTACCTATAATCCGAGCATGCAGGAGGAAGGGCACAGATTCTTGAATACAAGGCCAGCCCGGACTCCGTAGTAAGATCGTGTGTCAGAAAATAAATTAATTTTTTAAAAAATGAAATTTTTAAAAAGGAAGAAAAGAGAGAATCCTTAGTTCCTGTGAGTGGTTTCAAGGGGAAGGGCCGAATAAGGAAGAAGAGATGGTCTCCTGTTTCTGTGTTTCTCTCAAATGCGCGGTGGCTGATCTAGAAAGGGGACACTCAAAATCCAACCATATTTAATGCTCACCAGTCACCAGACACCATCTGGGATGCATCCGTGTGAATGTCACCTCTAGAGGACTGCGGCTCCCCCATTCTTTTCCAGGGCTGAGGGGCCATTCTGTTCAATCCAGCAGTTTGATGACTGGGCATATTATATTTTATGTCTCTGGACTCTCCTATGTGAGGGCCGAGCAGGAGATCCGGGGTTGTGGTTGGATTTCTCTGCCAAGCATAGCACTGTATGTTGCCCTGACCTTTCTCTGGAGTTCTCAGGGCCCTAATTAAGAGGTCCGATTAGTGGTGTGCTTTGGAAGAAACCAGTGTAAGGAGAAGGACAAGGACTGTCCTGTAATCATGCGTATAAACTGTATATTGCAAAACCCACTGTCAACCAATACTCAAAAAAAAAAAAAAAACCCAAAAAACAAAAAACAATGTATCAAATTGACTGAGACAAAAACTCATTTGGAAGATTTGCTTTTTTTAATCTTTTTAGTTATTTGAAAAGTTTTATTTTATAACATTTAGCCACTCTTCCGATTGTGCCCTTTGGCCTGGCTTCTAAAAGAAATAAAATCTATATGATTCCATAGAAATAATGGTAGTGGTCACGGGTGGGTGGTACCTTTTATAGGGTTTACCTGATTCCGCTAATGATAGTGAGATCTTGAACAAGATAGTTCATTTCTGTTGATAAGGGTAGGAAAGCAGGTGGATCTTGGACCAAAATCCTTCCAGATTTTCAAACAAGTTTTATCTGAATCTTAGGGAAAAAAATGTAGAAATTCTCAAAGAAGTAAAACAGAGGCGTATCTGCATTTATGAAGGCAAGAGAATGCAGTTTCTTAATTAACACATGAGTACATCACATTCCAGAGGGGACGGTCTACTTTGAGTATTATTGGGTAGATGAGATGATTATGCAAATTGCTTCGCATATTTCTGTGTTTATAGGAGTGTATGTGTACGGAATCTGTGGGCTTTCTTGTGTGGGTGGATGTGTGGTCAAATCATGTGGACGAGCTTGTTTGTTCGAAAGTGTGGGCTGTATACAGGAAATTAGGAATTAGATGTCCTTATGGTTTTACTTTAACAGAGGTAAGTATGGATTCAAGTGGTTTTCATTATTCATATGAAATCATTTAGACTGGCATTATTCTCATAATACACATCAAACATGAACCCAGGACGGTTTTAAGAAATGAATTAGACAAAATTAGTAGGCCGATCTTTGCATGGAAAATGCCTGACCCACCACGCAACAATTTCATTTCTATAAATCTGACTCCAAGGTCGTGGAAGGAACAACTCTTCTACACCTTCGCTTCTTCAAAGCCAAGCTGAATAATTTAAGCCCGCTGGAGACGAGGAGTTACGTCACCATCTGCCGAGATGCGCTTAACCCTAAGCCAATGAGTGCGGTGAAGAGTGAGCTCAATGAACGCTCCAAAAGAGTACAGTCTGCTGCACGCAGCGCAGAACTGAAAAAGGACACCCGCATCCACAGATGGGTTTGCCTACCACATTGAAATCAACATGGCAAAGATGGGAGGCATCGAGCCGTGTTTATTTCCTTGGGGAACCTCATCTATTCCTACCGATGGGAACAGACATTTCGTGAGTGCCTACTATGTGCCAGACCCTGGGTTAGGTGCCAGGGATGAGCCACGGGGGAGCCCCTTCGCATCTGCACCGCAGCCATATGGATGGAGGACGGGAGCATCTAGTCTGGGAAGACCCCTGACTGCATGCCGGAGAAGGGTGGACTACACCGGGGGACGTGACATTTGGGTTGTGTCCTGAAGGGTGAGGAGAAAATGGGATGACAGCAAGACAGCCCCTGGTGAGGTGCACTTGGTCCCCGGTGTGCGCTCTGAGAACTGCGGGGAGTTTGGTGAGGGTTGAACGCAAGGCTAAGCGGAGAGCACCCAGCTCCTGCCTCTCAGGAAAGAGGTCACAGTCTAATGTCCCGCTCCATGCAGTTGGCAGACTTTTTTTTTCCTTTCTTTTTGGCCCATGTAGTGTTTTAAAAATATTTTGAATTAGTTGCCAAGATTTGAAAATTGGAAGATTTCTCATAAAATTCCAGATTTCTGGCTTCTCTTGGGAAGAAAAAAAAAAGCTGAAGATCTGGCAAGATCGGGACCACATTCCCACATGGCAACACATGACTGAAGCTAAGCCGCGGCTCCGAGGCCCCTCCCTCCTCTTTGTAAGAAGCCAAGCTCGCCAGCTCACCATGTCCCCACCATGCTGCGTGACGCCTGGCCACTTCTGTCTGTCCTGACTGGTTTTGGAGAGAATGTTGGACAGATCACCAGGACTCTTCTTCTTAAGTAGCATAGGAAGCGGAAGACTTCCTGGGGCGCTTGGGTATGAAAGGAAGTTGGGGCAATGTGAAAAGGGGCGTTCTGTATCTTCTTAAGGAATTTTGCCTTCATTCCGTGGGCCTACAGGGAAACCAAGAGTATTCTTAAAATGATATTAACTCTTTGTTTTGGACTTCTGACGTCAGGGTGGCAGAAGGTTCTGGAAGAACGGGAAGGAGAGATTCGAGAGCAAAGAAATAGGCAGGCAAGCTGTGGCCATAGCCGAGAAACGCTCTACGTAAGATCCTGCCTTCGTTTGCATCGTTCTACCTACTGTTTGTGACGAAACCCTATGGTTTCTGTACTACCCATCAAATGACCCTCGGTTCTAGAACTCTCCCCACATTCCCTCCCTCAACCTTCCCCTCCCATACCCCCTCCACCTGATCCTCCAGTTCCGGTCGCTACCACCACCAGCCCATCCATAAAAATCTTGTCTATTTTCTCCGCCTAGGGAAATCCGTGTGTCCTCTCCAGCCCCGTCCTCTGTATCTAACCTCTGTGAGTCTATGAACTGTAGCCTACTGATCATTTACTTTATAGTTAATATCCACACATAAGTGAATTCACATCACGTTTGTCTTTTGGGGTCTGGGTTTCCTCACTTGGGACGATTTTTTTTTTTTCTGGTTCTATTTATTTGCCTGCAAATTTCAGGATGTCATTTTTTTAACAGCTGTGGGTAGGCATGTATGTGTGTGAGTGTGTGTGTGTGTGTGCACGCTCGTGTGTGCGAGCACACACACACACATGCTACCGTGTATTCAGGATACTCACATCGTGGGAACGTATAGAAGTCAGAGAAGAACTTGGGGTGTCTGTTCTATGTTTTTTTCCTTCCACCATGTGAGTCTCAAACGCCAAACTCAGGCAGCCAGGTTGGCAGCAAATTCTCTTACCCACTGAGCCACCTCCTCCGTGTCCTGTGCTTTAAATTTCATATCATCAGTTTTGTATGTTTATTCCATTTAAATATTTTATTTCCAGTTTAAGCTACCCAAAGACAAAATTTTTATTTTAGATAAATGCTAATAACCTTCCAACTGTGTCTAAATGAATGCTTTCTTCAATGAGAAATCCTGAATGAGATACATAAAGTGCTCAAAATGATTCTTTGTTTTGTTTGAAACAGGGATTGCCATATAGCACAGGCCAGCCTCAGAGTGCTGGCCCTCTTGCTCTTGTCTCTCCCAAGTGTTAGGATTTTATACATGTACCACTCCGCCTGAATCTCTAAATGTTTCTTTTAGAGATGTATTTTATTTAAGTTATGTATACATGGGGATGATGTGTGTCCCTGTGAGTACGGATGCCCTCAGAGTCCAGAACAGTGCATCAGATCTTCGGAACTGGAGCTCCTGGTGTTTGTGAGCCACTGTGTGTGAACAGGGAACTGATCTCAGGTCCTTAGCAGGAGCAGCGAGGGCTCTTAACTGCTGGGCCGCCTCTCCAGCTCCCAGAATTAATTCTTAATGGTACCAACGCCTTACTAGAGATTCAACTGACCGTGTGTTGAAGCAGTATGTCAGGGTCAGCAAGAGAGCTCAGAGGGTAAAGGTGCTTGCCAGCAAGCTGAAGACCTAGGTTCAAATCCCAGGACTCCTGGGGTAGAGAAAGAGAATTGATTCTCAAAAGCTGGGTTCTGACTTCCACATGAATGCCAAAATACGCCCATACCTACATGTGTGTCATACACACATATACATACATACATACTAAATAAGTAAATAAATGTATTTTAGGTATATTGAAAAATCAAGAGTTTAGCAGTTCACATTCTCAATCAATTACTAATCAATTTCTCTCATGTCACAAATGTAAATGAAAATCCTTACTGTACAAAAATGCTTTGGGACTAAAAGCCCCACAATCTGATATGAAGAAAGATTTGTTATTATCTTTTTTTTCCCCTTTGGACTTCTTTGGTAGCTATGCCCTTCTCTCTTTAGTATAACTCATCGGTCACATTAAACTATTTGCTAAAGATGACTGTCCTGTCTTCAGATACCCATTGGAATTATTTAGGGAGCTTAAGAACAAATTGATACTCAGAGATTCTCAATGACAGGGTCTTGCCTTGGAGTTTTTAAATGCTCCTTAGGTAATTTTAATGTGCTATCAACTGGGATTCAATATTCTAAAATAAGCCAAATTAGCAATAATTTCTCGCCACACCATCAAACACTGTCATCAGTACTGTCCCCTGTCCTAGGCTTTATCTTTTGGAGCCACCAATCAGCTTTCAAATAATGACACAGAGACTTAGTTTTGTATGCCCAGTATAGCTTACACATGTTTCTGACTAGGTCTTTTAACTTAAATTAACCTGTTTCTCTTTATCTACCTTTTGCCTCCGGGCTTATTACCTTTCTTTCTTCTGTATATCTTATTTTCACTGCTTCTGTGCGTCTGCTGCCTACGGTCCGTTTGACTTCTTGCCCTCATTCTCTCCTTCTTCCTTTTGTTCCTCTCTCTCTCTCTCTCTCTCTCTCTCTCCCCCTCCCTCTCTGTTCATCTTTTTATTAGAACAATCAGGTGCCTTAGACCGTCAAGGTGAAACAGATGCAACACATCTTTACACAATTAAACACACATCCTCACACGGTTAAACAAATGCACCATAAACCAATGTAACACACCTTTGTCGCATTCCACAGCACAAACAATGTAACACATCTTTGCCCAGTTAAAATAATATTCCACAACAGTCCCCAATATCCTAGCAGTGGTGGGGTTTATGATTACAACGGTGCCAACATAAGCAGCTTCTCACTTTCAACTGAATGTACGTTAGGGCATATAACTACATGTTGTTTGTTTGTACGGTCTCATATAACTCATACTTGCTTCTAACTCCTGACCGCCCCCGCATCCACCTCACAAATACTGGGAAGGCAAGCATTTGCCACTACATCTGGCTTTAGAAAACATAAAATGATACAAACTTACATTCTAAGGGAAAACAGAGGCAATGTTCCACCATATGCCAGACCTTCATGGACGTCCGTGAATAAGGATCTGTGTTGACGATCTGTGTTTACAATCTGTGGCGTTCCCACTATATCCCTCTGAATAGGGATGTAGAGACAGAAGGATGCTACTGTTAATCTCTGTCCAAGGATGCAAAGTTACATCAGTCTGCAAATGAGGTAGACCTTGTTTTCAGACTGTGGAAACTATGGCCTCCAATGTTAACCTTCCCCTCCACATCACTGGCTGTCGCTCTCCGGCCATTCGAAGACCATATATGGCACCACAAAGAAGAACATAAAGAAGGCTTTCCCTGAGGAGAGTGACTCCTTTGGTAAATCGAGTCCATCTTCAGAGTGAGAAGCAGTATGGGCTTCAAGTCTGTCCTGTCCAGTGCTAGTCTCTAGTCACATGTCTCTACTTAAATGAACTGAAATAAAACTGAGAACCTCCGCTCCTGACACACGAATCTTATTTATCACATGCGGTAAGTAGCTTCTCTGGTGGACACGATGGATGACAGATCATGTCCATATTCAGCGAAAATCCCATTGGTTCGTGATTGTTAGTGTTAGTCAACCATCCTACGAAATCTCGAATCCATCAAGGGTCGTTTTATATTTTTTTTTAATGCTGGAGAATGGAGAGCCTTCTCTTATCCAGGCCAGGAGTCCGACTGCCCTGCTAAGCGTAATGCTGTGCACTGAACTGCAAGGGAAATCTCTACCTGATGGTCTTGCTAAAGTCTCTGATTGCCTGGTTGCTTGTCATATGGAAGATGGCTGCGTGGCGAGCAATGGAAGCCACTTGTACGCTCCGGGGCGAAATGTGAACATCCCTTGCGAACTTTTCACACGGTAAACTAAAGTAGGTTGGGTGGTAGTACGATTCTATATTAAGGTGCCACACAAAATTAACTTGCGAGTACTTCGCCAATAATTATTCTAGGAAGAGCATATTTTTAGATAAATCCCCAAGCTTTTGATAAATCAAAAAAAATATGTATTATCAAAGTCATCAACTGACATTTTATATTTAAACTAGGAGACAAAAATCTTCACACTATTGCCGCATCTCCATAAGTGTGCCATCTTAACGTGAAGAGTGTACAATAAGTGACATACATTTCTAGTCATACACTTTATTTAGACATAAAGTCAACACAGAAAGATGAACTTTTCTTGAATTGTGAGATTTTTTTTTTTAAATTCTGTCAGGTATAGTACTACATACTTGTCCCAGTTAGCCAAGAAACTGAGGTAAGAGGGTTTTGTGGGCCCAAGAATTCAAGGATGTCCTGGGTAATACAGCAAGACCCAAGTTCACATATAAATATAAATAATATAAATAATAAGTGTGGGTATGTATATATGTGAATTCTAGAAGGTTTCACAATAATCTTGAGTTCACCTGATTTTTTTTTAAAATAACAAATCCATTCATTTTTTTAAGTCCCCAGAGTCCAAGGCAATGGCTTGGAAATTCTCTGCAAGCAGCCCTAATAAGAACCTACTGATTGCCATCTATTCTTTTCTTTATTATGTAAAGGAGCAAAATGATATCTGTTCATCATATCTAAGAGATTTCCGATAGGGACTTCAGATGAAGTCTCAGAAGTTTGTCATCTGCAAATAGGGAGCTTTTGGTTTCTTCTTTTCCTGTTTGTATTATTTTAATCCTCTCTCCTACTTCATGGTAACAGGCAAGGTTTTAGCTGTTATATTGAGAAAGAGAAGAAAATGTGTGCACCTGTACCTCACTCTGATTTTAGAGGCGATTTTTCTTGTCTTTTTTCATTTATTATGTTGTTAGCTGAAGATTTGTTGATAAACTAAGTCTTATGATGCTGAGACCTGTAACCTAGTCTTTGTTTTTACAGCTTTGATTGTGAGAAGATTTTGAATTCTTCCAAAGGTCCTCCCTGTGTCTATTGAGATGATTGTGTGTTTCTCTACATGTATTTCTCCATGGGCTGATCTATTTGTTGAGTTCTGCATTTTGAACCATCCTTACCTCCCTGGGATGACACCCAGTGATTATGGTGTACACTCTGTTTAATGTGGCATTGCCTTCTGTTCCCAAGGCTCATTAGAAAAACTGGTCTTTAATTTTCATCTGTTCTAGCTATGGTCTCATCTAATACCAAGTCATCTGTGCCGGGTGACGCTGGACTCACGGTGGTTTCAGGACGGCCCTTCTTTTCTGCTTTGTGGACTAGCGTAGGCATCTCTGTCAGCTCTTTAGAAGTTTGTAGAACCCATCGATGAATCCATCCAGTCCTTCGCTTTTCTTTCTCTCGAGGGGTGGGTGCAGAGACTCCTTACCACTGACTGCCTCCTTCCTGTTCTTTATGGAGCTGTTTCAATCCGTACCCTGGGCTTTCCGTCTTTCTCAAATGTAAGTCTTCAAATATTACCTGATGATCCTCTGGAACCTCACTGGTATCTCTTCTTATGTCCTTATTTCATCTATAACTTTATTAATTTAGGATTTCTCTCTCTTTCAGTTGGTTTGGGTACAGGTGTGTTGGTCTTTATTTTTCTGAGAACCAACTCTGTCTTATTAATCCTTCATAAAGTTCTCTTTAGCCTCCATATCATTAGCCTCTGCCCCAATCCTTGTTTCCTTCTGGCTAAAGCATTGAGTCTGGTTTTTTTTTTTGTTTGTTTGTTTTTGTTTTGTTTTGTTTTGTTTTTTCCTGGGCCCTTTTGATGTATTGTTGGAGTATATCTCCTTGATGTTGACAACCAAAGCACTCAGGGCCTCAACTTTTTTTCTCTGAGAACTGTCTTTGCTACATTCTAAGTGTTCCAAAAAAGGTTTTTAAATAATTTTTGAAAGATTATATTTTAGAGTGTGTGTGTGTGTTTTGCTTGCACCATGTGTGTACCTGATGGCTATGGAGAACAGAAGACAGTGCCTTGTTGTTGGGGGTTTTAAGTGGAGTTGGAATTTTCTTTTACTCCAGCCCCATGTTGGAATGCCAAAACGCTGTTGGTTGTTTTACACTTATTACTCGTTTAGGCTCTTTGGGGGTGCCCGCCACCCAGCTCCCAAATAAATCACACATATGGAAGCTTATTATTATTTACAAATGCCAGGCCTTAGCTTGACTTGTTTCTAGCCACTTTTTCTTAAATTATCCCATCTACCTTCTGTAATCTTGCTTACACTCTTACACTCTTACTCGTGGCTGGCTGGGCGACTGGGTGGCTGGGCGGCTGCGGGGCTGCGGGGCTGTGGGGCTGCGGGGCTGCGGGGCTGTGGGGCTGGTCCTTGACCTCCTCCCCCTTTTCCTCATCCCTTCTAATTATTCTCTCTGCCTGGCAGCCCCGCCTCTCCTTTCTCCAGCCTCGTTGTTGGCTGTCCAGCTCTTTATTAGACCATCAGGTGTTTTTAGGCAGGCAAAGAATCATGGCTACCCAGAATTAAACACATCTTTCCATCATTAAGCAAACATCCCAGAGCATGAACAAATGTAAAACACCTTGAAATAATACTTAGTGTCTGATCCCCTGGAGCTGGAATTACAGACAGTTGTGAGCCACCATGTTGGTGTTGAGAATGGAACCCACGTCCTCTGGAGGAGCAACCAGTGCTCTTAACCACTGAGCCATTTCTCTAGGCCTATTCCAAAAGTTCTGATCAGTTGTGATTTTGTTTCCAGTGGATTCTGGGAAACTAACATGCCCTCCTTAATTTCTTCAGGGACCTACTGGTCATTCAAAAGTGTTTTGTTTGTTTGTTTGTTATTTGAGATTGTTTGTTTATTTTTTGAGACAGAGTTTGTTCGTCTTCATAGCTCTGACCACTCTGTAGACCAGGCTGGCCTCACACTCACAGAGACCTTCCTGCCTCTGCCCCCCGAGTGCTGCTGGGATTAAAGGCATGCATCACCACAACTAGCGAGTGTGTATTGTTCAATCTCCATATGTTTCTATAGTTTCCGTGGATCCTCTTGCCAGTGATTTCTAGTTTTGTTCTACTATGATCTAGTAAGATACAAGAAAAAGTGGTCTATCATGAAGGAAGAACCATCAGCTACTGAGAGGATGCATATTTTATAGTCATCGGATGCAATATCCTATAGACAACAGTTAAATCCATTTGATTTTTGACGCAACTTAACTCAGAAGCTCCTTGGTTGATTTTTTTTTTCCCCAAACAACCTACCTATCGTTAAGAGTTGGGAGACGAAGTCACAATGCTCTCTGCCTGGATCTAGCTATCCCTTTATGGCCAGCGTGGCTTTGGCTTGCAGAATTAAATGCACCAATGTTTGCTGCGTACATATTTATATGTATATATGATCACTGTGTGCTCTTGATGGCTTACTTTCTTTAGCAATATGTAATGACACTCTTCATGTCTTCTGTCTGATCTGGCATGAATCCTGCTGTCAGATGTATAAATGCAGCCAGCATTTCCTTGGGGGGTTGCATTTGATTGACCTCCTCGTTCTCAGTCTCTGCATCTGTGACATGCTTTCCGTAGTCAACACACAGTTGGATTTTGTTTTTTAATCTTATCAGCTAGTCATTATTTTTAAGTCGCATTACACATAGAATTTTTTTAATTAACCTAAGTCTGCTGAATCTGCCCGTGATTTTGTGAGTTGTTTTTCGGTTGGTTGGGATGTTATTTGTTCTTTTCTTCCTTACCTATTTGTGTTAGCAGTACACAAATGTTGCTCTCCTAACTCCCCTCTGCCAACCCGTTCATCTCGTGAAATGCAATCTTCAGAGTGCTCTCTTGATGGTGACTGCCTCCTTGTCCGTGGTTAGAACTCTGTTCATGTCATCTGCCATTCTATCTTGGTAGTCCCCAATTAAGTTTAGGCTTGTCTTGAAGGGTCTCTATGTCTCCATTGACTTTTTTTTTAAGTAAAATCTATGATGGATCTAGTAATCTTGGTTCGCGGTGATTTATTTTTAGCTCGACATCTCATTGCACGTTTTCCTAAATTTTAGAATTTCTGCTGAGAGAACTGATGTTATTTGAATAGGTTTGCCTTTATAAAAGAGTTGACATTTTTGTCTTGCATATGTTAATATTTCTCTTAGTTTAGGCACTTGCTTGTACTGTGTCTTTGATCACATATTTTTGGGTTACATGTCTCTTATACTTGCATGTCTATCTCTTTCCTTAGATTAAGGAAATTTTCTGCTTTAATTCTATTGCACTGAATTTGGGCATCTTTAGTTTTTAACTTCAGCTCCCTCTTCTGTCTTCCAGATTGTGGGGTTTCATTTCTTTCCTTTTTTCCAACATTTTATTTTTACTGATTATTTGGGAATTTCATGCACCCTAATCACACTCACTTCCTGGTTGTCCCACGTCCAGCCCCAACCCTGTGACCTCCTCTCCCCTCCCCCGCAGAAAAAGAGAACAGGAGTCCAACTTGTGTACCCATATACTTGCTGGAGCATGGTCAAACCCCGAGTAGCCAAGCCCCTGAAGCAAACTGAGGCCGTCTCCACCTGCGCCCCTGCCAGAAGCCTTGTAAGAGCTCAGCATCCTTGTCACAGTTTCTAAGAGTGCAGACAGGCAGATCCTTGGGTTTAACTAGCCTGGGCTGTATGATGTGTTCCAGAAGGTGAATGGCACGTGGGGAATGACGTGAGGTGGCCTTCTGGTCCCCAGACTCAAGCAAACACGTGTGCGTGTGTGCATATACACATGCAGACTTGCACAGGCATGTGTGTGTCATGAATATACACACACATTTGCACAAGCACATGTGCACGTGTGAATATACACACACATTTGCACAGGCATGTGTGTGCACATAAATATACACACACATGTGCACAAGCACGTTGAGCATGTGAATATACACACACATTTGCACAGGCATGTGTGCACACATGAATATACACGTACACACTTGCACGGGCATGTGTACACACATGGCTATACACATACACACTTGCACAGGCATGTATATGCGTGTGAACATACACATGCACACTTGCACATGCGTGTGTACACACATGACTCTACACATACACACTTGCACAGGCATGTGTAGGTGCATGAAGAAAGTTACTCTGGAGAAAGAAAAACAAACAAAGATCCAATTTCCACTCAGATATATGGATGTGGAAAATCTGCCGCTTGGGTTTATCCTGCAAGCCTGTATTTGATGGACACTGACACAGAGGGTTGCGTTTAAGTGAGGGGCGATGTCCTGCAAGGGCAGATGAAAGCTGTGGTCTCTGGGTGTTGCTCTCGGGTGAACAGTAGTTACCGTGTCCTCCAGAGAGTCACCAAGTTTGACGCTGGAAGGGAAAATAAGAGCTGGGATGAATCTTAGTATCTCTGGACCCGAATATCTGTGGGATGATTGCATCAAGAACCTGAGTGTTATTGAAATGGAGTGTGGGGATGTTGTTCCCCTGCCTGTGGTCTACTTGGATTCTGAACCACACCGGCTGCCCTTTGACCCAGGGGTTGGATCTGTGTCCACAGGTGTCCAATAGCCAGCCCCGTCTCTACACCCTGTTCTAAGGACCTAGGGAATTACAAACATCTCTGGCGTCTTCTTCTGCACATCCTGTTATCTTAACGTTACAAAGGGCAAAGATAACGATCATCTTTCCTTATCAATCCTTCCCTACCTGTAGTCACTGGTTCTCAAGAGTCCCAGCAGGTAGACAAATTATACACTTCGTATTTAGGGATGTCTAGTTAGAAAGAATAGGACCAGCTTGCTAAAGGGCTTTTTTTCTTTTTTTCTGCAAAAAGTCTGTGATAAAGACAATTAATTAGAAAGGGATATCCCATTTCCACTAAAGTTGTGAAGAACTAAGAAGTGTCAAAGAAACAAGAAAAGTAAACATCCCCAGATACCCAAGTACAGACAGCAGGGAGGCCTGGGCTGGAAGGTACACAATAGCTACTCCTGTCCACTCAGTGTGGGAGATGTAGTCTTGTCATGGTGGGCTCTAGACTTGGGGACCTTAAGTTTATAACTATTGTCTTTTCTGGATGTGTGGATGAAGTCTTCGTTCTTAAAGTCTCTATTTGTCTATCCTTAAAATGGTTATTAAAATATTAGCAAGCTCACATTTTTTTTTCACTCTGAAAGCTTAACAAATTAATTCCTATTTCTATCCCTTGTGTATAGAGAGCTCGTTTAAGCCCCAACTATGACTATCTATAAAGTATAACATCTTAAGACTGTTCTCATTTTGACATTCGTCATGGATTTGGGCACTCCCCTCCGCCCCGCTTCCACCTGAAGGTTTGGTAACTCACTAGAATTCCTAAGAGCTCTTGCCCTCACAATCACAGTTTACTAAAGCAAAAACACAGAGTCCAAGGAGAAATGCCCACAGGACAGGATATAGGCAAGATTTCTGGGCCCCTTCCGTTTCCCTCACCGGAGGGCTCATGCACCCTCCTTCCCTCCTCCAGCAACTGTGTGCAGTACTAGACAGCACCGGGGAAGCTCTGTCTGGAGTTCTTCTTAGGACTCAGCCATAGCCACGTTGTTGACTGGATGTAGGAGACCTCAGCCTCTAGAGATCAAGCTGATAAGGCTTGGCTGAAGGTCAGATCCTCCCCACTGTCAATCACCAAGTTATTAACACAGACCTGGCCTGGCCCAAGGTCCCAGGTAAACAACAAACACTCAAGAAAGACATTTCGAGAGCTGAAAGATTGCCTTCCAGGAGCTAAGGGCAGAGGTCAACCTCTTAGGAACAATGTCACCCGTTACTATACATTAGCAATGAGCAGCCCCTTTTTGCTCTTCCTATAAACCCACTAAGATAAATTGCAGAACACTGATCAGTTACTAATTAGCTCCTGTATTACAAATGTTTTAAGCACTTACTATGATCCGTACAATCTACCAGGCACTGAGAATGCAGAGCTCCGTGGGCCAGTGCCTCTCAGGCTAAGGAAGAGATAAGATGTCTAGACAAATAATTAAAGTGGGGCGGGGGGAGGGGGGGTGTTCAGTTTTGTTTGCCGGCATGGGGATAGGATAACTTCTTTGACTCAGGAAAACTGTTATTTATTATTCTAAAAGCTAGATGCTTCAAACTTGAAACAACGGCTCCGGCGGGAATGGCATTATTGATGTGTGAGCGGGGACTAATAGCAAGGCCCTGATGGTTGATAAAGATAGTCCCAGTTTTTCGAAGCTCACCTTGTCACCCTCCGAGGGAATCCCCAGGCTTAATCCTTCGAGGCTTTATGCACCTTTGCTTCCAGAAGTCTCAGGCGTAAAGTGAGGGGGAAAGAAGAGTTTGCTGCATGTTTAAAAGTGATGCTCACATACTATAAGTACTCAATTATTCAGACGGCAGAGCAGCAAGTAAGTATTTTGGGTCTTGCAGGATTGTCTGACTCTAATGTGTTAAAGCAGCCAGCAAAACATGCATCAGTGAATATAAATTGGTCCTGAGAAAATAAAAACTGACTTTCTTGCAAAGCTGCAGCTGGGCGTGTTTGACTATGGACTCTAGCTTGTTGGGTGTTAGTCTAGCTAGGTCATGCATTCTTGTCTCAAGCCTGTTGAGTCACCTGGTGCCGAAACTCTAGAGGATGAGACATTTCCTAATTTAATGCAAACATCTCATTAGCTTAGTCTCGTAGTTTGAATCTGTAGTGTCCTTCACGGGTTAAACACTTAGCCCCCAAATCGTCCCTTTGGAAGGGGTGATGGTTATTGTATCTTAGAAACTTGACCAGATTAACAAGAGCCTAGGGGACGCAAGAAGGGCCCCTGAGGCTTCTCCAGAAAAGACTAAGGGAGGGATGAAACGGCCTGAGCTGAGAACCCAGGCTGAAAGCAAAGAGGGCAGAGTAAGTCCTGGTGAGGATCAATGATGGATCATCTCTCTCTGCTTCCTGACCGCACACACAACGGCAACAGCTGCTACCTTTTGACCCTGCTTTCTTTCTCAGTGGAAATCTGATTTTACTGAGTTGAGCAAAATGCCTTAACAAAAAGAATTAAATTTCTCAGATTATTTTTCCAAGTAGAGATAGTCTACACGAATTAATTCTGGTCAATGAGATATAGAAGTCAACTAGGTATTAAAAACAAAGACACATGGTGGCTCACGGCGGTTCATGACTTTCATCCCATACTCTGGAGGCAGAGGCAGGAGGATCTCTATGAGTACAAGGTCATACTGGTCTATACTGAGTTCCAGTTCAGCCAGAACCCTATGTCTCAAAAGTAAATAAATAAAAATATAAATAAAAACAAATAGACCGTTTTTCCTTTGCTAACAAAAGGCTCAATTCGGCTGTTAGGTCCATGAGCCCTCATACTTCATTTTTCTTGCTAAAAATTCAGATGTTGTTCTTAAAGGTAGAGCAAGGGAGGAAATCAAATATGGTGTAATACCAAACAGAAGAAGCATGGAGGACACTCAGTCCATGCTAATTATCCTAATGACTACAGTGCTTCCTTCCGAACTTCTTTATTTGAAAAACAGAAGACTTCATCACGTAAGCCTCTGTTGGTGGCTTTCTATTAAATGAAGCTGAAGCAACTGAATCAAAAGCCTTCGGAATTGGCCCATTGTTGGTTTTGAAATGCTGTTAGGAGTAAATTATAAAACCATGACTTTGCTCTGTGTGTGTGGACAGCAGGGTTGAGAGCCAAGTAGTGCCAGAGAGGCCACAGCTGTGGTTCTGGTCTTGTTACCCTTCCGCATCTCATTAGCTAAAGTTCCCGGATGCTGAGTGGTTACTGAGAAAGGCATTTCATGATGACAGAGCGTGGGCCCATTAAGGATTCTGGGTGGCTGAATACACTGCCCCTTCAGGCTCTATACATTTACCATAAGAAGTTCGACCAAAACTCAACAGGCAAGCAAGCAGTCAAACAAACAAACCGAAACAAACCGACCAACCAAAAAGAAAAGTTCCTCTCGACTTCCGTTAATTAGCTCAACTCCCCAGAGAGTGTTCCTGCATTTTTTTTTTCTGTTATCTATGTAGTTCTTCAAGTTAATGATTCTACAGAGAAGGGGAAAAAATGTTGTTTTTGCTTTTTAAGTTTTAATTATCCATTCCTGGTTCCCTATGCAGCTTTATAAATAAACTTTTATTGAAACCATGTTTATGATGAGCAACTCTTTAAAAAATTTTTCTCTTAAGAGCTTTTCGTCATTAATATTTCAGTTAATTAAAATTGCATTATGCCTTAATCCTTTGTTAAGGGCCCAACAGAATAAAACAGTTTACAGTACTGTTGTCAGAAGGTTCCTTTGGAATCGGACGGCCAGGCTACATTTGGTGGCTTATTAATGTGAACCCGGTGGGGGGTAAGGCGGAAGACATTTTTTTGTTTGAATGTTTGCAAAAGAGATCACATTTACAAGGGCATTATTTCTTTCCTACTGAATTCCTAAATGTTACTATTAAAAGACAGAATATGCGCAACACAAACATGCGTGTCCCGAGGGACAGTTCAAAAAGAGTTCTAAACGTGGAAAGTTTATGGAGCCATCCAAAGTCAAATTAATATCCCAGAGCCTGGGCACAGACTTGGATTTGGAATGCTTTCCCGGATTAAAAGGGAGTTTGGGTGTGGGGCTGGCTCCATATGGAAAACATGTATAATTTATTTAAAAGACCAAAGTAAAAGTGAATTCACAGTTCAAAATCTGGGTAATGACGCTATAATTAAAGGTCTAGCTTGTTTTGTTTTAAAATTATTGTCTTCAAAGTTTCCGCCCAGCGCCCACGACTATTCAGGGATTCCAAAGCCTGCTTTATTTTTAAATGGGCTTTTCATAGCCCTGCGAGTTTTGTGTCTCTCACTCTCCAATGCAGTCAAAGTCAATATTCTGTACCCTCTTCTCTCCACAGTCCCCTGGGGGAAAATGCTCCTGTCCTTCCTCTCATATTGACACCCCGCTTTAAAGTTACAACCAAAAAAGGTAAAAGAGAAAAAGAAGTAAAGAAATAAGAGACACCGACAAAGTAAACGGGTTTGATCAGCTACCTAAAAAATGAGTCAGAGTGAAAACACTATACCTAATCATTTATTCAGGACATATTTACTGGACCACTTCCAGATGTTGAATGTGATGGGTAGACCCTGGAGATGCAGTCCCTACACCCCAAAGATTTCCAGTCATTGTGCCATACAGGTTCCAAAATGTGTCACCCGTGACCCTCCCTATCATAAGATAAACAGGAGATCTTCAACAGAGTAGATCATCAACTCATCTTCTCCCTACATTTTATTAAATCATAATCAGAAACCTGGAAGCTGTATTCAGGGGAGAAATACAAATTTTTTCCCAACCGCTAAAAGTTCTGCATAGTAGATTCCAATGAATAAATATACATCGGCTTCTTCCAAGACCATAGAGAAATGGTACTAATTATATATTCAATTACAAAGACTAATTTTGAGGTAAAAATACCCAAGATGCAAGAAAGTAAAAAATATTTAAATTATGGTAGTAACTAAATCTTTGTTTCCACATCCTCTCTCTTCTATGTGTATATGTATTATTTAATTACACGTTTAAGTTGCACAACATTTAAGTCTCATAGCATTTTTTTTAATATGTGACAGAAGCTATTCTATTAGACGCCCACTCGAGTAAACTATAGCTTGAAGGGATAATGTATGCATCCATGCTTCTGACATAAATCCAACCAAAGTTTCACTTCAGAGAAACAAAAACATACCTATTATTCTGACACTGCCTTCATGAAATCTGATTTCATTTATTTGATCAAACGCTATAGAGACTATTGCCTCATATATAGCCTAAGCAACAGCTTGGGGGAACGTACTCAAAAGGTGTGGTCAGCTACAAATTGCTGATAATGTTAATCTGACCCGTGTTTAAAGATCAATCTGATAATGTTAGTCTGACCTATGTTTAATGATATGCACAATCATTCTGATAACAAGCCTTAGACTTCAATCCACATATAAGCTTAGTTCGTGGTAATAGTTAATATTGCTTAAGACCAGATCTAGCCTCATGATGGGTCATCAGAGAGTAGGAGGAAGAAGGAGAGGCCAGTGATGTTAAAACCTGTTCTGGGCGTCCTCAAGAGGAAGGCCTTGAGAGTCAATCCTTACACAAAGGCAGTACTCACTCTTCTCTCCGAGATAGATAGCACCGGAGAGACAGTGATTCTGCCTGTGTTAACTGAAGAGCCCCATTCTTGTCCAACAATCAAATCACACTGACCATGGGTAGAAGTTGTCCCCACTTTCTAACTAAACAGAAAGAGCACCACAATTGCTCCAAGGTCTATGATGTCATTTTCTAGAGTTCAGGTTCCATTGTGTGAAGGTAAGAATGACCAAGGGAAGAGAAGGAGAGGAGGAGGTAGAAAGGGGACAGGAAGGAAGACAGGAAGGTAAGGAGGGGAACATACAGTGGGGAGCACAGATAAAGAGAAACCAGGCAGAACCTGGATATTTTTGAAGTGAAGTGGAAGGGACAGGAAAGAAAAGTTAGACACTGTGAACACTGAAGTCCCAGGAAGTTTTAGATGGTAATGAGCGAGAGAAAGTCTTTTCAGAGAAAATGTGCACAGTGTGTATCGGCTTCAAGGAAACTGATGCCGTACGACTGAAATTGCTAGTGCACGTGATTTGAGGCCTTTTACACACCAAGTCTGCTTGTACTGTATCTGAGGCCTTTTACACACCAAGTCTGCTTGTACTGTATCTGAGGCCTTTTACACACCAAGTCTGCTTGTACTCTATCTGAGGCCTTTTACACACCAAGTCTGCTTGTACTGTATCTGATGCCTTCTTTCATGTAAAAATAATCAAACCTAAATCACGTTTAAAGTCAGCTGCAGGTTGGGTTTTTAAAACTATGAAAGGTGGTCTCGTAAGACCTGCCCATCTTTTTTTTTTTTAATTACTATATTTATTGTGGGTGCGCATTTGTCCGTGAGCTCTGGTTCATGTGTGGAGACCAGTGAGAACTTGAAGGAGCTGGTTCTCTCTTTCTCCCGTGCTCTGGGGATCAAATTCTGGCAGTTCAGCCTTCACCCACTTTCTCTCACTGCCCCTTATCATTGTTTTAATTAAACAGAAGTATTCAATCTCAACATTTCACCCTTTATACTGAGAGATCGAACTCCATTTCTGAGCTCAGAAATAAAAGTATTTAATAAGCACACATTGGTAAACTACAACCTTTGACATCTATTAGGTATTGCCGACTTAACTATATCACTGACGGCGTAAAGTATCTGAAAGAAATTTCACTGTAAGCTGAAGACAGTAGAGACCACCGAGGTTAACGTGGTCGACTCTGGTTGGGGAGGGTGCTTCTGAAAGAGAGATTCAATAAGAGTCCAGAGACAATTTCGATGGCCGTTGCGGTTGTGCACAGGAAGTAAATCTAGTCTGAACCGGAAACGTAGGAAGGGGGATGGGGAGAAAAAGTCCGTGTGTGTTAGGCTCTCAGTGTATGGCCACTCCCATCTGAACTGATATATAATTCCTTCTAGAAAAGATGAAGGAGGGGGAGGAGGAAGAGGAGGAGGAAGATGTATAAGATAGAGAGCTATAAGCTTGACCCGTTTGCTCACAGAATGATGCTGAGACTTGACACTTCTGAGACAACGATGACAAGGGTATGAGATCCAGTCTACACCTAAAAGGAAGAAGCCCAGAAACCGACTTAAAAGAAAAAAAATAGTGGAAGAAAGATTTACCCCAAAGACTAAATTTAAAGAGACTGATGATTCCTCAGTGCTGAGGAGGCCAATGCAGCTGAGGTTTCCCTCTGAGGCCAGAGGAGGCAATGGTGAGGACGTCTCAAAGCTGGCCGGCTGTGTGGGTGGCTAACCGAAACACAAGACAGGCTTACACTCTCCTGAGACACACAGACAAGAATGCCCAGTATATACTCAGCATGACTCTCAATTGTTGCTACCACAAGATGTACAGAATTCCTAGTGCAGTGTGTGTGTGTGTGTGTGTGTGTGTGTGTGTGTGTGTGTGTAGCTAGGAATGGAGCCCAGAGTCCCCACGGTAGACAAACACTCTAATGCCGAGCTACAACCTTGGCTTTTAGTAGTTCATTTCAAAGTCTCCCTTTGTATTATAAATTTTATTTCCAGAAGATTCAATTTTATTTCCATTAGGCTTTGTAATTCTAATTTCTCCCGGTCGGTCATTAAAAACACTCAACTCTGCAGAGCTTTCATTCACACTTTTAAGTGGCTACAAAATTAAATATTTTGCCATTGGATTGTCTCTTAGTCTTGTAAAGCTTCATTTACATTACTGTATGCATCTCAGTGTTTCCCCTGCACATATGTGTGCGCTGCACACACGTGCCTGGTGCCTGTGGAAGTCAGAAGATGGTGGCAGATCCCCGGGGAACTGGAGTTACACACGGTTGTGAGCCACCATGTGGATGCTGCGAACTGAACCCGCGGTCTCTGCAAGAACAGACAGCTCTTAACCACTGAACCGTCTCCAGATTGACAGGTTAACCCAATTAACAGAATTGGCTCTGTATTGGAGCTGCTCATGTTATCATCCGTTCATCTTAAAGTGCAGCATGGGAGGGATGTTTCAGAGTTATAAGTAATCTTCCAAACGAATAATAGGAAGTTAGAGAAGTGTGAGAGGAGAAAGCAGGATTCAGATGAACTCTAATCCCATCAAGACTCGCCAAGGGAGAAAGTGAGCAAGTACACCAGAAGGAACTATATTAGTGTATTTGAGGAGTTTTTTAATATTTATTTATATATTTATTCTGTCTGTGTGTATGCCTGCAGGCCAGAAGAGGGCACCAGACCTTATTACAGATGGTTGTGAGCCACCATGTGGTTGCCAAGAATTGAACTCAGGACCTTTGGAAGAGCAGGCAATGCTCTTAACCTCTGAGCCATCTCTCCAGCCCAGCGTATTGAGTTTTAAGAAACATGTATTCCCTTTTATTGCTCTGTGTGTGTGTGTGTGTGTGTGTGTGTGTGTGTGTGTGTATTATGGGAGGGTGTGCATTCCATACCGTGCGTGTGGCAGACACGAGCAACTCTGTGGGGCTGTCTTCTTCCACATGTCCGTGGATTTCAAGGATTGAGCTGAGGTCACCTGTCTTGAGCTCCAAGTACTTTTCCTGACTATATATCATCATGCTAGTCCAAGTGTAGTGTTTGATGTTAGAGTTTTCCTAAGAACAATTCCATCAATGTGTCGCCACTTAGCGAATTTCGGGTTCGCAATTTCAACACTTAGTTTTAAATGCAATACACTGTCATCCCCCAGCTCTTGTCTTTTAATCCAAGTGTAATAATTTGATGTTTGATAGTTGATATTTCAGTAAATGCAGAAATGTGTTTTAAGTACACAAATCTCAACAACTATACCTTTAAGTACACACAGTATTTAACGTTGGTGTCTTTTTCTGGCTTTCTATCTTACGTTTGTTCTCTTAGAGAATTTGTACCTTTGCTTGTGTTAGGCGACATTCAGATTTTGCAGATTGTGAAAGGTGAATTCTGTCCCTGGAGGGAATGAGTCGTCACGCTTGCTGCAGTAATTAGCAAACAAAAAAGAAACAAACAGGAAATGCCGCTTGCTTCTTCTTGATCAACACGCTAACAATTTAACTCTAGCAAAACGTAAAAAGGATAAAATACTGTGGCCAACTGGGTTTGAAACTCAAGAATGCCAGGCTGGTTTAGCATTTTGAAATACCAACCAAGAGGAGCTGAAAGAGATGGCTCCATGATTGGGAGCACTGGGTTCGATTCCCAGCACCCATGGCACAAGTGTGGTACACAGACAAAAGATTGTGCATGTAAAATAAAGATAAACAAGATCACAATAAACAAGTCTCACTGCATCTGCAGAATTAAAGGGAGTGGCCATATGATATCTTATCAAATAAGATATCAAAATCTTATTTTGACAAGAGCTAATGCTGTTGTGTGGTAAAAAGTCTCAGCAGCTGCAGAGGAGAGAAGTGTTCTGTTTCTGATGGAAAGTGTAGGCACAGTGATCAAAACACAATTTACAAGGCAAAAGAATTGGGGGTGCCAACATAGCCATTCGTCACTGTCCCAGTACCAGGGTAAATAAGCCGTTTTCCTGAATCATTCGCTTCAAATACCAACATTAACAGTTACTTAATCCTCTGTAATCTGAGTAATCTGGACCTTCCTCTCACGGTAAGGTCTGCTTCATGAATCATCTTCAACAACTAACATAAACCAAACCCAACAACTCTTCCCTCTTCCAAAAGCCCTGAAGAGCACACTGGCTTTTAAGGGATCCCGGCGAAGGCGCTGGGCATCTGTGTGCAGTGCGAACTGGTCCATCCCTTCTAGGCCTCTTTCCATCTTCTTGGAGCTTGATCTGATCATCTCAAACTCAGCCCCCAAACTACAGCTCTCACTGGCCTTTTAGCTTCACGCCACCATGGTAACCATGTCCTCTTCCGAAGCCTGTAAGGCCAATAAAACAGCTCCCTGGGACTCAGGCATAGGGCCGGCTTCAGATTCTCTACCAACCTGCATGGTCTATGCACCACTTCTAATGCCGTGGGTTTCTGAGGGATTTACTTATTGATCAATAGAGTGACTGAATGAGTGATCCGTTATCTGAGGGCCAGTTCATCTTCACATTTTTTGCTTTCTTAGGTTGGCTAGAATTCATATACTAATATGCCAAAAGTAGAAGTGATTGTGGGTATGTACATAGAAGTCATATAAAGTCAAGTTCTTGACTGAAAGAATTTTAAGTGTTTTGCATTAAGAACGTGATGTCTAGCCAGGTGGTGGTGGCACATGCCTTTGTACCAGCACTCAGAGGCAGAGGCAGGAGGATCTCTGTGAGTTTGAGGCCAGCCTGGTCTACAAAATGAATTCCAGGGGAGCCAGATCTGTTACCCTGAGAAACCCTGTCTCAAAAAACCGAATGGGGTAAAACAAGACTGTGATGTCTAGTATTGGCTATTTTCAATGTTTGTGGTAATAGTTTTCAGGCATGCATGCAGATGACTAATTTACTGCCATTCTAACTTTAAGAAAACAAACCCAGGAGACCGAAACACAGAGCACCCGAACCTGCCGGCCCACTCTGGTAAAGCATTTGTCGTAAGTGGAAGTGTGCTTCTTCCTGCCGTCACCAAGCCACTGGGGACACTGACTTTGAAGGTAAGAAGGACATGGCCGCTCATGGCTCACCATTGTCTGCATTGTTTCACATGTATTAATCCTTCACCGTGACATAAGGTAGAGAGCTGCCAGATACAATGCAGAAGCAGCAAATTCTTTTGTCCTTAAAGGGCTTAAAGCAATGAGGAGCGCGGACACATCAATTGACGGTCACAGTACTGGAGAGAATAGGGTGAGCAGTTGTCTGAGTTATAGGAGTGCCTGAGACATCATCAATGATGGTAAAATACGGTTTTCTTGTGGTTTGTTTTGGTTTGTTGTTTGTTTTGTTATTTGTTTCTGAGACAGGGTCTCTACACATAACCCTGACTGTCCTGAAACTTATTACATAGACCAGGTTGGCCTTGAACTCACACAGATCCTCCTGCCTCTGCCTCCCAAGTGCTGGGATTAAAGGCATGCGCCACCACCACCCTGTGTTAACTCTTACACCTTAAATTAACCCATTTCTTTTAATCTATATATTGCCACGAGGCTCGTGGTTTACTGCTAAGGTTCTCCAATGTCTGCCTCCAATGTCAATATATATTTCCTTTCTTCTTTCCTTCCTTCCTTCCTTCCTTCCTTCCTTCCTTCCTTCCTTCCTTCCTTCTTTCCTTCCTGTTCTCTCTCTGTGTCTCTCTATCTCTCTGTCTCTGTCTCTGTCTCTCTCTCTGTGTACTCATTGTACATGTATCGCTACGGGCCTTTCCACACAAGTATATATCCAAACACTCATTATTTCAGTGAGCACTCAAGAATTTTTGTGGCAAAGAAAATGCCGATTTTTCACATCGAACTCAGTAACTCCTCGAAAGCTTGGGTGGTGGTTTGAAAGAAAATGGCCCCCAAAGGAATGTCATCCTAGCAAGTGTGGCCTTGTTGGAGTCGGTGTGATCTTGTTGGAGGAAGTGTGTCACTGTAGAGGTGGGCTTTGGGGTCTCATATGTGCTTAAACTATGCCGATGAGACAGACCATTTCCTGCGGCCTGTAAGTCAAGATGAAGGTAGGACTCTCAGCTCCTTCTCCAGCACCGTGCCTGCCTGCACACCACCGTGTTGCACCACCATGATGATCAGTAAGCCACCCCAGCTAAATGTTTTTCCCTCAGAAGAGTTGCCATGGTCATGGTGTCTCTTCATGGCAACAGAAACCCTAGCTAAGACAGCTTGTTATTCCTGCTTCAGACAAACCATCCTTTTTTTTTATAACTATGCAGGATATTTAATGAGTGCTTTATTGGAATGATATTTGAATTGCACAGTTGACTGGCCACACATATGACTCCTAAAACTGGTCTTGTTCTGTTTTTTATTTTCAAAATTAAGTACTAAAGTTTAGAATTATAATTATGATTACATCATTTCTTCCTTCTTCTCCCCTCCCTCCAACTTCTCCCATGTCCCCGTTACCTCCCCCTTTCCAGTTCACAGCCTCTTTTTCTGTAGTTGTTTTTTTCACATATACACACACTCGGACACACTAACAGCTGAGTCCAGCTAGTGTTGCTCGTATGTGTGTATTTTTACAACTGACAGCCTGGTTTTAGATGACCAATTGGGGGGCTCAATCCTAAGAAAAATTAGTTATTTCTCTCTCAGCACTAATCACTTGCCGATCTAGTGGTGGGGTCCTGTGAGTTTTCTGATTTCCATGTTAGCGTGTCCACTGACGTTTTCCTTGTTCGAGGTCTTGTTTAGGCAGCCATGTGGTCGACATTTTATGGCTGTGGCTTCCCTGTCATTTCTAGGAGATATGCCCTCACAGCAGATTTCCACATCCTTTGGTCTTCCGGTCTTTCTTCCGCATCGTCCCCAGATGTGATGCTGGGTATGACGCAGGAGGGGTTAAATCAGGCAGACACAGAAGGGCTGGACTGATAAACAGGCTGCTGGCCCAAGCCTGGAGGCTGGAATCACAGACGCAGGGCTGTGGGACAGGCCTTGATCTGAGGGCTGGGGAGAATGTGGACAGGACAGAATCAGAAGACTTACACAGTCTGGCCAAGATGGGTGGGCCAGGCCACACTTAGGTATGGCATAGGTGGAGATGAAGTGGGGTGGCTTTTGTGGTGCTTTTTGAACTTGGATGTTTGACAGCCTGTTAAGTGGAAACTCTTACCACAAAGTTACAGAAGGTTGCGAGACATCATGTTGGGACAAGGAGCTGAACCCAGGTCCTCTTCAAGAGCAACCAGGGTTTTGAACCTTTGAGTCATCTCTACAGCCCTTGTGGGATGTCTCTTAATATCATTTTCTTCTGGGCTATTGGCAGTCCTCTGACTGATTCATAGGAGATATAAATACAGGGGCTCTTACTTTCCCCTCCAGATAAAGAAGGACAAGTTCTATGTGTGTGCTCAGGAAGCAGACTGTGGGATAGGATGCCTCAGAAAGCAAAAGCTAATAGGAACTGGGGGGGGGGGGGGACACTACATATTCCTCTCCCTTTCTCTCTCCTTCTTGCTCTTGTGACCTCAGAGGTACAGATGTGGCACAAATTCACACTCCACTGATCTCACTCAGCACTGTGAAGACTGCCCTGTACCAGAAATCCATTTTGAAAGCAAGACAGAGGTGTGTTTTTCATCTTGCACAAGGCTTTTCACATCAGAGAGCATAACGGCCAAAACCCAGCAGCAGAAACATCGCGAGCTTCCTACACTCATTCCCCAGGTGCCCCTCCCTCCCCGGTACCCAGCACCCGTCGAGGGCCCTGCACACAGGAGCGTGGCTTAGAAATCTCTTCCAGCACAATTGAAGCCTGGCTCTTATCCACAAAGCAAGCAATCCTGTCCTCCAATCATAGAACTCTTATGCTGAACGGGAGGAGGTGTGGAGTGTCAACAGAGATAGACAGGACTCTTGTGTGTGCAGTGTTCTTCAATGGCAGCTCTCAGCCATGCCTCTATCTCCCAGGCCTCAAGTAAAGTGCTATGGACTTGAAGTCTAGGAGGGTAATTAAATATGAAGCTCCTCTGTTTCTTTTCGAGTGGACGGTGAGTGCTAAGTCAATGTAGACATCTTACGATGTTTTTCCACCCGAGAGCCATCTACCTCGGTGAGGACTTCCAAGATGCTGGTGGTTCTCCACCCCTGCCCTCTGGCTGAAGTGGGTAACTTGAAGACTTCTGCAGATTCCCCAGCGTGAGCAGGGGCAGTTGCTGTCTGAACGGCATTCTGTCAGCTCAATGGCTGAATGAACGTGTCTTGTCTGTCAGAAGACAAGTATGACACAGCCTGTTCAGGCTGTCCTGGAGTTTGCCATGTTTCTCAAGCTGGCTTGTTACTCACAGTTCTCCTGCTTCTGCCTCCCAAATACTGAGGTGATAATCAGTTAGTAGAATATGGCAATAAGTTGGGTGCCGATGGGGCATGCTTCTCGGGAAGTAGAGTCAGGTGAAAATCTCTGTGAGTTCAAAGCCAGCCTGGTCTGGTCTACAAAGTGAATTCCAGGATATTCAGGGCAGTTACACAGAGAAAACTTGTCTCAGAAGTGTGTGTGTGTGTGTGTGTGTGTGTGTGTGTGTGTGTGGAGAGAGAGAGAGAGAGAGAGAGAGAGAGAGAGAGAGAGAGAGAGAGAGAGAGAGAGAGAGAAAGTGCATTTGAGAGAGTGTGTGTGTGTGCATATGCGTGTGTGTATGTATGTGTGTGTATGTGTGCAAAGACAAAGGTTCTTCGGAATCCCTTTCTGCACATACTAATAATCTCATTGCTCATGTCTTGGATAGTTTTAAAGACACAGGAATAAGCCTGGAGAGATGGCTCAGGACTTAAGAGAACTGACTACTTTTCCGGAGGATTCAGATCCATTTCCCAGCAACCATATGGTGACTTACAATCGGTAACTTCAGTTCTAGGAGATCTATTGCCCTTTTCTGGCCTCAGGGGTACCAGCCCCACATGTGGCCCACAGACACGCATTGTGGTGGTTGAAGTGCTTGGTTTCCAGTTAGTGGAACTATTTGGGAAGGATTAGGAAGTGTGGCCTCATTGGAGGAACCTCCTCTCTAGAACCCACCCCATGCTGTCTGTTGCACACAGCCACCAGGAAGGCCTTGCTGAATATTCCATCATTCTCCTCCAATCACTCCCTCAACCCTCAGAGACCCCGAGGTCCTTACTGCAGCCCTCAGGCCCAGCTGCACTCCTGCCTCACCCCCTAACACTCTGTGTGCTCTTGACTCTCTCTAGACTCACCTGCCCACCCCTCTCCAGACACCCTCGTTTCTGCCAGACGCCAGCTGCTTCTTCACCTTGTCCCCCCCCCAACCCCTACTCCTGCCTCTAGACACCCACTTGCTGTGACCTCTGTCCAAAGATCACTTTCTCAGGGTAGCCCTCCCCCGACTGTGACTAGCATATGCAAAACAGCAACAATTTGCAACTTCTAGGTTTGTTTGTCGTCATTGTGCCTCCAGTTCCCTTATTAAATTTTTTTTTTTGCATTTTTAAAAAGCAACTGACGTTAAGTTAAATATTTCTATGTCTTTGGTTTTTTCTTCTCTTCTCGAAGGCACTCCCAAGGGCTTAGGCTATAGTTCAGCTCGTGGAATGATTGTCTAGCACGTACAAAGTCCTGGCTTCAATCCCCACCACCACATATACTGAGTATGAAGAGTAGGGTTTGGAATCCCAGCGCTCAGAAGGTCTCTGGAACAAAACCCTTCATGGGGCTCTATGTCTGTCTCAAAATTAGATTCTTCATAGTCCACTACGTCAGACCTGCTCAGAGATGCCAAGTCCCAAGGAAAAGAAACTTCAGGTCACACCAGACCCACCCAATGAATATGTCATATGCTCGGGTTTTTGGGCATTATTTGTGTGTAATTTTTTTAAAAAAAAATGAAACTAGCTGGACAGTGGTGTCACATGTCTTTGGTCCTAGCATGGGAGGCAGAAGCAGGCAGATCTCTGTGAGTTCGAGGCCAGCTTGGTCTACAGATCGAGTTCCAGGACAGCCAGGGCTATTACACAGAGATACTCTATGTCAGGAAGAAAATAAAAAACAACAACAACAAAAATAATCCATTAGTACTTCCCCGTTATAAAAAAGACAAATTAAACAAAACATACGGAGTAAACTTGAACGGCTCCTTTCATGTCCTCTCCTTGGAAGATTAAAAGTCCACTTCCAAAAAGTAAGATGCCTCTCTTCAGCCAGGCGGTGGTGGTAGCACACACCTTTAATCCTAGCATTCTGGAGGTAGAGACAGGCAGATCTTTGCGAGTTCAAGGCCAGCCTGGTCTACAAAGAGAGTTCCAGGACACCGAGAAACTCTGTCTCAAAAAGAAAAAAAAAAAAAAAAGTTGGGTGATGGTTGGTGGCGCACCCCTTTAATCCCAGCACTTGGGAGGCAGAGGCAGGCGGATCTCTGTGAGTTCAAGGCCAGCCTGGTCTATAGAGCAAGTTTCAGGACAGCCAGGGCTAAACAGAGAAACCCTGTCTCAAAAAATTAAAGAAAAATTGCTTCTCTTCAATCCTTTATTCTGTGCAATTACCCATGCGTATAATATGTTTATAGAATATGTATGATATTTTCGAATAAAAAAATATGGCCTTTTATGTGATTAACTTGGGCTCATATTATTTTGAAACTTATATGTTGTTGGCTGTTTTTACTCTTTACTCTTTGAGCTTTTTTGGACTTTTGGGGGAGGCCTACCTCCCAGCTCCCAAATAAATCACACACTGAAGCTTATTCTTGGTTTTGAATGCCCAGCCTTAGCTTTGCAAATATCTTGCCAGCTTTTCTTAAATCCTCCCGACCACCTTTTGCCTCAGGGTTTTTTTTCCTTTTCTTCTGTATATCTTTTTTTATTTTTATTATTTATTTATTTATTATGTATACAATATTCTGTCTGTGTGTATGCCTGCAGGCCAGAAGAGGGCACCAGACCCCATTACAGATGGTTGTGAGCCACCATGTGGTTGCTGGGAATTGAACTCAGGACCTCTGGAAGAGCAGACAATGCTCTTAACCTCTGAGCCATCTCTCCAGCCCCTCTTCTGTATGTCTTGCTTTCACTCTTTCTCCATGGCTTGCTGTGTAGCTGGGTGGCTGGCCCCTGACGTCCTCCCCTCCTTGCTCCTTCTTCTCTTCCAGATTTCTCCTTCCTGCCTGCCAGCCAGCCCTGCCTATCCTGGCTCCTGCCTCACTATTGGCCGTTCAGCTCTTTATTAGGACCATCAGGTGTTTTAGACAGGTGAAGAATCACAGCTTCACAGAGTTAAACAAACGCAGCATAAACAAAAGTCACACACCTGAAAATAATCTTCCCCAACTCTTATTACACCCCACAGTCTTTCTTCACAGGTTTTCACTTCAGTAAATGAAAATCTTTTATAGCGACTGAATGATAGTAGTATAGAGAGGTTTTCTGTTAAACTGTCCGCTACCCTCCGAGGGGTACTCGGGTGTTTCTGAGTTTCTATGGTGGGCATCTTTGTGTCCCTGTTTTTGTATGTGTTATGCGTGCTTCTCTGCAGCACCCTAGGAGAGGCAATGAGTGGGCAGATCTTCTTGCTTTCTCTTTGAATTTCGCTACAGGCTGTGAGTTTCCTCTTGTTTCTCCTTAGATACTTCTAAGGGCTAGTCCACTATGTGAAGATGTCTGCCACTGCAAAGTTAGTGATTTCCTAACAGAATCCATACCCCAGTGACTATCAACCCAGCAATATGCCTGGCAGCCCCTCTGATGGTTGTGCTGGATCCTAGGAAGGACGGAGTATGTGACCCGGTCACAAGGGTAATCCTTCAGGCTTTTAAAGCTAGTTGGGAGTCTCTCCAAAACTCTGAGATATGAAAACTGGTTTACTTCAGTACATGAAGACAAAGCTAGAATGCCAAAGCCAATGTTCATTATTTATTTTTAATTGTTAACTTTTATTTACGTGAATGTGTCTCTTTGTAAGTGTTTGCTACACGTGTGTGTGTGCCCCTGGAGTCCAGAAGAGGGTGTTAGCTTTCCTGGGGGTGGAGTTACAGGCTATTGTGGATTAGCCAACCCAAATGCTGCACCACAGACTAGGATTCTCTATGCACTCAGTACATGCTCTGAGCATTCTCTCCAGTCCCAGACCCTTTATCACCTTCTATGGCACAACACTAAGCTAACATCGCTGATAAGAGGTTTGCTGGTCACAATGTTTCGCTTTTAAGGAGCGCTGGCTGGATCCTCCTTAAGTCTTTGTCTGAGTCTCTCTGCTATCTCAGTTTAGGGAGCAACCCTAACATCTTGGGTTTTCGTTCCCACAATCAAGGGACATTGACCTAGAAAATAATTCAGAAGCTGGAGCGTCTGAGGAGAATCCTGTCTGCTCTTGCTGTGAGGCCCAATTCCACTAGAACGCAAGTGGAGGACTTGACTCTTTTGCCCAGTAGGGTGCAGTATTGAGAGGAGAATTACCCTTGGCCAGTGGAGACCATTAGGAAGAAACTTGGCAAGGTTTTTCCATCAGCTCACCAGCCACTGTCTGCCTTCCTAGGAACTCTGTGAGTTCGAGGCCAGCCTGGTCTACAAGAGCTAGTTCCAGGACAGGCACCAAAGCTACGGAGTAAACCCTGCCTGGAAAAACAAAGCAACAAACAAACAAACAAACAAAAAACAAAAGCAAAAACAAGGCAGGAGGAAGCAGCTCCTGGCTCTGCTCCTTGTTTGCCTCCAGGACTTCATTGCCAGCAGGGAGGTAATGCTTACTATTCTTTATGCTTAGTATCATATTTCAGCAGTGCTTTGGGCTGAACCATCACTGCAGAGTAAACCGAAGCCTAATCAACACGGGTTCACTTATTTATAACTCCAAGAGATCCTCATTGTGTGTTGCTTGAACACTGAGCAGTAGGATTGCGTCAAGACTTTTCTATGTAAATATTACGTTGTACATCAAACATTTTCTTCTTCATCCCCCACTCTTCTTCCCTTTCTCACCTCCCTGGGTCCCCTCTGTCCGATAGTTTCACGTCCATGGGATGTCAGACATCCATACGTGGATCATTGAAATCGGGAGCCATGTATGAAAGGACACCTGATATTTGTCTTTCTGAGACTGGCTTTACTTTCTAAGTATGAGTCTTTCCAGTTGTATTTATTTTTGTGGAAACTACAGAGCTTCCGTCTGGCTTGTGATGGAATCCCCCCCTGCTGTGTGCACACCCCACTTCTTGCTTGTGATGGAATCCCCCCACTGTGTGCACACACCCCACTTCTTCCTTGTGATGGAATCCTTCCATTGTGTGCACACACCCACTTTAAAATCCTTTGTTCTGCAACACCAAAGTTGGTCCTACAGCTCAGCTCTTGTGAACAGTGAATGCTACGGTAAATATGGATGGTGAAGCATCTCTGTGATATGTTGGCTTCAACGTGGCAACATAATTCTCTTTTTCAAAGAAGATTGTCATTCTCCGGAGACTGTTCCAGAACCCAGGCCAGGTTGCTGTGTCCCAGGTCTCTCTGTAATGAGAACTGCGTGGGCTGCTTTATGGGTTGACCTGGCTAAGGCATGTTTGTTAGTTTTTCATAGGTCTAGGCTGATGGTTTTGCAGTTTGCAACATGACCTATGGTGTTGGGAAGTTTGCGTGGGCTCACAGCCTGAGTGCATTCCTAAGAGGGCAAGTGTGCCTTTGGCCACTGGGGCCACGAAGCCTTACAGCCTCCCCTGTGTGAGCATTGTTGGTGGTCTTCTCTTTGTCCAACTTGGGGCTCTGCCTGCACCCTTAATTTGACCACTTCCCACCCTTCTTCCACAAAAAATACTTTATCACACACACAGAGGAATACATACGTATATGTGTATATGTATTTATATGTGTATATACACACATATATATGTAAGTATGTATTCAAGATCAAGATCTGAAGACCCCAATCTTTTCCTTGGTCAGGCAATAGAGGCTGAAATTGTGGTTGTCACCCTAGAGAGCCCCTACCATGTATACCCAGCAAGTCATCACAGGCAGAAACAGAGTCACCCGCGGGTTTCAATGTCTGAAATGTCCCCAGTGATTATGTGAAATAAAGGCTATGTCTGCCTATCTGAAATAAGACTGTGCGGGGAGAAGGAAATCTCAACGGACTTCTGCTCTTGGCTGAGATCGTATAAACTTGCCAGTTGTGACATTGGCCTATGGAGGTAAGGAAGTCCTAGGTCACAGCTTCAGGGCTCTCATGTCCGGCAACCTGTGTGGCAGTTCATGCTTCCTGAATTAAGTGTCTGAGGTAGTTGCCTGCACTCACTCCATCCTTCACTCAATGGAAAGACTTGTCCCTACTCGGGAAGAAGGAGCTAGGCTTACCCTTTGACCTGAGGATTCTGGCGACGGTTTCCCATCTGTCCAGTTCACCAGCCACCACCTGCCCTCAACTTGACATGAAACTCCCGTCAATTACACATTGTGGGGTTTAAACCACTGGTCCCACTTAGGTGTAGCTTCTTCTCAGCAGGCAGCAAGGTTGATGAATGCAAAGTTGAAAACAGCTAATCAAAACTGCACCTGGGGGGCTGGAAAGACGAATCAGCTGTTAAGAGGAATTGACTGCTCTTTCAGAGGTCCCAAGTCCGATTCCCAGCACCCATGATGGCTCACAACCATCTGGCACAGTAGTCCCCAGGGGATCCAATGCCCTTTTCTGATGTGTGGATGTACAGGCAGACAAAACACCCATCTACATCAAACACAGAAATAATAAATAGTTTCTTAACTATTAGAAGAAAAAGGACCAGTCAAAAATGCATTTACGGGGCTGGAGAGATGGCTCAGTGCTTAACGTGCATTTTGTTCTTGCCGAGGACCTGAATTCAGTTCTCAGTACCCATGCTAGATGTAACTTCAGCTCTCAGAAGACTGGGCACCTCTGGGCTACAGGGGCACAGGCAACCCCCTGCACCTCTCTCTGCTCGCGCGCGCGTGCACACACACACACACACACACACACACACAGAGTTTTGAAAACAATTAAAATCTTTTGTAAAAATGCGTTTAGCATTCCCAACCACCCGACTTCACAACTTAGTGCCCCTTGGTAAAGATGGTTTTCCCTTGTGATTGCACGGCTGACTGTTAGCTGCAGCTCCCCGTGGCTGCCCAGCTTCAGAACTGGATAGTGTGTCTCTGGCCTGGGGCAAGCTGACAGTTCCCCGTGTGGGATATGGTTTCTACTGAGCGCACATCACCCTTGCACCGTGATCATGTAAATCAATCACAAGTCAGGGCAGAGTGAGCTGGAGGCTGTCTGTATGTCGGTTACTCAAAGGAGGGGGAGGAAGCGATGTATGTGCCGAGTGTGCCAGCGTGAGTGTGCACAGCGTGCAGTGTCTGTGAAAGAGGACTCTTCTCTCATGACCGCTGAAGACAGGCGGTTTCTATCAGGTCATGGCACCGGTGCTTCTGGAGCCTGGGAAAGTTGGCTTTGCGGATAAAGGCTGGCGAACAGCGGTGACTCATTCTCGTGCCACGCTGTCAAATCTAGCAGCCACTGGCCACACAAGGCTCGCCAACTCTGGAATTTGACTAGTCCAGACTGCTGAAAATATAACAAGCTTGGCTTTTTTTTTTCTTTTTTCAAAGATTCGGTGTGGGAACGAGAAAGAAAGATAAGAGAATTTGTTGGCAGCTTTCATATCGATTGCTTATAGAATAAATAAAATACACAATGATTTTGTTTGTTTATTTATTTATTACCCTCTATTTTTTTTTCATTTTTGAGACAAGGTCTCATGTATCCAAGGATGGTCTCATTCGTTAAGTGTCCAAGAATGACCTTGAGTTGGTGAGTTTGCAAATGTTTCCAATCCCTGGTTTGACAGAATTACAGGTATGTGCCACCACACCTGGTTTATGGGGTACTGGGGATCAAACCCAGGATTTTGGGCACTTACCTATTTTTAAAAGGTGGTCGGTCCCTCCAACATCTGAGTTTACATGGGTGGCATATTTATATTGGACAGCAATAGCTGATATGACTTAGAAGAGAGACCCCACCCTAGAGGGCGCTGAAGTCCAATGAATGAACAGAGGTGCCTGAGGAATGTAGACCGACCTGGAGAAAAGAGTCACCTTATCACAGGGCCTGTCAAGACCAGGACCCCCTGTCTGATGGATTCTCTTCTCTGACCTCCGGCCCTACAGAACCGGAGTGGGGTGAGGGCTTATATTCACGGCTCTGGTTTGGGATTCAAATGCGAGTAAGTAGCTCTTCCCTTCCTGATCCCCTGTGTGGAATCTACTTTGTAACTCACAAGATGCTTGATGTGAATCTGATGCTTCAGTAAGCTGGAGAGGGCCACTAATTCTATTATTCCCTTGGCACAGAAATGTCAATCTCAGCGTGGTGATGGGCGGATGCCTGTAGTGCTAAGCACTTGGGGAAGACAGAGGGGAAAGATGGGAGGATCGGGAGTTCAAGGCCAGCTTGGGCTACGCAGTGAGTTTGAGACCAGCCTGGGCTCCTTGAAATCGTGTCTTATGCACACGCAAATTTTTTTTTCTGGGCAATACGTTTTGCGCGTAAGAGCTTGTTTTATTGTTTTCCTGGGCTGACAGGAGATCGACACCGACACTGGTGTCGCTCAGGAATAACCGCATTTTGCATAATAGTTTACAGTTTTCCGTGCCCTTTTCAACAGATTGCCACTTTTAATTGTCACAACATCTTGCGAGGCGGGCGAGGCATGTATAGATTTTTTTTTTCATCCATATGTTATAGCTAAGAAACCGAAAGGAAAAAAAAAAAGGCTGCCTTGACCAGCATTTGAAAGCTGTTTAACTGACAGAACTGGACGTGGGTGGGGGGAATCTGATTAGATAGGTCGGCTGTTTGTCTTTGGTGTCTTTTCCTTGTACACAGAGGGGCGCAGAGATGGGACCTGCTGGTGAGTGGCTTACAGCTTCCCTAATTCGAGCAAGCCTGACCCCTTAAAGATTAGGAAAGGAAGGGTCACAGACTTCAATATTTGGAAAGATGCCATCTGGGAATCCGGGAAAGGCCCTAGTTGGATCATTGCTTCCCATTCTGTGGGAATGCCTTTGAAGTCCTTGTCTCTCCTGAACTCCTTCAGGGGCCTCCCTGGGAGCCCCCCGGAAGGCTCTGAGTGACAGACACCCTCAGAGGATTCTGGGGCCAACTCCAGGGTGAGGCAGAGCTAATGCTGTCAGCTTTTTTTAAAAAACGGGCCATTGGTGGGGGAGGAAACCTTGCAAAAGAATGGTTATACAAGGGGCTGGAGAGATGGCTCAGTGGTTAAGAGCATTGAATGCTCTTCCAGAGGACCAGAGTTCAATTCCCAGCACCTACATGGCAGCTCACAACTGTCTGTAACTCCAGATCCAGGGGGCCTATACCCTCATACAGACATATATGAAGGCAAATGTGTATTAAATAAATAAAACTTTTAAAAAAGAATGGTTATACAAACTGAGACACTGCTGTAATCCCAGCAGTCTGGGAAGCTGAGACAGGAGGATGCTGCAACTTTCAGAGCAACCTGAGCTACCCATCAAGTTCAAAGACCGTCTGAGCTGCACAGAATGGCGCTGTTGGATCTTGAGAGTTTTCTATCATGGTTGATGATGGTGATGATGATGATGGTGATGATGATGATGGTGATGGAGGCGATAGTGGGATGTGGTCTGGAAGCGTTAGAGAATCTGAAGCAAGTTTCTACCTTCAGATTAAATTAAGGCTGTTAGTCTTCAGATGTCAGCCAAGAATAAGTGAGAAGCATGAAACAGGAGCTGGCCTTGGCCACGCTTGCCTGTGTTTGGAGATCGCCACGTCCACTGGCACACGTATGATGGCGAAGTAGGTTCAGCCTCTTGTCATCTAGAGCATAGCAAGCAATTGCACAACCCAACTTAAATTCCATTTTCCGTCAGAGTGACAGAGTTACAGCTGACTCAGGAGAGAGTTCTATAAGGAAAACAGGATTCAGAAATGACAGTGGTCAACGGTCACATCAGTGGTACTTACTGACTTAAGAAATAAAAAGCAGCCCAACCTAATGGTCAAGAATATTAGTTCATCTGGGCCTTAATCTCAGGAGGCTGAAGCAGGAAGATCACAGGTTCGAAGCTCACCTGAGGGGGAGAGTAAATTCAAGGTCGGTGTCTGCAACTTAGTGAGACCCCATCTCAAAGAGGGAGCGGAAAGTGTATGTGAACCAGACCTGGTAGATGGCGGTAAAGAAATGGTGTGTTTTGGAGACTGCGAGGCAATTGCATGTGTGAGTGTTCACCAGTTGTGATCGTGGGCACCAGACCTGTGCAGTCTCAAGACAGAACCAATCACAGGGGGGAGGGGAGGAGCTGGACGTAAGATATCCGCAATTGGTAGCTGCCGGAGGAGGGAAAGTCAGTTTTCTCTAAGAGTGTAGCCCCTGTTAAGTCAGCCAAACTCCAGAGGATAATAGTATATGGATATTATTATATAATAATAAGAAGAATATATGGATAGTGTAAGTTTGACTCGATGAGTGTGAAAAAAGGAGAGACAAAGAGAGAACACAAAGTTTGGTAGGTCTGGAAGGAGGAATGGACCCGGGAGGAGATAAGGGGTATGAAAATGATCAAAACATGTTACACAAAACTCCCAAAGGCAATATCTGTGTGTAATTGTGTGTGTGTGTGTGTGTGTGTGTGTGTGTGTGTGTGTGTAATATATGCTGTATGTATTTATAAACTGGGGGAAGGTAAACAAAGAGGCTGGTGACGTGACTGGCAGCTGCATACTTGCTGAGCATGTGTGTATGAGACTCCAGGTATGACCCCAGTGTCATAAAAGAGAAAATAAAAGCAAAGACTTGGCTGCAGAATCGTATCTGGCTCAAATGGGAGCTCCAGCAAATATAGGTTCTATGATATTTAATAAGTTATTTATCTTTCCTTTAAAAAATTGTTTTCTCGACTGTGATAGAGGAATAAAATGTTTCTTCAGTTGAAGGTTGGTGTGTTGCGTGGAATGTAATAGCAGTGAGAAGCTTGGGTATAAAAAACGTCATTCGATAAATGACACTATCAGAACTCAGCTTTGTGTGTGTGTACATGTGTGTGTGCGTGCACATGCACACACACATACTTGTATGCAGAGATCAGAAAATAACTTTTGGGAATCAGATTTCCACCCCCACCATGGAATCCAGGATCAGACTCTGGTCCCCAAGCTTGTGCAGCAAGAGCCACACTCACTGATCCAGTGGTGCCCATTCTATTCGAAGGCTTTGAGACAGAGGTCAATGGAACCAGCTAAGTCTAACTGAGTCTCGGCCACCTTCCAGATCAAGTCAGTTCATAACCTCGGGTCCCTTCAGTTCTTCTGCTTCTCTATCATTTTGGTGGCGTGTCTCTGTCCTATACTTTGGGAAATAAACTTTCGCCAACTGTCTGCCTTGTCTTCTAGTCTTCTCAGTGAGTTCCCGGTTCTTCAAGGACAAGCACATAACTCTGAAAGCCCTCTGGCAGGGTTCTAAACACATAATAGGTCACCTGTTGGTTTTGTTTCGAGCCCTTCATTCACAACATCTACAGCTGAGTTAGTGCGTGTCTTCCCTCCTACGGATATTTATAGAAGGTGTCCACAGGCATGAGGGTCATGAACTCCGGGGCTACGGAGGCCTGAGGGGTCCACAGCAAGTTGGCGGGCGGGGTGGCCTTGGAAAATATCAGCGTGCCTAGTGTGCCAGCCAGCAGCTCTCTCTGAACGTGTCACCTGTCACAAGTACCTGCTCCGCTGGGTTGAGCTGGCATCCTTAGGAGGCTGGGAGCTTCTCTGTCTTCCCCAGACTCCCTCCTCCGTGGCTGTGAGGCTCTGTTCATCTGCCTCATTTTCACCAGCACTGGGGGTGCCCTCCTGTCTCCAAGAATCAGCCCCTCCTCACCTGCTGGAAAGTCTCCCTTTGTGGATGCAGCTCTTTGACAGTGGACATTGCAAAACATGAACTGTGCCCTTGCGCACAGGATTAAAAATATCTACTTACTCTCTCTTCTGTTTATTTAATTTTTGTCTGTTGTCTGTGTGGTCAAGCACGATAGGGTCCCCCAATAGTTGCGCTTGATGCAAACTCGAGAGGGATGTTGCGTTTTGTTTTTTAATGTGCTTGAGTTACTCCCTGGCTCGCAGCAGCATGTCACCATCACTAAGTGGTGCCTAACCATCTATTGGCTGTCCTTGCTGGACTGGTGACAGACCCTGACAGAGAGAAAGAGCAGGTGGCTCTCATACTGATTAAGTCTCATTCCCCATTCACGCTGTGTGACTTTCTGTTAATTATCGACCTCTCTGAACTCACTTTTGAAAGCGAAGTGGAGAAGACAGAACTTTCCTTATAGTATCCTTGTGAGGACTCCACGAGATAGAGCAAGCAAGATACTCAGTGCCATTAGGGGCTGTTTGTTTCCGCCCTCTCAGGACTCCTTAAGGCAGAAAGCAGCTGAGCAATAAGGCAAGTGGACGGTAGCCCAGGGTTTGCTGCCTAGGAGCAGATCGGTGACCCCACATCCAAGGCCCTGATATCACCAGCAACCTGAGCCCCTTTGAACTCAGTGTGAAGACTGCCAGTAGGAGCCACCTACTTCCCTTTTGGACAATATCCACAGTAGAAAAACAAAACAAAACAAAACGCACTCTGAGGTAGAGAGGGCAAGAGCGAGAGTTGTTGCCTGCCTCAGACTCCAGGGTGATTTCATTGCAACTTAAATCACCTCAAGTGCCTGGGCTTCAAGTTGAAGTCTTCTCTGAGGCTGCTCAGGAGTATTGATTGGGAGAAAGCCATTGATTTGTGTCAGGTTTGTCAGAGCCAATGCAAGGCCAGGTCATCACGGTTTGATTGTCTGAGTATTTTAAAGGGATGCAAATACCTAGGCAGAGCTCACAGAGGACACAAGGGTGAACCAAAAAGAAAGCCAGACAGAGGGGTCAGTCGGGTGCCGAGACGGGTGCCCCACTGAATAAGCTGCCTTTCCATCAAAGGCAGCGGTGGGCCCAGTGGATCCAGACCCAACTCAGAGGGTGGTAGACTCAGGACTGCTCAGAAAAGAAGGAAACAAGGAGAGAAGCATTAGCATCTTTTGCCGTCACTAAGGCCACTTCTGCCCTAGTTGAAACCTGGAGCTAGGCCTTTGAGGCAGCCCGGCCTGGAGTTGTGTGCCTGTGGATCCTCTTGGTTTCTGCTTTCGGTCTTTCCCTGAGGAAGAAGGCCTCCCTCCCTCTACCCTAGGCCTGCCCCTGTCCTGGGGTGACTAGCGTCCTCAGAGTGGCCAAAGACCTCAGGCAGGAATCGATCTCACCACTGTGAGGGCAGAGTGGGTCTTTGTAAATCAGACCTTTGGGGACCACGACCCAGGCTGGGAAGTGTAGCTTCTGTCTTTTATAAAACCAGACAGATCGCTACAGACAGGGGGAACGGCGCTGCTTCATTTCTTTTGTCTTATTGGACGGTGTGCAAGTTTAGTTCAGACCGGTCAGGGAGCTATTTCTCAGAGACACCCCAGGCAATAGGACACCCCGTCCCTCAGCAGGAGCAGAAACAAGAGGGCAGCCTAAGCCTCTTATTCTCTACCCCATGACAATAGAATGCCATACTTTAGGAACTGTATGCTAAGAAGTTCCTATTAAGTATGCTATTAAGCCCAGATTTCTGTGGATCTATGCCTATCTCCATGACACCCTGCTAACTATGGTAGAGTTAATGTTTAATTCCTCATTTAAATACGGGAGGGGGAGTCATTAGGTTAATGATTATTATGTCTTACACACAGATAAATAGATAGGGATTTATTTTCAGCTATGTTCCAGGAGAGGGTTCCAAGGCCGAGCGAGGTCCTTTTGGCAGCACTTAATATTTGTGTGTGTGTGTGTGTGTGTGTGTGTGTGTGTGTGTGTGTGTGTGGTGTATATCTGTGTGTGTGTGTGGTGTGTGTATATCTGTGTGTGTGTGGTGTATGTGTATATCTGTGTGTGTGTGGTGTGTGTATATCTGTGTGTGTGGTGTGTGTATATCTGTGTGTGTATAGTGTGTGTATATCTGTGTGTGTGGTGTATGTATATCTGTGTGTGTGTATAGTGTGTGTATATCTGTGTCTGTGTGTGTGTGGTGTATGTGTGTATATCTGTGTGTGTGTGTGTATGTGTATATCTGTGTGTGTGTGGTGTGTGTATATCTGTGTGTGTAGTGTGTGTATATCTGTGTGTGTGGTGTATGTATATCTGTGTGTGTGTGTTGTGTGTGTATATCTCTGTGTGTGTGTGGTGTATGTGTGTATATCTGTGTGAGTGTGTGTGTGTATGTGTGCATGTATATCTGTGTGTATATCTGTATGAGTGTGTGTGTATGTTTGTGTGTATATCTATGTGTGTGTGTGGTGTGTGCGTATATCTGTGTGAGTGTGTGTGGTATATGTGTGTATCTGTGTGAGTGTACACTACATGTTTATGGGTGCCCAGAAGAGGGTGTCAGATCCCCAGGAACTGGAGTTGTTTCTTTACTACCATGCCTGGAACAATGACAGGTATAGATTGCCAGAAGCTTTTCTGTCCCCTCTGAGAAGTCCCACAGCCTTTGGACCACAGGAAGCCCTTTTGAGATCAGCCTCGCATTCAGGTTACTCAGGGCTACCGTGCAGCTTCTGGAGTCCCCAGCAGCATGCATGAGCTTGCATGTCAGGAAGCAACAAAGGAAGTGCCTTCCATTCTACTCCCTGTGAGGCTCCTCTTAGCCTCCTGCCTCTAGCCTTGCAGTTCGACTGGAAACCTAGCAGGCTCTGACATCTAAAAGGTTGAGATTTGATGGACAAGTGAAATGACTGGGCTGGGGACAGGCAGGTGGAGGCGCTGAACGGTTTCAATGGCATCCCTTTATGAAGCTCAGCAAACAATACTTCTGCCTTGTTGAGTGTGTCAACAATTTGTGTGGGATACGGTGAGTATTGCCTCTCTCAGCCAACCTGTGCTTTTTCCTCCTCTCTCCTCCTCCTCAGTTCTCTGTGGACTTTGAAGAAGGGGGGTCAATAAATCAATGGGTACCTTGTCCGATATCCATTTCAATGACATCACAGCCCCATTTGCTAAAGATCAGACATTGGTTACGGAAAAAGACACAGACGTTTCCATTCCTAATGTGTCTCTGCCTTCATGAACAGGAATACAAATAAGAATGATGGAGAGAAATCATCAATAATAGCATTTGTGTTGGCATCACAAAAAAAAATAAGAAGGGAAGTAGGGAGGGTGACAATGTCACTTACCTTTTATTTATAAGATTTAGTACAATGATGATACAAGTGTCAGATAAAAAATATAAATGATAGCATTAAATAGTATGCCTTACGAAACTATGTGGAACCTAAATTATCCTGCAGGGATAAGGCACCCGGCCTCCACAGCCCTGTTAGACTCAAGGCTATGGAGGGGAGCTCCAGGCTGGGCTCTTCCTGGAGACTGGCTCTTTGTAGTCCCACTGTGGTGGGTAGACCAGATGATCCTTAGGCTTGATTCCCCCAGTGTGAAAATTTCTGCTTTTGCATCCTCTGCGAAGTGGCTTGGATGCTGTGGTTAGGAGAACACCTCCCCTGCTGTGGTTGGTGCGTTCCCCTGGGAGGACAGATTGGTGTTCGAAAAGAGGCTAGTTGTGTGTGTGTGTGTGTGTGTGTGTGTGTGTGTGTGAGAGAGAGAGAGAGAGAGAGAGAGAGAGAGAGAGAGAGAGAGAGAGAGAGAGAGACTAGGGAGTCAGTGCAGGTACACCAGGGCCACACTGGGCACAGGGGATTTACAGTTTATTGTTTTGCACTTGGCCCTGGATTTGTGCCGTCTTTCTTCCTTTATTCAAACGTTTAGTTAGCATACAGAAAAGTGGATTTCATCATAGTACTTAGCGTTAGACCAGTCCCCTAGTCCCCGCCATTGCTCCTCTTTAACAGTAGAGGCACCTTGACAGCTTCCAAATCCTCCGTGAAGCCCTTGGGGTCAGAGGAGGGGCTCTGATGCTGATATTCTTGAGGTGAAGTCTGCAGATCTTGGCGCTCCGATTCCTACCGAGGTTACATAAAGCTCCTGGAAACAGCTTGAGGAATAGAATGGAAAGGAATTGAGATGGTGTAAAATATTTAAAACAAGGCTTAAAAATCTGTGGCACCAAGACTCCGCAACAGTAATTACGCATGCACGTGCAGGGTGCAGGAAAAAATGCAATATATCTGCGTCTGAACATAAGCAGCCTCCTCACTCCCTAACACGCTCGGGGCTCAGCTATGCTGCTTCTTTTGTGTCCTTGCGCTGCAACAACCGGAAATGAACAACCATCTGGGCACTGGGTTCCCTTCTCTGCTCCAGGCTCAGGTATCCGAAGGCCAAATGAGGAAGCTACCAGCAAAAGGTGTGCCAGGTAGACTCTGGCAAGCCTGGTGACCCTAGGCCAGGACCTAGTAGACACAACTGCAGGGACCCAGAAGACACAGCTGCCTGCTTAGCACCTTGGCTTCCAGGGTGAGCTTAGAAACTGCGGTCTGCTTGTCCTCCCCCCCCCCTCTCGCCCCCCAAGGACCGGGCCTCCGGGCAAGCAGCATTTCCCAGCACAAGCAATTAGCTGCAAATAACACGGAGAAGCACCGGCTCTGTAAACTGTGCTAATCAGTGTCCACTGCTTGCCCTCTAATGCTAGGGCCGCAGAGGCTGGAAGTGGAACCCTTGGGAAAGTGGTTAGGCCTAAGAAAGATCCTGGGTGCTGACCGAGGTCTATAGGGAGGTGTCTCCCTGCCACAGGAGTTCCAGGAGGCTTTTCTTTTTCTTTTTTTCTTTTTTATTTATTTATTTATTTATTTATTTATTTATTTAAGATTTCTGTCTTTTCCCCACCGCAGCCTCCCATTTCCCTCCCCCTCCCCCAATCAAGTCCCCCTCCCTCTTCAGCCCAAAGAGCTATCAGGGTTCCCTGCCCTGTGGGAAGTCCATGGACCACCCACCTCCATCCAGGTCTAGTAAGGTGAGCATCCAAACTGCCTAGGCTCCCACAAAGCCAATACGTGCAGTAGGATCAAAAAACCATTGCCATTGTTCTTGAGATCTCAGTAGTCCTCATTGTCTCTATGTTTTTTCCCAAGACAGTTTTATCCCAGGCTTTTTCAAACCCAGGTCAGCTGGCCTTGGTGAGTTCCCGGTAGAAAATCCCCATTGTCTCGGTGTGTGGGTGCACCCCTCGCGTTCCTAAGTTCCTTGCTCGTGCTCTCTCTCCTTCTTCTCCTGATTTGGACTTTGAGATTACTGTCCGGTGCTCCAATGTGGGTCTCTGTTCGAGGAGGCTTTTCTTAAGTTGCCACAAAGTCTGGGCCACACTGCAAAGAGCCGATTTGCCTGTTATATAGAGCCCCTTTTCCCTGCTTGGAATCATCTCAACTCTGATGCCCCTGTGGGGACCTGGGCTAGGTCCCGAGCCCGGGGCTTCTGCATCCTTTTAACTGAGACCCTGGAAGCCAAGGTGTCAAGTGAGATGAAGAGGCCCGAGCCCCTGTCCCTGTCCCTGGTCTTAGGCACTTCTCTCCCTTCTCCCTGCTCCAAAACCAAGTCATTTAGGGCGGAAAAACTAGGGTTCTGATTAGTTTCAAAGAAGAAGGATGTTAGCAAGAGGCCAGGGCGCCAGCTCATTTAGGGGTGCCTCAGTGCCAGAGCTCCGGAGCTCCCGCAAAGGTTAGCTCTGAATTCAGGTTAGTGTAGGGCGCGCTCTGCTGGGTCAAAGCAGTCATCAGGCGCAAGGGCAAGCTGCCGGGGGACTCAGGGTGAACGGGGAGCAGACCGAGTTAGTCAAATAAGCAAGCTAACCCAGCTCATGGGGCATTTTCTGGGGGAATGCGCTAACAGACTATGGCTGTCACACACCTTACAACATGAGGTGGTGGAAAATACAGAGTAAAGGTTTGTTGAGCCTCTGAGTACCCTGCACTCGCTTCGACGTAGACCAGGACAGTTCTTCACCCCCCCACACACAGCTCGCAGGGAGTCTCACCTGTTCTCTCCCGACCCTGCTGAGGCCACGGTCTGTGGGCTCAAGACCCCCAAGATGCCCTCCGCAGAGGCAGGGCCTAGCTAGAGGACCTGATGGTGAGGCTGGAGCTCAAACCAGGGATCAGACTCCAAAGAAGGGAGGGCTGGGTGTCGCTTGCTGCTTTCTGGCGACCTGCGAATTAAGTTGCCACTTAGCCTTTCCCCATATAGGTGACTGTGGGTCAAGGGCGCCACCGAAAACTGCGAAGGCCATTTCCAGCCACCCACACTTTATGACGGTAAGAGGCTGAGCCCCAAACGTGGAGACTCCGTGGTGCCCATACAGCCTCACTTCAGGTTTCCCCCGGGCACATGGTGGGGTACAGGCCAGGTTTAAAGGTCTCTCTAGCAAAGAAGGGGGAGTCCTCTCTTCAGAAAACGCTCACAGTGTGCATTTGGGAGTTAGAGAGGGTCTTCCTAAATTTCCCGCCCCTCCTGTCCCTGTCAGGGCTGCCCGCCCGCCCCCCAACCAAACACACCTTTCTCTAAGCAAACGACTCCACAAACTTAGTGGGAACAGGGTAATAGGTGCCAGACGGGACTAACTCGGTCATCTGAAGGGGAGCCGAAATAACAGCATGGGGAAGGGCTTTTGTAAAGGGTTTTTACACGATGCTGATGTGCGGGGCGCTGAGGAGATCTGCTTACTGGCGAACAAGATGCCCCGTCTGGCAGCAGTGGTCAAGGTCAGCTAGGTGGGTCGCTGGAGACAGTTTGGTCTCAGCATCCCTGGGCTCAAGGCCCTAGGATTCTGACACGGTCCAGGAACGGGTTTCTGAGTTGGAAGGTCAGATTAGCCACCTGGCTTCTTTAGGCCTGAGAGACCACACTACCAGTCTCTCTCCTCTCCCTCCCCTCTCTATTCCCCTCTTTTATCCCCCGTCTCCCTCCCTGTTGTGGACAGGTAGCCCCGAAAGCAAGACGCAGGAGTGATGAGCCCAGCGATCTAGGGGCTACCTCTTCTGGATTTAGGACCCTTGGGGATCGGGAGAGTCAGAGGGGCATCCGACTCTCAGAAACTAGGGCATGGCTTACTTCCCCCAGGACGGGCCAGGTCAGAGCGAGAACTCCAAGCACAGGGCTCTCTGGGATGGCTCTTTGAGCACGTAAATTCGGTCACGGGGATCCAGAACTGGTGAGTGACACTTGGTGATGACTATCAGGTTTGGCAGTGCCCTTTTCGGGTCTCAAGATGAAGAACTCCGGAGGTTGTTTCGTGGCAGGATCACCCTGGCCACTGCAGCCTCGCTCTTTCTGGAGATTGGGGTGTTCTTTCAAAAGCAGAGTCAAGGTTTCTGGCCTGGGCCCTTTCTAGCCTTTATTAGCGGCGATGTGAAGGACTCATGGCGGTCACACAAACCTGTCCGTTCCTGACGCCCACCTCAGCCGAACCGCGCTCACCGGCTGGGTCCCCTTGGTCTCTAAGGTCACCCCTCCCCCGCAACCACTTGTCTGAAATTTACCAGATTCCAACCTTAAGGCAAGAAAAAAAGTGTTTCATATACAAACCGATCAGGGTATTTGCAGATAATTGCGAATGTCAAATACTCGGGCGCGATGACGAAGTGCAGAGATTGCCAGGGAGCAGGGCCCGAAGGGCGGGGGTTTGCTGGGCTGCCCCACCACCTCAATCCTGCCCAGAGGCGGGCTTTGGGGGCGGGGCACGGGGGGGGAGGCGCTCGCCAGCATCTGCCCACAGTCCAATTAACTAAGATTTGCTTCTTAGAGCTAGCACCAAGGAATTCGTTCTTACATCCAGTCACAGAGCGCTCTCCCTAGCTGCCTCAGCTAGGGTAGGTGCCCAGGGTGAAGACTGCACCAGACGTAACCGGCCCCTTCACTTCCAGTCCCTAAGTATGAAGTACACAGTCGCCAGGTGTCTGGGTCTCAAAGTAAAGGCCCTGCCACCTGGCTCTCCTATTGTGCTTGTAAGACGAGAGAGTCGCAGGAAGGAGACTCATTGGCCACTCTGGTAGCAACAGCTTTCTAGTTCTAGGGTTGGTTTTAAACAGAAATAGAATAAAGTCGGGGGTGGGTAAGACAAAAACCCCAGCCTTTTTTTTTTTTTTTTTTTTTTTTTTGCCTTTTTTGCCCCAATAACTAACATGGTTTGAAGAGGCCTTGGCGTACCCCTGGAGGGGATACGCCTTCAACCTGCCAAAATGGATCCTGCCTGGGTTTCAGTAACAGTCAAAGGGGCAATTCCCTGAAGCTTTTGGCCAAACCTTCCCAGATTCTCTCTTCCATGAACCGCGCTGAGGAAACAATCCCAATGTTTCCGGTTCCTCTAGTCCTCCAGGAGCATGGCTAGGGGAGAGGGTGGTAAATACTCTTCCTAGACTTAAAAAGTGCTGGCAATCAGGCATCTCTTGCCCCTGACAATACCCCGAAGCTGATGGCCGAGCTGTGATTTTGTGAAGGATGGGTCCGGAATTTCAAGGTGACAAGGAGTAGGTTGTTGTTCAGGAGGCTGGAGTAAGTGGGAGAGGAACAGCAAAGGAGGTTCGCCGCTTACAATGATATCTATCCAACTGCACACCCAGGCTCTTGGGTACAACTTTGTGGGGGAGGAGAGTTAGCCCAGTTTTTCTCCTGACCCTCACCTTTCCTTTTGAGAACAGAAGACTTCAGGGTGGAAAAGGAAAGACAGAGAACGTGCGTGCATGGCCGCCTCCCTAAAATGTTGCATTCCAGTTTCTGGGGACAAACTAGAAAGCCTTCCAGGGCTGGAGTGGAGGACCTAAGAATTGAAAGGAAGGAAGGCATATCTTAGGGATAGTAGAGAGGACTGCACCCGGTGAGGGGGGCAGAAGAGGCGGGTCGGAGGCCTTGGGATGCAGAGCTATCCAACATTTGAAAAAGTCGCATCTGGCCCCAGGAAGTCCGGTACCAGCTCCTTAGCCAACAGCCACCAGGAGCGCTCAGGGCATCCAGCCCTTCAAGCACCTAACCCGGAAGGCATCGATCTGGCCTGAAATTTTGACTTGAGGTTCCTTGGAAGTCAAAGAGCAACATGTCTATAGGGAATCCGCCCAGGTCCAGGGAAGTGGCGTAGGACAACAGCCAAGGTTTTCGAAAGCCTGGGCGGCCAGCGGCGCCGCCGCAAGTGTAGGATGTGATTCTATTTGACTTTCCAAATCAAAGCGCATTGATTGGCGCCTAAAGAGTTCACGGCACATAACTGTCTTAATTAAACCTGCTGTAAACAGACAAATCACTTCTTGCTCTTGCACAGAGAATTTGGGGAGATGGCAGAGGGTCTGGCAGAGACTGGGCTTGAGGGATGCGCTTTTAAAAACACACACAAATGAGGCAAAACCAGAAAAAGAACAAAAGTGAATTTTCCACATCCCCAGAAAAGAGACGAACTGAAACAAAAACTCAGGATAGCAGGGAGTTTTGAGGGGTGGCCAGGATCCCCACTGCAGTGAGTCTGGATGCAAGTCCGGAGGTCAGAACCAGCAGGGGAAAGGCAGGAAGGTTGAAGAGACTGAGGTGCCGACCACAGAGGCGGTAGGTTAGCCCGACTGGGCCCTGGACTTTTCTTCTTAACCTGCCATTTCCTCAGATCCACACAACACTGAGGGGGTACCTCCTTCCTCAACGTGGCCACTGTGGAGAACAAAGATGACTCGCAGAGAGCGCCCTGGACACACCCACCATAGTGGGTGCCTGAGAAGATGAGACCACGGAAGGTGATGTCTGTTGGCAGGAGCCCGGTGAAGGGTGGGTGGAAGGGCAAGGTGTTTGCCAGTAACCCTCTTTGAGAGCCAGGAGAAGAGGTGCGTGGTCACTAGAGCTTCAGGGTGCGCTGGTCTTGGCTGGAGCTGAGCATCAGTGGCTGGGGAAATCTTCAAAAGGGTGAGAAGGGCCAAGGACCCCATGTTGGTGTTGCTGGCCTTTGGGATAAGGAGGGTAGAATCTGCTAAGGTCAGTGGGGTGCCTTTTCCTCCAGGACCTTGAAAAGGGGTGGGCCTATCTCGGAATAACCTCAAGCTCTCCGCAAGTTACCTGGCCAGTACAACCCTCCACAGACTTCAGGTCTCCCAGCCTAAAACCACTGGAACAAGAAAGTCTGTCAATTTCCTAGCTAACCACGGAAAAGAAAAATTTCCCCAGTACAGTGAAAATACAGGAGATACGTTCGCACAGGTTTGGGTATGCTTCTGGTAACTTCAGGAGTGAGCCCATTTTCCCTGGAAAACTTGTACAATACTTCTTTTCTCTGTCTTCTTTGGTATCGGAGCCCAGTAATAACGCGAAGCCAAAGGGCTCTTCATTTCCTTAGGCTGGCGTCTGTGGACAGTAACTATGCTGTCCTTGAGGGAGAATTTAACTTCAGGTAAATTATAGCACAACACATTTCTAAGTTTTTTTTTTTAAAAATCCGTTTTTAACCTCCACGTGAAAAAGAAGAAAAACAAAACAAACAAGACCCACATGCTAGGTGAAAACCGTTCTTAGATTGTGTTTAGTTTCCAAGATTTTTGTATAGGTGGATACAACCCCCAAAGACACTAGTTAACTGGCTAAAAGCAATTCTTGTATACGGAAAAAAAAAATCTTCTCTACTTTATAAAAAAAATCAAGGTTCAATTCACAGACGGAAAATATCTACTTTTGGGAAAACATGCGTAAAATAGAAGTAAAAATAAAAATTTAAATTGTGGAATGGTATAGAATTTCGGCTAAAACCAAGTTCTCACTAAACCTACGAGTCCGAATGCAGTTAAAATTAGTTAAAAGGGAAAGCGTGCAGCCCCCCCCATCACATAAAATGGAAAAGTCTTTAAGACCCTTCCCTCTCTTCTATTTTTCTCTTCCTAAACAAGAACCGTCCACCTTTTAAAATGCTCCGCTGCCGCGCGCGATCCTGTTTATTCTGTATGCAGAGGACTTTGAAAACAAACAACTTTTCCACACTCACAGCCACTAACACCAAACGTAGTCGCCCGTTTTTTTTTGAAAACGGGGAGGAGAGAGAGAGAGAGAGAGAGAGAGAGAGAGAGAGAGAGAGAGAGAGAGGAGCTTAGGTAACCAACAAGCCCAATTACTAAGCTTTATTGATACTAACAGGAAAAGTTCCCCCTCGTAAAATTTCTCCGAGGTTATTAGTTATTTAAATCAGCCCGGGGCTGGACCTGCGGCTCCTAGGGCACCTTCCTTGGCTCCTGGAGGTGAGCAGCTTACATCGGCACCGCGCTGACCCTACCACTTCCCACTAGAGACGGGGCCAGAGGGGCGAAAGCAAGCGCAGATTGCTGAGGTGAGCCACTTGACTAGGGGTGCCAGGCTTGGCAAGGCCGGATGGTCACGGGTACCAGGCTTCAGAAACGAATCAATCACCACCGCTGTGGAGGCTGTGGGAAAGCAGGCCAAGTGGTCGCGGAGAGCCTCAATTCAACCCTCCCTGACTGCAATGGTCTTATCTCTTGGGTGGCGCTGGTCACCACTGATCCCAAAGACCCGGATCTGGCCCGGCATGGCACCCGCCGGTTCCGGCTTCCAGGGCAGGCTCCTGTTATAATTGGGGTGGGCTCTAGGTGGATTTACATCTTTCTGGGTGAGCTATTGCCAGAATAGCCAGTTCCACTGTGTGTGTGTGTGTGTGTGTGTGTGTGTTTGTGTACGTGTGTAACTGAGCGGGTGGGTAGGGGTGGATAGGGAATTGAATTTATGAAGACAACAGCAACCACAAAATACCTCTTCCTAGCAAAGTCCTCTAAGCAATTCATGGAGGCTCTCACGTCTTGTTGTAACTTCAGAAAGGTGCCAGGTGACATGACGGCCAGCTCTGCCGGGCTTGCCCTTCTCACCACAGGAGGGAAGGCACCGCGGGTGAAGAGGACTGAGTCCCAGGGAGGTCGGTGGCGTCTCAGCCAGGAGGACTTTAGTCCGGACATCAAGCCTTAAAGGGCTAAGTGGGTGTCTGGGGGGGGGGGGGGGGCATCGTGCAACCCTGGGGAAAGCGAAAGCCCTAACCATGGACACTCTCCAGGTCCCCTAACAGGATACACCGACTGCGCGGCTTATCCGTGGTCCCAATAAAAGCCCTGGACGCTGCCAGCTAGCTGTCTCAGCTTTTCTGGGCGCCTCAAGCTTAGCCCGGGCCCGAGTCCCAGTGTGCCCCGGCGACTGCGCGGTCCTGGATCGCCTGGCATCCAAAGGCCTGAGCTCTCCAGCCCTGGGCCAAGGATAGCGCGGGTCGGTCGGCCAGGAGATAGGAAGGAAGGAAGGTTTTATGATATGCCTTGAGGCTTTATATTTAGGTGTAGTTTTCATTACCAGAGGTTGGGGGCAACTGCAGGCAGGGAGGTTTGGCTTGCCGGTCGCATCTTGGTGTTGGGTGGTCTGATGGTTCCCCAGCCCGGGGACCGCACCCGCTCCGCGCCTCTTTAACCTGAGGATTCTCGGCGCTGCGCAGCCCACGCGGTGGCGCTGTAGGGAGCCGTCGCCTTCACTCTGGGCGGGGACCCCTGGCTGTGACCCGGTCTTGGAGGTGGAGGGACCCTTGACAACCAGCCTTGGCCTCTAGTTCTCCGCTTTGGGCCGGGATTCCTCGGCCTCCGTTGGTGTTTTCCCAAGGAAAATAGCGCAGTCCGCGCGTAGTGGCCGCGGCGGTTCCTTTGGCCTTTTCTCTCTCCTCCTGCTTTGTTAATTTTCATCATTTATGGTAGAGTTCTACACTGAGGTTACGTTAGCGGGGCGGTCGTACGCTCGTTGCGCCGCTGCGGAAGGAAAACCACCTTTTAAGACACTGAAAAAGAACGTCGGATCCCGGGAGCCCTGGCGTGGAGGGAAAGCGTACAGAGGTGGCTGCAGCCTTTCCAGGACTCTTCCCACCCATCCGGTGACTGCGAACCTGACATCAAACCTTCGCCCAAGGACTCTCCTAGCTCTAAACCCTGTCACCCACCTTCTAGGAAGCAGAGCCCACACCAGACGCTCTCAGCTCTGTCTCCTAGGACCTCAGGTGTCAGGAAGCCAAAGAGATTCCCAGCCACAGTTCGCCGAGCCACCCTGGAGACTCTGTCCCTTTGCGCTTTGGTGCAGTGGGTTGCCCTGAACTCCAACTCCCAGACACTTTGGCAGCTCGGCTCCCAGGACTAGTGGCCCACCACCCTTTCCCGAGACGGGGCATCCTCTGGCCCGTCTCACCTCCGACCAGGCCTCAGTGGCGCGTCCCTCCGAGGTGCTTGGGAGAATCCCACCACACCGCCCACACCTAGGCCCCTAGAGAGTCCTTTTTTATCTTTGCCCAGCGCGGGTTGATCTCTCGGGCTCTGATGCCAACGAGGAAGCCGGGTGATAACGAAGTAAGTGTCCCCCGGCCCTGCACTCCGGCCAGTCCCCAGGGTAGTCTGAGAAAGGGCTTAAGGCACCCTTAGTGGACTTGGCCTTCTTTCTGGGGGCTCATCCTGGTTCCCCGGCACCCCGGCCTTCGATTCCTTGTCCACTCGACTCCCTGGATTTGACATCTAAACGCAGTGGTCGCCTAACTCTCCACGGACAGACCGAGACGGAAATTGTCTTCAGACATGACATGGGCATCCTTAGAAAGAAATGAACGACCCCCTCCCCCCCGCCAAACCCTATCTCTACTAAAAACATTTGGCCTGTTTTTGGTTCCTAGAAGCCATGGCCCGCCAGCTAAGGCTTTCTTAAGGAGGCCATTTTCAGGAAGGTTTAAATGCCTGTCCTAGAGTGGAAAGAAAAAAAATCAGACCAAACTTTCAGTGCTCTGGAAGAGGTAGCCCGCCTCTGGAAAGGCTTCTTTGCCTGGGTGACCAAACTTGAGAACCAGAGAGGCTGAGGGAATGCCGGGCCTTTAGGGCCCGCAGCCTGAAAGCCGAAGTGCGGGGAGCTTGGCACTCTACGTCCTACCAGGGCAGTCGGGCCTAGGTGGCCCACAGCCATAACACCACCGGAGGTTGACCTGGGCTGAACGCCTGGCAAGCCAAAACCTCAGAGGAATCAAGCAACACCGTCATTAAAAGTGCAGGCCTTAAGAGGACTTAGGCCTGGGAAGAAAGAAAAACAGCCGCGAAAGAAAAACTATCGGAGCCTAGGAAGTCCCATTGCTTTTTTTTTTTTGTTGTTGTTGTTGCTTAAGAGAAATAGATAAATAAAAACAACGGAGTGGTTGTGAAAGAGGAGACCTTTGGCTACATGAGGGGAAAAATTAGGGCTAGAAGCACCCTAGAAAAGTCTCTGTGGATCCCCCTCAAAAAATGTAGGTTGGAAGCAAATCAAAGAAACATATCCCACCCCCAACTTAGCATTCTGAGCAAGGGGGGGGGTCAGTTTCCTAATCGGGTGTGTGAGTAGGGGAGGGAGCAGGAGTTTTGGATTATTAATTTAAAAAGACGAATGCACTTATACCATTTTTAAAAAGGGTGATTTGTTTCAAAAAATGTTTGGAGCGAAACCGTCATGGGGAATACAAAATGAAACCAAACCGTTTTTTTTTAACATCATCAAACATATTTATTTAGTTTTGAAAATGAAAATTGTAACAAAAGGTTTCAAAGAGTTCTTTAAAATCTATCTTATTGTAGAAATTAGAAGTGTTTGAAATAATTAGTTGAAATGGGGTCAGTAATAAAGCTGGGCTGGGCAAAGCATGTGTAACTTGAAACAGAAAAGGCCTTTATTAGGGACAAAACTAAAGGGAAACTTCACACTGGGCACACTTGGCAAAACTTTCTAGAATTCTCCTTTTGCGAAATTAGAAAAATGAAATTTGAAAATTGAAAAATGCTCTACTAAAAACAAGTCTGCCAACATCCAAAGTTCAATTTTGGTAATGACATCGAATTGGACGTTTTTATGTATATTAAATGCAACTTGTTTATTTTTTGAAATGTAATTCTAAATAACTTAGACTTTTTTTGTTCCAAATGGCAGATCTTCTTTTCATTATCAAAAATAGACAAGAGAAATGATGAGTTTGAAAGGGTGGAGAACCTAAGCCACAATGCACATTTAATTGTACTTAATTGTATAGTTTATTTAAGTAGACTTTCTAGGGGTTTTTTAATAATTTAGAATCAATAGTTCCCTTCAAAGCATAATAAAATATTTACACTTTATAAAATATTAACTGATTAACAATACTGCCGTATAAGAGTGTGTAGTAGCCGAAGTCCATAATCACGCTGTTGACAGGAGCCTGGGAGGTTAGCGAAGCGATCCTTAGGAAAACGCAAAGGAAGATTTTTCCGACTGTGGTTTTTATAAAATAGCTCATTAATGACTTGGGGTAGAACCGTTCCAACCATTCGCATCATCAGATATAATAATACTGACGAATCAGACAAAAAAGATCCCCACTAAACGGTTTGCATTTTTTTCCAGGAGTACTGAAGTTCTAATATCATCAATTCTTCTTAGTTCGTGGTCATTGGGCCGGAGGTGGATTCTGCAGTTCTAACATCAAGGTAAGATAGGAAATGGGGGAACTTATTGTTGTTAATATATAAATAAGATATACGCAATCCTCATCTTAAAAACGGGCTAAGTTTGACAGTGATAGTTAACTTTTTGAAACTCCCCTTTCTCATTTAGATATGCTATTACAGATTTTTATTTTTTTTTTAAGCTTGTCGATCAAACTTAGAGTTTCTTTCTTTCTTTGCTTCCAAAACCCCTTTAGCTACCGTCACGGGGCTGATTTACTCCACCTATTTTGCTTTGACGGGCTTTGAGTTTTCTCTAGCCCCTTCGGCTGGGCTGGTTGTTGGGGCTCGGAATTTGGGAGGGGGGAGAGAAAAACAGGGCGAAGTAAAAGCCTTCCTAAAACTGCGGTGGCTCCGCGGAGTATTGCTACCCTGCTGGCCTCCCTCTGCTTGGCTCAGCTCCCCAGTCGCCTGGGGCTTCTGCTGAAGTTGGTGGGCGGCTCCTCGGAGTGGGGCTCACCGAGTTCTGGGCACCCAGATCTAGGCCAGGGACAGGTTTCGTTTTGGGGACCCTTTGGCTTTTAGAAGCCCTCAGTCCTCGCTGGCCATGAGCCCGGGGCCCTTGGGGCTTTGGGGGTGTTAGGGGTGGGGGGAGGGAGGTGACAAAGCAACTGGACGGCCGCCTAGGGCTCCAGCTCGACCCGCAGAAGCTACCTCCACCGGCCCAGCTCAAGGCCGGGATTTCGAGGTTCGCCCCGAGCGCGTTTCCCGAAACCGAATTTAGTTTGGTCCTCTGGCGCCGCCGTACAGCCGACGCTTCTTAAGGGGGACTAGTGGCTCTGGCAACCCCGTGGAAGCGGAGTTCTTGGGGTCCTGGGGGAACGGGAGGGAGCCCGTTGCCCAGCAGGGCCGGGAGGCGCCGCCGCTTCCCGGGGCTCTCGGAGCCCCAAGGCCGGAGAGGACCGACTGCTATTTCTCTCCCCGGAGGTCCCCGCGACTGACGGGGCGCCCCGACGCTGCGGGCACCAAGCCGGGGCCGCGGCCCCTGCCCACGTGCTTATTCTTAAGGAGGTCCGCGCTCCAGCCGGGCAGCCGAGACAAAAGCGCGGCCGCGAGCCGGGTCCGGGCGGACCGTGCTCGCGCCACCTTAAAGGAGCCCCGCGGCGGGAGCAGGGAGGCCGGGGCCGCGGGAGTCGGCAAAAGTTTGCAGCCACCTCAGCCCTTGGGGACCGGCTAGGGGCGCGTCGGCGTGGCCTCGCTCGTGGGGGGGACGGGCTGGGTCCCCGCGGCTCGGCTCCGCTCGCTCCCGCACTCAGTGGTCTTTGCAAGACCCCAATGCAGCAACCCGAGGGCTGGCAGCCCTCGCCGGGCACCGCGTCCCCGGCCTCCCGGGCGGCCCAAGCTGTGCTGCTCGCAAGCAACGTCGCCCGCGTGGCGAGAGTGGCAGGGATGCGTCCCGCCTTGCGCCCACCGAGCGAGCGTGCGTGCGAGCGAGCGAGCAAGCGACCCTCTCTCCGGTGCCACCCACGGCCCGGCGGGCGGTGGCTCGCTCCGAGCATTCGGGACACCCGGGCTATTGTTTCGGACCCGCGGCGGCGCCCGACCCGAGAGGGACAAGCGGCCTTCCTCACGCGCGGCCGGGAGCGCAGCGGACCGGACCGGTCGGCACGGAGCTGATGGGGCGCTCGCCCACACCGAGAAAAGTTGCTCCGAGGGGCGGAGGCGGTGGGTGGTGGGCGGAGGCGGTGGGTGGGGGAGGCGGTCGCCCTCCTATCTCTCCAAAGTCGAAAGTACTCGGCGGTGCAGTTAGCAGAGCCCCGGAGACGAGGCTGCCGCCGCCGCCGCCTCCCGCGCGCCAGTCTGCGCCTCTGCGGCGAGCCGCGACACCGAGCGCCCGCCTAGTCGCCGCAGCCTGCGCGCCGGGACGAGTGCGCCTCGGGGCTGGGCGAGGCGGCTGCTCCCTGGACTTGCCACAAGGAGGAGGACCAGACCCTGGGCCCTGGCGTTCGCCAGCGCCCGGACGCACCCATCCGCCGGCCGTGGCCACCGCCTCGCGCGGCACTCAGTCCTCAGCCATCCGTCCTTCGTCGCCCGGTGTAGGAGGTCCTTGCCACCCCGCTCCCACCTCCGACTCTCCCCTTCCTCCTCCTTTCTCCCTGCCTCCCACCCCCTTGCCTATCCCTATGCCTCCTCCGCAGCCCGGCTCGTTGGGTCGCCGCGCTCACAGCGATTCATTGATTGATGTTTAATTTCCTGCCAGGCGGGGCCCCCCTCCCCCCGCAACCTCCCCAGCCCTCCTCCCCGCCCCCCACTCCCCTCCTTCATTGCGGTGGACCAGTCTGGCTTGGGTTTAGATCCGTCCCCCCCATTCCCATCCCGAAATAACCCAGAGACTTCCCCTACCCCCACCCCAAATTATTATTTTGAAGGCGCTAGATCTGGGGACCGAAAGGGGGAGGGGGAGAAATCGGAAACCGAGGACAACCCAAAAGGACTCACTTTGCCTGATGACTCAACGCAACTAATAATCGTCTCCCTCTCAGTGTGTCTCTCTCTGCGGCTTGTCAGTGAGTCCGGCTCTGGCTTCTGGCAGAGGCGGCCGCGAGGGGAGAGGTTGGAGGTGACAGCTTGGGCGGCCGCGGCGTTTTCTCTGGAGCGCGGTCCGGGGTCTCCGCGCCTCCTCCGCTCTTGGTGGCACGGTCACCGCGGCTCTGGCCGCGCCTCCTCTGGAGCTAGCGGCGGGTAGGAGCCGGCAAGCCCGCGGCAGCCTCCCGGTCCTCAGCCCTTTCTCTCCAGAACCGGTCTCCTTCCCGAAGGTGTGAAAGGCTCATTCAGCCCCCTCTCTCCCCCCCTCCCCCGCCGTCCCCTCCCCCGCTCGCTCGGGTGCCCCTTAGGAGGAGTCCTCCTTCCCCTCTCCTCCTCCTCCCTCATCCCCCCCCCACCCCCCATCATCATAACAACCATCTCCGAACAGAAGACACCCTGACCCAGGACCTTAAACGCTAGGACCCGGGGAAGAGGAAAAGGAAAGGGGAAGGAGGAAAAGAGAAAGGAAGACTAGGACAACCCTACAGATCACCAGAAACTTTCCACCCTGGATTCTCTACTTTTGCTCCATGGACAGAGCCCCAGCCAGCCAAGTTTCAGACAGACCGTGAGCAGTAAGTACGCTGGGCGAGGGCTCCCGCGCGGCTCGGAGTTCGGGAAGCCTGGGGCGCGCTCCGTTCCCTGGCTGTCCCCGGTTGTCCCCGGCTCCGGCTCTGGCTCTCGCGCTCCCAGGCGAAGCCGGGAGATGCGGTGGAAGCCTCTCTCGCTACCCCTCCGCGCACTCCCTACCTCTCTCGCCTCCTTCCTTTCCCCACTCGGTCACCCCCCACCTCGTCTCTTCCACCCGCGGCGGCTAGGCTTCTCCCGCGTTCAAAGCTCCCTGGAGGCTTCCGAGCGCCCCAGGTGTATTCGGGGGTTCCTCTCGCGGGTGTCAGTGACATTTCGGGCGCCGGTTCATCAGGTGTTTTTCCCTTCTTCCGGGTCAGTCCTCCAAAATTCAGGAGTGCGGGGAAATGCGTGTGGAGCGTTGCCTGCTTGCTTAAGGACCCCGAGGAAAACTTCCCAGATTTAGAAATTGGGGTTAATGAGGGCTGCTCCTGCACCCAAGATTCTAAATTTCTTTCTTTTATGTTTTATGCTTATTTGCTTTTTACAAAAGCAGTCGGGAACAGATGAAGATAAGAATGCTCCGTAATAATAATAATTGTAATCTTGCGATGGAGGAGAGCCTCCAAAAACCTCGAAGTGTTTGGGATGCTCGTTCCCGTGGAATTATAGTTAATTTTTTTTGTGCAAAGGTGTGTGTGCGTGTGTACGTGTGTGTACACGAGTACACTCGTGTACTTGATCCAAAAGGTAAAAAACGGGGATTCCATGGATCCATTGATAAGTCTTTGGCTCCTGCCTGGCCATTCAGAGCACATTTACCAAGTAATTAATTTGCTTAAGGATCCGTGTCTGTCCTGGCTCCCTCCCAGGTCGGGTGGGGACCTCTTGCTCTGAAGTACTCTCATTTCGAAACCCCGACCCCCACCCTGTGGAAAGGGCGGGGGGGGGTGGCTTCCATCAGAGAAGGGCTAACGAGGCACTGCCCGCTATGAATGGGGGAGCGTTGCTAAGTGCTGTGAGCTCCTCCGACTCTGTCCACGACACCGAGAACTAATTCTTGGGACCTGCGGTCTCAGTACCTCAAGTCCTGGGCAGCTTTGGGGCCTCCAGTGTTAAGGTTGGGACCCGCTATCCTGGGACCCTTCGGGACCCTTCTGACGGGTGGGAGGAAGTTTGTGTGGCTGCGGTACAGCGCTCTGCCACTGGCCTGATCGTCTATCACGTGTGTGAGCGGTTTTCCCTCTTTTTTTTCCCTCCCCCTTCCCTCCCCTCCGCCCCCTCCCTAGGTCCCTGCGCGTTTTATTGCGACCTGCCGGTGGGAACTTTGTCTCCAAATCGGAGCAGCATGGAGCGGCGGAGCGAGAGCCCGTGTCTGCGGGACAGCCCCGACCGAAGGAGCGGCAGCCCCGACGTCAAGGGGCCTCCCCCGGTGAAGGTGGCCCGGCTGGAGCAGAACGGCAGCCCCATGGGAGCCCGCGGGAGGCCCAACGGCGCCGTGGCCAAGGCCGTGGGAGGTAACAGCCCGGAGCTGGGAGGTGCGCGCAGCCGGAGGCCCAGTGATAATGGCCTGGGTGTCAGGGTTCAGGTTGATTAGGCGCTCTTTCAGTGTAGGATTACAGGAAGTCAAATCCAGGTTGCCAAATAATGCCCTGCTCGCCTGTCTTGCAACTGGTAGTAGCTTCATCTCGAGTTATAAGAAGAAAGTGGTTTACCCAGAGGGTGGCATTTTTTGGGCACTTTGCCACCGTGTGCCGAGGTGTTGGCAGGTCTGTGTCACAGCCAGCTAACTGTTTCTAGATTTTCCTAGAGAGCTCTTGCGTATTTAACTCTTTTGCCTTGCCTCGGAACGGTTCTAGGGTTGGAGCTTCTAAGCCTTGATTTTAGTGGGTCAGAGAGGGAGGATCAGGCTAGAACAGGGGCAATGGTTTTGGTTTTTTTTTTTTTTTTTCCTGTAGCCGGGACAGGGCTGAGGGACGAGTAAGTTCTATGAAAAAGGAAGAATCACCGTGAATCCATTATGTTCTTCTTAGCGGATTCGATGCTAAAGTTGCCTGCAGAGTTGAGACATGGGCTTTTTTTTTTTTTTTAACTTTGTTAGGATTTAGAGAATTGGTCGAAAAATATCAAGCAGCTTCATTTTCTGCCTGCTGCTTCCCTACCCAAGATTTAAATATTACTTAAAGACAATCTTTTGATGTTTTCATTACTTCTGCAAATACTTTCTTTAAAACTGGTTAGTGAGGAATCTCAGAAAACTAGATCAGAGAAAGATTTGAGCACTAAACTATTTTCTGGGTTGGAGGCCTGTCCACTAGCTGTCTGTTAAATAGGAAATGTAAAATTTTACATGCCATTCAGACTTTTTTGTTTGGGATAAATTATTCCTTTAATTTTATCATGCCCGAGATTCCCCTTAACCCTAGACATTTTCAGCAGCAATGTGTTTAATGTAATTCTTTATGTTGACCAGCATAAAATGATACAACTTTATGGTAAAGTTTGGTGATAAGGTCCCACCCCTGTGTCTGCGGCGTACATAGAATTTTGGAGTAGACACTTAGCTTGAAACATCTCCATGCACCTAATAAGATGACACTTGTCTGTTTTTAATTATTTACTATTTTTCTTTGTGGTAGACATTAAGGATGGCTCGCCTTAAATCTTTGAATGGGCCATTTCTCTTGAGAAGGAGTCTTCCTCTTAATTTTTAAAGTTTTGACAACATGATTTGGTTTCTGTATAGTCTATCTAGAGATATGAAAATATGCTTTCAATTTGACAAAAAAAGGAAGGAAGAAGGGAAGGAAAAGAGAGAGAGAGAGAGAGAGAGAGAGAGAGAGAGAGAGAGAGAGAGAACCCCTGATTATTCTGTCTGTGGCTCACTTTTCAATGTGGGGTTTCTGAGTGCCTTGTCCTAAGACTGGAGCAATGACTTTAGTCTTGCTGGATGTATATGTACCTATGTGCACATCACAGATACGGTAGGAACCAAGCTTGGGCTGCTGTATGTGTTGCTAATGTCTGGTGAAAACAGCTTTGGAAATCCTCGGAGAAAGTGTATTCTGAAAGTCGCTTTTTATGTAAGAAAAATCTTAGACCTAACATTCCTGTCTCTGTTACTTCACTGCCCACTCTGAGCTCTCTGAGGTCCCTCCACAGTTTGGAATGTAAACTGTTAGAAATTGTGCTGCCCTTCTGCAATGTTTCCTTCGTGTCCTGTTGGACACTGTGAGAGGAACTGCTTCTGTCTGCTGACCAGGGCACCTTTAGTGTGGAATGGTAGTCCTTTTGCAAATTTTCTGAAATTATACTTGAATTTGACTACGGGCTCTAAATTTGATAGAGACTAAAATTTACTGCCTTTATGAAGAATAGTAGATTTATTTCAATCGACATCTCCGGTCACCATCTTGGAGGCTCCATTTAGTTTCGAAACAGTGGGGATCCTATTAGAGGCCTCTCAAGCTAGAAGTGAAATGACATTTACTGCAATCAACACTGTTTGCAGTACTTAATAGTAAGCGTGTCTGTGGTGTCTTTGTATACGGTGGACTTTTAAATATGGTCTTGCAGCTCAGTTCTTTATGGCAGTATAGATTCTTTGGAAGTAAACTAATTTAGAGATTCAAAATATCACAACTTGGAATATGAAATTTTGGAGTGAGAAGGTTTTGACTGAGCGTTAATAATGATTTTGTGAGCTCCAGCTGGACAGAGTTTCCACAGGTATTCTAAGACCCATGTATAACCTCTAACCATGTAGATATCACGTAATCTACGTGATAGGCTGGCTGGAAGTCAAGCCTTTTAAAAAACGTGCATCCTGAATTTAAGAGACGTTCAAATTATATTTCTAGTTAGAAATACTCCCTAATTGAAACTTTTCTCTTTTAACGTTGGAGAAATATAAAATAGATCGTATTTCTACCATTCTACCTCTTTTGTTGAATTTTCCTCATAGAGCAAACACAGATAACCACAAAAATACTTATAGCCGAGTCATTTATGATCATTTTGGGGTCTGGTGTACTCTTTCCACGCCGGGAGAATGGACATCACGTTCTCAGAGCTCAGTCCTTGGGGGCGCATGCCTGTTTTTCTTGGGTTCTTCCTGAAAATCGTTCTCACAGCAATGAGGGAAACCATTATGTTTATTGGTTGCTCAGTAAAACAGCAATTTATCCCACCGGTTTTGATGAGCAGGGAGAGAGACATGCTTTTCGCTGGCTGCGAGAGACAATTCTGTTGCTGTTCTCCTTCTTAAGGAGAGAGAGCTTGGTAGGATTTTTGGCGAGACTTAGATAATTCATAAAAAGGTGGGAACTGAACGTTCTCGTAGGTTTGAACCAGTGGCAGTGGTGTGTGTTCCTTCGGAGTCTCCCGAGTTGTCTTCTGAGAAGAAACTTAGGCTGACCCAGATCCTTGTTTACAATGTGGCCAGCCATAGACGCCCATCAACTACACCGGTTTTGCTTTGAGTTCTCCATCTCCCCTAGCGTATTTCTGCTCCTTGTTGATGTTGTGTTTCTCAAGGCATGTGTATAGATGCAAGTGCTCAGCTGTATCTGACAGTCGGCTTTTGTCGAAGGTCCTCGGAGGGGTGGGGGTAAAAAGGCTAATATCTCTTTAAAAAACATATGAAGGCTGAGAGAGAGAGTTTAGACAGGCAAGAGCCCTGTGGTGTTGACAGCTTTATATTCCTGCTGGGTGACATTCACTTACTAGAACTGGCGTCCGCTCTCAGCTAGTAATTCACTCCATAAGGATGGGGGAAAGGAGGATGGATGCTGGGGACATTTATATTTGCGCAATTGTTGATTAAAACTTATAGGTCTATTTGAAGACTCAGAGAAGAAGGAGAGGATTAAAGATGAATTAACGGAGGACCAGATGACCCCAAAAACAGTTCTGCTGTGGGGGAACGCCTCCCCCGGCCAGGGGAACCTACAACCCAAAATGAAAGTGGGACCCGGGGAAGGCTGCAGAGGAGGCCAGGCCTCTGGCCTTTTCCAGGCCGGTGCCCAAGCTCATTGTTAGCAGGAGCATTTTCACTTTTTGGGGTTTGGCTTCAAGAAGAACTTCCAGACAGCTTTATTTAAGCTGAATGAACAGCACTTGGCTATACCAGATGGTGTATTTGCTGATGGGAAGCATTAAACATCAGAAATCTTTTTGGTATTTTTCTTTTTCCTATGATTTTTTTTTTATGTTTTTTAAAAAGGGGGTCTTAAGTGTCCTAGATTTTTTTGGGGGGATGGGTGGGATTTAAACATTGGGAATTTCTTATTGAGATATCTGCTCCTTCTGGGGAAAATTTTGTTTATTTTTGAGGAACATTTTACTTAAAAAAAAAAAAAACTAGATTTTATTGGAGGACTGCCGGCTGGGGTCACCTGACACAGCAAACCTGCCTGAAGTGGATGCTGGCCTCTCTTCCAGGCCTGCTCAAGCACGTAGCCGCCTTGTTGCAAGGCGAGGGGAACACGTTGTTATACAGTGCACACTTGATGCATTGGAGCAGGCGCAGATGGGAGCGAGATTGCTAGGCAGGACCGGGCATCATCTCCCAAGGCAACGTTTAGCTCAGTCATCTACACGGGCAGCCTTGCCTTTGCAACAGAGAGTCCAGGACACGTGCACGAGGTCAGGTGTAGACTCGCCATCAGCTGGAGAGGAGCAGTCATCTTGCTCTCTTGAGAGACGGGCCGATGGGAAAGAGCAGAGATATTTATATAATATTGAGATGTATAAGATACTTAGAAATAGAATTGTCAACACCGGGACATGGAGAGAGAGCTCTGTTTCCAAGGACGAATGCCATAAGGTACCCTGGCAGTTGGAGCATATGTTCAGAGGGAGGACTCCGAGCCTCAAGAGAGGCTTCCCTTGCCTAGCCTAGCTACCCCGCTATTACTATTTTAAAGGTAAAGGTTTAAGGTCTTTCAAGAAGAGCGTGAACTTAGGCTCCGGGGTCACCTCGCCGTCTAACGTGGCCTCTGTAGTTCTGCTGAGGTTGAGAAATAGCTCTTCCCTAAAGTGCTTTTAGCCCTTGGCCTGTTATTAAAATAAAGACATACTTGGTTAAAAAAAATATATCTATGCAATGGAACATACACATTAAAGAGAACATAGGGTATCCGCCCCTCAGCGTCCTGAGTGTAATTTGGTGTTTCAAGTAATTTTCAAAGTTTCATGTTCCATCAGCAGAAACCCCCTGACCATTATATAATGAAGATCTGTTGCAGTGGCGTGCTCTGTGCGCATGTGTGTGCATGCGTGTGCATGCGTGTGTGTGCGTGTGTGTGGTGTTAGTGTGTGTGCATGTGTGTGCATGCGTGTGTGTGTGTCAGTGTGTGTGTGTGTCAGTGTGTGTGTGCGCGCGTGTGTGTGTCTGTGTGTGTGGTGTTCAAACTGCAGAGATGTCCCCTAAGCCTCTGTCCTTGAACTGGTGCAGAAAATAAGCCATACCGTCATTTCCTGGAAGTTGTGGCCAGCAGGGTTAGTCTGTGCATCTTAGAAATCCTTCCTTCCTGTATTGACTTTTTTTTCTTTTTCTTTTTTTTTAATTCCTCTTTCTCCATGGGAAGGGCAAATAGATTAATGATTGTTGATAAGATCACTGAGATGATGAATTTGGGTAATCTTAAGACAAGTCAATCAGTTATTTCAGGCAAAGACTATGGTGATTTTTTGGGGGTGGGGGGGAGGGTACTGCTGGCAGGACAGCCCTGAGACTTGATCAAGGCTTTCCTTTGGTGATTTGAAACACTGTTACTATTGCTGCTGCTACTGCTGCTGCTACTGTTGCTGCTGCTGCTACTGCTGCTGCTACTGTTGCTGCTGCTGCTTCTGCTTCCTCCCCCCTCTCTTTCTTCTGCGAAATAAGAAATCAGTGAGCAGACAGTTTATGCGAATATTTAAGAAGTGTGCTACACCAACAGAGTTAGATATGCTCCGTGCTGTATCATTTTCTCTGGAGACAGCTATCATTTCAGAGTTGTGTTTTGGTTTGTGTGGAGATAAAGTTGATATAGGTTCTCAGCATGAGAACGAATGAGTCCACATTTGGTACTTAAGTCCACAGCTTGTTCCACTTCGGGATGCTCCGTGGCAGTAGGCCTGCCTATCACTAAGATAGTTGCATATTTTTATTTAATAAGTAGGCTGTAAAATAACGCTGGAAGAAGTGTGCAGTAGCGTAGTAACTTTTACTATGTTCTTCACGCTGACGCTGAGGTACAATGGCATTTTGGAACATATTTAAAGACAGAGCACTTGACAAAAGCTGTATGTGTAACAGTTTGTCAGGGAGAAATGACAAGTGGTAAGTGACAAATGAAATGTTGGCATCATCAGGCTTTATTTTGATAAAAATGTCTCAATTTGCAGTGATATAATCCTGCTTCATATTATTTCGTGAGTGGTAAGAGATGCATAAGGAGAATTTAGATTTTGTGAACGGGAAATTAGCAGCCCTAACTCTCAGCTCAGAAACTTTGGCAGCGTGTCCTACCCCCTGCTCCCCGAGAACAGGAACAGCAGTGAAATGTTGGATCGAACCCATACATTTTAACTCATTATTTTTTTTTTTGAAAAAAAAAAAGAGGGGGGGGTAACTGAAAATGGTTTCAAGTAGGAGACCTTTATGCTGAGCTGAAAAAAAAAATGGAGACAAGTTTGCCTTTTCGTTTCCTTATTTTCTTTATGGCAATTTGAAAAGGAGTGATTTCCCTCTTGTCTCTGATTGCCTGGATCTTTCCTCACGCCCAGGCCTCAGGGCTCTTCAGCGTTAACTTAGGGAGCCAGCAAGGTGAGCTGTGGATTTCTTTTATTTCGCGGAAGAGGAGAGGTCTCAAAAGTGTCTGAGTCTTAGAAGCAGATCTCTAAACACAAAGGATTCGTCATCCCGCCAGCAGCTCATGGATGGAGCCGGTGGTGTCTCCAAAGACAGAGTAGATGCCTGAGAGCAGCTGAGATGTGAGTTAGAACAACAGTCAGCCCAGGACTTCCAGAGTTTTGTTTTGTTTTTTAAAGGCACAGGTGGAGCTGCTACGTAGCCCTGTTCACCGTTTTCCGAGGAAACCTTCCTCCTTTTATTGTTGTCGAGCAACCGAGTGTGTGGTTTTTTTCCCCTTTATGTGGAGATGCACTCATGAGCCTGACCTACCATGGTGTGTCTGTAAAAACCTTCTGTGACATTGGCCATGGTGACTTATGCCTGTAACACCAGCCCTCGAGAGGCTGAAGCAAGAGAAATCTCAGTTTGGGAGTAGCCTGGGCCGAATGTTGAGTCTGGGCCACACAGCAAGACTGTGGATATCAACAGTGCTCAGACACAACAGAATATTTCGTGGTGAAGTTTTCAAAATCATGGAACATAATCATATATATATATATATATATATATAATTTTTCACTCAACAGAATTGTTTTATTGATTAATTGCAAATGATTAAAAACTGATAGGTATAATTAGATGCCACCAAAGTCGTCAATAGTTGTCATCTATTTTGTCCCTGGCTGATATTGGTGAATCTTTACGTAATTGCAGATTAACAAAAGCAAGATAAAAAAGCTGTAAATACATAAGTATATTTTAGACGTGGCAGTCACAGTCACTGAATTTATGGCGTGTATTTTAAAATTAATATCTAAACCTCTAAAGCCAAAACCAGAAAGTCCCGGAAGGAGGCCGAAGTGTGGCGACGGTAGATGGAGGTGAGGAGCCCATGATGAAATCCAGCACGTTTTGCTCACCTAAAATAATGATCACACTGAGAAGTCAGATCTAGTGGGTGTTATAATTACAGGCGGGGCGATGCATAAAAAATGCAAAAATCAGCAAAGCCGCTGCAAATCTAACTAAAAAGTGAGTTCATGAAGGTGTCGACAATTTAAACCTTGACATACAGCTATCAGTAAGTCATGTCAGCGTAGGGCAGACCTATCCGTTAGCTGTTGCTCCTCTCTGCTAGGAAAATAAAAAAATAAAACCCCCTGAGGAAACATACTTTTCAATTTCACTTGTTTCTGATACTGTTAGTTACTGTATAAGGCAAAATGACTTCTCCTCTTAGCTCCTTGCCTGTTATCACAACAGAGTTCTGCCCTTGCGCAGCTGGGTGTTAAGCTGTGGTATTAACACGAAAAGAAAGATTTTTTAAGAAAAAACTAGAGGCAGAAGCTAGCACCACCAGCGGCCGTTTATCAAAGCAAACACATTTTCCAGCCGTGTTTGATGCCCACTCGTGGGTTCACGGCTCCATGGGGCTCAGTGCCTGCCTTTGTTTGAATGAAACCTTGTACAGATAGGGGTGAGAGTGGATTCCAGATAAGAGAGTGTTTTCTAAAACCCTGAAGTCGGGCAGGCAGTTTGCGGGCATTCTCGGGGATAGCTGGGGCTCCAGCACAGTCCCGGAGCTTTAGCCCTCTCTTCCTTCCTTCAGAAGGTCCCTGCTTGGCTCTGGCACAGAACTGGAAGACAAGCATATCAGTCCTGCCCCAACTAATCGTTTGATTCTACGTAAGAAAATCTCTTTTTTGTAGAGAGCTGCGTGGCTCTAGAGAAATGACCAAAGGCTTACAGTAAAAAAGAAGCCATATTTTGGCATTTTTCTGATAACGTCAGCATGAAAATTAAGCATTTCACTGCTTTAGTATTTACACGTACAAAGAGAGCCAAAATTGATATTGCTGATAGCTTATTAGAAAAATGCATTCATATAAAACTCTTAAAATGGCTGTGTTTTGAAACATTATTTTTCTTTTTGGTTAATAGGAAGAAACTTTCTTTTGTCATAATCTGAAGACGGTAACAGAGGCACATGATAAATGTCTCTTTAAGTGTTGTAGTAAAAGAAAATGGCCTGTCTTCTGAGGCAGTAGAGACTTTATGTTGCCTTGGACCCATTTCCAAGCAGTGATCGGAAACAGATTACAATAACAATTATACAGTCAGAAGATGCAATATCCATTTCTACTTTAATTGAGTGAAGGAATAATAAAAACATCATTAAGAAAAATGAGGTGGACCTGTCGCAGAGTGTACAAAGTCTTAGGCTGGTCGGCGAGGCAGGGTCGACCACAGTGCTTCTCCGCTTCTCTGGGGTTTATTAGCCGCGGTCTGCCTTCCCTGGGACGTCCACAGAAAAGCCCGTGGAAGTGTGCCCAGGTACCACAAGCCTGCACTTGGCCTAAGGATATGGCATTTTCTTGCCTTCTACCTGAGGTGCAAGGGACCCTCTTTTAACCTTTGGTGCTGGATGTCCACAGAGATGACAACTTGTCCTATGTCAGCAAGAGCTAGGGAAGCTCCCCCTAGCTCCTCCTCCCAAAGTTTCCGGGAGTCGAAGCTGAGGAGAAGGTTGAGGCCTACCTACAGCTGTCTTTCTTCTCCCCTGACATGGGGAAGCCTGCATCTCCTTGTCTTCACCCTACCTGCTGTCCCTCAGGTGGCGTGGACTATCACTTGAACACAGAGCATCTGCCTTCCATTCTCTGTCCTCTTGTCTTTCCAAGCAGCTAAGTTTTCTCTCTGGGTTGGTTTGCTCCTGGGACACCTAACAGTTCCTACAAACCTGGCGAGGACAGTGTTGGTAGGGTCGGCAGCCTCTCGTGTCCGAGCCCAGAACACAAATTCTGAAGCCCCTAGCACAGTTACAGCCCAACCTTGCGCTCAGGAGACACACTTAGGAGGGACTATTTTTTTTTTTTTGACACGTTGTTGAACATTTTCTTGAGGTCATTACTTGATCAGAGATTTCTGGGAGCTGCAACATGAAGGATTAAGATCGGTGGTACAGCCTGGGGTGGAGGGTCCAGAAATTCTGGTCCATCCCGGGGAGCATCCCCTTCATGGGGGAATTTATATCGAACAGTCTATAAAAGCTTACAGTCGAATGCAGCGTAGAGTGTTTAGTTAATAGCACCTTCATTAAAATAGTTGTTGTCAGCAAAGAGTTTTCCGTTTTACACTCACAGAACCTAGCAGTTCTGAGCTTTAAGTGGCTAGGAGTGGTTTTTTTCTCTCTCTCTTTTCTGGGCTTTACAGTTCAAGCCTAAATATTAATTCTGGGTGGAACTTGGCTTAGCATCTTTTAGCCTTGGAGGGAATTTTTGCTGTACAATAAAAAGTGGCATTTCTTTCATACGAGCCACCTTCTCCAGGTCCCCCCTCTTCTCCAGAGCAAACACCAATGAAGTAGTCAAAGGTTTTAGGGGGTGTCTTTATTTATTTTTATTTATTTATTAAAGGAACAACTCTTTTTAGGTTAACAAGTTTTCATCAGTTCACATGGTGAACTGTTGCTCTCTAATAACAGGAAAGATACATGAAGTTGATAATAGGATGGAAACATTGTTCTTCTCTCTTCCTCACCTGTCCATAAAATTACGAACGTTCTGGACCCTGACCACCGGTTTAGAAGTTGAGAGTGTTACCTGCGATTCTAACGTTGATGGAAAAAAAAGAAATTTGAATCTCTGTCTGAAATGACTGAAGTCTCCAATCTTTGGGACTTCCACTAAATTCTCAAGATGGCCGTTTCTCTGTGTTAACACTGTGCTAGGACCGGATTGTCAGGGAATGAAAGGACTTGACTTCTCTTGATCTGACAGCTAGCAGGCTCCCAGAGTGTCAGTGACGGTGGGTGTAGTCCATGGCAGAGCAGCCCCTCGGGAGACAAAGGTGTGCTGAGCCTGGGCATGCAGGGCTGCCGCATCCCAAGGCACCTTCAGACAAGTTTCTGTCTCGTGGATTTAGCAGTAAGGTATCGGGAGACTCAGAGCCCCTTGCTGTAGGAGACCAAGGAGAAAAGATTGCTCTTGCGATAGGAAGTTGTTTCATTTTGAAGACCCAGGTAAAGTGAGTTTTCAAGGATAAATAAGGTGATTCTGATTTTTTTTTTCCCTGCCCCTCTTGAACGAATGTCTATTAAATTTTCAGCAAGACTAACTCCCTTTACAGGCTCAGTCTAGAGCAGGTTTGTGCCCTAAGCACATTTTTATGGTTAACTTACATTCTCCACCCCACACTGGAGCTTACCGTAGAAAGGCTGCCAGTGATCATTAGCTCCCAAGAGATTCGGGGAGAAAAAGAACCCCCGGGAGCACTGCACCTTTGGTGAGATCCTTAGCATTGTGATTTTTGCCTCCACGGGAAACTGGAGTCAACCTGAACATCAGGATGATGGTAAACTGTCTGATAGAAAAGTGTGGGGTTCCAATTAGCACAGGGTCAGGTATCAATACCCCTCTCTTCTCACGCTTCCAGCGGTTAGTGGGGAAACAAGCTGCACAGTAAACCCCTGGGCTCTCCAATAAAAAGATTTATAGCAAAATAATTCTCGGCCTCATAATGGGAACCGTTGTAGGTTTGTGTTTGATATTTGTAAGGCTGAAATACAGTCCATGTTCCCAAACTAGGCATTTATTGTAAACAAGCTAACTGCCAAGAGCTTCTCTTCTGTCAAACATCATTATATTGAAGATTGATGTATATCTTGAAAGCAAGGTTGAGGGAGACGATTCTTCTTCACCAAGGGAAGGCTTCTGAGATGTGGTTCTCTGCTTCGCTGATAGTAATGGCTCAAGAAGCCACCTTCCTCACGGCCAGCCTTGTGTGTAATAAACACAGGCTATCTGTCTGTCTGTCCTTCTGTTAACAAAATAGAGAGGTGAACTTGCACCCCTGGGAGCTGCTATGTGCTGTGTGCATTTCCACCCATCTTCTGGATCCGCATCCGGCAGCCCCGATTTTGAGCCAGAATACCCGCCCCTGGCTCTGCTCTAAGCCACCCACAAACCTGCACCTCTGCTTGTGAGCTAACCCCGCACGGGATCCTAGTCGCCTCAATGCTGGGCCCGTCTGCTGGCTCCTTTATGTTATTCTCATGACTCTAGAGCCATGGAAACTCTAGCCTTGAGTTACAGCACGCTCAGATTCAGTACAAGGCTTAGGAATGGCTTCAGAAATGAGAGAACCTATAAATCCAGTAATCTAGGGGAGGTGAAATCTTTTTGAAGCTGAGATGTACATACCAGGAATCCCCCCAGTTTAACATGCTACCAAAATGTTCCAGGGCTTTTTGCTTGGAGGAAGGCCGGATTTTATATTTTATTTAGGGCAAGGGCATCTCGCTTTTAATTCGGGAAACAAGTCATCTTGGACTTTAGAGACATTTAGTTAAAAAATACGGAATTGCATTCTTCCTTTGGCTGGGTGGCAGCCTGTGACCGACCAGAGTAAGGATGAAAAGCGCATTTTCAAGCCAGATTTGAGGGTTCATGCTGTAATCCTAGCACGGGAGAGGCAGAGCAGGAGAATCACGCAAGGTTTGTTGAGGGGTGGGGGGGCGGGACTAGCCTGGTCTACCTAGTGAGTACCAGGTTATCCAGGGCTGGGGAATGAAACCATGTCTCAGAAAAGCAAAGCAACGAGAATTTCAGTTCAGGGTGTCATAGGCAGTGGCTTACACAGTTTCTAGATTATAAAGAGCATGTCTTAGACTCCAAGAGGGGAAAAAAAAATACTGGCCTTCTGTTTTTACTAAATAATTGCTGTATATCACACAGGTACATGTATACTATATATATACTATTTGTATACTATACATATATATCGTGACTGGGAAGTATTCCACCAGACCCTGCTTCCCTGGCTTTGTTAGCTCCACTAAAGTCATAGGAATAATGCCCTCTGTATTGTAGGCCGGAGAGTTCATTGTCCCTCAAGAGACTGAAGGACGCACACTTTGATTCTGACTTTGTGGCTCTGGTTTCCTCTTTTCCCTGGCCGTGTGGGTGCTTCCCAGATGCTGGTCCACGAGGGTCCGCTCTCTGGAGTCTGCACCCGTTGATTTCATAGTGATGATTTAGTTTACACGTCTGTTAAATATCCATCAATGTTTTGCTATTTGAACCCTGGACATAGTAGGATTTTTTTTTTATGAGGGAGAAACCTTTTCTTTTTTTTCTTAATATAAAAACTTTGCTTTTTGGTTTTTATTCGATAAGAATCTTTCTGTGCTTGTGATTTCCTGTGAGGCTTTGCACCAGTGTTGATCTCAATTTTTAATAATTTTTTTTGAGTTACACTCTCCAAAGGAAACACACGTGTGCCGTGAAATATTCCCACTAGAAATATAGGTAGTCTTGTCTTCAGTGAGAGCCAGTACTCTATTCCTTTATTAATTCCTGGCTAGAAAACCTCAGCACAGTTAACATCTCCTGAACACTACACTTTAATCAAATTAAAATTAATCAAAGATTTTTTTAAAAAAATGCTTGAATTAGATAAAATAATATTTAGGCAGAGCTCAAAACCCAAATTAACGAGGCAGATAGTATAAGGACAGTTTTTATTGTCTCCCTTCTCTTGACCTCAGGGACTCTCAGTAGCAAATGGCTTTTGCACACCCATGCCCTGGGAAGGAGCAGAGGTAAATGCCTGTCCTCATGAGCGTGCCTGAAAACCTACCCTTTTAGAAACCTACCTGCTGGATAAAATTCCATTTTGACAGAAGACACAAATCCTTATGATATCGAAATATGCCATCATCCCTTTTAACACCCCGTGAATCTTTTGATGGGTTTGTTTTCACAAGGGTGAAAAGAACTTATAATTTTTTTTAGTTTTGAATTAAGTGTCTTGAAGCAATATGCCACAGGCTCGACCTCTTCTGTAATGTCCAAAGTTAAAGAAGACGCCACAGTCCTACAGAGTGCAGGACCTGGTGGGATGGCTGACCCATGGCCTCTCCTTGCCTGGTACATGGTGCACGGTGTTTACAGCAGGCTGAGAGCCACACAGGATCAACCACAATGCGCTGTGTTCATATTCCAGCAACCGGTGCCCACTTGAGGACATGCGTGACCTTGTGGTCTGGCCTGCTTCCTCTGCCCAAGGGAAAGCCAGCTCCTGAATCCATTTGTGTCCAGTCTTTTTTCCTAGAAAGCATTCCCCGGTCATCTGATGCTCGCTACAGGGCAGGAGGCCCACAGAGAGGCTGCCAGTCTGACAGCTGGGAAATCTGGGGCCAAGGGGGGAACACTTCACACTGCTTGTTAGTAGAGGTGATTAACGTCTAGATGCAGTTAGCATTTTGTTAAATTGAACCTGCTGTTTGTTTCGAGCACACCATGGGTCAGGCTTGAGGCGGGGTGTGGCAGAGTAGAGATTTGACTAAAGGGGGGGTCTCTCCCTGCCGCAGGCCAGGTGTTGCTGCCACCCGGAGATGGCCATGGTGGCCTGCCTTGGTGTAAGCCATTCCTTGTTATCTAGGTAAGTTAGTTACCACAGCATGCCTCTGTGTGTCCGTGAAGTCTCGGTTTCAGACTGCCTTCTGACTTGATCCTGCCCCCGAGTTTGAGTGTTAGTGAGACATTCACCCTTGATTCTGCCGACCTCCTTCAGGTTGAGTTGTGATGGCTAACCCTGAGGACCAGCCTGGAAGCAGAGGTAGGGGGATACCACAGCTGGCGCTCCGCCCTGCCTTGGCGGGGCTCGCACTGAACCCTGGGGGGAGCCACACCCACCCACCCCTGGTTTACTTTTGCACTTAATTCCTAAGATTAGGGTCAGCTTCAAGGGTTGAGAAAGTATCTGATTTTCACCACAAATAATTCTGAGAGTCAATGATCACCTGATAAGCATTCTTAACCTTTTGTGCTCCCGAATGGCGAGGGTGGGAGATCCATTAAGAGGTTTTATTGTTGAAACTTTACTGCCGGGTTGTCCTACCATGAGTCACTGTGGAGAGGAAATCAGACTATTGTGTTTATGGCTTTCTTCGCCTTGGGTTGTTTCTGCAGAGCTGACAGTAACCCTCCCTCTGGGGACCTTCTAGAATTTGCTGCTCTCCACCTTTGCTTAAAGAAACCAACAGCCCAAGGAAAGGAAGAAATGCTGGGTCCTGGGGCACCATCAGGGAGCCTTGAAGCTTCTAAGTTGAGTCCTGAACCCTTGGGTGACTTCCTGGTTCCCAAACAATACTCCTCCTTTACCCCTACCACCGATGAAAATTTTCTCGCTGTTTTTTGAACACTACCTGACATTTTCCTCCATTAGGCTTATTCGGAAGGAAATATGATGCTCCGGTCACATCATGCACACGGATGTCCCGGTCAGTCATAGAGTGTGTGTAGACAGTGGTCCCACAAGACCGCAGCCTGCTGTGCTGAGGCAGCCATTTTCGGTTTGTGTCAGCATCTGCCGGAGGTTTACAAAAGGATGAGGAACACTTTCTTACACTGGCTCGTTAGGGGAAGCAGAGAGTAGAGTGGAGGAGAGGAAGACACTAGGCCATTCATAGCAAACCTTGGAGTTTTTGAAACAGATGTTGAATGGACCGTAGGCCTAGCACAGCCTTGCTAAGTGTTCTACCCCAGAGCTGCATCCTGACTCCTAAAGTGTCACAGCTATTTATCGGTTAATCTCAGAAAATTTCCACATCATCCCCTGAGGGAGCAGGCAGCTGGGTTTGGAATGTGGCTGCCTTAACCTCAGAAAGTCATACCTGAGAGAGAAGGTAAGGACACCACACAGGGCCGGGGCAAAGTACTACGGGAGAGACATATTTGGTTAACTTTGAAATTTTGTCTGCGGGCCCAACCAGGAGGTGAAAGATAACTCTAGTTTTCTGTTTTTGGTTGTGATTCTTGGCACTCAAATTTTGCTGTTTGTTTTAGGGTAGGAAGAAAAGGATAGGATGTTGTTTCGTTACTCCTGTTCTCTCTCTCTCTCTCTCTCTCTCTCTCTCTCTCTCTCTCTCTCTCTCTCTCTCTCTCTCTCTCTGTGTGTGTGTGTGTGTGAGAGAGAGAGAGAGAGAGAGAGAGAGAGAGAGAGAGAGAGAGGATTATACAAGTAAACCCTTTCAATTTTCTAGTAAATTGTAACAGGAAAAAGATGGCCCTTCCTCTCTCCCCAGCCTTGGAAAGCCCTATATTAAGTCCACGTTGGAAATTACTTCCATCTTTCTAGGCTTCCTCCAGGATTTATTTATTATAGAAGCTGTCGAGGTATTTGCTTCAGTTTATGTAAAGCACAGATCTGAGCTGCCTTTGTAATCTTCAGTTTAGTCCTTGGAACCTTCTCAGGTGATAGGACCAGACAGCCTGCAGGCCCCAGGAAAAGGAGTGGTCATGTGACTGCCTTCTCTCCTGAAATGGGTGGGCCCTAGCAGCCCCGAGGGGGCTGCAAAGCAGTCCTGCTATCACTTGGGACTCAGCTGTCACTCAGTGGGCAGTTCTAAGAATGAGGGTGGACTCAGAAGACAAAGGGACCTGGAGGGAGGGAGGAGTCTGTCCCTTGGCCTTGAGTCTTTTTCTGTCCAGGTTTGTAACCCTGAAGAGCAGAGGCTCCTTTTGGAAACTGCTTCAGGCCTAGCGTGGTACCCACGAATGGGAGTCCTCAGAAAACTTACCAAACCAAGAGCACAGGCCGCTCAGAGGTGTAGCGAGTGGAAAGGGCTGTTGGCTAAAAGGACATGGTGTCAGATTTTCTGTGGGTGGCATTCGGAATAGTATCAAAGAATGTGGGATTTAGATGGGCTGGGTTGATCTGGTTGCCTCTTTTTCTGATCATTAGAGACTCTTAATTGATTAGAGGAGGTCAATGATAATCCCTTTCCCGAGATAAATCTGAGGACAAAGTAAAGGTCTCGGCTACTTGGTAGGCTGATTCCATCCCTAATGTCAGTGGCAACATCTCGCCACGAGGATCCCATGCTGTTGGCCTGACTTTCATCTCTCCTCGCTGAGGCTAAACACTCAGAGCTTTGGAGATTATGCTGGCTCCTCTCATTTTGCCTGAGCCGGGGTGGTAGCACCCCTTGAAGATCGTGAATGGAAAAGGAGGTGGCGTAGCCTTGGTAAGGACATAGAATGTGTAGTTTGAAGAATCAAGTACAGTCCTCTCAGCACAGAAGAGAGGCAGTCACACTCGGGAATCTGGAGAGGAAGGAGAGAAATGACTTTTGTTCCGAGGTCACCTAAGATCAAGAAGCCAAAGGAAAGATCCTCACCTAAGGTGGGCGGGGCAAGAAATGTTCCTAGCAATCACGTACTTGCCTTCATATTGGTTTGTGGTGGTTTTGCCCTGTGTGAGAGAGAAGCCATTGTGTGTGTTGGTGTTTGGCTGACTGCTCGCATCAGCCTTGAGCGACAGAGACATCACACAAGGTGCTTCTGTGATTGCTGACGGCCCCACTTAAAACCAGCTAAAGAAACAGATACCGTTGATTTTAACTGTATTTCATTCTGCTTATTCAAATACTGTTTCTACATGGAATTCATTTTCCAAAATATTTTACAATGCAATGACTTCTGTTGCTTTCTTGGCATCAAGTCGTTGAGGTCGAGTGCGTTTTATCCTTACAGCGTGTCTCCATTGAGGAAGAGCCACCCAGGGCTGTACTTTTCGCTGTGGGGGGGCTGTGTTGAATGCATGCGGTCGGTTGTTCTTGTTCATATCATAAGTCATCTAGTGATTATCAGTTTCATTACGTCATTTAGCCATAGGCTCTGCTCAGTCACTGTTAGTGTCATTTTTATTGGAAGAAATACTTTTTAGTGTCATGAGCATTGCTCACCGAAATGTACTGAAGAAAAGATTGTCCCCCCCTCTGTAAAATGGCATCAGTACTCGTATATTAAACAGAAGCGTAGGTAGAATGTTTGAGAATTGCATCTGAGATGGCCTAGATGTATTGCGCGCGCACACACACACACACACACACACACACACTCATTTCCACTTTAGCTGGGAGAATTTGAGTCTTGAGGAGCTCCAGATAAGTTAAAAACAGTCATTGACATTGTTGAAGAGTCACAGTGGTAGGATTTGACTCAAGGGCCCCCTGCCTTCCACCCCATCTCCCCGCCTGTCTACCCCGCACCCCACACGGTGTTGGGGCAGAGGCTGTCACCAAGGCCTGCATGATGCACCGTGAAAATGGCCGTCCCAGCATCATAACCAACGGCAACCGGGAAGCAGCATTTCCCTAGTGGAGAGAGCCATGTTTTGTGTCCCGGATGAGAGAGGATGGCTTCTCTCCCACTTGCCTGAACTAGTCTTGAGTTTTTAGTGAATGGCTGGGGCCCAAGTGCCTGTCCTCGCGTTAAACTACCTGCCTCCCTCCCGCAATTGTAAAAGGCTTAGCAAGGCTTACGATCAAAAGGTCCAAAGTTCTCCACTTGATCATCTGGAAATGGGTTTGTGCTACAATAAAAGCCAAATAATGCCCTAAGCTCAGACACAGGGCCAGGGCCACAGGGCTCCCTGTGTTTTCCCTTTCGCTGTGGCCATTTATAACCTGTAACTCCGTTGAGTTTTATGCTCTTGGCTTTTTATTGAACTTATTTTATTTATTCTTCCCACTGTGAAATTTATTTTTGAAGTATTTTGAAAATACCCTACCTGCCCCCCCCCTTTTTTTTAAGCCTTCCTTTGCTTGGAAGCAGTGGTGGGGCCAGCTGAGTGATTACTTCTCTTTGGGGTCCTCAATTCTATCCATCCTTTTATGGCTTCCCTCAGGGGTGACCTGTTTGCAATGGCTCCTTAGCCCATGCCTTAATTTTCATTTCAGTTATAGTATTTTGCTGTTACTCACTTCTTTGGCCATTATCATTAGTCACTGCATCCGTTTCTTGTGCCCTTTTTTAGTGATAGCCGAACTTTATTATAAAACTGTAATTGTTAGATCGATCAAGTACTAGCAAAAAGGTTCATTTTTATAGCGATGAAATGTAGCCTATTAGGATGTGTGTGTGTGTGTGTGTGTGTGACTTGCCCTGTGTGTTTGTGTGTGTGTGTGTGTGGCTTGCCCTGTGTGTTTGTGTGTGTGTGTGTGGCTTGCCCTGTGTGTATGTGTGGTGTGTGTGGCTTGCCCTGTGTGTATGTGTGTGTGTGTGTGTGTGTGTGGCTTGCCCTGTGTGTATGTGTGTGTGTGTGTGTGTATGTGTAGGTTTGAAGCTGATGTTGGGTGTCTTCCTCTATCATTTTCTGCCTGTTTTATTTATTTATTTTTTGAGGCAGGGTATCCTGCTGATCCTGCAGTTTGTCATATTGACCAAGCTGGCAGGCTAGCGAGCCTGGGGAACCCACTGTTTCACGGCCCCCAGTGCAGCCTTTCCAGACATGCGTGCCACTGTCTCTAGCTTTTATCCTGCGCTGGGCATCTGGGCTCTGCCTCATTCTTACAGCAAGCCCTTTCTCCAGGGAATCATTTTATTTTTCTCCATAGGTGATACCCAGAAGGAGACGGCCTAGAAGGGATCTCTGCTGTTGGGCTACTTAGCAGTTCCTCTCTACAGTCATTGAACTAAAATGCTTAGGAAACGGTTCCCCTATTGACAGCTATAAAGCAGAAGTCTCTTACATATTATAGATCCCCGGGATTTTATGTAATATTTTGTACATATAAACGGGATATACTGCTACTTTGAAATTAATAGGATCTTTTCAGCCAGTCTTGGGCTTACTGTAGCCGTGGGTGAACGCTGGCTTCTGGAGAAGTCTGACTCGTTGAAAGGCCTTATCTGTGACACTCGGATGTTGACAGTAGGAACCGCACATGGATTTTCAGCACTGAAACTTAAGTACACACAGGTCTTAGTGGGGAAGCCACTCATGGCCCCGCTGGCTACGTGGCTGTGTGTGTGCATATGCTTAAATCACCAGCAGGAGAAATGAGCCTGCTTCCTTTGACAAAGATCATAGGCCAGCATGCAAGAGTTAAAAGGTCTAAATGGGGCTCTCCGAGCTGGGAAGGGCTCTCCTGGATGGGCTGTGTAAAATGCCATTGTGCCTGCTTAGGAAGGTTTTACAATGCTTCCAACTGCAGTGTGGGCAGAAGCGATAGGTGACTCTTTCTTATCTATCTCTGTGGAGCGATGGGTTAGGTACCTGGCACGTAGTAGGTGCGATGAATACATACTGTCCGGATGAACGGTGGAAGAATGATGTGGACCATATCTAGTCTGTACCATTTATTATGTATGTGCAGACATGTTTGGGAATAACCTCCCATAAATACATTAATAAAATCGTAAATACTCCAGGAACCAGGGCTGGTAACCAAGGAAAACAGCCCTTGATGAATCATCTTCTTTCCCGAAAACTTGGGCTCCCTCCCTGTTCCCTTGATTTTCCACGAAGCTCTACTAAGCCCTGTGCATTTGCTGCGGGGAATCATGCCCTGCGAGTCAAGAGCTGTCCTGAGCGTGGTGTGGTGAGACACGTTTGACCGCTGTGCGGGCTTAATAATAATTACCCTGAACTTTAACGATAACGATTCTTAATGTGTATGATTATTGTTAATAATGATAGTTAATAATTGTACCCAATACTTATTATCTTTAATAATAATAATTAGCACATGGGAACCAGTCGTACCATTGTGTTTATCTTTAGAACAAAAACCTAGATCTATGGGCCGGGAGTCTGCAGTGTCTGCTTTTCCTCTCGGCTTTGCCAGGTCACAGTGAAGTAGGAGGCACCTGGGGTCAGAGCAGGGAAGGCTTCTAGAAGCCTTCTATGCGTTCTGAACACGGGGCCCATTCCCAGTCATTTTACAGAGGTCTTGTTCTCATGGGGTGCCTGTCCCCAGACCACCACAGCCTCTCAGGCCTCCCTCTGCCTGCTATTGTAGCCTTCAGAACTTTTGTGTTTTGTCGCACGGAGACCCAGAGCAGACCCTCATTCCACCGTGTCCTGATTTGTGTGAATTACACCGGGCAGAGTCCATGTTTATTACTTGTACATTGGCGAATCTTTGATCTTCTTCTGTTCCGGCTATGTTTAGATTTACATGCCTGCGTGATTCTTTTTTCCCCCTTAAAAAACAAGGTCTAAAAAGCGGTTGGTGAATTAAACATTTTTAAGGTTTTCACACTTTGATACGAAGCAGAGAAATATTTCAGTGACAACAGATTTCAACAGATTTCCCAATAGCCGACTTTGCTTTATTCTCCGGGACAGTTTATGCTTTCTTCTTTGCAAACACTGAGAAGTACTCTTTCCAGGGGTGGCTTGTGTCCGTGTATAAAATAATTCCAAGGAGGTGAAGTTTGCGTTTGACTGTGTGTTTTATATTAGTTAAACATTAGCTGAGATGTTCACGATCTGTGTTTTTTTTTTTTTTTTTCAGGCTCACTTGGTGGGTTGTTTACTGAGATTAAAAAAAGAGAAAGCCTAGGAGAGGACTTCTTTTGAATTCTTGTTGACCTTCCTGTATATAATCATGGGCATCTCAGGCCTGGAGATCTAACGTGCCTCCTATTGGGTACTATAGGCAGCTTTAAAATAAAATTCCAGACAAAAGCAGGGCAGACCTGAAAATACAAGTGTTTGTAGTAAAATAATAACAGTAAACATTAAAGGTGCTACGGTCCCCTTGCCCTAGGTCATGTGCTAAGATACCCCGAGTAGGTATAGACTGCCTTTTAATCACTAGAACCTGAGATCTTCTGCCCTGGCACCCAGCGATGCTGCAACAATGGCTCAGTCATAGAGACAACCTCTCCCCTTACCTGCAGGCTTACAGGGCACCCCAAACAATCAGGCCTGTCCACCCCACGCTGTTCCAGGTCCTAGCTGACTTAGCTTTTAGAACTGTCCTGCCCTGATCCTCCCGGTGGCCCAGACTGCCTTGTAACGTCCGTGTTTTGCTGTTGGATTGTGCCCTCCCAGGTTTGATGATTCCTGTCTTCTGTGTGGTGGAGCAGCTGGACGGCTCTCTGGAATATGACAACAGAGAAGAGCACGCCGAGTTCGTCCTGGTGCGAAAAGACGTGCTTTTTAGCCAGCTGGTGGAGACCGCGCTCCTGGCCCTGGGCTATTCCCACAGCTCCGCGGCTCAGGCCCAAGGTATTCAGTCTGCTTTCTTTCCTGCCTAGCCTCCTGTGTGCTCTGAGGAAGAAGAATAGCTTCCTCAGAACAAGGCCTACAAAACGGCTAGCTGTCAGATGCCACATCTGACAGCAGGCAGCCGAAATCCTGCAGAATCTTGTTCTCTTGTTCTGCGTAGTATTTGGCCAGCGCCTCGAAAGCCGCCCCAATCGACTTGTGTTTCAAAGCTTTCCTCGTGGTGTTTTTGCATTCATAATTTCTGATTATTTTCGCTAAGTCAGCAAGTTGGGGTTCTCAGGGCCAGTGCTGAGAGATCTTTGACCGCTGACTTATCCGAACTCTAATATATGATTTATAAGCATATGAAATGTATTTATTTGCTGCCTCGGGCCCACGGTTTCTGCAGTTTGCCGTCAGGTTTTAATTAAACAGAAAAGCAGACGCATCTTGTTCTTCTGTGCCCTTTGAAAACTGCCCTACAGTTTTGATGTGGTCCATTCGTTAAAAAAAAAATCACTTTCTCTGTAATCACCCCTTTTACCTATTTAATTAACGACTAAAGCTGCATAATTGTATCGGTCATACCGGGGATCTTATGTGAGTTTCTCTTTTTTCCTACTTTTCAAAGCTTAGTCCATTGTTCTCCCATGCCGAAGCCTCGGCAAAATAACAAATAATTACAGTATCCCTCAAACTTTGAATAACGGGGAACAACCTGAACCAGTAGAATTCTTACCCTTGTTTCTCAGATGGCGTGGCTGAATAATTAATGATAATGTTTATAGATAAAGGTGAGACATTTATCACATCCTGGTCTCACTTTCTATGCTAATTTCCTATCTTAACCGTGTTTACTTAACCTTCCTGTAGGTCCCAAGAATTCTTGTTGTGTTTTGAGTCTGACTTCACTTCTTAAGAGAGATCAATTGACTTCAATGGTTCTGATAAGGGGGCTGGGGGGGGGGTGGAATCAAGTGTTTATAGAGTTAAAAATGCAGAAGTTGAGAACACAGGACCCAGACTTGCAAGCTCATTCTATAGGCACATTAGTGTTTTTTGTTTATTTATTTATTTATTGTTTCTTTTTTTAAGTAGGCTTTGTTTAAATTACAGTTTAAGTCTCTCAGGGCAGTCAAGAATATCTTCCCCACGCCCTTGGCACATCCTGAACTTGGCCAGGCTTGGCGCAGGGCCGGCAGCAACTGTGGAGTCCCCTGCCCTTAGAGCAGCGTGATGCAGGGTGCCCGTCTCCTTTCCTGGACAACTTCCTTTCTTGTGTGAGGGGTTCAGGATTTGGCCACCACTGCTTTTTATTTCGCGGGAAATAAAAACCTTCTCCCTGTGGCCCGGAAACTTCCGTGCCACTGTGGGGGGATATTTTTCTTTGAGTGTAAAGGTCATTGTATCCCACCGCTTGCATCCTGGCATGCCAGCTTCCTGTCTGACAGGGCTATCTGTCTCAGTTAGCGTAGCTGCTTGGTGCATCGTGAGCTCACGTGTGGAACACGGAGCACTAAGTGGCCAAGATTTGATTCTTGGCACATGCCGAGGGGAAGGACTCTCAGGAGAGGTACCCCAGGGAGCCCCACTGACTTCCAGCGATGTGGGCTGAGTTTTGCTCACCAAGGTGAGCTGTGCAAGCCGTGACTATTGTCTGCCGCAGAGCACTGAACAAGGGGGCGAGCCAAAAAGAATTATTTGCTTGCTAAAGTGTTTGAAAACTAAGGCTAAACACTACTTGTTGTGTGTGTGTGTGTGTGTGTGTGTGTTTTATGTTGAATCCACCATCAAAAATGCTGTCTAGATCAATACTTTATGTTGGAGGGAAAGGTTTATTATTATACACCCCACAGACTTAAAAAAATCAGAGTGGGTTTATTTTTTCTTAAGCTGGTGACCTGTTTTGAATAGATGGAAAAATACACAATTGCTCATATTTTGAAAAGATGTTATTAGTTCCTCCTTGTCGTTCTGGCGACTAGAAGGTTAAATACCTCTATTATGGAAAAGTGGGAGATCTCGCAATATATTTAGATCTTTCTTGTCATTTAGATGATTAGAAGATCTGTTTGGGACAAATGGAAAAACAGGACCCTTCGTTCCTCTGAATGGATGCATTAGGTCTTGGTTGTCATTCAGGTGATGGGGAGCATGTGGCTTGCTGCCTACTTATTAAATGACCTACTTATTAGGTGACCGGTTATTCATGAGTCAGACAAACAGCCCGGTCAGTCCAGCGGAGGACGTGATGTCTGTGACTTAGGCAGAAGGTTTATATGTGTCGTTTTTGCTTTGTTTCTTTGGTTTTTCCATGTTTTTATAGTTCTCCCAAGGTAGGTTCTGTCCCGGGACCCTGGGTTCTGTCCCCCTGTGCCTGTGGTGTGAGGGAGACTTAGGCACAAGGATATTGGGTTGCTTATATCTTTTTGAAAAACTGATGCTCTTGAGACATGATTTTTCATTTTGACATGACCAGAGAAGCTTCTCGGTGATTAACCTGGAGAGGCAGTTTAGATGCCTGTGAAAGACTAAATATGTCTGCGGTGTGGTTTTGCAATGATGCCCAAGTTCCAGTCATCAGGGGTGTGCTCATCCAGTCCCAATCAGGGGTGTCCCCATGCTTCTGTAAGCATGAGATTGTCAATTTCTTTCACTGAGAGAGTATCCCCCCCCCCCCCAGGTGAGCTGCGAGGATTTTCATTTATCTGCTTCTAAAGGAAAATAGCAATTCTGCTGAACCAGAAGTCCAAGGACTCCCCTCCCCATGTTCACAAAATATTTATTTAAATGCTGGATATTGGCACCGGAGACAAAGGCAGCAGACACTATCATAAATCACAGGAACTATGTATCTAGCTGACTTATACTTCTCATTTACCAGCACACACACCACTAACTGTGTGACTCTCAGTGAGATGCAGGGTTCATTTGAACCTGCTATGGTACATACACCACAAGCTGATGCCTGCGCTGTCTGCTAGACTGTGAGCCCATCACTCCGAATCACAGGCCTTAGGTTACTGGAAGAGAGGACTCTAGGAAGCTGCTGCTTTATGGGGTTCATCAGAATCCCCTTTCCCCGTCTTCACCTCACCGTTCCTATTTTTCCCTTTCCAACCTTTCAACTTTGTCCCATGAGGCTTTCTGTAACACCCAAGCAGCTCCCACGCCCTCCAAGGGCTCTTCAGGTACTCTCATACTTGGCCAGCTTTGGGAGGAGACACCTGCTACGGCCAGATGATGTCACCCTGTGTGTAACTGGCTTAATTTGCAAATGGTCATTTTATCTGTAACACTCTTCCCTCAGTGAGCTTCAAAATTAATTTAATTAACAATTTATCTTATGCATGTGAGTGTTTTGCCTGCATGGATGTACATGCACCGTGTGAATGCACCATGTGAATGGTTGGTACCTGTAGAGGTCAGAGGAGGCATCAGATCCCTTGCAACTGGGGTCATGAGTGGTTATCAAACCACCATGTGGGTTCTGGGCTCTGAACCCCAGTCCCATGTTAGAGGAACAAATGCTCCTAAGTGCTGGGCTATTTCTCCAACTTCCAAATTTTATTTTTGGCTGGTAGATTGTATTTAAAAACAAACACGCTAAGCGATAAAAAAACCAAAGTCCTCCTTGGTGGCTTATTTTTGTCATGAAAATTGTAGGTTTAAGAAAGGGTGCGCCAATTAATCGTTATTCCTCATTTATGTTGCAATAATTGCATTTGGGAAGTCATTTGAAAATTTTTTTAATGGTACAGAGAAATGTATTTAGTCAGTGTTGTGTGACTGAAGTATGGTGCCAGGTAGCCTCATTTTTCCAAAGTTTCACCTATGTCCAGAGAAGAGAGACAAACACAGCACATTATCTGACGGGTGCTGGGTTTGGTGTAGGATGAGGTAGGATTCCTTTTCCTTCTAATGAGAACAGAAGTCAGAATAAACCTCTACGTCCTCCTCCAGTTCTTTGAATCAGTGGGAAGTTGTTGCTTTGATGGTCCTGTGTCTTGTTAAGTTGTTCCTTTGCTCCTGTCCTGTGTGTGTGTGTGGACACACAAGTCCAACAGTGAGTGTCGCCTCTGTTGTCTTTCCATGGGAAGATTAGAAAAGACCCTGCACACTGTCTGGGCCTCTGGGAATGGGGCAAGGTCATTTCTCAGCAAGACAATGCTTGGAGCAGTGAGCTCCCTCAGACTCTGTTCTCAGAGATTTGCCTGTCCTGGTGCATTTGATCAGCACAGCAGCCCGCTGAAGGTAGCTCCTGAGTGCTTCCCACTTTACAGACAGGGACATCGAGGCAAGGGAAGAGTGGGGAGTTGCTTTCTATGGGGCCCAGGCCCATAGCTGAGGAACTTCCTGCAGGGTTGGAGTGCCTCACCCTAGAGGTGCTCTAGGAGGAAGCTAACCCTTTGCAGTTTCAGAGATGGGCTGGGGGCTAGTTCCCCCGATAGCTTCTCTTCACTCCTGCCAGAGGCCCCTTTTAGACAGTGTGCTTCCCAGATACATGGTGATTATCTATTTGGCCATACTAATTCATGGGTAGTTTTTTTGAAAAACATGTAGAGATACCTTTGCAAAGCAATGGAGACGGACTTTATTAAACATGAACAAGCATCCAGATACCAGAATTGTTTTTGATATTTTTTTTTTTAGACCAGGTCTCACTCTGTAGTCCAGGCTATCCTTGAACCCTAAGTAGCCTGTCTGTCCCAGCTTCCTGAGTGCTGGGATTACAAGTGTTTACCACCACACCTCACAGCCTTCTAAAACTAAATAAAGGGCATGACTTTTTCAAATAAAGTCAAATAAAGAATTCCTTAAGGTCAGGCCGAAGCTTGATGTGAAAATAAAGCTTGTTTCTTAGCAATTCTGACCTACCTGCTAATTAAATCCTCATTTCATATTTATTTGTTTGCATATTTATTTATTTTTTTTTTTTTTTTTTTTTTTTTTTTTTTTTGAGACAGGGTTTGGTCTCCATTGCCTGGCTGTCCTGGAACAATTCTGTAGAGTAGGTTGACTAACCTTGAACTCAGAGGCCTGCCTGTCCTGGTCTCTCAGAGCTAGGGTTTAAAGGCTTGGGCTGCCACACCCAGCGATGGGCTCCTCTCTGAGGCCTGTAGGTAGTGCTGTTTCAGCTTTTGGAAGTCAAGAGATGGGAAGAAAAATGCTCTTTTCAATGAGTTTACATTTTGTGGTTTAATTATACATAAAAAAATTAAGTGTGTAGAACTCTTTAGTTGATTTTGACCTTCTGAGCTCAGATATATGCCATTGTAAGATTGATAGGGCATAAACATATATACGATTAATTTATTAGTTTGGTTCTAATTTACTTATTTTAAAATTAAATGTATTTATTTTATTAATATAGTATAATTTTAATTTATCTCTATATTGGTGGTTAGTTGGTGGTTAGTGAACTCCTAAACTTTGTGCAAGAATTTTTTGTTGTCTGTCTGTTGCTGGAAGTAGTTGGCAAGGTGGGACACAGGCATTAAGTGTCCCAGGAAATTGTTGCTTCCCAAGAGAAAACCCTTCCTTTGCTAGTTCTTAACGTTGCTTTCAGGATCTTTCTCTTGAACTTCGGCTCATAACATGGCGAGTTCTTCCTGTCTCAGGCCCCCATTTCTTCAGAGTACGCTGGCCTGCGGCTGACACTCAGTTCCGAGCAGTCAGTAGAAAGGATAGACACACTAACTAGAGAAACGTGTGTGTCCCTGGAGTGCTAGCTTGCTTTCTTCAGTGTGTAGATCTGAAAACCCACCCATTCCCTTACAAGCAGCTACAATACAAAGTACAGAGCGAGACCCACAATCCAATGCATTTGCTAAATTTCTGAGAACAGGTTTTGTTTTATTTAATTTTAATTTTTACCCCTATGATGTTTACGGGAGTCTGTGCCAGAGTGAATGGGTGAAGGTCAGAGGTCAGCTTCCCATTATGATTCTAACCTTTCACCTTGTGGGTTCTGGGACTCGAACTCAGGTCATCTGACTTGGTCAAGGCGCTTTTACCCCCTGCGCCACCTCACTGGCCTCCAGACTGTCTTTTGAGTTTTGTATTTTACTAAATCTTATCCACATAGGATTTTTTTCTCTAGTGTGCCACGAAGTTGGTTTTCATTCATGGTTTAGCTGTTACGTTACGGTTTGAACTGGAATGTTCTTAGATTCTCTGTTCATGAGCCTGTGCTGAGTTACTCAAGTCAGGAGTCATGCACATCTATAAATGATAGATGGCTGATATTTCAACCCAGTCCTTTTTATTCATTACGTGGGCTTTTCTATCCACCTACATGAAAGACGTCCTAGAAATTTTATTTGGTGTCTCGATTCAGAGTGGTTTTTTTGTTTTGTTTTGTTTTGTTGTTTTTTGTTCTTCTGAGTTTTTTTTTTTCTCTAACTTTTATGGAAGCCCTGACCCTAAAATTTCTTCATGGGAACAGTTAGTGAGCTCAGTCCAAACTTCAGAGAAGGGTTTGGAAATTCACACGTTTTTTTGAGGAAGAATGTTAAAAGACATGTGGTTTGGAGCTGAAAGGTCTCCGTGCCTTGAGGTTTGACATTTTCCCTATTGAAGTGTTTAGAGCGCTCTCTCTTCTATCCTGTTTCCCCCGGCTTCTTTCTCGGCTTTATTTATCTATTTATTTGCTCTTCCACGTTTGCCTCTTTAATTAAGCTCTCAGGCTTAGGACATTCTGACTGCCCCCTCCCCTATAAGGACATATTGAAAATGGCCTAGATGTAGAAGTTTTAGGCCTTGGAGCAAACTTTTAATAAAAGAGCTTCTTAAAAAAAAAAAGCTGTCCCTAAAATAGCAGGAAAATGTCCCCCAAATTGCCGTCACCCTTCCTCAGCCTCTTGGGACGCAGGCTGGGATGGCGCATGTTTTTAACAGGTCCTTCTGTCATGCCTGCCTCCCCTGCTGCGTCCCATCGAGTTCTCACACACGTGTGCAGCTCTGTGTCCACATGACAAAACCTGAAACACTCCCTGGAGCTACATACCAAGAGGAAAGTACTCTTATCTATGTCCTTGCCCGATGTATAGTTAAGATGAAATATCTAATATAAATGTTTATCGCCTTTCCATCCCTGTTTATTTTGTCGTAGTATGCGCCATTTTGAATATGTAAATATGTAATCATAGCTCATGTGAAAGTCAACTGATAAAAACATTGTCTCCATGTGAATTCAGAAAGGACGGGACTCCCTAGCCAACGCTTGGGGTGCCTAACATCTTGGCGGATCATACTTAGAGAAAACCATTGGGGGGCAGGGGGCTGGGGATGCGGCTCATTCAGTTGACTGTTTGTTCAGCACGCATGAAACTCAACACATGCACTGCTACAAGTGGGAGTGGTGGCACACACTTGTAATCCCAGCCCTTGGAAGGTTGAGGTGGAAGATTCAGAGATCCAGGGTCATCCAGCTACTACATAGAGATCAAGGCCAGCCTGGAACACATAAGACCCTGTCCCTATAACAAGCTCCTGAGGGCAGAAAATGCAAGGTGATCTCAAATTCTCTCTGCTCTCGCCATTTCTCATTGGATACAGATTTTTAAAATATCCAGATATGGGTGGTAGCCCAGTACTTGCCATCCTGGCACTGAGGAAGCTCATGCAGGATTGTAGTCTAAGGCTAACTTGGCTGCGTAGCAGGGAGATAGATGCATGACCACGAGGTGCCGAGCGGCTGACTTCTGTACTTTGGGGCTTGTGTGGAACGAGTCAGGTGATCCAGGTGGAGCAGGTTGACCCTCCAAGACAGACAGCTTTTATTAATAAACTAAATGACTGACTGGCTCCGTCTGTTGTTCCTCTGTAATTTCGCGTATTATGCACTTCTTATCGCACACTTTCCGGTGTCTCATGCGTGTATCTGGCTGTGAGTGCTACCAGAAAGGGTTGCAAGTGCTGACGGGCACTCCAATATGCTTTATTCTGTATTTGACTTTTATTCTATTGTAAAGCGCAACCTTCGCGACTGTGATTTTAAATACGAGGTTAGTCGTTGGCTGCGTTCTTGGTCTGTTTGTGCCTTAAGATGCAGCACAGGTTCCATCAAGGAGTTCATCACTTATTAATATACTTACAGATATTCTCCCGTGCTGCCTTCGCCCAGGCAAATCCTTCAAAGTTGCCCATCCACGTTGGTCCCAATCTTTTTTTTACGCCACCATTTGCAACTAAGTAAAATGTATTTTGATATTCATGTTGGATTTTGTAATCATAAAATATTAAGTAGAAACCTTCTTCCATATCTCTTCTTTGCTTTTGGGGAATGATTGTTATGTTTAAAGCCCACAGTTCCGGTTAATTCTCTGAAACGGTGAGGCTCCACCATTATAAGGCCTCTCGTTCCATGTCTTACATCTAGACTTCATCCAACATTTCTGGACATTTCTGTAGTCTTATGGGACCTTGGTTCTGCCATTGCTCACTCATCCGTGTAGCATCAGAAGGCTGTGACCTGTCCCCTGCTTTGGGCAGCTCTGAAGGCTGACAGAGGAAAAGCTCACCGGTGGCTTTGTAGGGCAGGGGTGAAGAGCGAGCGTTGAGCTGGCCACTTGGTCACACATGGGCACCTTGGTTGAGTTTCACCTGGTGCCAGACAGAGCATAGGGGATGGCAGGGGCATCAGAAACTGGGCACTGCAGTGTGTTTTTGAATTCTAGTGGGTCTGATGTTGGGGTTTTAGGACATGTGATATTTCTTCCCTGAGAAACTGTAATTGGCGAAAGTATTGGTGTCAACATGAGGAAGCACGCAGGCTTTCCCCTGCTTGGTCTGATGAGATATCAGTCAACACAGAACTGGTGGTCTGTAGGCTTCTTACAGAAAAGTTGCAGTGGCCTATATGCAAATCAGACAGTGCCAAGGTCCCCCGGGGCTCCCAGCTTCCAGCTTGGTAGAGAGCTGCTTCTGACATATTCCTTATGTTGGTTTTGTGAATCAGGGAGCGGGCTGTGGAATGCTTATAGCACATTCCCGACCTGTGTGCCCTTGTTGGTTCCATCACATAAGCCTGGTAGTCTCCCATGGAAAACACCCATCAGCGAGGGAGCCCAGTTAAGTGGGAAGTCCATTCCTGCTCAAGGCATGACCAGGTTGACCAGCTTCCGGTTTGGAGGATTGTATGCTCCAGAGCCGAGATGATGAATAGCAATTCAGAGTGTCTGTGTCTCGAGAGGGTATTTTGTAAGGGGGTGGAGAGACTTCACTTCAAGGGGGCTGGTTTCACATAACCTGCATGGGAAGAGGCATGGCAGCAGTATTTGGAAAGACACATGTTTTTAGACTTTTAGCTTTTTGGGCACCATTTCAAGTGAGTGGAGAGTTGGAAGGGCGTGCCTCGAGTCTCTGGTTCTCCTGCATGCTATCTCTTCATGCTATCACTTAACTAATTCTTATTATCAGTTACACACAAGGGCTTGTTCCGTCAGATATACAATGTCCCTGCCCTGTGTTCCACGTTGGGACGATATTCAGTTCACTGCATAGTAGAAGGTTGGAGGAGCCCCTTAGGCGCCCCATCTGGTGCGAAGGCTTTGGCTTCTGGGGACAAATGCTTAACCAGTACAAAACCGAAGGTTTTAGGTTGGTTCTAAGGGTTAAAAATGAAACCATATGAACAACAGAAAGATTAAAGTTCTCTTTCTTCCAAACAAAATCTGTTAGCCGTGTTCAGTAATTCATGTTTGAAATCAGCCAAATATTGCGTTGTTAGAATGAGTTGCTGTTGGGCTATGGTTTAGTTCTTACGAGAGAAATGAAACTTTGAATAACAAGGCATAGATATACACATATGTATATATGCATATATACATATGTGTATATATATGCATGCATGTGTGTGTCGTGTAATTGTGTGTACTTCAGTCTCTCATTGAACCCAGAACTAGACTGGTCACTGCAAGCCCCAGCAATTTTCCTGTCTTTCCTCCCTACCCTGCCCTCCAGTAGTGCTGGAGTCACCAGCACAAAGAGCTATGCCCATCTTTTGACCAAAGTGCTGGGGACTAGAACCTGGGTCTTCTTCATGGCTGTATAACAAACATACTTATCTGCTGAGCCATATACTCAGTGGTCTATTTCCGATAATTGGCATTTATCGAGTGCTTCTTCTGTACCAGCTCCTATGGCTCTGTCAGCCATGCCTTAACTTATCCAGTCCCTAGAGCAATGCAGTAGTTTGTATTGTACCATCTGCATTGCAGCTAATGCTTGAGAATCAAAGGGGTGAATCGCTCGACCCCAGAAGCACTGGCCCCAGAGAACGTGTGCCAACCACTGCCTGTTTTTACTGTATTTACAGATTGTCAGTTTAGTCTTCGTTTGTCTGTTTTTGTTTTGTTTCTGAGATAGGATCTCTCTGTTGCCAGGCAGGCCTCAAACTTGCTACTTGCTGCCTCAGCCTCCCGAGCCAGGGTTCCAGGCAGGATGGTTTTTTTATAAAAGCCTGTTTTATTTGTGCCTCTTTTTGTATGTATCTCAGCACCATATAAAAGCATTAGGCCTTAACAATCCCTTTTTCTAATAATAAACTGATGTCCCTTAACTATAGAAAAGTGAACAATTAAAAAGTAGAAAGACACCAAAATATCTCCCATGGCAAACACTAGGGAAGACATGATGCTACTTCTCCGTGGTCCATTTTCTATATACACAGCATTTCACCTGTCAGCTTTATGATATCCCCACGCTCCTATTCCATTTTCTGTAGTATTATTCCCAATGTCACACAGCCGTGACGCTCTGATCGTCACAGTAAACAGGAAACCCCCGTTCCTTTTGTCTTTCCTTCTGATGTTCGTTAAGCAGGAGCAATATTTAACATTAGAAGCGGTAAGTGCTGAGCTGTGGCCATCCTGTGCTCGATCATCAGATTTATCCCAACATCTAGTGAAAAGATTCTTGTTTCTTGGAATCCACTTCCCCTCATTAGAACTGTCACAGGTGGAAGGCCAGTTATTAAACCAGGCCTCCATCTGGGCCTGCTTTCTTTCTACCCCTGCCTTGTGGTAAATAAAGAGTTAAATTTGTGTTGGAGGGCTTCTTTTCTTTTTCTTTTTTTGCTTCTTACCTTTCTTTTTCTTTTTCTTTCTTTCTTTTTTTTTTTTTTGTAGCATGGAAGAAGGGTATAAAAACTTCGTGCCATTCAGGAAACTCCAGTTAATTGGTTTCATGTTTTGTTTCTGTAGCCGTCTTGCTGTGGCCCGCGTGTTGGGCTTCTTTCCTCTCTGAGAAGCACATACGCAGCGCTGTGTGGGCCAGTGACTGAGGGCTTCCGAGCTCCACAATGACAGCCCTGGGTGAAGATGTCCCTTGGCCTGGGGATTAATAGCTGATGACAGTTTGTCTGTTAGCTTCTGGTTTTGCTGTGCGCACCAGGACAGAGCTTTGCTGAAAGTGTCACGGGGGACGCTCAGAGGGAGTGTTTTTCTCGTGTTCAGAGTGACTAAAGACAGCCAGAGGTCGGAGGTCGGAGGTCGGAGGTAGGGAATTTGTCAGGCAAGTCAGGAGCACTGCTCCCTCGCTTGCTGGAATCCGATTGAGGCCATTTCTCGCAGACCTCAGGTCCTACTGGATGAGATTAAACATCTTGCTTGGGCTCTCTTCAGCACTTTGGAGTTCTAACATGGGTCTGGCTTCTTTATAGTCTTAGCAGATTGGGTGTGGGCCTGGTTATAGCTTTTTGTGTATTCAACCTTGGCATTGGCAGAGCCCTTACCTGTAAGCACAGGCGGCCCCCCAGTTGATGTCCCCTGCTTCTGGAGTCACCAGCTCACTGTGGGAGCTGCCCTCGCAGGAGGAGAGGGAGCCCTTTCTCTAGGAGTACGCTGGTGGCTCCTGGACAGGGAGGTGTCGCTGAGGTTCCTGAACAGACCTAGCAAGGGCTGGTCAGCATTTTAGGTGTCAGAGGGTTGTTTTATCCAGATTATATGGCTGGAGATTTCTCTGTAACACTGGTTAAGGTATCGTTTGCTTCCTGGTCCCTTCTAACTCTGGGAGATATTTAAATCTACCTACTTGTAATTTAAATCAATGCAGTTTAAAAAAATAAACAAATGCAGTTGAGATTAAAAAAATAAGATAAAAACCCCTTTCCGGCTTTTGGAGGACATTTCCGAGGTGACTGGTGACGTGCCACGAGCTTGCTAAACTCTTGGCAGATCGTCCTTTAGCCAAGTCAAGGAAAAGGAGTGGGCCAGCTGTGATGGCCATCAGTGTGAGGAATCGTTGGGGTTGGGTCATCTCATCTTAGACAAGGTACTTTGACTGCAGAGTTGAGTTTAATAAAGATGTTTTATTATAGGCTTAAACATAAGGGGTAATACGAAGAAGACAGACACTCAGAAGGAAAAACAGACACACCCAAGACCATGGGCTTCTCAGAGTCATACAAAGAAAGACTTCCCCAAGTGTGAGCTTGGGCTCCTCAAGGGAGACTCCCCTGTACTGTCTGGAAGTTTGTTAACGTAACCAGCTTTCCGCTGAACCACGCCCCTAAAAGTGTGCTTTCCTCTTCTGTGCTGTTGGATGCCTTCTGAGTGGCCCTGAGAACACAGGCTCCGTGGGCTCTCGTGCCTGTCTCATGCTTTGACAGGGAGTGGTGAGGGCGCCCTTGCCAGTGAGGGTGTTAGCCAGCAAGCAGAGCTTGCTGTGCGTCTATCCGGTGCACACGAATCTTGTGCGGTGTAATTATTCCCATCTCCTAGCTGAGACAACTGAGCCGGAGGGAGATCAAACCACAGGCCCCAGGGTCCACTGCAGAGATGCACCACACCGCAGCCAGTGTCCAAACGCTTAAACCCAGTCTTCCTGCCTCTCGATGTGATTAAGGCATCGATGTAACAGTGAATTACTATTAATAATATTTGGGTATGATGGTGCATGCTCATGATCCCTGCACACAGGAAGCTGAGGCCGGAGGATAGCTGCATTTGCGAGGCCATCCTGGGCTATGTTGTAAGAACCCACTTTCAACCTCCCCATCCCCCAAAAGCATAAAGACTGATAACAAGCCTTACATATAACTAGAGTCACTCATTAAAATGCTAAATATTTCTCTTCTCTTTCCTTTCTTCATTTTTTTTCCTTCAGGGTGTAGAATGGGAGGAAGGGAGAAAGGGAGAGAATTTCAAAGACTTTGCGAACGCGTTCTACTTAATCTGAAATATTTTGACGCTTCTGGAGAAGGAAGATGATTTAATTTCATATATAATTGCATGAAGAATTATAAATTATGTTTTCTAAAATACCTATGACACTAAAGCACAAAATGAACAGATAAAACTGATTTGTTCTCTGACAAATCAAGATATATGGCTGTGTTTTCATTACGAGTGCCGCTCGCGCAGAGGGAGCAGCCGAGCACGTTGCCATACGACGCGAGCCGTTTCCAGGCGGCGCAGCCTCGGCATGGGCATCTCGAGGTGATTTATCGCCATGCTCAATTATTTTCTCTAAAACACACTGGCAAGCAAAGCCCAGGTTGAACTTCTGAAGTCACAGCATGCAGAGACATCTTTCTGATCGACCTTTGGCATAAGCTTCCTCCTCTGAAGTAAGGTGTTCTGTTCTGTGAAGGGAAGAGACCATTTCCAAGGGAAGGGCTTGGGGGTGCCAGATAGGACATTATCTCTGCGCTCTGGATAGTATCCTGGAAGGTATGTGTTGACTTCTTCTGGAGGAGAATTTATTCACAGGAAGAGTGAGCAAGAATCTTTTAATTCTTCCCATTAGACTGAAGCCATTGTGTGTCTTCTAGCTCTCCGTGGTGGAGGAAGAAAACAATGCAAAATTCAGATCTTCTAAGTTGAAGCCCTTTTCAGGGGACCCCTGTCCCCATGCTGACGCAGGCCTTTGTGTATCCTGAGTTTTCAAAGGGGTCCGGCTGTTATCGAGGCTAGGGCTACACTAGCGATTGTGGATAAATGAGAGTCATCTTCTGTGTGGAGCCGTTGATGTGGGCTGTGGTCAGTGCAGTCCGCAGGGGAGGCACTGGCTGCTACTCCTCCCTTTTGTGAGCCACCTGGTTGGTGATGAATATGCAGGATAGAGTAGAGAGAGGATCTGGGTGTCAGAGAGGAAAGGGAGAGACCCGTGTGGTAGATCTTGACCCTTTTGTACCCACTTGGAGCACGACAGGATCAGACACACGGGAAACATCACTTCCTTCATGTACATCATATTCGATGCCTTATTACCTTCCTTTCTTCTTATTTATCTTTGAGAGTTGGCTGGAAGCGACTGCTTTATGGTATGAGATGATGTGGCCGTCCCAGTAAATGAGGTTTGAAAATAAAGGTTTTTAATAAATTGAGCACTGCACATCAGTTCTGAAGCACCTTTACTTTATGGTATAGTAAACACGAATGCTCAGTTGGTTTACTAGTTTCCTGTCTCCGAGAAACTGGTAGGATTTGCTCCCGGTGAGTGTGGTGGCTCTGTCACTGCCCTGTGACCCTGTGAGATCACGCGGGAGCTGGCAGCGTGGCCTGTCTGAAGTGGAGGGTGATGACAGAGGGCTTGCCATGGCTGTCACATGTTCCTACCGTGTGACCGCCTGGCGGTAATCTTGGTGATTTCAGACTGAGACTCTGCTTCAATTTTTCCATCTATTCAACCAGAGTGATACTAACAGTTCTTCCTCTGTAGAGTTGCCTGGCTAAAAGACATAAGTCATGTAAAGCAATTTACGTTGCCCTTGACCCATAGCAAGGGTTTGGTCCCCAGGACCCATGTAAGGAGAGAGAACTGAGGCCAAAAGGTTGGTCTTGGACCTCCATACATAGCCCATTGCATGCATGCCCACACACATGCCTATAGCCTTGCTACAGTAATAATAATGATAACAATAATACAAAATCACTTTTAAAAATATCGTTATTGCTAGGGCTAGCTATTGGCTCAGTCAGTAAAATGTTTGCTGTGCAACCGTGTGGACCTGGGTTCGATCCCCAGCAGCTGTATAAAAGAGCCAGGCGTGCTAGAGTGTGGCCATAATCCTAACACTGGAGCGGCGGAGACAGGAAGATTCCTGGTTTGCCACACTAGACAAATTGGTGAATTTTGGGTTATGAGAGACCCTGTAGCAAAAAATGAGATGTACAGTGATTGAGGAAGACAACTGCCCTTGATGTTCACAGACACCACACACACACACACACACATGCACACATACACACATATACACACACTCACGCATTCATGCACATATACACATACACACACGCATATACACACATATACACATACACACACGCATGCATACACACATACATCACACACACATGCACAGTGTACCACCAAATAGATTGCTATTGTTAATGTAGAGCACAGAAGCCAGGTAAATCTGTTTATTTCTTTTGTCTTCTTGGCTTCAATGCATGCAGCATTTCAACCTGAGATACTGGGTGTGAATTACCGATACTATTTTCTTGCTCTCTGTGTTTCCTTGTGATATAAGAAGACTAGACATAGACATAGGGACTTTTCTGTCTTTTTAGTTGGTATTATCTGTCCCCCACTCGCCATGGGACCCACCAAGGTCCCTGTCATGCTGTAAGTCTTTCGGTATCCTATTCCACGGCTGTACTGGGAAAGGTGGTGTTTGTTTGTTGTCTGGTGTGGAAGAGTCATTCTGTATCCCATTGTTGACTCCCCCCCACCCCCCCGTAAAGCACTTGGAATATTTTATGTAGGCTGGCATTGAGCTAGAACTCCTTGCTTCATCTACATGGATAGTACATACATGTATAGTACACACAGGTATAGTACAGGGAAGCCATTTAAGCCAGTCACACATGTCTTCTCTTCTCACGTGGGTCTGCCTGTGGGATTGCCTTGCATGAATCTGGGGCCAAGTGGAACAGAGGAGGCAGCCAGAAACAAATCATGTGAGTGATGTCCTCTGGGTCCCCTGGCAAACGTGAATCTCGCGAGAGCTCAGCTCGGTGCCTTTGCCTCCTGGTTCCTCCTTGCATCTTTTCTCCTGCAGTGTTTCACAGGGGCCTGCTTCACTCCCCAAGCCGTGTTATTTGGGGGCCTTTCTCATGTTCCAAATGACTCCAAAAGAAGCTGCAGAAAACCTAACTAAATAAAGGTTGTAGCTTGCGTTATGGTCTGTCTGGCTATGTTATAGTCTAATGTGATTAGCCAGTATACACAGGGATAGGGAATCAAATGGCATTGTGCTCAAAAATAGCTTTAGATTTCGGTTTATTGATTATTCCCTCCTCATTTCCCTGTCACTTTCTGTCTCACTCTTTCCGACCCAATCCTCACTGTTTAAACTCTTTCTGTTCTCTTCATTTTTTTTTTGAGCAGTATTTTCCTCTTAAAAAAACAACTAAGTGTGGGAAACCAGCATTTGAAGGAGGCCTGTCTCCTGCCAGACAGCGGATGTGTGGTCCCCACTCTGTGTCGGTGTGTGCTTATTTTAATGTTAGCATCATCAACTGAAACCTAATAATACTTTAAGAAAAGTATAATTATGAAGGTAAATCTGTATCAAAAATTGCATGGTGTGCCTCGAAGTCAAATATAATTATTAATGACTAGTCCTCCATTTAATAATTCTCCAGTCATAGAATTGTACATGAAGTAGAGTTTCAAAAACTCTGTACTTAGAAAAATCATTCAATTTCTTATAAAATGTAATCCACCAGATCTTGGACAAAAATAATCTGTTTTGGTATAATAGAACCATACCTATATGGAAATAACCGAAACACCCTGCAATAGATAGAACATTATGTCTTTCTGTTCAGTGGAGCTGTGTGGTTACTGCTGAGCCTGGCTCTCACTGCTTTTTGAGTCCGGTGGTTCTAATTTTACTTTCCTGAGTATTTTCTTCTCCTGGCCTTGGCCTTGAACAGTCAGTCACCTCTGCACTCTGGGGCCCTTCATCATGGCGGTGTGGGGCTAGGGTGTTGCAAGCTGGCACACATGTTGCGAGGGGCTAGGATAGCACCACCCTGAAGGGTAACTAGCAAGGAGCGGTGTTTGGCCTGCTTGGTGCCTTTGGAGGTGACAGAAAACAAGCAAGCAGACAGCCTGGATCAAGACATCCAGGGGACACAGGTCCAGTCTCTGTCCTAGCAGGTTTGTGTATCTCTGGAGGACTCGTAAGGGGAAGTGTTGGGGAGGTGGAGGAACGAGGGGTTCATTCATTCATTCAAATGTTATGTTGAGTGAAGTGTACACCTTACCTTCATGGAAATCCTTAGCTCCAGGATTGCAGGCAGCCTGGGTACCCTTGCATGCTGTCTTAGTGTGTGCTCAGTGATTGTTTTTTGTTGTTGTTGTTTTGTTTTTTGTATTTAAGGCAGGGTGTCTCAGGGTTTCTGTTGCTGTGAGGAGACACCGATACCATGGCAACTCTTACAAAGGAAGACATTTCACTGGGGCTGCCTAACCACTCAGAGGTTTAGTTGGGGCCGGTGGCAGGGCAGCACGCAGACAGACGTGGTGCTGGATGGAGAAGGAGCTCAGAGTGCAGCATCTTGGTCCACGGGCGGAGAAGCAGTTCATGTCCCTGGGCACTGCTGGAGCATAGAAGACCTCAAAGTCTATCTCCACAGTCACACGCATCCCCCAGCAAAGCCACACCCCCTAATAGGACCACTCCCTGTGGGGGGGACCAGTTACATCCATGCTACCACACAGGGTCTCTCTACATAGCCCTGCCTGTCCTGGAACTCACTATGTAGAAGAGGCTGGACTTGAACTCAGAGAGACCCACCTGCTTCTGCCTCTGGAGTACTAGATTAAAGGCGTGCACCGTCGCACCTGGCTGTGCTCAGTGGTTTTTAACTAGCATGTAGTATTGACATTAAATGCCTGTTGTCACAGTACTGTGCCAATCATACGCATAGAAGTTAGAATAATGCCAGGTAGCGCTTTAATGACCGTGTGGCTAATGGTGGCTATTTATAGTAATATTTATGACCTAACCTCCATTTTTTATTAGTTGTATGTAACAGTCATTTTGTTTTATTAGTATTATTTTCCTCTGCTGCCGGGAGGTTGAGCCTAGGGTGTCGCTGCACACGCTAAACCAGGTCGTTCCACACACCTGCACCCCCGTGTCTATTATTTTAAACAGTTTTATTTATTTGAGACTAGGACTATTGATGGGATAGAAAACAAAACCATTCTTTTTTTATTGGGGATAAGTATCGTGCCCCCCCCCCCCACTCTCTTCTGAGTAGTTTTGTTCACAGAGTCTGTTCCACTCAGTCTGCACAGTGCCCTCTTCTCCGTGCCCCCAATTGGCTCGTATTCTAACATTTGAATACTGCTCCTGTTGTGGTTTTTCCTTCCCAGCAGACCATGTCTTTCTCTTACACAGCATGCTACCTGCTCCTGTCTGACTCACGCGCCAGGGCTTACTACGCCTTGGGTGGGGTCTCCACGAGACTCATCCTGCGTTGTGAGCATGGGAAGCAGCAGGTTGACCAGTAGGCCCTTTCTCCTAATCAACAGCCACATGGCAGTCAGAAGGAGAGATCTGTGCAGGCTGGGGCAGTGACAGCAGCAGGGGCTGGCACCATGGCTTGCATGAGTGTGAGCGCTTTGACACACTGAGTCACAGCCTATTATCACTTGCGCTGGTGTCAAAACAATGCAGCAGCCCGAACTGCAGCTTGGCTTGCTCCCTGCTGTCACACATGCTCCTCGTAAGTCATTAGAAGGTTGGCGTGGGCTCCTTCCGGGATCACTCAGAGCTGCATTGCGCGGGCGGGGGGGGGGGGGGATAGTGGTTATTAATCATGTGTGGCTAATTGTGCCAGGGCCTTTTGGGGGTGTCCTGATGGCACGGTGACAAGGCCTGATTTCCAGGGGCCTCTTGTCTGGGAGAGCTCGTAAGCACAATGGCTTTCATAAGAGCCATACCGGAGTGGATCAGGCAGATCTTCCCTGAGAGTTAAAGAAGGGAGAAGCCTCATTGGGTAGGGAAGCTTGGTTCAGACTGAGACAGAGGGGGATGACTGACAAGGCTGTAAGGTCGTGATGGACAGAAGAAGGGAGATGGTTGGCAGGAAGCTCCGTTTGGCTAGTGTGCATGGATACTAGGGGCTTTGGGGCTCAGAGAGAAGAACCTTGGATGCTAAGCTGAAGAGTTCTTGCCATCTTAGCAGTGTCCCGCTAGGGACCACCACGGAAAGGTGCTGAATCCGTGCAGTTACAGTGTTTGAGAAATATGTGATTCTGTTGATATGTGGTTGAGGTGTTAATCAGTGAACCATACAAGTGACTAGGCAGAAAGTCCTCGTTATAATCAAAGAGAAGTTTTTGTTTTGTTTTTTTAAATTGTTATTGTTTTTGTTTGGTTTTGTTTCAGGGAGGTGACCAGTTCTGGCTAACAGTATCTTGGCCATGTCATCAGAGGCCCAGGCTTTCACTTTTATCCTGGCTTCTCTTAGTATCATTGCAAAATGGCTATCACAAGTCTAGACTTCCAGTTCAGATCCCAAAGACTTAGAAAAAGGGAAGAGAGAAGAGCCAAAGACAGGACCCTCCCTCATGTAACGCCTCTCTTCTGGTTCTGCGAGGAAGGCCTTCCCGCGGACTTTGCCTTTTACTGTACTCTCGGGTCTTTGGAGCTTGGGAAATCAAGTTTTCATCTGATACAATGCATCTCAGAAAAAAAAAATGGGATTCTCTGGGAAGGAGGAAGGGAAAGTGGATACTGGTCGGCGTTGGCCACGGCGTGTTTGTGTCTATCGTGGGAAATCAAGACAACCAGAGAGCAGAGGGGCAGAGAGCAGAGAGTGCCAGCAAGACATCCTGATTAGATTCACACAAAACAACCTCAGCTTCATTTCAATTCTGGGTTTGTTTAACAGAAAAATATTAGGCAATGAATTAGGAAAACGAGGCTTCAAGTCCAGCACTGCTCTTACTTAGACCTGTGCAGGGAGAAGCAGGGCTCTGATCTGCATGAAACTGGGGCTTATGGGAACACATACACAGGAAAATGGGGACTTCAGATCCAGAACTCGGGATGCCGAGAGGAGACCCGTGCTTTGGAATACTGCTTTCAGATTAAACGTTGAGTAAGTCATAAAACAAAGCATGCAGGTTACGGGAAGCTACGTGTTTTATTAAAAACTCGTCTTTCCCTACTTTGTGGGACTGATGAACTGACAAACGTGTTTCATGAATTAATGTAATTCAAACACCCCTCTAATATTCCTTGGTGCGAGCGTTTCTCTGGTTGCCCGTACGAGCATTCTCAGGCTGCGAGGGAAGGGGGGCCTGGCAGATTCCTGCCCCTCCTCCAGGGACGATTTATACATGACAGTTGATCCTGCAGTCTTCTCCTGATAAAGAATTGGTAATGTCCTCCATAATCAGACACTCTCTGATGCTTGCTTCTGTCCATGGAAAACTTAAGATCAAGGTTCAAGTCGAGTTGACATCCCAGGAGAGAGGGGCTTGTCCCCGTGCATTGCCTGCCCAGAGGCATTTGGGTGGTTCTCTCTGTTTGGCATTTGCCCTGGGAGCAGAGGTCCACACACTAACTTTATCAGCTCCTCACCTCTGTTCTCTCTAGCCTGTGAGTTTTCCTGCCCTATGCACACCTACCACCTCCTGGCCTAACTGCACAGCAGCTACCAAGGGCACCCGTGTGCTGGTGCAAGGCACGGACTCCTAGGAGGACCCTGCGCTTGCTGCTTGGTGATATTGTATCTCTTTTTATCTCTAAACAAGAATGGTATACATGCCTAGCACATTGTGAGGATAAGATTATATTCAAACAGTGTTCTTAGCACTGTGTTTAACACCTGGTAGGTGTTCACATTAAAAACTTGGGTGCCGGGAGAAGGCTCATCCTTTGAGAGTTCCCAAGAGCCCTGCCAGGCATCTCTCAACTTCCTGGAACTTCAGTTCCCAGGGCATCGATGCCTCTGGCCTCCACAGGAGCATGTACTCATGTACATCCTACATAGAGACATGTGTGCACACGCACACACATGCACGCACACACACACATACCTACAAATAATACAAATGAATCTTTAAACGTTGTTTGAAGGATAGTAAGTAGGACAGTGTTGATTGTTCAGGAATGCAGCCTCTTTGGTTTGCTTTGTGCTGTTCTGCAAATAAAAGCAGAGAATTAGAAGGCCGCGCATCAGTGCACGCTGCCCCGGGTAGTATATTTCATTCTCCTTAGTATCTAAGGGGTTAAGTTTTGAGTGAGCGTGGGATGGCAAAGAAGGCGGCTAAGGGGGCTCTCTCAGAGAATGGAAAGGGGGTGGAAGTCGGGCAGCAGAGAGTAAATGATTCAATATGATTTGAATTTGATACATAGTAATACGGCCCAACTGAGATCTTTATCATAGGAAGAAAGGAACTACTCAGGATTCATAAATGCCGTTTATTAGCAATTACTATTTGGGCTTCTTTAACTAGAAAAAGTCTCCAGGCATCTGAGATCACTAATGGAGCTTTGGAGGTAAGAAGACAAAAGGACTTTTATGTTGTTGTTTTTTTTTTTTAAGCTAAAACAACAACAACCAAAAAACCCTTTTTATTTTTGTATGTACAAAGGTGACTATAAATGTTTTACCAGCCCGTAAGTGTACGTTTTGATCTACGTTTACACTTATTAATGGCATAGTTACAGTAGGAAAATTCATCACAGGTTTTAACACTTTCTTTTATGATAGGCGAATGATGTCATTCATATATAATAAACAGTGACCACCCGGAGCAGACAGTTAAAATAACGGGGGCATTCATTCTCCTGGAACTGCTGCCTAAAATAGGCCACCGTTAAAGTCGCAGTAACGTGCCCTGGGAGGGACACTTTTGGGGGGTCGAAATCCCACTGCTGGGTTGGAGATTTGTAAAGATGATTAAGCTGACAGATGACACTGGGGAATTCTGAGCCCCCGGGGCTTGCACATAGCCCTATCTTATGGCCTGGCTTATCTGCACTTGGCTGGGCGGAGCCTGTCTCACTTTTATCATTTTAACTCAAATACCACAAAAGTGCCCCACCCCATGACAAGGACTACTTTACAATCCACAGATTTCAGCGTTCCTCCCAGCTGCCTTAGTAGTGATCTCAGAGCCTGGGATTAGGTTTAGCAGGGCAAGTGTCCTTGGAGGTCAGAGTTCAAGGAGTCTTAGTTAGCTTTCTGGGTGCAGGGGGGGGGATAAAGGGAAGACAGTCACTCAAGAAGCTTTCGGAAACAAAGGTTTCATTCTGTAGGGCTCTAAATAGCCTCAACACACACACACACACACACACACACACACACACACACACACACATGCAGTTTGTAATCTGTACAGTTAGCAAGTTTACTCCCGCCATTAGTGATTCTGGCCTATAGAGTGTGTACAAACCAAAAGGAAAGGAAGTCAGTGAAGGTGGGGGTATCTGCGGAGGAGAGGCAAGCCCTGCCCACAGACTCCCTCCCTCCCGCCCCCATTCCTTGCAGGCTTATAATTACATCCAGACTTGCTGTAGTATCATTACACAGTGAAGATGAGCTGGGAGCTCTTTTGAAGTTAAGTTTCTGAACATTACCCCCTGCCATAGAAAGGGCATCGCCTTGCTGTGACCAAGCTTTAAAAACAGAGCCTTGCTAAGCAGTGCACGCCCCTTCCTGGTTCCTGGAGGAGGAGCCTCCTCCAGAGGGGCCTGGGTATTTCTTGCAGGTGGTCTTGCAACACAATAGGAAACTCTCTCCGTCTTTCAAGGCTGGTGTTGAGAACTTCAAGTAGGCAGAACCGCAGGGTACAGATTAATGTAGCCACCAGAAATGTGTCAGCTCAGGCTCTGTGAGTAGGAAAAGCTATGAAGAGGGGGCAGGGTTTGCAGTGCAGTGTCCCAGAACCTAAACTGCTCAGGAGAATGTTGGAAGAATACATAGGATCTAAATTCTGCTTTTTATATTGTTTCGTATCAATAAATGCACTGCGAAGCCCCTCCCCCCAGTGGAATCTGGTCTGCTGCTAAAATGAATAGAATGGGGGTATACGGACAGAAGGGAGGGTCTTAGGAGGGGCTGCTGGGATTCTATGTGCAACACAGCACACTTAAAGATCCTTTCTTTCCACACCCACCGTATTTAGGGAATCTCCCCCGACTCCCTTGGTGTATCCCTGCTGGGCTCTCCCCAGAGATTTTCTGGGGTCCTTCCTGTGTCCCACTTCTTGGGGAGTCTGGCACCTGCAGGATTTGTTTCACAATTCTTTTACAGGTTAATTGTTATAAAGTTGCCTTTGACGTTTATTGTTACTAATTCCGCAACTTAGGTGTTCCCGGAAGTATGACCATGCCTCCCCTAAGACCCCGGATGGCGGCAGAGGTCTCTGTGTATTTGGCCATTCTTCTGTCCCTTGGTCCTCTGTGTCACCCTTATATCTTGTGCTGTCTAGCTGTCGGTGGCTGTCCCACACTGACTCGGCTCATACCTGGGCTGTGATCTTGACTGTCTAGAAATGTATTAATTTTTTGTATAGAGGTTTACAGTAGTGGCTCATATGAAATCATTTCAGTATTATTAAGTTTGCTTTCACATCATTTCAGATGAATTTGTCAGGTCAAAATTATTTATATATGTAACTTAATTTACTATAACTTAAATTAATATTTTTTTTGGTTTTATTTTGCCTGGTTAATTGCTTTAGATATTTCTCTCTCTTTCTTTTTGGTATTTTGAGATGGGTTGTGTAGGCCAGACTACCTCAAACTTGCGATTACCTAGTATCTCCATGCCTTCCTGCTTCTACCTCCCCTGTGTTGGGACTATAGGCCTGGCCAAGTTTGAATCTGAACTAAGTCATCCATCATGTTGGCATTCTGAAATCTACAAATTTTTATAAGCATCATCCTCCAAACGACAGGCAAAATGTGAAGGGGCAGAATGACAGATAAGATAAAATCCCGGGCTGTGAGGCTGAATACCGGCTTCCCAGCTGCTAGCGGTCAGGCTCTTGCTTTGGGGCTGTGATTGTACCACCAGGTTCACTGAGTGGAAGAGCTTCAAGTGTTTCTCCTCTCGCCAGGACGAAAGAACACAGCTGTGGTCTGGATGGCACATGTGGACCCAACCTTTCGAGTTAAATTTGTGCTGCTCGGGAATTTCTGTTTCTTTCTGACATTATTTACTTATTTATATTACAATCAGTTGTCCTAGAACCAAGAGACTTAGATTTCCAGCAGTCTGTCTTCTTCTCTAAGGTCCTTCCTGTGTTCCCTCTGGGGTCCCCTTAGCAACCCTAGCATTTTAAGCTCCAAGCGGCTTCAGCCCCAGCAGGTGAGGTAGAGAGTAGGTGGGCAGTTGGTTTTGGCTCCAGGCTTTGCATCTTTCTAACATTGATGTCATCTCCCACCAGCCGAACTCCTATCTCTTTCTAGATCTTTGTCCCTGGCTCACTCAAAGCTGTTAAAGTCCTCAGGGTTCAGGATCCAGATCTCTGGACCTGCGCATTCCTTAGAAGATTCCTAGAGATTCCCTGGCTCATTTTCCAGAGTTCCTGGGAGGCTGAAGAATTTAAGGGCCTGGAGAATTTCCAGAGCCACCAAACAGAAGGCTAGCAAGGGTAGTATTAGACTGCCCCTCCCTGTGAGGTAGCCACCTGACTTACGGGAAGTGCAATGGGCTGAGAGCTGTCCTCACTTTATTGATGATCATGAGATGACTTCGTAGCCAATGAGTGGTTCTCTTCCTGCTGTTGTTTTCCCACACAGTTGCTCGCCCATCCGCATAACTCTGGTCTCACAAATCTTTTCATGGTGTTGTAACTTTTAAGCCATCTTCCCGAGACAGCTCCATCTATGAAATCATTCTCGTTTTCTGTCAGCTTTTTAATAGGTCTTTTTAAGTTATGAAATACTCAGCTCCTCTAAGAATCCCATTGTTGTAACCTCTAGAAGAAGTTGTTTTTTATATTTCTTTCTTTTCTTCTCCCTCTCCCCTGCCACAGGGTTTCTCTGTGTAGCCCTTGCTGTCCTGAAACTCCATAGAACAGGCTGGCCTCGAACTCACAGAGATCCACCTGCCTCTGCCTCCCGAGTGCTGGGATTAAAGGCGTGCGCCACCGCCACCCACCTAGTCTTTATATTTCCAAGACTCTGACTTTGTACAACTTTATATTCTTCTGTGGCCAGAAAGATGGCTCTGCTCTTGCTGAGGACCTGAGTTCAATTCCCAGCACCCCTGTCAGGAGGCTCACAACCACTTTTAACAACAGCTGCAGGAGGATTTGATGCCTCTGGCCTCGGCAGATGCCGACACTCAAGCGCAGAGACCCTCCTACCACCCCCACATAAGCAGACAGCTAAAGAATTAGAGCAACAAATCTCCAAGGAAGTGTATTGTCCTGGATTGAGGCTGGCAGGGTGTATCTACATGACGCTACTCACTATGTTTACCATAAGGAGCCCTGTGAAACAGAGGACTGCCAGCCTTCCAGGCGCTCAGCTCCCAGAAAGCCCTGCGGAATTGTCTGCTCGACGGGGGGAGATTCTGAGACTTTCAGATTCTTTCCTGGTTATTTTTTCACGGTTTATTAGGAAAATGAAGCCGTGTTAGTGTATAGAGTTTGTACTTAAAGCAAGGAGACTCCCGGTAGCATAGCCATGAGACTATCAACTGCATTGTTTGCCTGCAGCTTGCTACATGGAGGCCCTGCCTTGGGTGGGGTGTGCATGCAGTGTGCAGGCGACAGGAGTAGGAGTGACCTTGGACTCCTTCATTTCCATGTAATCCAACATGCCTAAATGTTTAGAATTTCTCAATAGGAATAGATTCGAGGAATTTTACCCAACAAGCTTCCCCCCCCTTTTCTTTTTTAAGAATATATCCTCTAGAAATAAGCACGTGGAGTTTGATTTCTTTACCATAAATAATTGCGCTAAAATATCTCAAGGACGTGTTCTAAATTTGCAGTTGTTGTTGTTGTTGTTGTTGTGTGTGTGTGAAGGTTCAGAACGCTTTTCAGGAAACAGCCTTCCTTTTCCCGGAAGAGCAAAATAGCAAAACAAACAAACAGCCCACTGCCCTTAACCACAAATCCAGCCAACCAGGCCCTGTTAAACAGAGAAATGTTCCTAATGAGGTTGAAGTATTATTCCTTGGGCCTCCATTTGTACAAGCAGGGTGCAAGCACACCTCATCTCCATTCCTCCTCCGGCCCTTTTGGGCATCCTCGGGGACACAGGCTCTTTCCCTGAGCATCCTGCCAGGCTTCAGGGTGCTTGCTTAAATACAGATTCCTAGTCCCTGGAGACCCAGTGTATTGGGTCCCCTGGTGGCAGGCCCTGGAATTGTTATTTTCACAGGTTCTGTTGTGTGTGTGTGTGGGTGGGAGAGGGGGATATCTGTGACCCTAAGTTTGAGAGCCCACGCCGCCATCCCGTTGTCCTCGGCTTCTGCTCCCTCTGATGAAGTCGATATTATGCAGGGCCCCTTCTGAAGCTCTTTGTTGCCGAAGAACAGGCTGCTCGGTGGGCCAGAACAGATTGTCACCATGTAAATGCGGAGTCAAGGGACATAATTTTACGGGCTCACACCTATCTCCCAGCCAAAGGCATTTCAGGTTAGTTGTTTGCCTGCACTGGCGAAGGAACAACGGGCTCATCTGAACTGGGACAACCCCAGCTCTGGGTACATTCTGTGGCGTGGTCTTTGCCAGCTCCCATTCAGCCCCGCGCATTCGTAATCGTCAACTGTTTCCTTGCATCGAGACATGGCAGGAAAACCTCTTCTTTGTAGAACCTCATTAAGATTTCAGTTGCTAACAGATTTTATTTTACGGTTCCAGCTTTCATGATATTAAGATATGGAGATTCGGGCTTCTGGGAAGGGCTCTTTACAAGGCTAAAGCCATCTTTGCATGGCGGGAGCATCACTGTTTCTCTCCGGGCACAAGGGGAAACGGAAGGAAAAGGATGGTCAGACATTCTAATTGATGTGATGTCCGACTTTGACAGCACGATAAAGGATTGATTGCCAAGTCACTTCACAAATATCATTTGTTTGAGACCTGTGTGGTTTTGCTTACGATGGCAATTAGTTTCAAATGATTTTGTGAATTTTGTTTGGGGTGGCCAGAAGGACACATCACATTGGTAAAACAGGAACATTTTTAAATGAATATATATATTTTTTTATGTTTGAGGTATCTATATGATAAATAAACAAGCCCTGATATAAATGACCCCCCTTCTTTCAAGGTAGCATGAAGTTATACTACGTCATTTTATATTTTATGCTGTTCATGCTTGTGCACTCGAAGACCTTTTTCTAAATAACATGTACTCCTTAACTACAGTTAGTGTCAATAGCATGCTTCTAGATGCCCGCTATGTCCAGCCTTCCTGCTAACTTGGTCATTCCTTAGGCCTGCACCAAGCAGCCCTGGGCTATACTCGGGAGCACAGGTGTGTCCCTAGCTGGAGGCGCTGCTCTGTAAGATGGTGGTTGTATGTGAAATTTCCCCTCTCCAGATGTGAGTTGTTGGGCCTTCCCTGAGGAGGCCAGCCCAGCTGCTCTTGCAGGTCAGAGGCCATCTCTGTTTCTCCCGTTTGCTTTGCCTCCTCCTCATCTCCCTGAGGACCCTCCCTTGAGCCTGTTCCCCCTCCCCCACCCTCACATCTCCTGCTCCCTGGGGTGATCTGATGGCCCTTGTGGACAGTGCCTTCTAGTGAGTGCCCCGTCCCTGTTTGAGACCCTGCCGTCGCAGGAGCTGCTGTGAGGATGTTCAATGAAGAGGAGGAGGAGGGCTGACCTGCAAATCTGCCACATGAGTGGTTTGCTTTGTTGACATCATCACTATATCCTTGCTTAGCATCCTCTTGGGCAGTGCCATATCTGGTCATAATCCGAGCTAAAAGTTTCTAAATTAGAGGCCTTCTCATTTCAAAACAGAAGAGCATTCATGAACGAACTGGGATTTTGGAATGCAAATAGCTCTTCAGCAGTGTGTGGTGGCCCTGCTAATTTCCACGGGAGTGTAGCAGTTTGACGACAGTTGCACAATTCCACTGTGAAAAAAAAAACCTGTCGGGTACAGAATGGGGTGAAGGACAAAGCGGATGGCCTGTCCACGCCACGTACAGCGCGAGGACGCATTCTTCCAACAGATGGGCTATTGCAGTTAAAATCTGCTCAGTAGCCCGTAGTGTCTTTCCTTCCTGCCACAGAGGCAATAATGTATATATGCGATTAATATACGCACACTGTTATGCCCACTATACACTATACACATGTGCGTATCTGTGTACATGTATAAAATCTACAGTCTGTATCTTTGCCCTTACTAGCGTTTTTCATGGCATGAATTTTGAATGCCTGTGTGTATCTGTGTGTCACCAGTGAATCAACTCATTTGGTGTAGACGATCACACTATTCAGAATTAATTTCTACAATTAACTTTTTTAATAAAACAGTTATGCATTTGGATTCCATTCTGTTTGGATTAATTAGTTGGTGGTAGTGGATAATCATTTAAAATAACTTTCAAAGTCTAGATTCTATTCCTAGTTGACGCTCGTGATTGATTTTCATTGACATCTAAGGTGTCATGTTGTCAAATTTCAGACTTTGCATTTAATTAGTGTCCTTTTTTTTTAATTACAGTTATCTTAGAATTAAGGTTTTCATGGCGGGGGGTGGGGCTGTCTCTGGCTGGCCTCAAACTGTCTGGTTAAGAATGGTCTTGACCTCTTGATCCTCCTGTCTCTACCTTCCAGACTAGAGTTCAAAAACGCACAGTTCATTCGAATGTGAGCTGATGGCACCATCCTGATTTAGGGGTCAAATAGGGGGAAGGGTCTGTAAAGCATCCTTAAATGGACAAGCTGCTAAGTGGAATATTCTGAGGTATAATGGTCACCCAAAGGTTTTATTGTGAGGTACGCCATGCTCACCAACCAAGTGATTTCTATGTTTAGTATTAGAAAAGATACTAAAACAAGCATTCGGGTTTGTACCATACTGCTAGAAAAATAGAATATTGCGAGTACCTTCCAAACTGTCTCTTTTTAATTGCTAATTTATTCTTATCAGCGTAATTTATTTTTTGTGAAGCTGTGCCAAAGATCTCAGTAGCCACAGAGGAGCCTGGGAAGAGTCAATAATTTCTGTTTGTTCTGCCTTTTCCTACCATCCCTCCTTACTTTCTCCATCCTGCCGGTGTCTCAGCCTCCTACCCTGGTCCTCTTCTGCTGCCTGCTCCCCCACAGCAGCAACAGTGACCACAGAGATGGCTGGTGTTGAACAGCACCGTCATCTGATCCCCCTGACCGCCCCCTGTTTGGATTTTTCATGTTTTCCCTGCAGAGTCCCTGGTGATCTGTGCTGGGCCCCTGCTCACCGCTCACCCCTGTCCGAGCTCCCATCCGCTGCAGCTTCTTAGTTCTCTGCTCAGCCAGGTCTTCTGGCTACTGTATGTGAGGCAGGCTTCTTTTCATCCCTAGGGCCATTTTCCTTGACTAACTGACCCTTCTTTCTCTGGGCATACTCTTAATTTTTGTTCTTAGCACTTGCTAAATTTTTAATTGGACCTCTCCTTATTGGTTTGTAATCTTTAAGTCTGATGAGTGTAGGTATGTGCCTGTCTCACTCACCACCACACCGCACTTGCATCGCCTGGGTAGACATGCATGAATGTTGGAATAGATGAATGACTGAGAGTTTGGCAGTGCCTTCGGAAGAGACTATTCTCTGCATGGTACTAGTGATGTGTGGTACCTAGTGATGCATGGTACTAGTGCTGCCTAGTGATGCATGGTTCTAGTGATGCATGGTACTGGTGATGCGTGGTACTAGCAATGCATGGTACTAGCGATGCGTGGTACTAGTGATGCGTGGTGCTAGTGGTGCATGGTACTAGTGATGCATGGTTCTAGTGATGCATGGTACTAGTAATGTGTGGTACCTTGGTGTAGGAGGCCATGCTCCTACTACAGTACTTAGTGATGCATGGTACCTAGTGATACATGGTTCCTAGCCATGCATTTTACATAGTGATGCGTGGTACCTAGTGATGCGTGGTACTAGTAGTGATGCGTGGTACCTAACAATGCGTGGTACTAGCGATGCGTGGTACCTAGCGATACGTGGTACTCAGGCAACTCTCTTTGTCTTTTAGTTGCCTGCAGTGAGTTAGTGAGGGTACTTAGTGGTGGAACAACAGGGATGCAGTTACTTGGCAACAGTGTGTAGTCTTTGAGTTCATTTGCTCATTCACCAGCTGTTTTTGAAGATGTTCACATTAGTGCTGGGATTTCAAGGCCAGCAGGATAGGAAATGAGAGCTTACAGGCAGTAGTTCTTGGGGGTGTGGGGAGGGTGCTAGTCCCCCTGGGGGTCTGTGTGAGGTCTCACTCAGAGGCCAGAAAGATGCTTTAGAGAGGCCAGTCACCTTGATGCTCCCAGTCAGACAAACCTCAGTTTCAGGGAAAAATCTTTGTACCTTAGGCAAATTATTTCTCCTAACAGGAAGTGGAGATATTGTGTGTCACAGAATTTTTGTGAAGATGAACTTAATGAGAAAATGTTTGAAGATACCATGTGCCTTTGTGATCACCTGACATTTTGTCAGCCTTTGTATATACCAGGAGATTGTGGAATTGCTCCCAATCCCAGGAAGCCATCTCTATAGGACTTTACAAGATTACACACTTGTTTGTTGTTTTAAACTTTGTTAAGCCTAAACCATATGTTTATTGGTCAAAGTTCAGGGACTGGTTGGTAGCCACCATCTGCAGCTAGCTCCTTAGAACTTTTGCTTGGCCATGTAAGCATCACCCTTATATTCTCAGGTCCCATAATGCCTTTCTTGCTTGAGATTCTAAGCCGGACATCAATCGTCTTAACTCTGTATTTTTGCTTTGTAATAACTGCCCACTCCTTCTCCTGGCACTAGTTGGTGGTTGTCTTTGTCTCGGTACCTGGCCCCTCAGGAAGATGCAGAAGGAATGAAAAGCCAGGCACAGGGATGTGTGTGCCCCTGACATCTATCTATCTCCTTCCCCTGCCTCTGAGGTTTTATATATGCTCTTTTTCAAAAAACAGTTTAAAAATAATAAAAAAAAAAATGAGGGCGGTTGCAATCTGCTTCCCTAAGTGAAGATGAGGTATGACCCTCAGGCACCTGCCAAACTTTTAATAAGCCCTCAGTTGGACCCGGCTATTGAGAAGCCAGGTCCTTTTGTTTAGGACAGAAATGGATTTGCTGGACCACGTTTCCACTAGTAGATGTGGGTCAGGTCACAGAAAAGCACAGTCTCAGCATGTGCATGAGGCAGACGGGCCTCACACGGCAATTTCCTCTGTTATCCTTGGCTTCTCCTTGAGGCAGTGAAGTTCTCAGAGGCCAGCAGGCTTGTGGCCTCTCTGTGCTGTGGCTGGTTTGACAGGTCATTTCCTGTATATTTCAAATGAAAAATGTTATTTCAATAAAACATGTCCATAAGTCTTATATTGTTGCAACAACAAATATCTTTATTTATCCAGAATAAATGTTTTTTTAAGGATGCCACCCAAGCAAGTTAAATTTTTGGATTATCATGGCAGCCATTTTTAATGTTCCTGAGTAAGGCATTACCTTTCAACAAGAAAGTACAGACAACAAGAATCCCCACCCTCTTGTTTTGAACTCTGTTGGAATGTATTTTGCAAAAGTAATTTGAAAAAGATTGCAATTTGTGGGAAAAAATTAATTTTTTTTTAAATTTTTTTTTTTATTTTATGAACTAACATGAGACCAGAAGCCTCCAAGAGATAGAGTTGGGGCCCCTCCCCAGGTCCAGGTTGGTGTGTAAAGAGTATGGCAGTTATCCAAATCCAGCCCATGGTCAGTCTTGATAGACATTTAACCTGAATATATCTCATGTGAGTTTGTAACCCAAATTACTTCTAGAACACCGAGTAACAAGAAGTAGACAGTTGGCATACTCTAGATTGTTGACTGAGGTGTCTGTCCCACCTGATTCCTGTCTTGCGCAGTCTCCACAGTCATTAAGTCCCAAAGAAATCACACAAAGGTCTACATTGATTATAAACTGATTGGCCCAGTAGTTCAGGCTTCTTATTAATTAATTCTTATAACTTATATCAGCCCATAATTCTTGTCTGTGTTAGCCAAGTGACTTGGTACCATTTTTGGTGAGGCAGACACATCTTGCATCCTGGTAACAACTACAGACCGAGCTTTCCTATTCCCAGAATTCTCCTGTTCTTGTTGCCCCGCCTCTACTTCCTGCCTGGTTGTCCTGCCTGTACTTCCTGCCTGGCTACTGGCCAATCAGCGTTTTATTAAAATACAATTGACAGGGTACAGACTCTTGTCCCACAGCACTAGATCCTGGATATCCAAGAGAGAAGCAATTCTGTCCCAGATATACTATAAAACCATCACATTCTTTGGTTCACAAAGTGGTTTATGAATGAATGACAGAATTCCACTTTCCGGCTTATTATGAGCATTATTATAATTCGGCACCAACCCAACCGAATGCCGTGTTATTAAGTAATTTTGTAGGATGGTTAAGAACGGCAAAGCTTTTGTTTCTTATTTCTTTGCTTTATTTGGGAATATATAAACTAGGTTCTGAAATCTCATATTGCATAAGTGACACTGGCAATGAAATTTGCAGACCTTTTTTGTTCACACAGTTCCCAGACACACTCATGTTTCAGCATCATTGTACAAGGTTCCTGTATCTTCGCTTTTGTTTCTATTGAGTGTCAGGCTCAAAGAAACATGGGTACTTGAGCGATAGAGCCGTCTCTGGTAGACTGACTGCTTTCGAGATGTGTCCACACGTGTAAGGAACCACAGACTAATAAACAGGTGCCCATATGCATTTCACTTATGTGAATTTAACTGACCATGATTCCTATGAAATATTATATAAGTACTTAAAATTTAATGACCACTCTGTTTCTGGTACCCGTCAGTTTGATTTTGGTTATGGGTACGTTGGTTGACTACTTTCTTCTTGCGGAGCAACATAGAATTCCATGAGAAGCCCAAAGAAATGCTCCATTTCTTGAGGGGTTAATGTAAGGTGAGGATGGCAAAGAACACTGGACAGCTGAAAATGAGGAGAAGGAAGTTTGGGCACAGCAGGTCCCATCCTCACACAAGGACGAGGCACGTGGGAAAGCAAGATGCTGGTGGGGGCTGTTCCCGAGTTTTCATCTCCATGAATGATGGGGGTGTGTTTGTTAAAGCAGAAGAAGGAACACGCACACATGCATACACACACATGCACACGCACACATGCATACACACACATGCACACATGCACACACACAGTAGGAAGCGAGAGTAAGTGCGTCCTCTTTTTTCCAGTTAGGAATGTGAATGACTAAATGTATAATTAGGTTTGTTACTTTCCTTCCTTTGAGAGGTGGGCAGCTTGATAATAGTTGGCTATTAGAGTAAAGGCGGAACACCGCCCTGGCTTTTTGTTTTGTTTCTCCGTGTAACTCCGACTGACCTAGAACTCACTCTGTAGACCAGGCTGGCCTCGAACTCACAGAGATCCGCCTGCCTCTGCCTCTGAGTGCTGGGATTAAAGGCATGCACCACCACCGCCTGGCTTATGTTTGTGTGTTTTTGAGAACAGGTCTCACTATGTAGCCCAGGCTAGTCTTGAGCTAGCGCTTTTCCTGCCTTTGTTTTCCAGTTGCTGAGGTTACCATATACACTCCCGCCATCAGCTCGCTAGTTTATTTTTTAAAGTCTAACTAAGCCTCACCTCGGGGAGAGGCTGAGCCTGCCCTTGTTGGGGAGCAGAGAGACCTTGCTGTTTGGTTCTGGCACTCTACAATAGAGAGGCGTATTTGTGCCGCTGTGGGCATAGGCACCCTCCTAGACGCTGTCACTACAGGGAAGGACTGAGCATTTCCGCAGGTGTCCCCGGTGGACAAGAGTGGGTCCTCTTGTCATTTTGAGATGATTTTGAGACTTCTGCTCCTTGACCTCAGCTGTACCATGCTTTATAAATCAGATGTATTTTCATGTGTAGGCTATAGGAAGGAGGACTTTAAGGAGCAGAGACAATTGGTAGAGGGATATGAACCCTATCCCGTCTAGTGCTGTACATCTGAGAATACGTGTTCTAATAACTGTTACTGGTTTTGCTAACGTCAGTGAATCTCTTGGGTAGCACCACTTAGCTGGCAGTTTTAAAGTAGAGAACACAATTCAACTTATTCAGGTATAGTCACTGTCTTAGTCAGGGTTCTGTTACTGTGAAGAGACACTGTGACCACGGCAACAGTTACAAAGGAAAACATTTAACTGGGACTGGCTCACAGTCAGAGGTCTAATCTGTTATTGTCATGGCAGCAAGCATGGCAATGGACAGGCAGACATGGTGCTGGAGAAGCAGCTGAGAAATCTACCTCTGGATCCACACACAGCAGGAAGAGTGACCCTGGGCTTGGCTTGGAGCATCTGAACCCTCAAAGCTCACTCCCAGTGTTACACTTCTTCTAACAAGGCCACACCTACTCTAACAAGACCAAAGGTCCTAATAGTGCCACTCCCTGTGAACCTAAGGGGGGCATTTTCGTTCAAACTACCCCAGCCACTCGTAGTTTGTAGTAAACAGTGCAGTTGGTCGAAAGACACTTGGTTTTTTTGATCGAACTATGTTCCCTTTACTGATTGATGTACGTGCCATTGTTTGGTGCATCAACTGGCAGACCTCCATTTATTCTGATGTGGAAGTTGTCTGCTATACTTAGAAAGTCAAAGAAAGAAATTAAAGATCCCTTCCTGAGAAAAATAAAGTTGGGTGCTTGCCATTTTTTTTTTTTGAAGTAGAATTTTAATGAACGACAAGCCAACCAATTCAGTGTCGAGTTTTTATTCAATATTGTCAAATGTGAAGGCTTAATGCCTCTTTCAAACGACAGTACTCAAAGCCACTGTGGTTGGACCCCGTGTACTTGGGAGGCCTCTTGGTCCAGGGTGTCAGAGCTGTAGCGGCAGGGAGACACCTGGGGAATCTCCTGTAGTGCAGGGCATTGCCTGTCAGATGACGCTTGAGGACCTCAGCCCCTGACCTTTCTCAGCCTTTTGGAAGGCATCTGTAAATGCAGTGGATCTCTGTGATCATGGGCAGAGGGCAGGTGATACTTCCTCTCCAATTGCGTGCTCCCCTGACAGCAGCAGGATGGAGGCCAAAGGGACTCTATAAATCGCCAACTCCAGTGTGTTAGCCAGCTGTGACAAAGCCCATAAGAACCTGACTTTAGTTGATAGAAAACTCATTCAGGCTGAGGCTTTCTGAGAGTCTAGTCCAGTCAGTTGCTCTCAGACCTGTAAAAAAACAGCATCACAGAGGAGGAGAGCTGCTCACCTGAGGGTAGCCAGGAACCAGTTAGCACGGGCAATGGAACCATTACATCCTTCAGAGAACGCCCCAGCGACATATCCACCCTAACTAGGCCCTACTTCCCAGTCCCCTGTTTAGCTCTGTGCTCCTGGCTGGTGGGGTTAGCACTTCCGCAACCCAGCCACCTCCCAGGAGCCTTACCAGATGGGGACATGCAGCAGCCTTCAACCCATGAGCCTTTGGAGACATTTGCAAACCAGAACGTCAGCTAGATACGCTGTTGCGCTAGCCAGTGACATTTTAGGATATTCAGCGTTTTGCTTAAGGAAAGGCAACTCTCCCTCGAAAACCTTCTCGAGAGCCGAGTGCCTTCTTCTTCTGTGTTAACTTAGCATTCACAAATGCCAGCGCAGACAGATCTTCAGAATTTCCTTAATGTTTTTTTTTTGCATTTGTTTACTTGTGCATGCACATGTCACAACACATGTCACGTGTACATGGAAGGCAGAGGACAGTCCACAGGGTCAGCTCTCTCCTTTCACTGCATGGGTTCTGGGCATCCCATGAAGTCTGATATGACGGCAAGCGTCTTAACCTGCTGAGGTGCCCAACGTAATAACGTTAGGTGCAGTTTGACTTGTGTTCTTCCGCTCTGGTCACCATCTTGTGAGTCAGGCAGGGGCTGTCTTTGTTTCATCTGATTTTTCTTTTGCTTTTAATGCCTCGTGTTCTAGCGAAGCGTACAGGGGCTCTGGCAGATGCAGAGCCACACCCAAAGTCACCTCTCTGACTCCCCTCCTGCTGCCTCTCAGCAGAACGAAGCTGTTGGCATGAAATCCATCCTATTGCAGGCATCCTCGTGGTTGGAGGGCTAGGGTTATTAAGACAAGTTAAATTGGCATAACCCTGTTTATTCGTATATACAAAACCGTTCTTAACCTCCCATATTGCTTATTCAATTCGTGCCAAGGCCAAGTTCAGGAGGAGAAAGACATAGTGACAGTGAACCCCACCCACTTGCTTTGTTGCTGTAGCATCGCTTCCTTGTGTTGTCTTAGCCGACCAGAGCAAGCAGATTTGCTGGTGAATTAAGAACGAGACTCTGTGGATGGATCTTCGTCTTGTGGCCATGGTAGTTTTTCGTTTGTTTTGTTTTTGTTTTACGTGGGGACCCTAAGCAATGATTCTCAAGCCTGGCTTCTTAACAGCCTCTCTTAGGATTCTCTCCACAGGGCTTGGGTTTTATAAGCCAGAACGAGGCTCACGATTGATCTGGGGTGACAACGGAGAGCTCATATGTGTTTAATGAGACCAGCCTTAGTAGCAGCATCCTTGCAATGGGAAAAGAAGAGTTAGTTTCTGCCCCTCTCCTTCCTCCCGGATCCTCACAGGATATTCGGCTTGAATGCCACGTCTAATCATATGTACAACCAGGACCGGTATCTCAGTTTCTCGTCCTCCAATGGCCCTTTCATTCATGTGACATATTTCTGACATGCCTGAATATTCCATGGGGCTCATATAAGCTGCTATCATTATTCATCGCCATGTGTGTTGTGACTGTAAGTCTGCCTTTGATCCAGTGCAAGAAGCATTTGTCTGCCGAGAGAGTTACCTCTTAATGTACTGGTCCCTTGGCTTCTCCCATAGCCGTTAAAATGATGGTGGCATATTTCAGATTTCGTTTCGCAGTATCTGAATATGACATTTCCAAAAAATGCAGATGAAGGAGCTGTCCGGACATCTCTTAAGTGTGAAGTATCTGAGACCTGTGAATCATGGGCATTGTAAGACTTAATGGGATACACGATATGCATTTCGTGTACACGTACAGGCACACAGAGGGTGAAAAACCATTAGAATATCCCGAAGGGAACGAAAGCTAACTAACACTCTCCTCGTCAAAAGCGACGGTTAGTTTCGCCGATGTCGTCCATGCTTGTGCTCACATCTCTTACTACTTAGTGAATGACTGTGCGGTCTGTCGAGTTGGAACATGGATAAAAGTGTGCAACGTAGCCAGATATGACGGAGCACACCTTTAATCCCAGCACTTGGGAGGCAGAGGCAGGAGGATCTCTGTGAGTTCGAGGCCAGTGTGGTCTACATAGCGAGCTCCTGAACAGCCAAGGCTATTGTAGAATTCCAAAAGGCACATAAAAGGAAGGTACTTCTTGCCTTCCTGTGGCCCCCTTTCCTTTGATAGTTTATATGTCATCATAATAACATCCTTAAGATACGGCATTATGTAGACTGAGATGGCAGGAAACAGAGTATGCCTGAAGATCATTCTGGAATATGTAATCTGTAGCATGAGATCGATCAAATTTCCCAAGTCTGTGGAGCCAGGTAGTGGAGTACCTGCAATGCCAGACCCTCAGGAAACTCTACTAAAGCCCCTTAGCTCCCCTCTGAAAAGATCATGGGTAATTAATTAATTAATTAATTAAGATGTGGAGTGTGGCAGTCGTTTTAGCTCTTCAGTGGGTATTTCTTACTCCAGAATATGCAGGAACACTAAGTATGTTCTGAAGAGCACAGCAAGTCCAACAGAGTGCGCATTCCCTGCGCCTTGGATTATTGGGGTGTTGGAGGAAGATAGGAATGCGGGAAAACCTTTATTCCAATGTATTTCTAAGTGGAGAGGAGGAAGGAGAGGAGGGAAGGAAAGGGAGGAATGATTGGGAGACCAGAATAAGAGTCCTTGTTTGTGTTACCTGCCAAAATTAGTCCTTTAATTTGAAATTCTCTCAGGCAATTGTCAAAGCTAGAAACAATAATAAGAAAATGTATCACAGATGAGAAATTCCTAACCAGCGCTCGAAGTGACCCCGAATAAGTCCCTGTGACACTTCTCCCGTTGGCGCTGTTCTTCCGTGTGATGGCTCCAAACAGTGCTCTTAGGAAATAAATAACTAAATGCCAACCATATTTTTTTTTATAGCCTGGCCGATATTTTGGCTGTTTTTCAGGAGAATTGGAATTTTCAAAATTAAATAAAGGTTTATAAAATGCCAACTTCAGAAAGTTTTATTTAATTTGTGGAATAATTTTGTTCGCCCTGTTTTTTCCCCCCTCCCCTCTCTCTTTCACTCTGCAACAGGGCCTTTATTAATTTAGCCTAGTTACTTAGTGCTTATATTAAATAACCTAATAAAAATCAGAGCTGTAACGTAACAGTTCCCAAATGTGAGGCAGCGTCTATTACATGGGACAGAATCTCCATGTAGCACAATGTTAAAACATGTATAGAATTACAGGACACCAAATGCTACTGTATATGTATGTGTGTGCTTGTGTGTGTGTGTGTGCATGCATGTGTGTTTGTGTGTGTGCAAGCATGTGTGTTTGTGTGTGTCTGTGTGTAGAATGTCCTTAAACTGTAAGGGGGCTGGCTATTTCTAAGAAGTTGAGAAATGCTGTTTATTACTTATAGAAACTGCTCTAAAGTTAATTTTGGTTTTTAAATACCAATAATCTTCCTTGTAATTTTCCTTAGTATGATTTAAAAATCAGTTAGCTACTTTCAAAATTATTATTTTATGTCTGTGGCTGGTTTGCCTGTATATATATATCTATGTGCACTACATGCGTGCCTGTTGCCCACAGAGCCTAGAAGAGGACCTGGGCTCACCTGTAACTGGAGTTACAGATGGTTGTGAGCCACCATGTAGATGTAGGGAATTGAACCCAGTTCCTCTGCAAGAGCAGCCCATGCTTTTAATGGCCGAGCCATCTCCCTAGCCCCTAGGCTAACGTCCTTCTGAATTCATACTTTGGCAAGCAATACTCAGACTGTTGCAAGTGGATCAAACATGTGTGGGGAATGGAAATCATGTGTGTGCACTCATGTAAACACGTGTGTGTGTGTGCATTGTGCCCTGTTGATTTCTAGATAAATGTACATATATGTGTGTGTCTATGTATGTGTGTGTGTGTATAACTATAGAGCCTCAACATTTATCCTGAGTAGCGGAGTTGTTTGTTTTTGTTTGGCGTTTGTTTATGTGCTGTTATAAATACAGGACTGAGTATACTACAGGCTCCCAGGCCAGTGTGTGGAGAGGCTTCATTAATGTGTGTACCTTCCAAAGGCAGCCGAATAAAGCAGAACACCTGGAGAACACTATTGCAATTCCATGTCCTTTCCTTTGAACGCAAAGCGGTTGGGATGTGTAGCGCCTCAAAGTTAAAAGTGGAAGGTGTTGAAGAGAGGTTCTGCTCCAGTAGGTTATGTTGGGGTTCCGCTAAGCTGTGATGAAGAAGAAAATCATTTCCGCTTCCTGTTTGCCTTCTCTCTCTCTGTCGGCACCGGGTGTCACCCCACCACAGGTTCAGCGATATTAACCGCAATGTATGACTACAATTCCCTGCTCCAGTCTGATGATACACCCCAGTCAGGCCACAGGTTAGAAGCACAGGCTGAATTAATACGTACTACTGGGTAGTTCCTGTGAACTGATCTATGGATAAATAATTCTATGTTCTTATTATATAGGACAGACAGCTTTTAGTTTCTTTAGCAAAGCACAGCCCAACAACAGAAAATCATACGCTGGAGCGTGGGGACACAGTCGCTCGGAGGAGGGTAAGCAGATGCAATCAACGCCACCAGTTCCGTTTGTACAAGGGTCTTGTCAGCAGTTGGTGTCTTGTGGAAATAATACCGAGAAGCAGAAGCCCCCAAGGCTTAGTTATTCCGAGACTGGAGTTTTTATTGACACTCTTGCCGAGATCTTTTCCAGGGAGTTATGAGATATATAAACTCCAGCCTTTGGATATTAAAGCTAATGTCTCGTTTCTTCCCCTCAGGTTGAGTTTCCAGTTTGGTTTAGAATTAGCGTCAGGGCGTACCTGGAATAAAAAAAGTTGCCCGTGGAGCGGAATTGTGACGATGCTGTTGCTGACTTGCTCAGCTGCATGGGTCTGTCTCCTAGATCCCTCCACATCACTGTGGGCTGTGAGAACTTCCATGTACTCACAGGTGACTTGACACAGACCTTCATGCATGCGATGGTTCTTGCATTGAAGGCACGGGAGCAGACGTATCATCCTTGCTGGTTTGGGACGTAGTTGTACGTAGTTGTGTGTTGAACTCCATACAGGATGCGTTGGCTTGTGTTTGCGTATTCGTGATTCATAGAGACACCTGAGAAACTTTCCCTTCATGCATGACCAGGACCGCATGCCAGCTCGTGCGAGCTTCCCTTGGTTATACTCTATATCACCATCTTAATGGCTTCCTCAAATCTTCCGTCTGTGCTGTTCAGTTATAGTTGGCGGTATCCCCCTCCCCATATATATTAAAGGTTGATCATTTGAAAGACAGGAATTGTGCTCTGACTTAGCAGAGTATGTGGTTTCTCTTAGACTAAAAATGGGTAAGATACTGAAGACACCAGCACAAGCGCTGTTGATGGCTCCCCCTGTGAATCGTCAACCCTTTGACTCTCAAAGGATATTACATTGGGAGACCGAACAAGTGGTTTCCATTGTTGTATCTTTTTAATTTTAGACAAAAATTGCTTCCATTCCCAACTTAATTTTATGTCACTAATGGGACATTTACCTACAATTGCATTTTGTTATTTGGTCTGAATGCATTATACAGAGAGTGGATTGGCATTCTGTATTTCAGAGCGAACAGATTTGTCTGGATACAAACAGTTTTATTTATATTGTGCCCGACTCAGTCGTGTTAACATTCGTATGAATTTCAGCTCCAAGAGAAAGGCCCCTAATTTGTGATTCAGAGACCTTGGAGCTGCTTCTGCGGTAGTCTTGGACATGGGGCATTCCAGATGTTCACAGATGTTGCTTTTCTTGGAAATAAAAGTGACTTGGGGGACACTGTTGGTGTCTACTGTGGCCCTTTGCGGGGACCCCTTTCCCCAGAGACCTCCCAGGTGTAGCCGACTCTTCTGCCTTCCATTTGCGCATTGGTTTCATTTATTACCTGTTTTCAGAATAAACGTCAATGCCCCGATTGACATATGATGGCGAGTGAACATAGCCCCGCCCAAGGGACTTGCCCTGGCATGGGGAATTGGCATCGGGGCTCATGCTCAGAGCAGCGGGGCTGAGTAGGAAGGTCTAGCGGTCTGATGAAGCCCGGTTTTTAGTCCTGGCTGGTCCCCACTGATTTTTAAAGCCACTTTTAACAATGACTCTCTGAAGATGAACAGATGGTTCTAGAAAGCACCTGGTGTTGTGTGGGGTAGCTCACATCTCCAATCCCCGCACTCGTGAGGCCGAGGCAGGAGGATCATGAGTTTGAGCAAACCTGGGCTATATCATAGTCAGATCCTGGCTCAAAAATGGACAAAGAAACAGACAAAAAAAAAAAACAAATCAAAACAAATAAGAAGACTTGGCACTTGTAAAGTACTATAAAAGAATATTGTGATGAAACTCAGAACCCGCGCATGGGTTCTCTCACGCGGCTGTGCCTAACAAAGACCCCGTCGGATGGCTGCTTAGTCCTAGTTTAGAGGCTGAAGTACGTACAAGATTCTAGAAGCAGCTACAGGCGATCAGTGCTCTAGGTAGAGTTAGAGTGTGATGCCCGTTCAGAACAGGAAAAGGGGTCTCCGGGTATTAAAGATCCACCCGGTGCTGGACTGGACATGCACACACGCCCGCCTGTGTGTCAGAATAACCAGACCAGCATTTTTCTCCGTTCACACTCCGGAGTTGGGAAGCTTCGACTGAAGTATTCCAGTGATTCTGCTCGGGTTATTGAGATTTCCCTAATACTCTGAATCAGAAACTGTCTCTAGGGGGCCTAGGTCAGTTTTCTTGTCTTGTCTCCCCTGCAGGATTTGGTGACCCTACCCCAAAGGCCGGAATGACATCGCTAGTTGTAGTCAATCCCACCTGGTTCATAAATTCTTTACTCCCGTGGACTGATTTTCTCTTCTCATCCAGCCTCCTCCTCTTCCTCCAGGAGACATTCATCTCCTATGGCATTGCTTAGGAGCTCTTATCTCTTATGTCCTCACTCAGAAATGTGCACAGACACCTCCCCCCCCCCTTGAGCATTTGTTATGGCGTGGTAATCCCTGTGTATTGAAAGCCTCATAGCAGTGCAGAAGGCGGGTATGGTCAGGTACAGAGTGACTCTCAACTTGCTGCCAATCACCAGCCTGTTCTGGAGGAACTGAGGCAGGCGTTCAGAGCCATCCAAAGTGTGTATGCTTCTCTCCAGCCTTCCCTTAGGAAGCTCTGTCCTAAGGGCATTGCATGCACTTTACAGGAAGTACTTCTTCATCCCATTTTACAGATGAGCAGCTTGAGGCATGGAGAAATGAAGTAATTGCTAGAGTCACATGATTAGAAGCCAGTGGAAGCCAGGGCCAATCAGCAGCGATCTTCCTGGAAGCAGGTGCTCGCTCACAGTTGCTGGGGTGCTGCTTCCCAGTTTGGTTTCTTCAATTAACATTTGACTACTATTCTAAGTAATATTTTTGTCATTTGTTTTAATCAGGGAAGGAGACCGTTCCAAAGGGTGTTTTCCAGAGTGATTAGTGCACTCACTCACCCTCTCTGGAGGGAAGGCATACTGAAGAGAGAGACTCTAGCTCTTCTGCCCCAGGGGGACAGTTGAGGAGATGCTGTAGCCTCTAGATGTATAGAGAAGGAAAATCGTGCCCTGCCCCCTTTTGCCCTAGAGAACAGTGCATACCCTCCGTTCCCTTGAAGCTGTAGAAACCAGCTTGGAACAGATGCTCTCTGTGGCCTCTCTGTGGCGGTATCCATTGGTGTGAAGCAACTGAGTGTCTGGTTCCAGCCTGGACAAGTCTCCTCTGGCTCATCAAGGTGGGGAGGGAGTTCACCTCCACGGAGAGAAGAGATCTGTCTTCAGTCTATTTCTTTCTGCACACCCCCCCCAAGGGAAGTTGAATATGATCTATTTTTTACATACTGGAGAACCTTTTGTGTGTTTTGGTGTTTTGAAACAAGAGTCTCACTATGAAGCCCAGCTACCTTTGGACTTTTGATATTTCTTTATCTTTTGGGAGTTATAGGCGTGTGCTTCTATACCCAGCTTTTGTATGTAATGTGTATATGTGTGTCATGCATGTGTGTTCAGTGTGCATGTATGTATATGTGTGTGCGAGCGTGTGCGCATCTGCTCACATGTGTGAGCGCACTTGTAGGCCACAGTTAGACATCGTGTGTCTTCTTTCATCATTCACCTTATTTTCCGAGGCAGGGGCTCTCACTGAGTCGGCAGTGAGTCTCACTGACCAGCTAAACTGGCCGGCCAGCAGTTTCAGAGATTGGCCAGTCTCCTGTCCTTGCTCTAGGTTGCAGGTATACACCACAATGCTCAGCCTTTCTGTGAGTGCTGAGGATCTGAACTCAGTTCCCAGGCTTACCCAGCAGGCATTTTCCTGACTGAGATGGCCCTCCTTTGACTTGACAAAGTCTTTCCATATAGCTTAGGCTAGCCTCGAAATCACTGGATAGCCTAGGGTGATTCTGAACTAACTGCGATTACAGCCATTTGCTACTATGCCCCGCAAGCATCATTTACATACAATAAAAATATTCATATGAAGAGGCTGGTTTGATGCATTTTGACTCATGCAGCCACTAGCCCAGACAAGCAAACCCTTCCCAGTGAATTCTCTTGCCTGCTCTGCTCAGTCTCTCTTCTGTTCCCATAGATGAGTCTTGCTTCACTTGGGCTTTATATAAATGAAGTCACGCAGCTATATTTGGTTGTGTCTGGCTGCTCTGTGGAATCCTCCTTAAAAATAAAAAGGAATGAACCACCATCACATACACGGCAGGATGCATGTCCCGGAGAACCGTGCCGGGAAGTTTGCAGGGTTCGTTTTCTTCAGGTGACCTTCCCAGTCATAGTAACCAAAATGACTGGCAGATCCTTCTCTGTGCCCATCACAGAACACAGCTGACATCTGTTTCCTCCTCTGTTCTCTTGTAATTAAAACAATTCACCTTTAGGGTATGATCGCTTTGTGTTTAACCTGTGGGTGATTGTCATAACGACTTTTTTAAAGGAAGTGAAAATTACACAACGATGTTCTTAGAAAGGTGGCGGTCGGACTTGTTATGCCATGTTTCGAAAAGGAGGACGGAGGCAGATCCGCCCTCTCGGGGTGGCTGTCCAGCAGGCCGAGGATGCTCATTTCATGTCTCCTCTGTGCTGCGTGCTGTGCACTTTTCATTGTCACGGGAGGAGACGTTAAGGAAGCTATCCCCCATGAAAAACAGCTTTTCTTGGCAGGGGAAGGAGGGCTCCAGGAGCCAGAACTGGAGACATACGGCACCATGAATGAGAGTCGCGCTGCCTAGCTGGGGCCGGGTCCAGGCACTATTTATACTGTAGCATATTCAGGAGCAGATTGTTAAGTCTTAATACTGAAACAGTGTATCATTTTAATATTTTTGTTCTGCTTCCTCCCTGTTTTCAAGCATTTTGTCAGGCATTGCGCGTTCATTTCTTTCCGTCTTGGACAGGACGTGGCCCTCACCAGGAAGGTCATCTCCAACCCTTAGAGTTTTGTCTCTCAGCTCCAGAGTCATTTTGGGAATCTTTTAACAGTACCTTTGGTGGTGCAGGTGTTCTCTCTTCAATGATAAAAAAGGATATATATGTATTTTAAAGGAACAATGTAGTTGGACTCACCTGTGTCGTCAAAAGGAAATAAAAACACTTTTTCTACTATCTCTAAAACATAATGTTTTTATATGTGACAATTTCTGACATCCCGTGGGGACCATCAGAGTTTTCATAGCATGGAAATAAAAATTTTGTTACCCTATGTCATTTGTGAAATGAGTGTCTCTATTTTTCCTTATCAAGTTTCTCGGTGCCCCGCGCTCCAGACCAGAGGGGCCCATCTGCCCATCTGGTGAATAAGCCAGCACTTCCCAGGGCTGTCTGGGCACCCATGAATCTTCCAGCAATAGGTTACCTCTCTTTGAAGCCCAAGCTAGCCCAGGATAGCTTTGTTCTGTCTATCACCTGGGCTTACCACCAACAGCAGGAAACCCACAGGGGAAAGGTGCCATTGTCATTCTAAAAAGAACCCAGGCATAAAAACCAAGAGACAGCTGAAGGCTTCTTTGCTATTCTGAGCTGCAACACTTGGACCAGAAGGCAAGGTGAGGCTCCTCCAGGGGCTGCCAGTGCTGTGTGCCCCTGGGAGTCACACCACACTCAGTGACGAAACGTGGAGACTACACAGCAGTTTTCTTGTTCAATTCAAAACCAAGTCTTATATTTAGGTGAAGCCTGCTTTTTTTTATTTTTTTTGTCTATGAAATCAGCCATCTTGTATATTTAATTATGTATCTTTAGCGTCAGTCTTAAGTTAGACTGTGAAACAAGACTTTGGAGAAAGGAAATATCCGTATGGTTTTCTTTTTTCTTTTCTTTTTTTCTTTTTTTTCTTTTTGGCTTTTCGAGACAGAGTTTCTCTGTGGCTTTGGAGCCTGTCCTGGGACTAGCTTTTTAGACCAGGCTGGTCTCAAACTCACAGAGATCCACCTGCCTCTGCCTCCCGAGTGCTGGGACTAAAGGCGTGCACCACCATCGCCCGGCTCCGTATGGTTTTCTAAGTAATCCAAGGCACAGAGAAACATAGAAGAATCAATTGTCTATGGCTAACCCTCATCCTTCCCATGCCCTATCTCCCCCACGTAGTTCCCTAACTCAGTTGGAGCCAGAGAAGAATGCCTCGTTGTCTGTAGATCCTCAGAGTGGGCGTCCAGTGGTGACCATTGGACGGCCTTCTTGACGTTGAACTCGCCGTGGAAGGGTTTAACACATCGCAGATATATGTTTATTGTGTTTCTCTTCCCTGTGCAGGAATAATCAAGTTGGGGCGGTGGAACCCCCTCCCGCTCAGTTATGTGACGGACGCCCCTGACGCAACCGTGGCCGACATGCTTCAAGATGTCTATCACGTCGTGACGTTGAAGATCCAATTACAAAGGTGTGTATGTCGGAGCGAGCATCTGTCTGCTTCCTCACAGAGCTCCTGCGTGGATCTCAGATTCACCGTGGAGACCAGCTTGTCTCCCTTCATTTCCAGACAGCGGGTGAATGGGGAAGGGCAGTGAGCAGGGTGTGCCGCCCTGGGCATCTTTATAGTCCACATTCCAACTGGTTTATGCTATCTTCAGAGGCACTGAACTGGTCACCCAGGGGCTGCTTGATCAATCAAAGTCTTTAGGGCAGGGTAAAGAGGGCTCCACATAGCCCCTCTTCTCGTGGCTTCTCTGGGCTTTCTCAGAAGCCAACAGCAGAACAAGCGTTGAAACATCCAATCCCTCTGCTGGGCTGAGAGTTTTCTTCTTCCAAGGCCTTAGAAGTCTCTCCCTGGGATGGCCACTCAGTGAAAGGGAGCTCTTGATCTGTAGCTGGATCCAGAACGCTGTGCACCTCCCAGCATCTAGGGGCTCTCTGTGCCCTTTCCCTCCTAAGTGCCTGCGAGTTGTGCCTTAAGCAATGGGGTCCTTCAGTGTAAGATCTTTAAAGGTGCATTTTTGCTTTAGCAGGGACCCATCACCTCTATTCTTTTTTTTTTAAAGATTTATTCATTTATTATGTATACAGTATTCTCAGTACTCTTCCTGCAGGCCAGAAGATGGCACAGATTTCATTACAGATGGTTGTGAGCCACCATGTGGTTGCTGGGAATTGAACTCAGGACCTTTGGAAGAGCAGGTGGTGCTCTTAACCACTGAGCCATCTCTCCAGCCCCCATCCCATCACCTCTATTCTTTTCTAGCAACTCTATAGAGTCTTTTCTAAAAGTTTATAGTAATAATAATAATAATAATTTTATTATTTTATATAATAATATTTATATTATAGTAATGTATATTATTTATTATTATCATTATTATTATTTATTATTATTATTTTGACTGGGAAAGTAGCCGCTCTGAATTTTTCTGGGGAAGGTGAGCCTGTGTGCTTTGGCTTTGGTGGGAGCGTGCTGACGTTTAACCTTAGGAAGACCCATAATGAATGTGTGCTGGGAAAGCCATCCCTATGCCATTTCACCAGGGCTTCTAAAGAGCTGATGTTTAGAAACAGCACAGTGGCAGATTATTCCATGGGCTGTTAGGATGTGGGGTTCCCCTGCTGGGGTCTACTGAAGTCTGCAGAAGGAAGACCACAGAAGGGACGCGTGCTCCCCTTCCTTCTCTCGGCAGCCTCCTAAATGTCCTACTGTGGCACTGGCAGGGGACCCGTGTGTCGCCTGCAGCCAGGACCGTGGCGGAGGCTCACCTGCTGCTCACTCTTGGCCTGTTTTGCAGTTGTTCGAAGTTGGAAGACTTGCCTGCGGAGCAGTGGAACCACGCCACAGTCCGCAATGCCTTAAAGGAACTGCTCAAAGAGATGAACCAGAGCACATTAGCCAAAGAATGCCCTCTCTCCCAGGTCAGTGTCTCCTCCGGGGGCATCTTCACACTGCGTTTCCGGGCCCATGGAGAGGGCGGTGCTTTCGGTTTCAGGGTAAAAGTCATCATCTCGGGGATGGCTTCCCAGTGACTTTAGATCAGTGAGAGTGTATGGGAACACTGACACACTACTCATCAGCTTTCCCACGGCGTAGCGCGGACATCGTGACACAGGGAGTCGCTTGAGTTTCACGTGAAAACCTCTTCTACTGGTTAAGTGGCAGACTGAGGCCTCGTACCGGACCTCAGTTCCATAGTCTACATTCTCGGCAGTCTCTTTACTCCCTCTGCCGGGTGGGTCGCTATGCCCAACCTTTACCTCTTGGGGTGATTGGGGCACCCTTTGCCCTGTTGGTAGTTAGAGGTTGATCTTTATGGTAGAGACATTTGTAGAGGGTAGTTCTGGCTTTGTTTTTAAATAGTTACCACAAAGAAATGCATCATTCCAAACAAGGGCAATCCCCCTCCGCCCCCCTTTTTTTTATGATCATACCCTAAAAGAACCATGAAAGTAAGAGGCTGAAGTGCTCCAAGGAACCAAAGCTAAGCCATATTTAGTCTTCCTGCTGGAACCTGTACGTTATATAAAGGCTCCGGTGGCTAGCATATGCTTTCCCGAGCATCCCAGTGGCCTATAATTTACAAAAGACACCCTGAAGACAGAAAAGAGGAGTGGAGAAATCTGTAAAAGAGGCAACGGTTGCAGCCTGTGTATTTAAAGGCAGTCATGATTTAGCTAGTCTGTCTGGTGAGGCTGCTGGGGGAAGTACAGGTTGTCGTTGTGCGTCTGGGTATTTAAGTTTGATTTCACCTTTCTAAGCAGGCTTAAATCGGGGTAGCCTCTTCCTCGTCCACCGATGTCTTCATGAGTCACCCAATCTAGCCAGTCAGATAGACCGTCCCTACAAAGCAGAATGTGTTCCACACACAGCTTCCGCCGTCTTATTTACTCTTAGTTTTTGACTACGAAACCTCGGGTCTTGAGAGTTTGGTTCATTTAAATCAGTAGAGCTGATTTTTGGTCTACTTTTCGGTCTGATGACGGCCAAGAGGGCTGATGGTACAGACAGCCTTGTTACCCGAAAGTCAGAAGGGAAGACCTATCATCTTCAAAGCCACACACCTTCCACTGGTCCACAGTGTCTTGATGGAAGTTTGGTTGTGTGCATGCATGTGTGTTAAAATACATGAAGGAAGGTTAGTTAGTCTCTCAACTCTTTTAAATCTGTAGGTGAACAGTATTGAGCGTATTCTCAATGTTGTGTGGCCGTCACCCCTGTCTTTCTACAGTGTTTCTCACTCCAGACAGCGTCTGTAACTCTGGGCAATAATTCCCCATTCTTCCTTCTCACTGGGCACTGGAAACTTCTCCTTGCTGTCTATGGATTTGTGTAGTCTCCATCCCGACACAAGTGGAGCTGGGGAGGACGGTAGAAGGCCACTCAATGACGCTGGACGAATTTTATAGGACAAGAGAATGCCTCCCAAATCATCCTTTTCCCTTTAGTATGCTTGAAGTTCCATGATAACCTTGTGTTTAGTGTGCTTCCTAGAACACCACAGAACAGCTTAAGGGCAAGAGAGAACAAAGAGGAGGCAGGTCGCTCACCTCCTGCCTGTTCCCTTGCAGAGAACCTAGGGAAACAGGGGGCACCAACCTCTTCCCACGGAGCATATTACTAGTAGAACGGCTACCGTTCACTGGCTTTTAGATGTTCTCTGCTAGCAGATACATTATGTATCTCCACCTCGGCAACCCTAAGGATCACATTGCCATTCCCACCAATCAACCCCACCCCGCCAGTAGGAGCACGGTGAAGGCCGTCTGATCTTTTCATCTTTTAGTCTGGGAGAAAGGCGGGCACTGAGGACCCTGTCTCTCCGAATGTGTCATAAATAGTGACCTGAATGCAGGTGTTAATCTCTTCTTGTTTCCCGTTGTTGGTTTGCTTCTGTTTTGAGACACGCTCTCTCTGTGTAGCCCGGGCTGCCCCGGGATATGTGGTGATAATCCCACCTTCCCTCTTGAGTCCTAGGATTAGAGAGGGGGTGTCCCATGCCCACTTGTATGAACGTTTAGGATGACTTTAGGTCTCTCCCCTTTCTGGAGTTCTAAATTCCTTGACTCACTCATGAGGAACTAGTAGCCACCGCTTATCCGTCCATTATGTTTGAGAGACAGGGTCTCACTTCATAGCCTTGCTTTGACTGGTGTGGGCTTTGCTATATATAGATCAGGCTAGCCTTGAACTTATAGAGTCCTCCTGCCTCTGAGTTCTTATGTCGCTGGGACTGTGGGCATGTATCACTATACCCATGTCCATACACAAAATTAAGGTAGCTCAGGCTATCCTCAAATGTGCTATGTGAAGGAGAACAGCATTCATTTCTCAATATCCCCATTTCCTGTGCTGGGATTCCACATGGGTCCTACCACATGGACCTCCACTAATGTTTGGAAGGGCCAGTGGGAGGTTGCAGCAGGTAAAGGTGCCTACCGCCAAGCCTGAAGGCCCACATGACGGGAGGGAAGAACTGGACCCCGGAAGTGGTCCTCTCACCTCCTGCTCACTGATGCACGCACCTCCACACAAGATGAATACAGAAATACAAATGTAATTAAAAATCTAAGTGAAGGAGAAGAGTGTGGGAAATGTAATTTAAAATCTAGGAGTGTGGGGGCGGGAGCTGGGGGGCCATGAGTGTAAGCAGGAGATTTCGCAGGGGAGTTTCTTTGTGGCACTTCCCAGGACTCCTAACTCTGGCCAGTGAACATTCTCTTTTTGAGTCTTTAAGCCCTCAGTTTGGAAATTAATCCATACTTATAAGTAGGTGTGGTTATCTGTCGCCCGGGCTAGTTAAAAAAAATAAAAACAAGCATATTGAAAATTTATCCCAGGTACCTAAAAGCAAACTTATTTTTAGCCATGGCAATCTAGCTAAAATAAGTATAGCTGGACATGCGTCCCTTAACGATGGAGATTCATCCTGAGAAACGAGCCTTCTGATGATTTCATTGTCATGTGGAGAGAGTGTGCTCACAAAAATCTAGGCGGGGCGGTCAGCCACTCAGCGTGGCCTTCGGATGCAATCAAGGGATGCTAGATGTGAGCGGGGCATAAAGGCCCTGCAGTTGTAGCGTGGGATACGGCTTCCGGCAAATTTCTGTATCAAGAGGGCACACTCTAAAACAGCAAGAGGAGAACGGTATAGTATTTGCATAAACCAGTACCAGACGTGTTTGTGATATTGCCAAACACTGTATATTAATATAGAGTAGCTTGTGCTATATTTTTATAGGACTGGCAGTGTAGTAGGTTTATCTGCCCCAGTGTGACTGCAAACATACAGGAATGGTGCGTTTAGTTACAGAAGTATGGCTCTGGGAGGTAGATGTTTTCTGCTCCGTTATAGTCTTCTGGGACCGCTGCTGTCTGTGCTGTCTCTCACGGAGTAAAGCACCCTTCCACAGTATGTCACTACATTGACTATGTCCAGTTCTCTTGCACTTGGATTAGAGAAATTTCAAATCAGCTAGTTGGTTTGGAGGAGCTAGAACAATTCCAATATATTTTGATTCTCCAAATACCTTATTTATTTATTCTTAATTTTTTTGAGACAAGGTCTCACTGTGTATCCCTGGTTCTCCTGGAACTGCCTACGCAGACCAGGCTGGCCTCGAACTCCACTGGGATTAAAAGTGTGTGCTACCATGCCCAGCAAATACTAACTTATTTTATGGGAAAGATTTAGTGCTGGGAAAATATTTCGGTGTATAAAAGTACTTGCCATACAAGTGGGGTCCATTTCCCCCAAACCCACGTAAAACCAGGCATGATAACAGACACCTGTAATCCCAATGTTCCTAGCATGTATCTCTCTCTCTCTCATTAAAAAAAAATTACTTCTAAGTACAAGTAGCAAACCATGTGTAAGGCTAAGTTGGACTACAAAATAGCACACATGAATCTTTATATTTAAAAATTCATCCATCATAAAGAACTCTGAACACTTTCAAGTGTTTCTGAGCTGGAAAGGTATTTTCAGCCTTCTGATTTATGAAATACATAGTGCTATTCATAAAATAGGTGTACCTACAGTCGCTGTTTATGTAGTTTAGAAACCATAGGCTGCGTGCACAGCCTCAGGCTATGGAGAAGTAGAAGAGGCATGGGGGCTGCTTCCGGCATCTGTTATGAAGGCACCCTCATCATCTTACCTCCCTCATAACCCGTTACCTAGACAGTCAGGCGTGCTTTGTAAAAGCAGAGCCATTTTAATACCAGCCCCAAGAAGACAGTTCATTTTCAGCATTGGAATATCAATACATGCATCTCGCGGGTTATTTCCATCCATGCTGCTTCGCAGTAACATGGTTATTCCAGTGTTGCTTGCATCCCAGGTTGAAGAGGTTGAGGAGCTCTTCCCCATTTGCCAAAAAGATACGGGGGGGGGTCCGGAGACTCCAGCTGTGTGGGTCATTCTGGACGGAGTAAAAAGCAGAAGAGATCATGAAGTGCGAAACCACACACAGCCTGGAGGGCAGTAAGGAGACTTGTGTACAGTTGTGTGGGGAGGTAGGAAAGAGTTTAATCAATACTCATCCCGATCTACCTTCACTGTCTCACCTGGTTTAAGATGCTATTGCTTTGCGCCTCACTAGCTGAGTGCGGAATTCCTAGAATACTGGCGGGACCGCTGCCAGCAGTAGGGATGACCCTGCACTACCTGCCCAGGTTTTCATCAGGGTCCCCTGATTCAGACTCAAACCACAAGAATACGATTGTCTCATGGAGGTTTAGAAGATGTTCGTGTGGGAAGTGGGATAATCCCACGTGATGTGTACCCACCCGTGTTTTTAAGGTCTCACGTGTGTAACAGCTTACCTGTAGAACTACTGAGTGTACCCTAGGCAGAGAGTTCATAGTAATAATCGTACCACAAACTCAGTGAAGTGACTCTGCTGTTTCAAAGTTCCGTCAGCCAGAGAGGGTCTCTTTCTTGCTTCCCAATTCCTTTGCTTTGTTCAGAATTGAAATCAACCCTGTGTTTGGTAGCAGCAGGGATACGCATTCAACATCATCTAGGGAAGACAACATGACTGAGTTAGATGCCCAGCCTTCTGCTTTTTGAAGTTGTGTGAGTTTTGGTTCTGGGTGGTGGAGCCAGTGGGGGAGACCTCTTCCCTGCCTCCCCACAGAGGCTCAAAGTGGGGTAGCTGGAGCAGGGTCCAGAGGAAGGCTAGAGAGTCGGGGAGCTAGGGAATATCAGGGTTCAGAGTGATGTGGGCTGCAGCCTCCCCTTGTGGGCCAGGAAGAGTTATGGTAGCTCTAGAAAGTCCTTGGCCTCCTTCTAGACTAGCTTGTGAGAGGCGGTCCCACTCTGACTCCTCCTGCGACTGTCTGTCCTGTGCCTTCCCAGAAGACAAAGTTCATTACAAGAGAAAGAGACCGTAAGCCCATGTTTTTAGGAGTTCACACCTTGTGTGGCGGTGCCAGGCAGCTTTTATTAGGTAGCTTTCACGTTAGAAGTTCTATTATTATGACATTTCAGTTTGGTATTTCAGAATTTCACCCCGGTCCCTTGTGAGATTTCAATGACTCAGATATCCCACATCAGAACTACGTGAGACACGAAGAAGAAGGAAAAGGGGGGGGGGGTGGAGATAGCAGCTAGTCACTCTCCTCAAGGTCCCGCTGTCTAAGAAGAGCAAATGGATCTCAGTCCAGAGAGGGAGCTAGTGTAGCCGGTACTGCACAGCTCTGTCTGGCTACAAAGCAGGCCTTGCTGAGGCAGAGTCTCGAGGGAGCAGGCCAGGCCTTCCAAGTCTTAGGAGACGCTTGTGCTGGTGGGCTTTTGTGTCCTCGGTGCTGCGGTCTCAGTACGGAGCTCCCTGTACCACCTTCCCTTAGTGATCAACTTGGGGAGGCTAGCCCTCTGCTGTGTCGAGCTTTCTGTGGGTTGGATTAGAGACTCCTTCTTCCACCTCTGCATCAGGGAAGCGATTCTGACGTTTTAAAGGCAAGGTCTGTCTGCTGGAGTTGAACCTCCCGCTAAGACCATTGTCATCCTCTTTATGTCCCCCACCTAACGGAAACATCAGCAGAGGTTCTAGGCTGGCCTGAACTCTTCCCTGTCTGGGGATGACATTTTGGAAACAAGACAAGACTTTAAAGGCATGATCTCAAGTCGTTAGGGTCGTTTGAGTGTTAATGTTCATTTGCTGGTACACAGCATTTCGAGAAATCAAATCTGTATAAAATGGACATACGGTTCAGGTATGAGTTGGCTCGGACATACCGTACCGCCAGGAGGTGCCTCTCTGTAGGACATTCGAGTCAAGATGTGCAATTAAAATGGAAAAGTCCCAGTGCTGCGTCAGGCCATGCTCCCTCTAACCCCAGGGACCAACAACTCCGAGGGGAGAGGGGAGGAACAGCGGGAACCCTCACGCATGTGGGCGCTCAGAAAGCTTTAGCATCGACTCATTTTTGGTTGAAACACAGCCGAAGTGTTAGGTTCGGTTTCCCCCGGCTCGAAAATAGCACTGTCAAGTTTTTCATTTGGTGAATTTTCACACAAGTGATAATCACACGTTTCTATAAATTATATTAATTTAACTTATTTCCCTAAACGTTGTTCTGCAGTGCGTAGCACGGATGTTCTCAGATTCTTGGCTGTGTGAGCTTGTTGCAGTTGGAAGAGGAGCAGAGACATCTGAGAAGCATTATCTGGATGGAGGGTGCTGGAGCGGCCGATGTCACCTTGTGCTCTGGCGCAGCAGCCTCAGCCAGTCCCTCCCTCTGCATTTAATCCTGCTTCCTCCATCTTTGATGGCACTGGAGGCTTGGCTTTTTTTTAAATTTTTTTAATTTTTTATTTTTTAGAAATCACCGCTGTTATGCAAGTGTACTTAAGGGACAGTGAGCTCAGGCTATCCTGGTTGTTATTGAGTGATTTAGTCTGCAGAGGAGTTGTGGCTTTAAGTTTAAAAGACAAAGGAGACCAGTAGGCTGTGATGTGTCCCTTCGTGTCTTAACAGGGCTATTCCTGTCTATGAAAACTAACCGGTGTCCCCCTTCTTTTCAGAGTATGATCTCATCCATTGTAAATAGCACGTACTATGCCAATGTGTCAGCAACCAAGTGCCAAGAGTTTGGGAGATGGTATAAAAAGTATAAGAAGATTAAAGGTAATCTCCGTTTCTTGTTTTTAGAGCCGATTTGTAGCTCCTCGGGGCGATAAGTTGTTAGATTTTTTTTTTTTTGACATGGATGTTAACTGTAGCTGTTGTTTACCATCTATGCACATGTATGTGTGTATACATACAGACATACAAAAGTATTTATGAAGGTAAGATTCACAACATCTCTGTCATGAAAGTCAACCCTTCAAAGTAAGATGGTAGTCGGGCTACAAGGAAAAGTTTTAGTGTGATCTATCAACTTCATGGTTTTCACCAGTGATGCCTGAAAAGGCGAAAACCTTTGAATTTTATTTAGGAGTGTTATTTCAAGTTACATAACACTGACTGTTTGATTCCTGGTCAACAACAGAAAGACTGCCAAAACATCAGGAAAACTTGTATTAGAAATAAGGTATCAATGTGTTTATTGGAGACAAACCCTGAGGGATAAGGTAAGTTTTCTGTGGTCTGGCATATTTGAACTCAGATCTGGGCCTTTAACCCGCTAAGTTCCGTGAACTTGGTCAAATCACTTAATCTCAGCAAGATTCAACATCTTCATCTAAACATTAGAAATGAAAGTATCTAGTCCCTTAGTAGCCGTGAGTACTAAATAAGAGAATATTAATATAGAATCAATCCTAAATGACTAATAGCTGTGATATAATAAAGGTAGTAAGACTAGACATAATACATAAGACATTATATGTAGCCTTGAAAACACAGCTCTTTTGCATAACGAATATGCTATTTAGACTGCCTGGCCTTTTAAATATATTAGTGTTATTTTACCTTTGCAAGCATGTTAGTGTAGAAATCTTTTCGTTCTTTCCAATGAAGGTGAATGTGACTGGTCTTTGATATTTGGGCTACTTTTGGTGACACTGGTTTTGATGTCTGAGCGCCACACCAGTCTGTAACGGTGACACTGCCCATCAGACTGTAGTGTAGGTGTTCTCCGTCTTGGTGTCGGCTCACTACCCCCTTCGAGGGCCACACGATTCGGGGGGTGGGTGGATGTGAAGGTGGATTGAGCTTTATTATTGGCAGGCTTCCTCGAGGGAGACTGGGTAGCATCAAAGCAATACTTGTGGCGAGTGAGTGTCAGAGAGCTTGTTTACAAGATTGCCCTTGGGCAAGCGAGCTCTTGCCGCTGCAGCAGGCGCACGGTTCAGATCGAGAAAAAGGATGAGCATTCCACGGTAAACACGCAATTTAGAGGAAAGCAGAACTGCCGAGCTATCCAGAGGTTAAGTGTACTGCAAACCGAATTACGATCGGTTTCTCTTCGGCATAGTCTCAAATTCCTTGAGCCCTTTAGATTCTGGTTCAGGTGTTTGTCTTCAAATACTAATACTCACTTCTGCGTAGGAGAAGCTGAATAAGCCCTCACTCTGAGGTGTCATTGTGTGGTTCAGAAGGGTTTCCTTCCTCCAACTGTCGCCTCCAAGTTCTCCTTTTGAAATCGGATTGTTAAGGTGCTTGAACACATCGACTTTGACTAAAAATCAAAAGAATCGCTCAGCTTCAAGGTCGTTGGCTATATCATATTTACCTGCTAGGCGAAAAAGGAAGAGAGCAAGTGCATTCTTTTATATGCTAGACTGTGATTTCAGCTTCAGCAAGCCCAGGAACTCTTCAATCGTGTGATTTCCCGGTTGCCACCACAGTGGTGTGTGTGTGTGTGTGCATGTGTGTGTGTGAACACTGACATTGTCTGCTCTTTCAGCGATTCAATTCTTTAAACTCTGATTTTTTTTTCAAGTTAGTAAATGCACAGCTAAATCTTTAAGTGCCGGTAAAAGCAGACCGAGGCCTCGATTTCATCCAGAAGATCAAGGCGCCACATCTAAAGGGGCCGGGAGGCACCCTGTGTACACGTGTTGTTCAAGACGCTAGCCATCGCTGTTGGGAAGTGTGTGTGTGTGTGTATCCGCGTGTGTGTCAGTGGGAGGAAGAAAGGAAGGTTACGGTATGTGTGAAGTAAATACAAGCTGCCACACACAGTTCAAGTGTGTTGATTCATCAGCCCAGGGAGTGGGAGGAAAAACAAAGAGCAATGACAGGTATAACGGCGCCGCGCAGAAAAACAAACACCAGAGAAGTTCATTTTGTTAACTTCCTACCCTCAGGATGCAGTGTTGGGCTCAGCTCTTCTCTACCCACAAAGGCTTCTTGCCGAGGATATGCCAGGGACCTCCTCTCTTGATCCATTTCTCACACAAGGATCATGGTTTGGTTTCAAAGATCTGCTTGGGACCTTCCCTTTTCTAGATGAACAGAAGTAACAGTGTTCCAGTCTGGAAGTCGGTAGCAGCCCCAGCAGACCAGGCCCTTAGGCTTCCTCCTGAGAAGACGGAAGTCTGAGAGGCCCGGTCCTCCCTGCCTTCCGCTTCCCACCCTCACCTGGTTTCCAGTGTGCATGCACCATGGCTTATGTTAGCTACAGAAGAAAGTCTGCAGCCAACTTACTGATGTCCTAAGCAAAATGCAGGCGACGTCGTTAAATATGTTTCCTATTATCTGCTAATGTCTGTTTTAATAAAACAGTGGGAACTAAATGGTTGCTTCTTAATCAAAACCATGACTTTCAAAACATAAGCTATGTGATTCTGTTACAAATTGCCACATCGGGATCTCCTAGGTCAACTCTTTTTTCTATCCTCATAGAAATAAATAAACAGTAGAATAATTATATACTCTAAAGATCAAAGTAGAATAGGACTCAAACCTGGCAAAAATAAAAGTCTACTGGAAGGATTAAAAAAAAGAGATCAGATTGCAAATTCTATAGTCGATGCTTAAATAAATATGAGAAAAATGAACAATCGATAATTTGATATCATTAAAAACAGACGTGGACAGTGTATACAAATGGGAATTGTCGAGATTCGGCAGTAAACATTCTAATGTGCGTTTCTGGATTTGTTGTTGCCCCATCTAAACTATTTATACTCACTCTCTATAAAGTCCTCAATTGGCTTGGCTTAGTGTGTTGACTTTGTTTTCCCCAGTGATCACAGTCGGCCTTGCTGTGTTTACCTTTTTTCCTTTAATCTCAAAGACAATCAAGGTTGGCCGAGACATCCTTGAGTTAACATCACCACGACTTCAAGAGAGATGGAGAAACAAGTCTGTATACTCTGGTTTCAAGGTCCTACCATGAACCTTGTCCCAGGACTTTGGGCTCCTGAGGAGCAGGGGGTGGTGGGTGGGCACGTTAGGTTGGTCTGCACCTCTTTGTAAAACTTGCCATTTGGCTGCTTCTGGGCTAGATTTTCAAGAGCGCTCAACTCCGCCTTGTAAGGAACACATTGTACCTTTATCCAGAAGGAAGGAGAAGAGCCACTCAGTGTCCAGTGTTTATGAGCAATGGGCAGAGGTGACCCGTAGCCACCCAGACACAGTCATGCTGCTGTGTAATCATTTTTAAAGTTTGGGGATTTATTCCATGGATATTACTCTTATAGCTGTTTTTTTTTTTTAAAGAAGTAGCCTTTAACCTATTATTTTTGCAAGAGCTCCAGATACGAACTTATCCCATAACTTTTATGAAGCCCAAGGCAATTGTGTTGGCAGTACCACTACCGATCTCATTCTCTTGCATGTTTGGTTGTGAACCTTGCCTTTCATGCCCGAGCCATCTCTCTAGCCCACCAATTCCACTCTCATGCCTTCATGGAGTCCTAAGCACAATGAAGACGTGAGTTGACAAAGGCAGTTCATGTCAGGTTCGAGTGGATCCTTGATGAGTAAGTTCAAATGACTATATCCAAAAATACTCTTTACGAAAATCGGAATGAATTGTCTTTCCTGGGATTCATCTCAAAGTCTTTAGTATGTCTCAAGAATTGAAGGGTCATTCAGCGTTCACACAAATACTGGTGGCTATTATAAAATGATTTATGTCATAGAATAATACCACCAGAATGAATGGGCCTTAACCAAACCCTGTATTTTGGTTAGGGCTGAAAATCATGCCTGTCACTTTCCTCTTCTTAATCATTGCTCAAAAACATTCTGATTGCTAGTTTTCTTAATTTTATTTGTTTATTTGGTCCTATTTTGAAAAAAAAATATTGCAAAGCTGGGAGAAAAGGGGATTTCTAAAACCAGTGTTAGCTTCCTTGAGTCTGGTTTATTCTAGTAATCAGTATTTTATCTGACCCTGTCTAATCTACCCTCACAAGATCAAACGTCCAGGCCAGCAAAGCAGATAGTAAACAAAGCTCGGAGGAGGCTTTCAGGAAACACAAAGATTAGATGTTGAATGAAAATGAAACTCCTTGAACTAGTCCTCTGTACTCAAGTGGTTAAGTGGGTTGTGATTAAAAGAAATAAGTAATTATGATCATTATAGCCGAAATGATATAATGTTACCACATGTAAAGCACCTCCCGTACCCCAAAATGATTGTGTCATTTACAAAGCAGTGCCTCGGAGCTGAATGGGGAATCAGTGTCTCCTGACCTGCTTCGCCACGGTGCTGTCGGTAGGCAGGACAATGCCTTTAATCAGCTCCGGGTCCCCCTGCCTCTGCTGCTGCTCAGTGCTGATGAGGTGGAAAGGAACTTACTTTTGTCTACCTGATTCTCTTTGAGTTACGGAAGGAATTTGCTTTCACCTTCGGGTTCTGAGGCAAGGTGGCTCACAAGGAAGCCGACATTACGTCTTTGCGCAAGTAATGCCAGCATCGAGTCCTTTGAGTTTTATATAAATATTGGAGTCGTGAGAATAGCAACAGCACTTCTCCGAACGACCATTTCCAGCATGCTGGTTGGGGGCCTTTGGAAGAAGAGCCTTGTGCATTTCCGCTGTGGCCATCACTTCCGTGTGTTTCCTGGTCACCCCGGCAGTCCAGTTGGCAGTGCCAGCAAGCAGAAAAAATGGTGTGTGAGGGCCGCTTTGAGTGCTTGGCCCGCGTAAGTCAATTCCTTCCTCGGATCTCCTGTGGCTCATTTTAGCTATGCTGGTAGCTGCTTATTTTTGGCGTGGATATATTTATTCATAAGTGTTTAAAGAACTATAAATAATTGTTCTTAATAACGTAGTTGATAGAGCAAAGAAACTTATCTGCTATTTAAATTAATTTAAAATACACTTTAAAAGAAGATAGGTTTCCGTTTCCTTAGCTATCAGTTTCCTATCTATCCATCATCTTCCATCCATCCCATCATCCGTCTATCCCAGATAGTCACAATCTAAAGAAGAGTTCTCGGCTTCTACAGAACTCTAAAATATACAAAGCAGTTAATAGGGTAGCATGGGTTCTAACATTTGAAAATAAGCTTGAGCTTTTCTCTTATATTGCTGGAGGAATTCTAATGGTGGGGCCATCACAGGGAGTCTCACATAGGTTTTTTATGTCAAAAAGACAGCATGCTCACAAGAAACAAAGAATTGCAGTCATAACAAGACAAAGAGTGTGATTACACAAATGTGTAGTGAGCGCATATGAGCATTGATAAGAGTGGGTAAGGAGGCAGAAATATCAGCGAGTCATTCAAGATGAGAGGCAGCGAGCAGCATCACGAAGAGCTGGAGAATGATTAGTGGAGACACTTTTGGACTAGGTAGCTCAGGTGGACCCAAGGAGTGTTTTTGTTTTTCTGTAGTAATACTTTAATTTTTGTTTTAAATAAAAATATAATTATAATTTTTTCTTTCCTTTCTTCAACCCCTCCCATGAAGACACTCTTGTTCTTTCTCATTCATGGCTTCTTTTTCTTTGTTTCTTTAATTTTATACACACACACACACACACATGTGCACATGCATTCGCACACACAACACCCATGCTCAGTCTATATAAAGTCACTTGTATGTATATGATTTCAGAGCTGACCATCTGGTGTTGGACAATCAGTCTGGGGGCTCTTCCCCCAGGGAATACGATTTCTTCCACTCCCTGCCCTCTCAGAGAAAGGCTTTCAGGGCCAATCCAGCTTAGGTCCTTCCTGTGTTGTGTGGCGTCTTCAGCGAGGGAGCTTACCTGCAGCCTCTTGGCAACCAAGGGTAGCAGTAATTGCCTATAAAGTCTGGGCCTCTCTTGAATTCAAATTGAGTTTGTTAAAGAGCAAGGGCTCTGTGACATCCCAGCACGGAAGTCCACGTGCCTCATGGGAAACGGTTCTCCAGCCTGCTCCTTGCTCTTCTGAAGTGGCCTTCATTCTGCCTTTTGCAAGAACGAACTTGAGCTCATGTTGGGGCACCCCCGACCATAAAATGATCTCATTGCTATTTCCTAACTGTAACTTTGCAACTGTTACAAATCATAATGTAAATCTGACACTCAGGAGATCTGATACACAGACCTTAAAGGACCCACAGGTTGAGAACAGCTGATCTAGCATTGTCTGGAGTACGGGTCCTTCTGGGGCAAAAGAGCTCCAGGGTGCACGTCTGTTTTGCGCTCTCCTCAGACTAGCGAATATAAGGCATTATTATTATAAGAACTTCGCGTTAGTAGGTAGAATTGAATGTACATTAACTTACGTGAGTTAATGCACTTGGCCTTGTTTTGGCAGATATTATATTGTAGCCAGCCTTATTTCTGACTGAGAGCTTAAAACCCCTCAGTTGAATGAAAGAAAAAGATGATAATTTTGGTCATTTAATTCATATAGCTAATGAGCTTAGGAGGCTAATACTCTATTCAAATAATCCATTCCTTTCATATTAATTAGTTATTGAACTAAAGAGTTAGAAATGGATAATTATAACTTTATTAACTGTAAATTGGGAATTGTTCGCACAAAGAAAAATACCTCTTTGAAATGTTTTTTTTTCCAACCAGTTTATTATTTTTCCTAAAAGTAATGGCCTATAACATTTATGATTCATCCAGTCAGGGAGGCCGGCCTTTTGGAAAGATTGAATCAGGGAACATTGTCTCCTTGATGAACTTTTCTCAGGAGGTTGAATTAAAGAATTAACATGCATTGAGTGCTAAATGGAAGAGGCAGACTGTCTGAATCACAATGTTGAGTTTCTGCACGTGGTTCCTTTCTGCATCATGGGCTGAAAGTACTTTAAAATTATAGCCTAAATTAAGACAAAAGGCAAAAGCATAGGCACCCTCAGATACACTTACAGGACATTTGGAGTGATCGGTGCTATCAAACTGCTTAGAGCCAGAATAACTGTGTCACTGGGGAGGGGGCGGGGCTGTGTGGGCAGTAAAGTGGACAGTGATCACTTTTTCCGTGGACCTTAACGGGTCCTTTGAGCTTTCACTGCCAAAGAAACAGAGGCGTCCATATCCCGGCTGCTTTATAGCAGATGTGTATGTTCTAGAGAACTTAATACGGGGAAAGGAAGTTGATAATAAGTGGAAAATACACCTAAGCAAAGCCAGCATACGGCACTATCACAGGCCTGGCTGGTACCCCTCGCTCACAGGGCCATTTTTATTGGGAGTTAACAAGTTGGCTCTGGATGTCTTGCTTGAGGCAGAGACCTTGCAAACGAATTCCCAACCCTGAGACAAATTCTCTATTACAAATTTAGAGAAAAGGAAAAAAAAAATCTGTAGACTTGGTAGTCCTAAGAGACGTAGCCTCTCCACCCCACCCCCACCCGCCTTTACCCTTCGGCTCTTTCAGACTCCTAAATATTTTCTTTAATTATATTTAGTCAGCTCTTCTTCTCCGGTTGTTTGTTTCGATGGTGTGGGATTGTATTTGACGGATGGAGGCCCCTTTGTGTTTGTCTGTTATGTTCACCGAAACTGGCTTCCAAATAGTAAATTGACTTGTATTTACAGTTATTGACCAGGAGATAATAAATCAGAAATACTTCATAGATGGGCATATTCAATATTGGACCACGGGACACGTTTTTTTTTTTGTTTTTTTTTGCATTATGTTTACGTTTTTAAAAGAGCTACATACAGCAGAAGACTTCAGGGGGACAGTAGAGTTGTTAATACTTGTCCCAGCTCAGAGAGAGGAGCCAAAATAAATACCAGATTTAACCACACGGAATTGCCAGTTTTGGAGGACCAAAATCATTGCCTGATTGCCCACTTCATGAAGTCAGTCTTATGTGAATTCACTCTGATTGCCTGCGGCCTTAGGGTGTTTGTTACCATGTCGTGTGTGTACCGCACATCTGACTTATTGTTGGCTGTTTCAACTGAACACTTTCTGTGTACACAATTTACTGACGGCGCTTGCTTCTTCTCTCCCTCATTGGTCAGGTGGGACACAAGCTGATGACCTTCATATTGGGGCAAAACTCTTCAGGATGCAAGAAAAATAAAACAAGGGGCTTATCACCATGTATTTTTATATCTCCAATGAGTAGTTTAATTGCTAAGAAACTGACAAGGTAGACATTAAAAGGAGCTTTTGTTTTTCATAGAAAGTCATAGTCATAGGCGGAGGTTCTAAGTCCACCTGTGTGCACCAAGTAGGTAATTTATCAAAAGCAAAAATGCAGGTGGAGCTTTTCCTTAAGTTAAAATTATTTGGTATTGTGCATCTAGGGACGGGCATGATTCTTGGCCGACAATCATTGATTAGTAAATATTTTCATCTCAACTAAAATGAAGAAGAAAGCACGAATAATCTTTCATTAGTGATTAATTAACTCAGCTGTTGGTCTTGCCGTCTCTTTTGACCTGACCAGCTTTTGCGGGCTGTGTCACCTCGGAAGGCTCTGCAGAACACACGTGGACCCTCACGGCTCATGAAGTCCCCCTGGCCACCAATTCACACGTGTAAATACGTGTCACAAGCCTTGTGTGCACACTCGTATGCCCCGCCAAAAGCAGGATTTGCAGAAGGAAGTTTGTTCGTTAGTCCTGCTTCTAACCCTAAATCTAGTAATAAGTGTGTGCCAGCTTGGACGGCGTAGCTTCAGCTACAGACCGCAGGCACCAGGAGCCTGGAAATGCCGCTTTTCCAGCGCTCTCTCACCTGCTTTCGAGTTTTCTGAGCTTCATCTTCCTCTATAAACTGGAGCTGTTTTTATTTAGGCTTCACGGTTGTTTGGACCCAAACAACGATAGGGTTTAGAATGAACCCTCAGCCGTGATGCGGATGGCAGGGCCTGCTGGTTCCCGAGGCCCTAACACTTCCCAAGTGTTGCACTGGCTTTACAGACTGGGACATTTCGGGGCCTGATGTGTCGTGTTTCTAAACGAGATTGGCTAGGGGGCCAGCAAGAGGGCTCAGCGGATGAAGGGCTTGCTCCCACACCTGGCGATCTGAGATGAGTCTACGGGGTCCGCAAGGTAGAAGGAGAGAGCTGGCTGCTCCAAGTTGTCCTCTGACCTCCACATGCATTCCCTGCTCTCCTCCGAGTCAATAAATCTAATGATTAAAAGGAAAAAAATCCATCAAAAATACTCGTAAAATACTCGTGAAACATCCAGGTAGTGAGTGTGTCACTTCAAGTTAAGAAAAAAAAAAAGGAAAAGAAAAAGAAAAAGGAAAAAAAAGGAAAGAAAATTCAAATCAACAATAATAAAGGCTAGTCTTGATTGCCTTCACGATTTGTTTATTCTAATCACGCTAGAGCTATAGTGCTAGCTATTTGGAGTAATCCCAAATATTTTCTATATCTGAACAGCTATTTGACTTTAAACAAGTTTTCTCACTTGTGTTTTTAAGAAAGTCATTATCCATGTTACCCCTGAGGTTTGGGGCGATGTAGCAGAGAACTTGGGGTAAAGGTTTAGAAACCAAGGCGATCCTGTTTTATACTCAGGGTTCAGATAGGAACTGGTTTGGTTGGCAGAACTACCAGGAGTGCCCAAGACGAACCCACGTCTGTCTCACCTCTGTGAAATCACTTGCAGAGAGCTTCTGAGGGCTTTAAGAGGCATTGAGAGGGTCTGTTTGTTTGTTTGTTTTCTCCCTTATATTCTTTTGCCCAGGGTGTCCAAATGAGGTTCTGGGTAATACCAGAGTGTTATTTTATTAAGGAATCCATTAGCACCCACTCGTGCTAATCTATTCACATTTGCATAAGCATCTTAATGGCTCAAAGAAAAATCCATAGGCCAGAGATTCTGGAAGTTTCTCCATGCAAAACCTTTTACCCAGTTCATTGCTTTTTTTGCCCATTGTAACTATGGGCAGATTCCAGGGGCAATTCACAAGGCAACTGTATTAGGTTTGCCTTGAAATATCCCTCAAGGGCTGGCTCCAAATTCATGGCGATCCTTCTGCCTGAGCCTCCTGAGCACTAGCAATGCAGGTGTAAACCACTGTGTTTAGTGAATAAGGTTATTTTAAATCTCCTTCCTACTCTGTTTGAAAGAAAGGAGAGAGAGAGAGAGAGAGAGAGAGAGAGAGAGAGAGAGAGAGAGAGAGAGAGAGAGAATATGAAAAACCCAAGACATTGACCAACTACTTTAAAGGATTCTACAGGAAGCATATTGGCCAAGAAAGTGGATTTATTGGTTTTTCATGCGGAAAACCGAAACTTAAATGTGCTTGTATCGCATTTCTCTGAATTTTACTCTTCCGAAAGTTTCCATTTCTCTTTGTGTGCATGGGTGTGCATGTGGAAGTTGGAGAACAGTGTGCTGGCAATCGTTGCCTTCCTCCCACCACGTGGACCCAGAGGATCGAACTCAGGTTGTCAGGCTTGGTGGCAGACACCTTTACCCGCTTAGCCTTCTTGCCAGCCCTATAACTTTGGTCGTAGAATTGTGGGTTTTTTTATCATTGCGTCCTCGTTCTGTTTTATCACCTTCCACTTCAAAGGATTGCGTACGAACTCTGGTGTTAAAGGCGGGCGTTCTTGGCATGCGGGCTGGCTTTGCTGTGTAGCTGAGCATGCTTAATGTCCTGTACTTCCTGTTCCCACCTCCGAGAGCTTGGACAGGGCTGCGCAGCTCCACCACACCCTGCTCAGCGTATGAACGTGTAAGCCTCGTTTGGAGAAACTGAGCAGTAGTATCATGTTTGTGTGTGTCATGGGCCGACGATTCCTTGGGATAGTGAGTTATTTTAAAGTAAAAGAATTACGTTTTCCAAATTGGTATCTATGGAAGAGTTATGCAAACACAAGGAAGAGGTTCTTTTGGGAGACAGAAGGCATTGGTTAGAATGTCCTAGTTAAAAATGTCAGATAAGAAGGTTTATCTGTCAGTCACAATTATACAAGTGTTTTCTGAAATGTATAATATTAATTTAACAAACATCTTAATGATATTGAACTTTGAAATTTTACTCCTAGAATTTTAAGATAAAGGTTTTCCTAAGATAAAAATAAAGTATAGGGCTGGACAAATGGCTCAAAAGTTAAGAACACTGGCTGTCCTTCTAGAGGATCCAGGTTCTGTTCCCAGCACCCAAATGGTAGCTAACAATAGTCTGTAACTCTAGTTCCAAGGCATCCAAAGTCCTCTTCTGTCTCTTTGTAGGCACCAAGAATGCATGTAGCACACAGAGATACCTGCAGGCAAAACATGCACACATAAAATAAAAATAAGTAAGCCTCAGGAAAAAAAAAATTATGTCCATGGAATCTACTATTTCTTTTTTTTTTTTTTTTTCGAGACAGGGTTTCTCTGTGGCTTTGGAGCCTGTCCTGGAACTAGCTCTGTAGACCAGGCTGGTCTTGAACTCACAGAGATCCGCCTGCCTCTGCCTCCCGAGTGCTGGGATTAAAGGCGTGCGCCACCATCGCCCGGCGAATCTACTATTTCTTGAACTCTCCCAACCAATAAAAAATATATTATTCAGTATATTCTTCTTGAATATAGCTTTTAAAACCAGGTTCAATCAGAGTTTCTTCAACAAAAATATAATGGTCAATGAATATAAAACTATAGGGAAATTCTGATTGCTCTTATACGTTAAAAATAAAATTAAAGTTCAATAAGATGATAGCCTTTCTATTAGGAATTAGAGAAAAACAGAATTCAGCAATCAGATTTAGCAGGAGGAAGCAGCATCAGATTAGAGCACAGATCACACAGTGTCATCCTCTTATAAACAAACATGCCAAAGCAGACACAACATGGTGTGATGATCCTTGAGCTTAGACTGCTTGAGTTCAGTCCCCACGACAGTCTCTCACCGTCTTCCTGTGTGCCGTGTATACGGAAGGATCTCACTCGAGTATCTGCCAGCCCACAGGCCTGAAGTGTGTGGCCGTCAGTGGCCATGTGAAGCTGACGAGAGAGAACATGAGCTCATTCAGTATCCATCACCTTCCTTCGTGGAAGGAGACATTAGCGATGAAACACGAAGGCACGGGGAGTGGTCACATACCTGCCGAATTGCTGTGGTCGGATGCAGACCTGGCGTGTGGCTGTGAAGCCCCTGCTCACAGCCGTTACACCACACCCCACTTCCAACATCTGGAAAGATTTGACTTAGAGTTTCCAGAAAGTGAATCAGGTGCCAGACTATTGGCCTGTAAGCCTTTATGCTCTCCCTTCCCCCTCTTTTGCATGCATATATTCTGTATGTATAATATATGCTTCAATATTTTCTAATAATTTAACATATATATGTTCACAAATTTGTTACGTTGTTACTTTATTCTAAGCAACTGTGCTATATAGCCTGAAAACTATTTGTTGATATCCCCCAGCCTATTAGAAGTGGAGTCTCCCTAAATATAGCTTTTAAATATTAGGCTCAATCAGTTTCTTCAAAAAAACCAACCAAACAAACAAAAACAATATGATGGCCAATTCTTGGCAATAGTTTCTGGCTATGGTACAGTTGCTTGGAATACAGTAGTAGCTGGGACAAATGTCTTTTGTTCATGATGAGGATGACCTCGGAGAAGAGAGTATCTCTCTGTACCCATTGGTAGAATGTGATGCCGAGGGCCTTGTGAGGCCTCTGATGCCCGTGGGTGGTAATACCGTTTAATAATGTTGACTGTCACTGGCCTTGCCCTGCAGTCTCTGAGTCTCTGAACTCTCAGGAACCCAGAGCAGACCTCAGGTCTAACCCCTACACTAGACGGTCCCTGGCTGCACCCTCCCTTGAACTCACAGAGATCCACCTGCCTCTGCCTCCAGAGTGCTGGGATTAAAGGCGTGTGCCACCACCAAATGTGGCTGCAGATCTGGGGGCTTTTAATGATAGATGTTATTATGTGTAAACTTAAAGCAATATGCACTAATTATTTTGGTTCATCATACAAACTCCTATAGGTTTTATTGATTTCTTATATTTACATGTAATTTACATGTATTTACATATATAATCATAACTAGATCTGTAATTTTTTTAAATTAAAGTTGTCATGTAGCTATAGCACGGAACAGTGAACTCATTCAAGTGTAGTAAGTCTTTAAAAAAGAAAAACGCTAAACGTTTGGATAATTAGTTCTTGGAGGGTGATTCTTTGTGTTTTGGGTAGGAAAATGGGGATAAAAGTTTGTTAAGGACTTGGAAGTGATTTAAAATTTGAATTCATCATGACTTTGACTGGATTTGGAAACAGCACAATCAAACCAGTGAGTCAGACATTTACCTGAGAGCAAGTGTCTGTGTCCGTGAAGCGTAGCTTTCCTCTGGAGGTGGTTCATGCTCTTCACATCCTCTTTCAATAAAGACACGGCGGTCATTCTCCCGCCAGGGGAAGCCCTATTGGGTTACCTTATCAGAAGGCTCGTAGCCCTTTGCCTGGTTCAGACTTAAGGCCGTGTACTTTAAAGTTTAATTAATACAATGATTGGAAAATGCCTGCCTTCAGAGAAGATTAAAGCAATTTGTTTACCTTGAACTTTCTTCAGGAAAGGTGGCGTGGCAACCAAATGAAATTACGTTCAAAGACGAAGTGAGACATGAAAGAAATTTGAAGTAAACTTTTGGCTTATTTGGTAATTCCTAGGAAAACTGAACAAAAGTTTGGTTCTTTAGAAGAAGAAAAAATGTTGTATATATAGAAATATGATCCTAAGATAGGCCAGTCACCTTACTTCCTCCAAGAAACTCTAGAAACACACAAAGCTTTCGGACATGGACTAATAATGGCCAGTATCCACTTACATTTTGATGTGCTGTTTTATGTCCACAATAATTTTAAAGTCACATTATGGAAGGTATTAACTTAGAGGAAAACCCCACTTTCTTCCACTTTTTGATTGATTTTTCTGACTTTTGTTGAAAATACTAGTATCGTAAATGTAGCAGATACGTAGCAATTCGGTACTCTATATATTAGCAATAAATTATAACCGTGAACATAATGGTGAATTTTTGTTTGTCTCTCCTAACAGTGGAAAGAGTGGAGCGAGAGAACCTTTCAGACTATTGTGTTCTGGGGCAGCGTCCAATGCATTTACCAAATATGAACCAGCTGGCATCCCTGGGGAAAACCAACGAACAGTCTCCTCATAGCCAAATCCACCACAGTACTCCCATACGAAACCAAGTGCCCGCCTTGCAGCCCATCATGAGCCCCGGGCTCCTCTCACCCCAGCTCAGTCCCCAGCTCGTGAGGCAGCAGATAGCTATGGCCCATCTGATCAACCAACAGATAGCCGTCAGCCGGCTCCTGGCTCACCAGCACCCTCAAGCCATCAACCAGCAGTTCCTGAACCATCCCCCCATCCCCAGAGCAGTGAAGCCAGAGCCGACTAACTCCTCTGTGGAGGTCTCTCCCGATATCTACCAGCAAGTCAGAGACGAGCTGAAGAGGGCCAGCGTGTCCCAGGCTGTCTTCGCCAGAGTGGCGTTCAACCGCACACAGGTACAGTTAACACCGCTCTTCCTAGGGACCAAGAGTCAGAGTAAAGAGCCGGGCGGTGGTGGCGCACGCCTTTAATCCCAGCACTCGGGAGGCAGAGGCAGGATTTCTGTGAGTCTGAGGCCAGCCTGGTCTACAAGAGCTAGTTCCCAGGACAGGCTCCAAAGCTACAGAGAAACCGTGTCTCGAAACCAAACCAAAACAAAGAGGGTAAGGAAGAAATGTGATATGTCTTCACTTCTTAATAATGTCTTCAGAATGTTTTATGGAGATCAGGAGTTTTGAACTTTAAAGCCACAGGTTGTCTGTGGGAATATGCCATGACTCAAGATGCAACCTTTGATCCTAGGAAGTCTTTGGTTTTTCCTCTCTTATTACAGCAGGTGGCTAGGACGGCCAGTTAGGAGACTGCTCTGAGGAACTGGCAGGAGTGTGGGGAAGAGCCCAATAAGACCCGTAGCAGGAGAGAGGAGGGTAGCATCAAGAAGCATGCTGGGAGTAGAATTGTGGCTAGGTTGTTAGTGGGCAGATCCAGGGGATGCAGTAACGGTGGCGGCGGCGGCGGCGGCGGCGGTGGTGGGGCTTGATCCCCGTGACTCCCAGCAAAGATATAGTTATGAGAAACAGCCCAGGAGACGCCACAGGAGCGGCTGAGAAAGGCCACGGTGATTGTTTTTACTTTCGAAAGACTGGCAGATTTCTTAGGAAGACTGGCAGTGAACATCGAAACTGTAAGTTTGGCACTGAAAACAGTGGGTAGGGTTAGACCAAGAGATTGGAAGTGTTACAGAGCCCGGGATTTAAGCTAGAGGAGGAAGGGGAACGGATGTGATGGCTTGACAGAGGCCATTGTGGTGTCAAGCTTCCCAAGGAGTTGTACTGTTTCCGGAGGTCAGGGGAATACTAGGAGGTGTCTTGTTGGAGGAAGTACGTCACTGTGGGCGGAGTTTGAGGGTTGATAGCTTCCTGTTTTCTTTCTCTGCTTACCTGCCTGTCCCTGAAAATGTAAATCTTCCGGTTCCTGCCAGATCCCACATCTTTCCTGCTGTGTAGTCTTATAAACCATTTAGCTTCTCCCTAATTTGCATTTGTTCCGAGTTTGATCACAGAACTAGAAAAGTAGCTAATGCAGGTAGTAACCAGGCGAAGGGAGGAGATGGCAGCAGGGTCCTTCAGCGGCCCTGCAGTCACAAAGAGGGAGGTGATCACAAGAGGGAAGAAAGGCCAAAACAAGAGTTCTCAACCTGTGGGGCATGACCCCCTGGGGTCCCATGTCAGGTCTCCTGCATATCTGATGTTACATTACAATCCATACCAGCAGCAAAATTGCAGTAAAGAAGTAGCAATCCTTGTTTGGTTGGGGGTCACCACACATGAAGAAGTGTATCCAAGGGAAGCAGCCTTAGGAAGGTTGGGAACCACTGCTCTAAAGACTCACATGTTGGGGGAAAGATGTACTGAGAAAGAGAAGCTTGACCTTATGTCCGAGGATTTGGCCTGATGTCGGTTGGTGGGGAGCCCTCCGCCTCCTATTTCTGAGAATCGGTTTCTCGCAGTGGTGAGGACAGGAGCGGCGCTCCAGGGTTAAGGTGCCACTCAGTGCCAGGGTGCAGAAGCAGGTTGCTTTTTCAAAAGCAAGCATTAAAAAGGTAGCCAGGAGCACAGGAACAGCTTGATGGAAGTCAACTTAAGACACGAGGTGGTTTTTAGCCTCAGATCGAATTAAGGAACATGAACCAGAAATGGAGTCGTTGATTGTGGTTAAACAGTTGCTGGCTGGGAGCAAAGACGAGGCCCTGGGGCTGTTGGGGTTCCGTATTCATGTGTTTGTTATGCCGAAGGACAGAGGTGGACTCTCATGCTCCCCTTGGCGCATAGCTACCTTGTACATTCTACTCACGGTAGAGCCTGTTCCCATCACTTGGAAAATACATTTTGGGGGGGGGGGAGACCCATATATGTTTCATCCATCTTCTTGTGACTTAAAAGACTCAGGCCTCACTTTCGTGTTCATGGTTACCTAGGCTGGAGTCGTATAAGGCTCCGGTCCCTTGGAGAAAAATCTTGTTGCCCATCACTGAAAATACGAAGAGGAGGGATACGTCTATCTTCTGCGGTTCTTTATTCTGTCATCTGTGCGCATGAATCGACATTTCATGCCCAGCCAGCATTTGATTGCCTAGTTATGTGCACAGCTCTTTTTGGCTAAGGATAAAATCGAGAGCGTAGCTGTACCGCTTTGGATTTTCACAGCGGAATACAGTCTACATTCTGCCCAAACAGGGCGAAGCGTGGGAGAAGACTCCCCATGAGTCAAGACCACAGACAGATGTAGTGAGAGGGTCTGCTGTGTCAAGGCACCGGATTCCTGGAGCTCCGCCTCCTCCTGAGGAATCCTCCATGTCTCTTTGTCAGGATTCAAGGTTTTTCCTTGGTGTTGCCACCTTCGGAGGGCCGGGCTTTATAAAGGTCTAATTGAAGCACAGAACACGTTTTATTATTTTCTCCTCCATGCCCTTAAATTTGTAAGAGGGCTACACCCAGAAAGAAGCATTCCCTTTCAGTCAGCACGAGCTTTGAGTTCACGGGCCAGCCTTGAGGATATCAAATGGAAACCACACAGGGACGCAGGAGTGTTTCCTCTTTAAATCCTGCTTTTAATTTGAGAAAGCTTTTCATCCCTCTGGGATCGTAACCTGTTGTATATAAGCCCAGCCTAATCAGGGTAGATGGTATTGACAGAGTGTGAACTCGCGCTGGAGGTCAGCAGGCAGATTGTTTCTGCTCCGCGTCCTGCGGTCCCACTAGCAGCACAAACGGGCAGCTGCTTTCGCCAGCTGTATTGTTAAACGGGAGACACGGTCTAGTCTACCCCATGGAACCAGCCATGGGTTTTCCAAATGGGGAGCCTTTTCTGAGTGGAACCAGACACTTCTGGGTGCTAGAGTAACTCGCCAGGTAAAATTTGTGGGCAAAAGTGGCTGATGGCATAGTAACCCTTTTCCAGAAGGCAGGTTAACTTCTTGCCTGTACAGAGCCAGAACCGTTCCTGTTGACAGACGTCATCCGTGGCTGCTCTCTTATCAGGTAGCATCTTCTCACGTGCCTGAGTGTTTTACAGAACTCACTGGCTTCTCCAGGACTCATTCTGTTATTCTCTCTAATAAAAAGGGCCGTGTCACATGACAGCTTGTGTCCCTGGATGTCTGTTTGAAGGTTTAGCAAAAAGTCTTAACTAGTTTGTGTGTGTGTGCGTGTGTGGGTGTGCAGAAACCAAAATAGCCTGCAATCACTCAGCAGTCCAGCAAGACTGTAAACATGGAAGCCTTGTCTGCCTGCTTCCAAGACTTCCAGATGAAAACCTCACGCCGACGGGGGATGGTATTGGAGAGCTATATGTTATTGAAGGAGACTTGTTCATTGCCTTAGGTGCTGATGCGTTTGCCGTTTGATTAGGCGAAATGACATCATTAGGGACTATCTTTCCAGGAGGTTTTTTTATTTATTTTTAAGTTACTACATAGTGATAGGTGTTGTCTGGAATTTTCATCCACAAATGCTGTTATGATACTATATAGTCTGTTCTCACTGCCGCCCTCCCCTGCTGTCTTCTTGTGTGCCTTGCCCTTGGCTCTCCAAGGCTCTGTCCCAGGTGCAGGCGGTGCCTGTGAAATAGTCGTTTCTGTCTGGGGTTGAGTTCTGTGCGCATGTCGTCTCCTGCGTCTGGAACCTGAATTCATCCTAGGTTGGCCCCTTTTTCTCTCATTAGGTCTGTAGACATGAGGTAGGTCACTTGGTGATCTGCTGCGTTTGTGTCTTCACCTATTTAAATGTGGGATTGCGAATCCTAATTATAAACATTCTGTTTTCTTTATTAAAGTATAGACTTGAAAACATTAGTCAGAGGCGAATGTATGATAAAAGGCTTATAGCAATGTTTTAAGACTTAATATTACTGGTGTCCACTGACCTGTAATAGTAATGTCTCATTAAATATGTACAGTGACTTTTACTTAATAGGTAAGCTATTCTCTAATTTATTTTTTTAAAAAAAATCCAATGACCTATATATTCATATGTTCAAAAATCCCCATTTCCTAACATGGCTTCTCCTCCGAGACCTTCCTTCCGTCTGAGCAGATCTGTTAAATGAAGTAGAGGAAGCTTTGCTCCAAACTAGGGTAAATTCAGTGGAACGGCTCTGCTGCCACACGTGCCTGGAGCAGGAGAATGCCAGAAAGGGGAATGGGGGTGACCCTCTCATCCTTCTCTCCTCTTCCCTTCCCACTGGCCACAGAGTGCAGGGGCACCCTCCCCAGGGAGAGCAATAAGACCTTTGCCCCTGTTGGCAGTGAGGCTTCGTTCAGGTTTGTTGCTCATGCAGCCGTGCCCATTTTCTTCTCCTCGAGCAGAGAGCGTGAGGTAAGGCTTGCTGAGCTGAACCTTGGGAGCACACTTCTGGTAAAAGACAGGGTATGTGTGATAACAGTGTGCTGTCAGAAGAAGGGGTGTCTCATTCAGTGTCCCGCCTTTCAGTTCAGTGAAAATACACAGGCGTTTATCAGAGAGGCCTCACTGGCAAGGCAGTGTGTGTGCCCTGGTCTTATCTGATGGAGAACAGGACCCCCACAATCCTGATTCTGTGGGGACTCATTTGATCAACCTGTCCTCATCTGATTACATTTTATCTATCATCTATCTATCTATCTATCTATCTATCTATCTATCTATCTATCTATCTATCATCTTTCTATCTACCTATCATCTATCTATCCATCTATCTGTCCGTCTATCTGTCTGTCTGCCCGTCCGTCCATCCATCCATCCATCCATCCATCCATCCATCCATCCATCCATCCATCCATCCATCTATCCTATCTATCTATCTATCTATCTATCTATCTATCTATCTATCTATCATCTTTCTATCTACCTATCATCTATCTGTCCGTCTATCGGTCTGTCTGTCTGTCTGTCTGCCTGCCTGCCTGCCCGCCTGCCCATCCATCCATCTATCTATCTATCTATCTATCTATCTATCTATCTATCTATCTATCTATCTATCTATCATCTGTCCGTCTGTCCGTCCATCCGTCTATCTATCTATCTATCTATCTATCTATCTATCTATCTATCTATCTATCATCTTTCTATCTACCTATCATCTATCTGTCCGTCTATCGGTCTGTCTGTCTGCCTGCCTGCCTGCCCGCCTGCCCATCCATCCATCCATCCATCTATCTATCTATCTATCTATCTATCTATCTATCTATCTATCTATCTATCTATCTATCTATCTATCTATCATCTGTCTGTCCATCCGTCTGTCTGTCTGTCTATCTATCTATCTATCTATCTATCTATCTATCTATCTATCTATCTATCGACTTTGCAGGAAAAGGAAATCCACTGTTTACTCTGCAAAGCTACATCATTTGAAGGAACTTAAGACCAGGGTCATAAATACAATTTATGAAGTCACTCAGCAACTGGAGAATGTTTTCAGCAGATTGGAAAATGAGATTGAGTGATGTATCAGAAAATTTGGCAGGAAGGCCAGCTGCTGAACATGCAAACGCCATTGTATGAAATGGCGTGGAATTTGATTGAAGCTTTGTTTACACAGTGTTTGGAATATATGCATGCCCCAAACTGTTAGGGTTACATTTCTAAGAACTTGCTAAAAATTAGGATTTGAGGCAGCACAGTCGGAATGAGAGAGGAGATGGCTAAAGGAAACTCTTAGCTACAGATTCTCAGGAATCTGAGTCACTTCAGGAGGAGACAATAATTGCCTTTTAATTTCATTGTTTGAGTTACAAATATTGTTAGCCAGAGATGGGCATAATTTAATTATACATTGCAGTTTTATATTTGTGTAAAACTTTACCTCCAAGATAGGCATGTTCATTGTCAGCTGACATAGTGTCAGCCAGGATCATTGCTCAGTATCTTGTTGAGATCTGAGCTCTTTGCAAGTCCAGGACCACAATGTAAATGTAGGGTCTTGACTCCATGGTCCAGTGAACTGGTTATAAAATAACAAGGGCCCGCGTGAGAGACAGGAAGTCCACTTCTGAAAGGTGGGCTGTAAATGTCAAATGTTGCAGATCAGGCATGAACCCGTTATTGAGTTTTGGAGTAAATAATATGGTCCTCTTTTGATCTCGGAACATTAAATTAATAAAGTAGGCAGAGGTGGCCTTGCTTACTTCATAAAATAGGTCTTTCATTTCAAAATCACTGGCTTGAATTCTCAGATTGAAAGATTGCAATAATATTAATGTGTCCCAAGATAGCAGTGTCTCAGAGTTATTGGATGGTGGGGGGCGGGGGGCTCTCTAGATATAGCTATCTTCCTATAACACCTTCTGTACATATAAGGGTATTGTCAATTAGCACCTCTTAGGAGACCTCATCCAAAAGGCCTGGACTGGTCAGCTCAAGGGCTAAACTTGTACAGGCTCCAAGCTTGCTCTGTCTGTGCCTTCGGTAAAAGGGAGGTCGATTTGGTAAATAGGAAACCTCACAACTCAACCTCCATCTCGAGTCCACCCGAGATAGAACATGTAGGTAACAGAAGAGGGGAAGGTTTGCTTTTGCTCTCCGTCTTTGACAAAACAGAGAATCAGGGCAAGCCAACATGGCGTCCACTGTCCTGTCTGTTCCTCCTACCCCTGACCAGTGGCTTTACAAGTTAAAAAATGGATACATTATAGTCAATCCAAATGTTCTATATTTGAATTAAAAATTCAAATTTCCCATGGCTAGGAAATAGAACATTCCATTTTGGTGATAATTTTGTAAGTCATTTTTCACCATTGTCAACCAAGGACTGCTCCTCCCATTTCAGAGGCAGGGAACCTTCATCTTCAATATTTGCATTTCTGGTGTGAGCATCCGTTGTAGTCTCTCACCAACCTTTAAAGTCATAGATCAGGTTTTACAGGTTTGTAACGATTTCACTGAGGCAATGGGAGTGCTAGTCTTAGTTCTCATTATTCATATCTTGTATCACTGCTCAGTTAATAAGCATTAAATTAGTATGTTCAAGGCATCTTCCTTCCTCGGCTGTTGATTGAAATGAGGTCCAGTTGGCTAGGGGTTGCGTGCGTGTTTGTTCAAATAAAGTGCACAAACTCTTCGAACCCAGAAATGCCGCAGCATGAATATAACTGTATCCATTTGAAATCAGTTGGAGATGTCCAAGCAATTTCAATCTCTTTATAATTTTTTTTTGTGCCAAAAATGAGCACTATAGTTTATGGCATCTACTGAACTCCTTAGCCATTACCATGCCCATCTGGAGCACTGGGTAAATCATGGCTGGGAGACACATGCTTGTACATACATCATGCTTGTCCCCAGCTCTATGGATTGCTAAAGCACAGTCTTAATGAAAATGAAAAAAAGACCCTTATAAAATTATATTCATTCTGCAATTGAACCACTTTGGTATTTATAGACTTCCAGTTCTTTAGAAAGGTTGGTTCTGATCTATGAAATCAGCCTTATGGTCCACTACTATGACCCAAGATTACATAATGACAGCACTTAAGAATTATTTTAAATCACTTCCATGTTGCATAGGAAAAGAAAGCTATGGGCCAGGCGGTGGTGGCACACACCTTTAACCCCAGCATCAGGTACCATGGCCATGTCTTGTTGACTGCACTGGGAAGGTTTCTCATGACACAAGTATTTAATTTATAAACCGCAGGCCTAAGGTGTATGATGTAATTATAAGTGGAGTTTACATGTCGCGAAATCTCAGTTTCCGCGATTGCTCTTTGTAGGTTGAATGAAAGGATCTCGAGTGCCTCGTGAGTTAGCCTTTCAATATGTGGCTGGCTAGGGCCTGCTGTAGACTCTCCACCCAAGATAAGACTCTCCCAGAGCTGTAAAGAATAAGTGTTTTCTTAAAGGTCTGGATTCTCCTCACCACCAGGTCATGGCCAAGCACAGAATATATAGAATCAGCCCCCGATGACCTTCTCTGATGGGAGAGAGATAGTTTTTGTGGTGGCCAGTGTGAACGATGGTGGTTGGTACAGATATGAGACCAAATTAGTCCTGCTCACCTCAGTCCAAAGGAGGCCGGTTTATGTGCACAGACCAAGCCTCTGAGTTCCTCAAGTGGCATGTCTCTGGCCTGTCAACTTTTAGCTGTCAACTTTTGTAAGCGCGTTTTTATTTGCAGAGGACATTAATTCCCTTTAGATGTTCAGTTCCATCTAACCCGTCCCACAAAATATGACATTCATAGGCTGTCTCTCTCAATAAAGAGATACTGTAATAAAAGAGAGATTTTATTAAACTAATGCAATAACGACACTTTCTTTGAGGATCTAGCCCATCATTTTTAATAATAAAAATCAGATTGCCATTGTTGTGCCCAGTGTGCATTTTATTCAAATCAGACTAAGTACTCTGGCTTCCTGGCTTTAGCAGAGCTCTGGGAGTTGGGGGCGGGGTGAACATTTTCAGCATTTACACAAATGAATTTCAGCAGCCAGAATCACGGTACAGTTGTCGACTATGGGAAACCTGTTCTATTGGCAAACAGGAAGCTATGCCTAGGGAGCATCTAGAAGAAAACGGGATGAGGGAAACAACTTCCCGGGGTAGGTCGGCTCTTAATTGGTGGATGTAGGACGATCCACTGGCCTGCCGCTGCCTTCAGTGCTCTCTCTAACTCCTAGGGAATCTCTGATACATTATGAGCTTGCTATGTGGGATCAGACTAGAAGCTGGACTTTACCTGGCTTCTTAGGGTACCAGTGATAATTGGTTGCATAATAATAACAACAACAACAGTCACAATAATATTCTCCTATTCTCCTGTTACCTGAGCCATCAGAACTGTGTGACAGTTAAGGCTGATAAAAGGGATAGTGGACTATAAGCTACATAGAGCAGCCCCTTCCCTTCCTCTCTGCGTTCTAGGGGAGTGGCCGTAAGCAGGTCATCCTCCAGGGAGAGTGGACGAGTGGCCCAAGTCCCTGGCAGAGCCTCCTCTGGAAAATGGGAGTGAGCCTGCGGATTTCTGAAATCTCACACTTGGTCACGACATCTTCTGTTCTAAGGACGATGCCCTCGTATGCGCATATTTTCAGACTCGCCGTGATGTCTTCTTTCAACGTACATTTTCAAAGGCGACGTCACTTGATCTCTGAAGAGGTTTGTCATTAAATGCGCTGTGTAATTGACTCACCTAGCACGGTCTAGCTTCAGTCTGCGAATGACCAAAACACGCTATGTCCTCTGACGATGCCAGGCTGCGTGTTCCTAAAACGCAGGGACTATAGGGTTTCTCGCGGGTGCACGGCTCAGCAGCACACGTGAAGGGCAGATGCGACCTCCTCACACCTGCCCCTTATCACATAGGAGCCCAGAGCTTACAGACTCTTTGCTACGCGGTCAGCGAGTTGCTTTTGGGATTGTTACCTCTGTCTGTTGCAATAACACGGTGAACACCGCAAGTTGGCTGTTTTCTTTTTTTTTTCTCCCGTTTCAACGGCCACGAGCAGCCATGTATGTAATTTATAGAAATGGAAATGGCCTCCAGCTAGTTTGACTCTTAGAGAAAACACCAGGCTCCGGCCCCTCCACTCTCCCCCTACACACCTGGTGTATATCACTTTAAAAAATAAATTATGCCTCATTAAATTACAATTAAGAGGCATCACGATCATTTGTTTTTCTGGAAGGAAGATGTTTTGCATATTGAAAGCCTAATTTGTTGCAGGTGACAGAAAGGCTGAGCAGATTATCTAATATCGCTTCATTTGGGGGCGATGTCTGTTGCGTGGTGTGCGCCTACGCCAGTGCCTCCAGATCTCACCCATGTGTACGGTCATCATCTTCACATCTGAGGGTCTCATATCTCTTGTTCTTGTCCCTTTGTTCCCCACTTGAGAGAGCAGACTCCCCTTGGTTGTCTGGAGAAAGCCTGGTCTCGTTTCTCTTCAGATGGGTTTTCGCAGACCTTCCCCTTCCTGGCTGTATCATTATGGTTCCACGCAGGTGCTACTTTCCTTTGAAGCTTCAGCTAGATCCAATTTCACCCCCTCCACCAAAGCCGTCCCCCTCCAGCCCCACAGCCAGCGAATCTTCTCCTGATTTTGAACCAAGATGGTGCTTGCTGTGTTTTGAATTTATGACGTTTTCCCCCTCCCCCTTTTCCCGTATTTCTCCACTCTTTCCCGTGTCCTCCTCTCCTCTTTCCTTTCCTCTCCCCTGCTCTCTTCCCCCTCTCTCCCTCCTCCATTTTTCTTTCTGTCTGCCTTCCTTCTGTGTTCCTACTTAGGATGGGTCTCCCTGTATGACCCAGGCACTGCTCTGACCTCATGATCCTCCTGCCTCTGCTGGGACCACTGGTGGACATGCCTGCACCAGCACACCCAGCCAGCGTCTTTTCCGATGTGCGGTGTGCTCCTATACACCCTTCCTGCCACCGTGTAGAAAACTCTTTGCAAGCAGGTTCTCTCTCTGTTCGTTCTTTTTGCCTCCCCCTGGGCTTTTCACCAAGTCATCACCGAGAAAGGAATTAATGGAGATGCTGTTCTTTGCGGCAGGCGCACTGGGTTTGGGAGTTCCCTAGGCAGCCGAGGGGAGCTATCTGGCTTATGGTTCCTACGACCAATGTAGCCTAACTCTAGAAAGTGCCAAAACCTTGCAAACTACATGTAAGGCCGATCTGTTCAGATGCAGCCTCTTGTGACTTTAAAAATTGGCAGGTGGGAGAGAGAGTGACTACAGATGTCAGGTGACAGGGGCCAGGCCAGCAGGATGCCAGAATCCTCCCCTAGCCAGTCCGCCCCCCCCCCCGACTTGCCCTATGGGGGTCGGGACAGTCCTGAAACCTAGTCCATGCAGGTGCGTGTTGTGTCACAGGGTTGAGGGCTTACCTGAGCAGGTGCCTGCACACATAATCAAAAGCTGTATCAGTTGGTTAGGTGTTGAAACAGAGTCAGCAACAGAAAGTAGAATTCATTCTCGGTGTTACTGAGAAATGCTGTTTTACCACAGACAACATAAGATCACAATTTTTTTCTTTTTTTTTTCTTTTTTTTTTTTTTGGTTTTTTGAGACAGGGTTTCTCTGTAGCTTTGGAGCCTGTCCTGGAACTAGCTCTTGTAGATCAGGCTGGCCTCAAACTCACAAAGATCCGCCTGCCTCTGCCTCCGAGTGCTGGGATTAAAGGTGTGTACCACCACCTCCTGGCCACAAATTTCTTATACTTTAAAAATCACCTCAATTTCTTCCTTTTATCTTTGACGACAGCCTGTATTACCAGGCGAGCCAGACTGCGTGATACAATTGTTGTTTTGTACTTTGAATTATTTTGATTTTACTGAGCTCCTTCCCAGACCTGTCTATTCTCCTGGAGCTGGCGATGGCCTGAAACTCTTGTAAACTCCCCCATTGATGAGCCAGGGCAAACACCCTCTGAGGCGCTCTTTGCCTAAACTTCTTTATTCTGGTGATTTGGAACCCAAGAACTCATGTGACAGGTATGGGTACTCTGTGTTAGCCTGTATCTGTGCCCTGGCAGGCAACAATGTTTCTTTAAGCAACAATGTTTCTTTGGGCAACAATGTTTCTTCAGCAACAATGTTTCTTTGGGCAACAATGTTTCTTTTTTTGTCTTGCGTAAAGTAGTCTGACACCACCGAGGAAACTGTGTCTCCATGGAGAAGGTTCTATTGCCCACAATGAGGCAAATACCTAATGGCCATTTTACTCAACAGTGGCAGTATGTTTTAATATAATTACTGATATGAAACTTTAATAAGCAATATCCTGGTTAATTTATTAATTTCCTTTCACGACCGTCCTATTGCTAGGAGTGCATCTTTTCTTTTCCCCTTCCAGAGCCCAGGTGTCACAGCACATCTTCTATACCTCCAGCTGCATAATGGCAGTGTCCAAGTGACGCCTCCTGCTTGGCTGCTTGATAATTAGAATGCCAGATGACATAGTAGCAGAGGCCTTAGAAATATTTGTGTGAGATAAATTATTAATTTGTGTTCCATTCAAGACAGAGTCAATATGATAAACATTTATTCATCTTGATAATTAGTGGGTGGTGGGAGTGGTTTGTGTGGATGTGGGAGTTAGGCTATGGATTGTGTGTGTATGTGTGTGTATGTCTGTGTATATGTGTATGTTTGTGTGTATGTGTATATGTTTGAGTGTGTATATGTGTGTGTATGTTTGTGTATGTGTGTATTTTAAGCTAACATATTTTCACATGTGTGCCTACAGAATTTAGACAACGCTTTTAAAAACCTTAGCTTATAATAGTTAAAGGTGAGCAAATAACCAATGTAAAAAAACCTCAGAACCAAACATCAAAGGTCTTGTGTGCTCCAGTTAGTCACTTTCGGTTGAGACTACCCTGTCCTGCGTGAAAAGAATGTCCTTTGGGACCACTGCCACGCCGGTGAGAGTTGGAACAATGCTGTAACTTGCTGGGGGCCACACAGGAAGGGAAGGTGGCCCTGGCCAAGCCTGTGTATTTGAGACTGTGTCTGCATTCATGTGAATGACTCAGTAGAAGCCTGTAAGCCACCATGCACTTAAGACCCAAACGCTGTAAGCCTTTGACTCGGGCAGGGATACTGAGCAGCAGCCATCCTCCCAGGTACTCTGTATGTGCTCCCTGAGAGATGGGTGAATTTGTGTGACATATGACAGATGCAAAAGAAGGATCCTCTGCAAGAAACTAACAAAAAACACTCCCTACTTTTTAATGACTTTTTTTTAGTTGTTGGGGGACTTATAAACATAGTTTTTGGTTATGGCGCTCAAGAATAGGGTTTTTGATATTACTTTCAAATGTAAGAAGCCTTTGCTGTAATACACTGTGTGACTCATGGAAATAGCTTCATGGAGGAAGAATAAGTTCATCTCTGCCTTTGAGTTATTTTGAATTATAATCATAGCGGATATCTCCATGATGACCCGAAAACACTTTTATTATAATACCAAAGGTAGGTTGGAGAGAGAGAGGAGAGGAGAGGAGAGAAGAGGAGAGGAGAGGAGAGGAGAATGGGGGAGGATGGGCGCGGGGCGGGTGGGAGAAAAGCCACTCCTTCTTTCTGTGGGTGACTCATCATGAAGGAAAGCTCAGAAAATATCTGAGTGCTGTATCGACTTTGGAACCTGGAAGCAATTTCAAAATCCACTTCCTTTTCTCATATCAATTTAGAGATTCTTGTAAAACAGAAAATCTTTGAAGCAAATCCATTATGAATATATTTCAGGTTGCTCATTTAAAATGGGAAGTAGGGCAACCCGAGGCACAACCAACTCTTGGTTCCAGAAAGGGAATGGATTCCCGGGCTGCGTCACGCTTTCCTGGAAGACGGGCACCTCGCTTGTCTTCTCGAGACATGCCCTGCGATCTGAGTTCCCTTCCCATCACTGTAGCAGTGGGGGATTTTTACACACACACACACCACCTACCTCACTCCCTCCTTGAGCACATGTGTGTGCCCACATACCAAGTCGCACACAGCCACACGTACACATTCGCGTGGCGTGGCATGTTTTATCCTTGTTTACATGCGACCTCAAACAGACGACATTGTGTGCTGTGTTTCCATATGCACTTCTTCCAAGTTTTAGGGTCCCTTTAACCAAAGTAAGGGTGACCTCCAAGTCCAGGGCTAGCATAGGTTCCTTGTGGTATAGTTGTTTAATGTGGGTCAAAAAATATTAGGTTTATTTATGTGTGTATGTATGCATGTGCACATGTGTGTGCATGTGTGTGCACATGTGGGGTTCAGAGGATAGCTTGTAGTTCTCTCCTCCTATCATGGAAGCCCCAGGAATTGAACCGAGGTCATCAGGCATCTTGCCAGCCCTTATGTGCTATTTCGAATGATGATTGTGCTTCCTTGAAATGTTGGTAACCGTGTGATGTGCCTTCCTATAAGTGACATTTGCTACACTACATTACAATACACGGGTTTATATGAAAATGCCCACTGTGCCCTGCAGATTTCTGACCAGCCAGAGAATATTTCTTCCCCTCCCATCCACCGCTGCTTTGTATGTGAGCTGTGTCTCTTGCATCTCTATTGATTTCCCTCAGAGCAAACATCATTGGCACCTGCAGGGCTTTGCTGCAGTTCATAGAAGTGACTCTTCATGACTTGGGGTTGCCCCATCTGTTCAAAGCTACGGGATTAGTGTCTTAGCTCTTCCCGGGGGGAACAATCCTAAACCCTGATCTCATAGTGCCCTGCGAAAGGATGTCAGGTGAGAACATGTTAGTGGTGCCTCTGTGAGTTAATCCACAAGTGTATGGGGTCATAATGGCCCTCCCTTGTCTCTCGCTGCCCTCTTATGAGAGTATCGGCAAAATCCTTGGCAATTGCGTCCACAGAAACACCACACTTGGAGCTCCCCAATTTGGTTGAGTTGCACATTGAGAAAGTGTTGGAGCCTATCCACACTGCAGTTAGAGCGTGTTCAGGTCCCTAGCTAACGTGACCACATTTCTATCACTTTCACTGTAAGATTAGAGCTTCCCCAAGAAGCTACCTCACAAAACTCTGGGGTGCCTCGTGTTACCTGCGCAAGCGTAACTACTGTGTGCAAAATTATCAGAGCTGATATATTACAGCCATTTGCTTTCTATTTTTCAATTTTCCTTTTTCTATTTTTCCCCCTTGCCATAGGAAATCTCTATTGAAACCAGTGGCCAGTCATAAATAAATTCAGCCAAACTTTTTTTTTTTTTTAAATCGATGTAAATCTCCCATGCTGTTTAAATGTCGGAACTAAATTTACCAAACTTGGCAGATTTGTAAAGCTAAGCAGGACTGCCAAGAGTTCCCAGTTTCAAGCAGAGAGAGTTCTTACAGCTCCTGAAATACTTGCAGGAGGCACCTGGCGCTAATTGCAGCCCCACATTTCCTCCGGAGCGCCTACCTTTGCTAGCTGGTGTCGCCTCGTGCGGGATTATCGCGGCGATGATGAGGTGGCAGAATAGAAGTCCTAAATAAGGCTCAGCCCCGGAAGGGGAGCACATCCCCACAGATCCCTTGCGAGCCTGCAGGAATTAGGCATGTTCCTGGAATCCTCTCGTGCTGGTTATGCCAAACAGATAGAGGGGCGGTAGGGCGGGAGACGGGAACCACACCCGTGAACCTGCAGACGTGACTTTGCCTGTTTCTCTCCTCCGCTCCACCAGGGATTACTGTCAGAGATTCTGCGTAAGGAGGAAGACCCCAGGACTGCCTCCCAGTCTCTGCTCGTAAACCTGAGGGCCATGCAGAACTTCCTCAACCTGCCCGAAGTGGAGCGTGATCGCATATACCAGGATGAGAGGGAACGGAGCATGAACCCCAATGTGAGCATGGTCTCCTCCGCCTCTAGCAGCCCCAGCTCCTCCCGAACCCCACAGGTGAGCCGCCTGCTCCACGCGTCACTTACGAACCTCTTGTGCCGTGGATTTTCTCTTTTCCCTTGAAAATCAAGAGACGTGACTCAAGGGCTTCTTAATCCAAGGAATGGGTCAAAGGGTATGGCCTGTAGCTCTGTCATGTGGTAATCCCATACTGTGGTATGTTATTCCTTCCCCTTTGGGGATGTCCCATTCTTCCCATGAGCAGGCAAGAGTAGTGGGGTAACCCCCTACCCACTGTGCAGTTTCAGAAGAAAGAGCCGGGGGTGGGGTGGAAGCTGTGTTTGTATAGCAAACCCCAGAGCTACAGAGAACCTTTGTCTCAAAAAACCAAAAACCAACAAGCAAACCAATGAAAAACCAAGCACTTTATTTTCCTTAAATTGCTTGGTTATTGCGACGGGGAGGAGAAAGTTGAGGGCAAGAAGCAGCAGTTCAAACGCTGCTGTAAGCAGTCCAGCAAGACAAAGCGGAGGGCCGGAGAGATGGGTCAGCAGTTAAGATCGATTATTTTGTTTGCAACTCCAGCTCCGGGGGAATCCAACACTTCTGGCCTCCTTGGCACCTACACTCCTGTGCACACACACCTCCCCCCAGTAAAAAAAAAATAAGAACTTTTTGGTTTTTCGAGACAGGCTTTTTGTGTGTCTGTGTGTAGCTTTGGGGCCAGTCCTGGCTCTTGATCTGTGGACCAGGTTGGCCTCTACGACAAAGATCTGCCTGCCTCTGCTTCTGGAGTGCCAGGATTAAAGGCATGCACCACCAACTGCCACGCACTGCGCCCCCGTGTCTGCGTTCTGTGCGCTGGCACCCAGTTACTGAGCTTCAGACAAGGGGGCTGGAGGTTAAAATACAAAGACACACACAGACAGAGAGACAGCGACTCAGGTCATCCTTGAATTCCCCAAGAATGCCCCCTTTATTGTGTTCAGGGGCAGACTATATAGAGATAGCCACGCCCCAGCCAAACCCACCAGAAACCACTCTCCTGCTGTCAGAAACTCCTGAAGGTCTCGTGCTCAGAGCAGCTGTAGGCACTCAGATCAGGGGAAAACAAGAAATTCAGGATCTGGGGTCTCACTGCTCCCAACATCCAATGCCTGGTGGAAATAAGAACTTTTTAGAGACACAGTGGAAAAGCCCTGTGTGTAGGGAATTCGGTAGCTGGGTGGAGGGATGGGTCCTGGTGATAGGAGGCCTCGGTTTGCCCCTCTTAGCTGGATTTGGGAATGTCTGGCCTTCCTGTCTGCTCACTTCTAAAGTGTTGAGAACATGAGGTAGGCAGGGCACGTTTCCAATTCAGATGTAAGCCACTCATTTCTCACTTGCTTCCCGTTTCCCCTCAACTTTCCCTACTTGTTGACTTACGACCAAACCATTCCATTCTCTGGGTTGCATAGATTCTGACGGTTCTCAAAGCCAACAGTTAATTGGTAGATACCTATCTGTGCAAACCTGAAGAGTGAGCCCATCAAAACAGAAGGTGGCTCTGCTTAGATATTATAGTTTTGTTCTTACTTTTTGGTTTTCTGGTAAATTCCAAGAAGCTGCTGAAATACAGAACCAGAACTGTGTTCTGGTAGGAATGTTAAACCCTTCCCAAGTTTAAATATCCTCATTTCCCCCATCTACCTTGACTCTATTTTTGCATCCTGTGGTGGATTTGTAACTAAAGTCCTGTCCCCTCATGCCCTGCTGAATTGCATTACTGACAGTTCAGGTTTTAATAAAACATGAGCCATACTTACTGTTAAAGTCTTGACCGCTTACTTTGGACAGGTGCAACCAAGCCTTTTAATTTATTTTTCTTTCAATATCAGTGAATAAATAGTGAACAATTGTTAGGACCTTGCTAGTTTGCACTAATATCGCCTGCCAGTAAAGTCAGTAGTATTTTTACCCCGGTTAAAGGCTGTGCCGCCTTTGGGGAGTCCAGCCATACTTCCTACTCCACGTCCCTCCAGCCAGGCCGTTCTCCTGGAACAAGGCCATGGGTACTTGTTGGAAAGCCACACAGGTTGGTAGGTTTTGCTGTCAGTGTCTTTGCAATATTTTTCTAATGAGATTGTATCTTCGACAGTCTTCCAGAGACCTGATCACTTCCAGAGCCTGGCCAGCTTAATATGGCTGCAAAATTCAGACAACATTTGCTTTGTTTGAATCAGGATCAGAACTTGAAAGTTCCTAGATAAAGGTTTCCTTAGGGATAAGTACAGGAAGTTGAGCATTTAATTTTTACAGCTTTTTGAATTTCCGAAAGTACACATGAAATATACTTTTGAGGAGTATGATTCTAGGACCATGATTGTACCTTCATTGCCATTTATTCTATATTTGCGGCTGGAGATTGGGAAAGAGAAAGTTGTCTGAATCTTTCAAACATTTCCTGCACACCTGTGTCCCTATGTGTTTAAAATTCTCTCTGGCCTATCTCAGCAGTAAAGGTGTTTTGTACAAACAGTGACAACAGAAAGCCAAGCATGGTGATACCTGCCTGGAATCTCAGCGAGGTCATCAGTGACATAACAAGTCCAAGGCTCTGTAGAGCGTTCGTGTGAGAATGGAAGAGAGTAGGGACCAGACAGCCCTTATTTGGAGCCAGCAACTTCGTACACAAAGGCAACTTTACACAAATTATTTTCCAGACCCCTTCAACATTTTATAATCAGTTTCACAACACACCGGAGACATTTCAGATTTGAAATTAAACCTCCAGTATCTCCTCACTCTTCTTCAGTGGCCAGCGTTTTTCGGTGTCCTTGGTCACAAAGCGGCACAGGAAGAGAAGAGAATGGCCGTCATTCACATCCAGCTTTGGCACAGCAAGGGCTGTGGGCCGTCTGTACCCACTCCACCATCACTGTTTTGCCATGATGTTCTTCTGTGACCGATGAGGAGGCGGGCTCAGATGGGCTAAGTGGCTGCTAGAACTGAGTTCCATGGCTGAGGGTAGAGTTAGCACTCGAACTGTATGTCGTTATACTGATGCCGGACCCCAGACTCTGGCCACAGACTGCGGTCACTCCTCTGTCCTAGCCCTTAGTGTTCAAGAGAAGATATAAGCAGCCATGTTAGCAGAGGCAGCAAAGGAAATGCAAACAGGTGATAAATGTAACACCCTTCACCTAACGAGGCGAGCATGGCCTGTCTGCTAGAGATTTTGCAAAAAAGAAGGAACTTCTTGAAGAAACTCGAAGACTGAGTTGTTACGGGAAGCGGATACCTGCCCTGTGTGGAAATAGGACAACAGAGGTGCACTAAGTCTCTGGCGCTGTGCTGCTTGGACTCAGGGTGCCTTCCCTTACTGTTCCACGACTGTTAGACCAGGTTAAGACCTCTGCCCTTTCAGCTCTGATACCTCACTCACTGGATTTTTACAAGAGTTGCATGAGAAAAGACGTTACCGGTCTTCCTAGAGGGCTTGGCTCACAGAAGCCCGGAAATTACACACTGTGACTTGGAAGTAACAAGCAGAGAAGATGGGGTGGGGAGGGAAGAAAGGAAGATGGCAAACACCACTGTGCCAAGCCTCTGTGGGAACTCAGCAGGAAGTCCAGGCCCAGGACAATCCTTGCACAGGACGCTGTATCCCGACTGCAGGCTGTCTTCCACCAGACCTGCATAGTGCCAGCCGAGAGGAGGGCAGCAGCAGAGAGAAAGATGTGACCATTCTTACGGCATTGTAGGGTGGGCGAGGGCAAAGCAGAACCCGAACTTGGACCCATTTAGTCAGCAATGCCGTGCACACAAGGATTGGCTGCCAACGTTAAGAAACCTGCTTGGGTCTTCCAGGTTGGGCAGCCTGAGGATCAGACTGAGCAAGCGACGCCTCCCTGGCAATCTTTCAGACCAAGTTGCCTGGGATGTTTTAGGGTATTCCTACCCCAGGAAGCCCAACGCCTTCCGCGTTGTCCTTCATTTGTCTCTGAAGCTAATGGGAAATCATTGGATTAAAACGAGCGTGGCAGAGCGCACAGAACCACAATATGAGTTTAAGGGAAATGAGAACTGGGTACGGAAGGCACCCGAAGCCCGGTGTTATGAAATGAAATTCTGTTTCATTTCCAGTGATTTCCTAGGTGAAATTAGGTGACTGTCTGGGTAGCATAACGACGGTAATGAGGAGAACCGCACATGCTCAAATAACATACGTGAAGCCTTAATAAAGAGCGAGAGGTACTCGCGGGAGAGCATTAAATCGAGTAATAATTTATTATTTAGAGACCTCTACCCATTTACTCTGTTGATTTTTTTTCTTAAAGAATTGATTCTTGCTGTAAGGTGTACCTTTTTTTTTTTTAACAAAGAAAAAGGTGGGTGCATTCTGCGTGCCTGCTCGCAGCTCGGTGCCATGTTTGGGTGCCCAGGGCTGCCTCCCTACCTGCGAGGCTCCAGGATACCGTGAGGGGAGGCAGGCGCTGACAGGCCTCTGTCTGTCCTATAGGAATGCATTGCAATTATTTCCAATCACAATTAACCTGATTAGAATAATGGACAGGAAGTGTCCCTCTGTAGCTAATGTGGTTTGGCATCAGCTGACTGAAGCCCTCTGATAATTTCTGCACAGATGGTTGCTCTGAATGCGGCACTTTTTAAATTACTATTTGCACGGTCTCTTGGTAGGCCAAAACCTCGACACCGACAACAGACCTCCCTATTAAGGTGGACGGCGCCAGCGTCAACATCACAGCTGCTATTTATGATGAGATCCAACAGGAGATGAAAAGGGCCAAGGTGTCTCAAGCCCTGTTTGCCAAAGTGGCTGCGAACAAAAGTCAGGTGAGTGGTTTTCTTTTTCTAAAAAAAGAGCAAAACAGAGGGCTGGGACTGCTCTCCTTCCCCTCCAATAAAAACACATCTGTTTTTATAATAATAATAACGGTAATAACCCCTGGGGAGCCCATCATGTTCTGCCTTCTGCCCCATGGCTTTGCTGGAACTCCCACCGGAGCTTGGAGCAGAGACAATGCCAGAACCTGGCTGCAGTCTCTGAAATAAATAACAATTTTATAATAAAAAATCAGGGTTGAAATAGTCCCCCCCTCATCCAAAGTCTGCTGCACTCATTGAACAAAAAAAAAATTGTTTGTTGGGAAGCAGATCTTTTTTATTTTTAATTTAAAGACAATTTGGCCTGTGCGTAACACCCCCCTTTCCTTGAGTCCACATTTAACCAGGACTAGTCAGTCACCTTCCTATTCCCACCAGGGCAAGGGCTGGTTTTGCTCTAATCACTACTTTTGCTCAGCCCCAGAGACACCTGGCCATTGTCAGGTGTTTCGTTCACGTGTAGAATACAGTTGTTTTTCCAGGAGGAAACAGATGTGGGGCTTACAGAATAAAGTGCTAAAATCTTTCAGCAGGAAAACATAGCTGCCTCCCCAGTGAAAGTGTTCAGCAACAGGATGGAGGGGAGCGCAGTGCTCAGGGGAACAACACACAGATGCTCGGCTCTGCCTCTGAGAGCAGCAACAATTGACATACCCACCCCACTTTAGCTTGTTCAAGGGAGGGAGGTCCTGCTTGAGGGCCCCCTTCTCTAGCCAGAAGATAAATAGTTCGTGCAGGGTGCAGAAATGGAAGCTAGCTGCAGCGTAACTCTGAGAGCCCTTTGATTTTTTTGAACATGATTTCCACTGTGCTTTGCATAGCAGATGTTTTCTTTCCTCCATATGCAAATGGTAAAATGGCCCTTACCCTCTCCCCAGCAGATCTGCTGGGTTCTGTAGCTACTACTGTGTGCTGTAGTACCGAGTTCCTACTGTGTGCTATAGTACCAAGTTCCTACCGTGTGCTATAGTATGGAGCTCCTACTGTGTGCTATAGTATAGAGAGTTCCTACTGTTTGCTATAGTACCGAGTTCCTACTGTGTGCTATAGTACCAAGTTCCTACTGTGTGCTATAGTACCGAGTTCCTACTGTGTGCTATAGTACCGAGTTCCTACTGTGTGCTATAGTATGGAGCTCCTACTGTGTGCTATAGTATAGAGAGTTCCTACTGTTTGCTATAGTACCGAGTTCCTACTGTGTGCTATAGTACCGAGTTCCTACTGTGTGCTACAGTACTGTTACTGGCTGTCACATTCCTATTAAGCAAGGAAAAGTTCAATAAAAATTGTCCCTAAAATGATAAATGTTATATTTAGACTAATTGTTTGCAGGTTAACTTTTTTTTTTGACCTACAGTTTTGCAATAACTTACTTTCAGTTTTTAATAAGTGAGAGAATCCCAAAGGAGTTTGAAGAGAATTGAAACGTTCGTTTCCCCTTTCGCTTTCCAAACGACTCTGACTCCCTCTGTCAACCAAACTAGTGAACCAACTTTGCTAAGATCCTGTCCAACCATGGGATGAGCAGGCCCGGAAAAGAAAGCACGCTGGAGCCCCCTACACTGTTAAACGCATAAAACCCCCTGTACCACATGGCGAACTCTAATGAGAGCCGGAGCTGCTTAAGAGCTGTTAAATGCTAACGCCACTTGGCAGAACTACTGTGCCTTTAATGGTTTTCCACTGGGTAATAAGGGACATATGCGCGAATGCGCAGTGGGTGTAAAAAGCTGCACAATTGATTCTGCAAACCCGACCCTCCCTCGCTTGCGTCCTGGATGCAAATCTCATAGTTTTACCTGGTCCTTCTTTTGTAAACATCTTTCGAGATAAACCAAAGACCAGAGTCCGGGAGCTTGGTTGACAAGCCCACAGGTTCCTGTTGACATGACCGTGGCTGTTGGAATCAGCGAGGCCTCCATCAGCCTCCCCCAATTGTTAGGTGTCTGATTGAGGGCTGAGTTTGTCAGTTGGCAGTTAGCAGTTCTGAGGTCGCCCTGAGAATCCAGTAGTCCTGATTCTGTAAACTCTGGAAAAGCAGTCCTGAGAATTATATTCCAAAGGATAAAACTGAGCAGAAGTAGGGATGAGAGTCTTGGACGTTCCTCCTTTCTCTTCAGCCGAACGGTCTCTTTCTGATTTTTGGATAGAGAACTGTACTGCAGATAGCTGACCAAAGAAGTATTTCAGCCATGATACTTCTAGAATAACGGGACTGCCAAACAAGATAGCTTCAAAGGCAGCTCAGCAAAAATAGATAATCTACTGAGAAACACCGGTATCCCCCTACGGCAGACCCGCTGATGGTGTGGTTTATGTATTTCATGCACGTTTACCGTGTGAATATGACCGTCAGCCAGACATCCCCTCCCCACGATGCATACATACCTCATTAGGCTGTGAGAAGATAGGGAACAATGCTTTCCTTCTCTCCTTCGTGACCTTCTCAATTTCTGGCATTTTTCTCTCTGAGGGCTTGGGAGTTCTTAGGGTAACTGAGGAGGATTTACCTCTCTGGGACTCTCCACTCATATAGAGGTCAAAGGAGTGAAATCTCCGGCTAGGAACTCTTAAGAACCAGAGGGGACTGGGAGCTCTGGGGTTTAGGGATGGGTGGCAGTCCTCCCTTGATCAGAAATTAACTTTTAAATCGGACTGAATCATGTAGTAGATCTGTTTGCTCCATGGTGTCAATTGCTGAGTTCAGTTAAGGATAATAGGAAACACGGCCCTTTATGTCACGGAAGTAAAAGTTTGGGGGTGACTGGTCAAGCTGCTCTTTGAAGGCTCAGGGGTGTGGGGCATTCAGGACGGAGTGGAAGGTTGACCAGCTGGCTATGGAAATATAATCTTAAGTCTTTCATCTGGGGTGAGTTGCCTCAAGTTGCCAGGTGGAACCTCATCAGGTCTCCTAAGTGGCTTCCGTCTGACTCTCACCCCTTTCTTCCCGGGAGAAAAGTCAAAACACATAAAGGAATACAGAAAGACCGACCTGTGCACGCATGCTTCGCCTGGTCCTCTTCACTTCCAGCCAGGGGTCAGTCTAGTTGCTAGGATACCACAATGGCCAGTGAAACACGGTGAAGGGTTCCTTAGCGGGAGTCAAATGGATGCAGGACATTCTCTGCGTCGCGTGTGTCCACAAGACCACAAGGCCCACGTGCAACAGGGGTACAAGTGGACCCAGGAAATCCCCTCCCTCCTCAGCGGCCTCCATCCCTCTCCATCCACCTTATCCTTGGGTTTGTGGAACTCTGACATCCGCTTCTTTCCAGGAGCTTCTTATTAGCTGTCATCTTGGAAGTGAGATTCAAAGGAGAGAAATTAGTGGGCTGTCTCCTCCTGTGGTCCTCCAGGGAGGCCAGGTGCCGTGGCAGCTTCTTCAGCCACCTTCGAACAGAATCAGTCGTCTGCTTAGCAGACTCTTGACTGTTGTTGGCCCCAACCCTGTTCTTTGCCATCTTAGCATGCTAGCTGGTGGAGGGCTGAGAATCATTTGAGGTTGCTGTCTTTTTGAGAGAAGTGTGGATCTCCATTTGTACAACCCAAACCTAAGTTTCCTAGTAGGCTTGGGCGAGGAGAAGGATGGACGGGTCTTATCTTAATTCCCGTTTCTCCTTTCCTCAATTAAACAAATCGATGAACAAAGATGCTGGAGGGATGCCCTTGCTTTCTGTATCAGAGAAGCTGAGCTACAGTGTCCAGATGATGATGGTGATGGAAAGGCCAGGCCCAGGGGCTGCTAGCACAGAGCAAAGGAGGTGACTGGAAACACACAGGGACCCAGAGGATGTCACTGGGAGGATGTCCTGTCCACCCAGGTTTGCAGATGCCCAGGGATCCTGGAATGCTCTCCTGGACACCCTAGGCCTGGGGGCTTCTGCAGCTATAACCAGAGGGAGGGTGGGAAGGTCTTCTCCCTGGTGCAAGAGCAGAGGAGCAGGCAGAATGGCGAGCCCTCCGCAGTCAGAGAGAGGAGAGGAGTTTCTGGGCTCGGTAAAAAGCTCTATTGTGTATTCCCACAAAACCTGTGTTCTGTATGTGAGCGGGTTGCAGTGTGTTCGTGCTCATTGTGTTCATCCTGCATGTGAGCGGGTTGCAGCATATTCACACTGCATGTAGGCAGGTTGCAGCATGCTCATGCTACATATGAGCGGGTTGCAGTGTGTTGGTGCTGCATATGAGCGGGTTGTAGTGTGTTCATACTACATATGAGCAGATTGCAGTGTGTTCACACTGCGTGCGAGTGGGTTGCAACATGTTCATGCTGTGTGTGAGCGACTTGCTGTGTGCTGGTGCAGCATGTGAGCAGGCTGCAGCGTGTTCATCCTGCATGTGAGCGGTTTGCAGTGTGTTCATGCTGCATGTGAGCCAGTTGCGGCATTGTTCATGCTGCATGTGAGCGGGTTGCAGTGTGTTCATGCATGCTGCATGTGAGCGGGTTGCAGTGTGTTCATGCATGCTGCATGTGAGCGGGTTGCAGTGTGTTCATGCTGCATGTGAGCAGGTTGCAGTGTGTTCATGCATGCTGCATGTGAGCGGGTTGCAGTGTGTTCATGCTGCGTGTGAGCAGGTTCCCGTGTGTTCATGCTGCATGTGAGCAGGTTGCAGTGTGTTCACGCTCCATGTGAGCAGGTTGCAGTGTGTTCTATGCTTCATATGCACTAGAATCAAATAGATTCTCTATATAGACCTCTATGCCTTATTACTACATTTCCATTAGCAATGCATGCTCTGAGTTTTCAACTAATAACTCAACAAGCTGTAGTTTGGTTTTCCCATTTCTTGTTCCCACACCACCACCAATGTGAGTTGATTTTTCCATATGGCGTGATAGTCCAATTTCTTTCTTTTAGGTATGGAAATCTAGTTTTCTCAGACTCTTTTCTAATGGTTAATGGGTGGGTTGATTAAGAGGGTCTCAGTACAGACCTGGTCTTGAACTCTCAGTCCTCCTAGCACTAAGCTCCTAGCAGGCATAGCCTCATTTGTGTCTTTTGCCCTCCTAGTTAAAGATCAGTTGTGTATGTTTGGATCATTTCCCAGCCCTCTATTCTGTTCCCCCGCCCGTGTGTTTGATGCACACCAACACTCTGCAGCTTTGACGACTATGGTCTGTAACAAGTGTTTATTCACTGATTGGAGGTGCTTGAGGTCAACCCCAGGGCCTGTGTGTGACAGGCAAACCCTTCATCACCGAGATATAGCTTGGTTTAATTCAGGAAGTATGATGCCTCTGACCCTTGGCTCTTTGGGGACTTTTGTAGTTCCTTATGAATTTTAGAACCTGTTTCCCTATTTCTGTAAAGAATGTAATTGATGTTTGTTTGTTTCCTGGTGCCAGAGACTGTATCACATTCTCATGCATGCCAAAGGGGTGCTCTGCCACTGAGCCACTTAGCATCAGCCACTGGTTTTTGATAGGGATCGTATTTATTGATGGAATTTATCTGATGGGATGTATTCATTGCTTTGAGTAGCACAGACCTTTTAGAAAGTATGTTATAATTCATCTAACAAAGACAACATTTTCAGGTGAGAAAGTAAATTTATAAAATATAAGATGTTTCCCATAGTTTCATTGGTGTAGTCTCTTAGCCTTTATTGCTTATGTTGCATGTGATCAAACTGTTGCCATCTTGTATCCAGTCAAAAGCAATGATTTGATATTATTTTATGATACTTTTATGGGGATCGCTAGGAAACACGGGCTAGAAGGTGCTACACCTGTAATAAATTGGCTCATCTGTCTCAGGGCTCCTAGTTCTGTCTGGGGGCTTACACTCAGCAGAGGCAGGTTAAAATGATGAGGGTAAATTTGCCGGTATCCTAGGGCCTTTGAGACGGCCCATCCCAAAGTGGCTCCACACCACTTAGGTGCTCAAGTCAGCAACGAAGACTGCAAGGGTGTTGTGTGTGAAATCCCCACTCACCATTATGCCTGTGGAATACCATGGTCCCTGGAAGTCCCAGTCGATGAGAAGTGAGCGCTCAATGGCTTGTTCATCAAGGTGGCCCTCCAGTTGCCGCTCTCCCTTTTCTTGGCATTACCTGGAGGATTGTGAACCTGTTTGGGAGTAACCTTCCCAGAGGGTTTGTTTTGATAGCAGCCTCATGATGAAGAATTGTCTTCTTCTTTTCTCTCTGTTTTATGGCATAAAACTGATCCCTTTTTGTTTATTTGTTGTTATTGTTTACTGGAGTTGTTAACTAAAGGCTGATGAAAATCGGTCACGGTACTCATGCATATCCTAAAATCGGAGTATCTTTAAAGTCCGTGCTGGCGTTGAGCTCCCTCTTTTCTGTACTTTGAGCCAGCATGTCTTGCCTGTTGATGGCATGGTTCTTTAGGAGACTTGGGTGACTTTGAAGCAAATTCGGCTTCCTGTTTACAGGCCCTTCTCTGAAACCTCACCGGCCCAGTGGGGAAAGACATGAAATATGCCAGGATTCTTCCAGAGAAGAACGTGGGTGCCTAGGAGTGTTTCCAGCCATGTTGCTATGGGAACTGTTTTATTGTGTTGTTCTCATAGGGTCAGGGCAAAGGAGGAAGCAAGCTAAGGACCTATGATGCACCCTGTGAGATAGTATCCCCTGGCGGCCATGTACTCCATCCAAACCGTGCACCTTTTGTTAGTAAGGGACCGGAAGTCTCGTGGCTGTTTTCTGTTTGATATTGTAGTATACATACTTTGCTCTTAATAGATTTCTAGTACGAATGGGGACTACAAGATTTCACATTTATTCTTTTGCACATATATGAATGAATGACCTTTTCAGCTGTGTGTATCCATATATGCGTGTGTGTGTGTGTGCACATTTACACAAACCAGCAAAGTGACTCTCCACAGACTTGTGTAATTGAGCACATTCCTGCGTATTTGTGGCAATAAAGGCAACACATTCTTATGTAATCCCCTCTTGATTTGAGCCCTGCACAGCGGAGGTGAAAGAATTGTTCTGAAACAAAATTTTCATTACTCTCAATTACAGAGTCAATCTTTGTAAACACATCCGCAGCAAGGCGAGAGAGCTGCTTTAGGCAGCCCAGAGAAAGCTGAAAATTGGTTTCCGGGAAAATTCAGGGTAGGACTTAGTATACAATTTTGGAAACTAGGAAAAGCAGCGGATAGATAGCTTGCACTTACCTGACGGAAGGTAAAACACAATTAACCTTGAACCATACCGAAACACTCAGTACATTTTTCGGGTTCAGATGACTTCCTCATCAGAGATTCACTGAAGCTCTTGACAGGTCTCCCCCATTATCTAGCCCCTTATCTATTTCGGCTTTCCTGATTAGGTTATCTTGAATCATTAGGGGGGTTATTTATTTTAATCGACACTTATTGGATTCATGAAAAGAGAATTCAGCGACGAGGAAACAAGAGCAGAATATTGCCTGGCTCATTTCACACTTCAGAAGAGTCTCACCCAGCTGAAGAGAAACCCTCTCCCAGTGACAAAAGTTTGTTTGGGGACTGTCTGTGCTTCCCTTAGAAAGCGAACTGTCTGTGGTTAATAATATGAATCTCCTCCGAAGACACTCAGAAAACATTTCCTCTCGGTTACATATGCTGACATTTTCTGTATTGGAGATGTGGGTGAAGGAATGGCCTGCTGCGTTCCTGCAGCAAGAAGCTTGAGTCATTCCCAGGAACTGTTCATTTGCTCATTCTCCCATTCATTAGAGTTCCTAGAGGGGCGGAAGGGTGGGACTTCCTGTTTAGAGGCTGGGGTTCGCTAGCTGGTCTCCTGCAGACACATCGGAAAGAAGGGTCGTCACCAGGACGAGGCCCTGCCTTCTGGGATCACCCAGCCTCCCTCACTGGGGGCAGCATTGGTTTTGCGGGAGACCAGAGCAAGCCAGGAGCTTGTGCTTAGTACCAGTTTGTATTTATTCGGAGATAATGTAGAAACGGAAAATTTGGAGCTGTTGATGTGGCTCAGGGGGTAGGGGCACCAAGAACCCCAGGACCCACATAGTAGAGGGAGAAAATCAAGTCCCATGATTTATCAACCTCTGACCTTCACACATGTACACACACACACACACCTCACACACACACACACACACACACACATACACATACACAGACACACACACTAAAAAGTAATTAAGAAAAAAATACCTGGAAAATATGTCATAAGACCAGAATACACACACACACACACACACACACACACACACACACACACATATGCAAAATTCCAGGCTGGCCTAAGCCTACTGTGCATCTCCCTCTGCATCCCCAGTGCTGGGATACTGTTGCTACTGTTGCAAAGAAGATGTAAGGAATGGTAAAAGTCTTGATGTAGGGAAACTTTGCCGCTTCCTGCAGGACACAGACATTTCAGTACCATGGACAGGACACACGGCTTGTCTGCTGGGTTCCCCGCCATTTCCCATATCCCTTCGACCCAAGGTTTAGAGATTCCATTTCAATTCTTGTCTGATGAGTCGCAACTCAAGCCAGGCCTTATCAATGTTCTATGAGTGACCTCTGTGGTCCCTTAAGAATTCTCAGCTTGTGGGTGACTAAAAACAGGAATAGGCGTTGCCATTTTCCACATGGGCAGTAATAGCAAGTCTGTACAGGTGCCCACATACCGAGAAAGCACTCAGAACTATGAGAGCAGCTGGTTAAATGGTTGGTTTGGTGTTCGTGCCGGGTGCTGTCCTTTTCAGAGTGAGAACTCCCCAGTGCTGCAGGCTGGGCTTCACTGCCAGGCCATGTGTGTTCGGTTTAGGATCCACCAACATGGTCCCAATGTCAATAAATATGGTCTCTAGGCTAAGTGGCCTTCTTGCCTTTGTCATGCCCGCAAAGGAACCTTTGCTAAATAGAAAGAAAGAAAAAAATGTGGCAGGAAAACAAAGAAGAGAGGATTTCCTGATTTACCCGTTAAAACGCCTTCAGGAGCTCCCAGAGCCTATAGAATACAGCTGGGATGTTTTCATATAGAGTTCTGCAAACTGCCCTTGTCAGGGTCAGTGTTTGAATCTGGTGCCCTTCAACGAGAACGGACTTTGAGGTGGTGAAATAGTCCCCATGTGCTAATTTCTATATATAGCCCAGTAGTGCCATTTCACCTAGTTACCACCTGCACAACATCTACCATGTGCAAGGAAGAGTATTCTGCTCCGAAGAGACTAGATCAAGACAGCTGGCCTTGTTCTTTGTCAGGAAGGGGCCAACCGTTCTGATGAAGGTACCCCAGACATGCCCACCCTTAATCACATAGTGAATGAGTCTGCCGAGCACTTGGGGCTTGGGTAGGAGTGAACAAAATGTCTTCACAGGAGATTAGGTAAAGCCTTGTCTTGAGCGCCTTGAAGAAGTCTCTCCAGGAATCAGAGATCTGGACGGGAGGCCTTGCAGCCAAGAGGGTAGCATGGCAAAGCACGGAGGTGGGAATTCGAATATAACACATGTCTCGGGGGACTGAACAATTCATTGTGCCCAGAGAGTTAGGTCACTAGGAGACCTGTTGAGAGACTGACAAACAGGAGCCACTCAGGGTTCTTATCATCTCGAACTGTGAACCGCTGGCCGTTTCCTTTATACACCTCATCAATACAGCTCTGTTTTCCAAAGTCCGTCTTCCAAAAGTACCCGGAGGGCCATCTCTTCAAGTAGGACAGAATCCTACCATATCATTTATAGTGCGGTCGGGATTAGCTTTGTGAATTTAGATGGGCAGGCAGCTCTCAGGGACGCGTGGATTGTAAGCAGATGATACTTTGATGGGTGCGAGTGTCACCTCACCTGTGGAGTTAGGAAGGTGGTCAGGCTTGGTTTCTCTACAGAGGAAACCTGAAGAGATGGCAGGGGCATAATGTTAATAAGTACTATTTGCTTAGGCTCTGAGGGTTCCAGAACTTTCAGCCAGTGGCTGAAAGGAAGCAGTCTTAGATCGGATGCCCCTTCGCTGGGTTCCAACTTTAATGAATTCTCTGGAGTCACATACATAGACTCCATGTATGTTTTCACTGTAAGTTAGTTCCAATGGTCTCTGCAATTTTTAAACTTCTCCTTCTGAACTCATTTTAGATATAGCAATTTTTTCCTAAAAAAGCATAGAACTAACCATATTGTGTTGCGTATCACCCCTGTCCCAATTTGTTTCCCTTAATGTTGACACTGTACATCACTGTACATCACCGTAGGGAAATTGTTGATAATAATGCAGCTGACAAAGCCAGGAAATCCGCCATTTCCGTAACAAGAACTTGGTTCTGTTGCCTTCATTCTTCTACCAGTGCCTTCCTCTTGAATGCCCAGAGCTAATAGATGGTTTTGATTAGCCTCTGACTCCTCCTAGCTCCTTCCTCTGCCATCTCTGAAGGCTGCTGATTGGTCATTGCCTCAAGCTCCTCTGGGTCTGGATTTGTGGCTGCTTTTTCCTGATTGAGCTGAGATTATGACGTTGGGGACAAAACCACCTTCCACAAGACAGTCTTCCCTTTGTGGTACAGCATAAAACAGTGTTTGTGGTGTCAGCATGCTTCACTAGTAAAGCTGACCTTGACCTCCCACAGTGATTAGTCAACTGGCCAAGGTCATTTCTCCCTTGTGTTTCAAAACACCAACAGCGAATTACTTTCCACTCATGACAGGATCAGGTAACAGATCATGGAGAGCAGAACCAGGTTCTGTAAGGTTCCCCTTGAATACCCAGAAGCTCCGACAGAGCAGCCACGTCCTCAAAGGTCACCCAGTTACTTCATGACAGGGCAAGGACCTAGTCCTCAGGTCTTGGAACTGGCTATAAATGTAGATGCTGTTGGCCATTCTGAGCTGTGCCCAGACCCTGAAAGCCCACAGAATCCCAGCTTATTCGACTCGGAAAGCTAACCGGACTGCATGGCCAGTCAGCCCATCCCCAGTGAGAACTTCCCGTCAGACCAAGTGGGAAGCCACGGAGAGGGACCTAGGCAGGAGCCTCTGGGGCTGGAGATCACATGGCCCACAGTAGTGCTTCCAAAATGAAACTACTTCAGGAATGCTCCCCTGAACAGATAGCGAGCAACACAAAAAACCTACTTGAGATTTTTAACAGAAAAAGGAGATTTGTTTATTAATAATTCATGAGTTCCCATTGAACATGCACGGCAGAAACAGTGCTATTCAATAGAGAATACAGTCATCTGTCACTGTTTTATTTGACATTTACACTTTTTTTTTTTGCCCGATACTGCAAAACTTTCTTGGATGGCATGCAAAAATTATATAAATGAAAAAAAAAAATCCTAACATAGGGACCATTTATTTCTCCTGGGATGGGTCCACTCACAGTTATACAGGTATGTGTTCCTGCACTGGCCAGACACTTCTGTGTGCAATCATTAGCCACCAGGCAAGCAACTCTGAGGCCCTACTGAGAAGACAGAGATCCGTGTCCAAATGACCTGGTGGAGGGATGGTGTGGCCATGGCCATGATGGGCGGGGTGGCGGTGAGGAGGGGGGGCATGCAGTGAGCCAAAGGGACGAGCTTGCAAATCATGGCCCACAAGAAGAGAACTGGCCCCCCAAACGCATCACCATTTCAGATAAGAAATAAATATTTATAAATGGCGTCGTAGGAGTCCTGCTAGTGGGAGTACCATCGTTTTGTAAGAGCAGATCTGAGTTAGGAAGCACCTCACCACCTTGGGCTGGTAGGAGGCTCTCCACAAGCTTTTTGCTCCACGGGTTAGTTATTATTTATAAAAATCACAGAACCAGCTGATACATTCATAAGCTAATTATTGAAGCAGCTGGGCACACACGGTGCAATATGGCCAAGGCTGTGAAGTATCACAGATTTCTTGGGGCCTGCTGCGGTGGGGGGTGCGCCGTTGAAGGCTCCATCCCTTAATCCGATCAGCCAAGCAAACACGTTGTGGGGAAACCAGATTAATAACCCTCTAAACACCACGAGTGTGCCTTCATCTTCAAAACCGGGTTCCCTTCAATGTTCCACCCGCTCAGCCCATCCGGGATCTGGGGACGTTCTCTGCCGTCCTGAGAACGGGGCCTTGTTGGCTTCTTCCCGGTGCCAGGAATTAATTTGGTTTGCTTCTGTCTGCCCACGTGGTCACATTTGTCTCTAATCCACTCCCTAATAGCTTCAAGGTCAAGACCTTGCGTGTCAGTGGGCAAATTGAGCACCGCACTCCCGAAAGACCGATGGCAGGCCGCACACGGGCCGTAACGAGCCTACAGTGTGGTTCTAAGTGATCGTAATGAGGGCTGATGATCACAGTGCCTATAAATCAAACGCGGCCCTGGATGTCGGGCGGGACACTCCAAGCGTCATACGTGGAGATGCCACTCAGCTGTCACCTGTCCCCTTCCACGCTGCGGCTTCCCACAATGCAGCTCACCCCCCCATGCAGAGCGGCAGGTGCTGTCTTCCTTAAGGCCCGGCTAGCTCAGAACTTCATCTTTGAACAGATGTAGGTTTTTGTTTTGATTTTCCATTCAGTGGCTGGTCTCCATGCGATTGCCTCCCCTGGGAGATGTTAAACATACCTGTTTGAGGCATTTGAAAGAGTTCACTAGGTACTTATTCAGATCTGCGAAAAGACACAGAAATGGGACCTTAATTTTGCCACAGATGGTTTATTTTCCATCTGAAGGCTTCTTTCCTTTGTATAGAGAAACCCCTGAGAAAACACTTTGGGACTGGGAGATTTTTATTAAAATATAATTTATTTCCTGGTAGCGATAAAAATTTATCTTCATTTTTCGTGGGCATGGCACCTGAAAATTAACCATTACCTGTCTCTTGAGTCGGGGGAGGGACCATAAAAAAAAAACGCTTGGGAAAACATTTCCAGGTGAAGGAGAAGATGTGTGGTTTTTCATTCTTCCTAACCCTCTAACTCTCCCCAGCTCCCAGTTCATTGCAAGCAAAGGATCGGGTCTGTGCAAATGTGGCCTCTCACTTGTAAAAACAAGGCAGTGTTGTGTTACAGATTAGTTTATAAATCCCTGGTGGCTTCACAGTTCAGCGCCTACAGCTGCTGCACGCGGGCCCGGGTTTTTGTCTCTCCTCGGTGCTGCAGCCGGGAGTTGAAGGGGAAAATGGAACGATCAGGTTATTAACATGGAGGCCGCGAGGAGGAGGCTGCACAAAGAGAACAGCTGGTGTTGCTGTCTTGGCCGATGCAGCGGAGATAATCAAATCTCGCCTCTTTTCGGGGGAAAGGCAGAAGACACAGCGGAGAGTTAGACAAACAACAGCTTATGATATTATATGGGCTTTTTAGGATGCGTGTCAGGAGCTCACGCTGGCTTGCAAGTGATGCCGGAGAATATGGTGAGGGTTTGGGGTTTGTTTCTCACAAAGTCAGTTCTGTTTATGCACCTATTAAGGAAAAAGAAAAAAAAAAAACAAATCCAAAATTCCTACCCTTTCGCGAGAGAAGTAATGTGGGACAGTTCTTTTTTTTTTTTTAAATTAGCGACGTAGCTTGGAGATGATGGGTTAGAAAGCTACCGGGTAAAATATTTTGACATGAGTCAGCGAGCGATGTTGACAGCCTCTGTATTATTTTCATATAAGCCATCATTTGCATCGCATTTTCTTTCTCGTGCAGCGGCGAGAGAGAACATCCGGATGGCAGGGATGGGGCGAGACCCTTGCAGGTGCCGTCCTGATCCACGGCACACCTTCCTGCAGGTGTGGCTGTGCAGGGGCGGTGAGCCCAGGGCGGCGCTCAGAGATGAAGCAGACATACCTTTGATTTTTTATTCTGGCCGAGGCTGTTGTCTCTGTCTGCAGGGTAGCTAGCGATTGGAAGGATGGTTCCTCCCCAGAGGACTCGATGCTATTGGCACCAAGATTATTTTCCCTATTTCTGTCGCCGTTTCATAATAGACACGTTTTTGTCTTTCCTCTCTTTAGAATAAGACACTAGCCAGTTGGGTAATTCCTAAAAAAATTATGGCTGAAAAATTAAAATTACCTCTTTAGGAAAGTGGGTAACTGTAATCCCATGTGTCCATCTAGAAGATTCTGTTGTAGTCTTTATTAAGAAACTCATTATGGGGCTGGAGAGATGACTCAGTGGTTAAGAGCACCGGTTGCTCTTCGAGGGGACCCAGGTTCAATTCCCAGCAACTACATGGCACGTGGCAGCTCACAACTGTCTGCAACTCCAGTTCCGGTGGATCCAACACCTTCACACAGACATACATGCAGACAAAATACAAATGTACATAACATAAAAATAATGATTAAAAAAAGAAAAGAAAAAACTCATTGAGAGCTGGGCAGTGATGGCACACGCCTTTAATCCCAGCACTTGGGAAGCAAGGGCAGGAAAATCTCTAGAGCTCAAGGCCAGCCTGTTCTACCAAGCAAGTTCCAGGACAGGCCAGCCTGGTCTACCTAGCAAGTTCCAGGACAACCAGGGCTGTGTAGGAAAACCCTGTATCTGAAGAACAAAAAAAAAAAAAAAAAAGATAGAAACTCATTGATAATATGTCCTTTAGGAAGGTGTTAGAAATGTTGAATATAGATTCTTGGGCCTGGGATGTAGCCCATTGTGGCACAAGCTTGTAATCCCAGTACTTTGGAGTGGTAGGCAAAGGATCAGGAATTGAAGGCCCTCCTTGGCTACACAAAGGCTAGCCTGGACTTATCAAACAAGAAGTGTGAAGCCTCTCGAACACTGGCATGGTCACTGGACGGATATAAGAGTTGGACCGTTTCAGTCACTACTAGAATCGGTGGGAATAATTCTGACCTAAAAACATGGTGGCTTGGGGAATGGCAGTCAACTTGAAGTCTAGGCTGGCCCAGCCGCTCCACACCGGCAGCTCTAACTCACAGTATCCCCTTCTCTCCAGGGCTGGCTCTGTGAATTGCTTCGCTGGAAGGAAAACCCCAGCCCAGAAAACCGCACCCTCTGGGAGAATCTCTGCACCATTCGCCGCTTCCTGAATCTTCCCCAGCACGAGAGGGATGTGATCTACGAGGAGGAATCACGACATCACCACAGTGAACGCATGCAGCATGTGGTCCAGCTCCCGCCCGAGCCTGTGCAGGTCAGTGTCTTCCCAGCCCCAGTGGAGCTTCCTGCTGGCTGCAGCTGCCCGGGGTCAGGGGGGCAGACTGTCTCCTATGAGCGAAGGACTGGTACCCTGTCCCTGAGGACAGTCCTGACAGCAGATACTGTGCGCGTGCACTTACCCCGGAAGAAAATGACCAGGAAAGCCAATGCCAACAGCAGAGGCTCTCCTGGCATCTTTGAGGTTGTAAGTCTGGAGCTCTCCGATGTTAAATCCCGTCTCCATCCGTGTTTCATGGCATTTTAACTTTTGTTTATTTGTGTGTGCGCACGTCCACACGCATGACAGTGCAGAGGAGACTGAAGGACAACTTGCAGAAATCAGTTCTTGCCTTCACCATGTGGGTCCTGAGGATCCAACTGGGGTCATTAGGTTTGGCATCAAATACCTTTACCCTCTGAGTTCCTGGCCCATCCGTTTGTGCTCTAAAGAAAAATGGAAGGAAATTTTGATCCAAAGTTCTTCAGGTCATATTTGATGAGTTGAAGAAATAGCCTCTTGACCTGAGAATTATCTTTAATTTCAGCTGAAGCCTTAAGAGAAATCATGAGAGATTCTCAGAATTTTAAGACCCCCACCCCTTCTACAGGTCTGCCTTGTTTGGGTAGCATGCTTAGGGGGCTTAGTTTTTCAATCAGGTCGAGACAAATGTTTCTTTCTGAAGTAGCTGAGTTTACTGTCTCCTTCTGGATCTAAAGCCAGTGACCTTATCTGGATCTAAAGACAGGAACTTATAACCAGTGTGTCAGTAGAGTTTTGCACATGAATTGGTTTGGCCCTGTGGTCTGCAAAGCAGACCTCCCAAGCCCTCTCTCTGCCTTAGCTTTCATGCAGACAAGAAAGGGTTAAGGCCAGAGTGCATGAGTGTACGAGTGTGCACAGGTGTATGAAAAATACAACAGACAATTATTGGAGAAAGAGAGCTGCTTGTTGGTTCCTGGCTACCCAGCTAGCTTAGACCTGAAATATTCATACAGAAACTGTATTATTTAAATCACTACTTGGCCCATTAGCTCTATCTTTTTATTGGCTAACTCTTACATCTTAATTTAACCCATCTCCATTAATCTGTGTATCACCACGTGGCAGTGGCTTACCAGCAAAGTTTTGGCATGTGTGACTCTGGCAGTGGCTCCATGGCATCTCCTAACTCTGCCTTCCTCCTCCCAGTATTCAGCCTAGCTTTCTCTACCCACCTAAGTTCTGCCCTGCTATAAGTCCAAAGCAGTTTCTTTATTCATTAATGGTAATCACAGGAGACAGAGGGGACTCCCACATCAGATGATGATAATGAAGGAGAGATGATGAGGTACAGTTTATGTCACAGATGTCCTAGAAGAGATGGTGAAGGGTGTCTCCTTTCCTGTTACTCCACCCTTCTATGTCTGGGGAGCAGCCACAAGTGAAGGGGCCTACCCAACTACATTTTATCAAACACCAACATCTCAGCTAAAGCCCCCAGGCTTTGATTTTTCAGTTTCTCTGGTTAGAGTCACACTGTGACTTGTGGGTTCACGGAGGCAGTGTCTTGCAAAGTTCTCGGTGAACCCAGAGCTGTGGGCAGGAGCAAACGGCAGAGCCACTCACTGTGGGAGGCTGGGCCACAAGGCACATCTCCTTTCTCCTTGTCCTGATCTTTTCCTGGCCGGGGCTTCATCCAAACACCAAGGAACCTCCCTATGGATAATTAGACCAGTATACTGAGTCACATAGAGCGGTGGCTTTGAGACTTTTAATTTCTTCAAATTAAAGAGGGCCCAATATAGTTTCCCAACCCTTTATTTTAGAAAATAAATTGATTCAAATACTTCCAGAGAATCTCCTAGTCATTCACAGGGTTGTTTCATAACGCTCAGTACTGTGGAATACCAAGTGTAGCCGTGAAATAGTGTCAGATGAGAGGTCACACCAACCGTAGAAATCCATCCCCATGACAAACTCACTATCACCTCCCCTTTCTTATTTTGCTATAAACTGGTCCAGACTTCTGTTTGGAACCAATAGAACACCGAAGATTATGTCAGAAGCCAGTTACTCTGCATGGACTTTTATTCAAGGTCTATCTTACTTCTATACAACAGAAAAAAAATTTTTTTAGGTTTTCTTCTTGATTTTAGTGGCAGGTAGAGCCATTTTGACAGTGAAAACACTCACAGGTTTTTGTTTTTGCTTTGTTGTTTTTGTTTGTTGGCTTTTGGAGGCAGGGTTTCCCTGTGTAGCCCAAGTCAACTTCAAATTTGAGATCTTCCTGCCTCAGCCTCCCAGGTGATAGAATTATAGGCATGTGCCATCATGCCTAAGAAAAGAAATTTGATATAGCATTGTGAAGAGCCATCATCTGTTGTAGGGGAGGAACCCTTCACTTTGATCATTGCTCCCACACCTTACTTATCTAGCTTCCTGTGCAGAAATCATGCCTGTGGCGGCTCTGTGTTTAGGTAGATGAGAGAAAATGAAGTTTCGCACCCATGGGGTTGACCAGTTGACGTGAACTCGGTTGATTCGGTATTCTCTTGTGTTTCATGTGTCCAAGCCAGAGCTTGCTGATAGTAGTTACTGGATGAGGAAAAGCAGCCTTCGCGGTTCTCAGCACGTTGTGCCGATTTGTGTTGACTTCCGGAACTACAAAGATAAACTCACTTTATCTTTCTTTTTATAAAGTTCATTCGTATCATAAAGATCTCAGCTAAGGGATTCATGAGAGGTGACTTACCCCGCACTGAATTGGCCTTGCATCCTGGTGATCCTGATCCTATCGCTACTAGAAAACCTGCTGCGCCTCCCTGCAAACGGCATGGCTTTTCTGAATTTATGTCCGTCAAAGAAAGACAAAGGCAGGGGTTAATTATTTACTACAATCATAATATAAAAATGAGGGAAAACAACTGGAAACAGTTGGTAGTCCTCTAAAAGACTAGCGAATGCAGCTGACACAGCCTCGGTGCCGGGTAGAGGATGTTCTGAGATACACCAAGCCTCTAAGACAACGTCCGTGGTGCTAGGCCACTGGAATTAAGAGTTGAGATTTAACCTGTGTCCTTCTGTCAGCTGCAGCTTTTTAAAAAGGCAGGTGTGCTTGCATGCTGTAGGAATTTAGAAACTCCTCAGTAAGCTTACCATTGGTTTAGCGATGCTACATTCTGTGTAATTGGGTAGGAAATGCACCATCACTAAACCATTAGGGATGAATGAAATTAGCGATGGATAGGGGCTTCTCATATATACAGCATAATAAAGTGCAGAGAGGTCTCCTCTCCGTGGTCATGGAAGAGTACCATTTAATTTCATTAGATAATTGGGTATACTATTCTCCAGCTTTTCTTAAATGATGAAGATCAGAGGCAGTGATCTCTGGATATAATCACTCACTAGACTGGTATGCTGACCTGGCTTCTGGAGATACCCTGGGTCAGAGAAGGGACTCTCTGTGTCCCTCTCCATCTGGTGTTTGCTGGGACGCCCTTCTGACCACAGCCTACTGTTTCTCACCCGTTGTTTGCAGACAGAGTTTAAAGACCACAGTCTTTCTATGTGTATTGAAAATATACTTTTTTTTGGAATCATAAAGGTTTAAAACATTAAACCTATGATGAAAAATCAGAAGAGTCTATATAAAACCCAGAGAGTTGGAAGATTTGACCCGCCAGGGTCAAGAAGTCCACAGCATTCCATGGGGACTCACCCCCACCGTGTCACTCTGTCCACATCATCATACCCTTTGCGTTTATACAGACATCCATTCCCCTTTCCATGGCAACTCTGCATTTGGGATGACTCTTTGCCACAGAGAGGTCACCTGACCCTGGGGGTTTCATTTATACTTCTGAAGCTACTGCGCCAAAGCCACGGTGCCTTTAATTATATCTTTGATTTTTTTTTTTTCCTACATGCCGCCTACATTTGTTAGTTCTTTGAGAACATCACCCAGTATGGTTCGGTCATTTTGACTTAAGCCTCCATCTGTTGGCTAATAAGTGCCTCTTTGATGGAATTTCCCACCAGAGATGAGTCAAGGTTATAGTTGAGACCACACTGAGCTTAGGGCCATGCAGGACTTGGTCAGGTGGAAGAATGATCTGCCCCCTCCTTGGAACTCATGTGTGTAGTCATGATGACTTATCTGGCTTTCCTGGGTTTGTTTTGGGAATTCTAAGCCTCCTTAGAAGTCCCAGGTTAAGGCTGCTGAGTAGAAACTGGCTTCAGCTCTAAATACACATTCTAAAGCTATATATACACCCTGTATCCACATGAAGAGGTGTAATATTGTCCCAAGGGAATATTTGATCATGGGAAAATTAAAAATCCTGGCTTCACAGAAGCGTGTGGTCCTCTGCCGCAATGCAGCATATAAAGAGGCAGTGAGCATCCCTGGCATTAACATTTTATGAAGAGGGGAGATATTTTAGGGACAGAAACAACATAAAGAGCCTCATTGGTGAGTTAATAACGGGGAGAGGCACTGAGACATCACCAATCGACGTAATGCCTCCAGTTTAAATCTACATACAACAGAGAAGGTCGTGAGAGGGGAGACGAGGAGGCCGCAGGAATCTTAACTGATGGCAGTTAAGAGCACCTGTTCTTGGAGAGAACCCTGGTTCGATTCCCAGCATCCTCATGGTGGTTTATAGTGGCCATGACTCCAGTTCCAGGGCATCCCGGAACTGTCCGTGGGCACCAGGCACACACAGGGTGCACACACGTGCATGGAAGCCAAGCACTCATACATACAAAACATGTAAGTAAATCAGAGGGCAGGGCAATGACAAGGCAAACCAAGCCAAACGAAAGCATTCCCCCCACATGGTTATTACAACCCAAGGCCCTAGAGCAGGGCTTCTCAACCTTCCTAACGCTGCAGCCTTTTCATGCAGCTGCTCGTGCTGTGGGCCCCCTCCAACTATATTAATCAAGTTTGTTGCTAATCCATCATGGTAATTCTGCTGTTATGAATCATAATGTAAACATCTGTGCTTTCCGATGGCCTGAGGTGACCCCTGCGACGGGGTCATTTGACCCCCAAAGGGGTTGAGACCCACAGGTTGCAAACCACTGTGCCCTAGAGCAAATGGATGTCCCCAGCGTCGGGTCAAAAGCTAGTCATTTTCGGGGATTCCTTCGCACCAACTACACTTTACAGTTGGGAAAACCGGAGCAGCCACTGAGCCTCGGCTGAAGCCGGGGTCACCAGCTTGGTGACAACACAGGTGGCTTTGGCGTCCACGCTTGGCTGTCACCACCTTTTGCTCTGAAGAAGACAGGACATTGCTCCTTCTCTAACTGGTCCCTGAGCAGGGCTGACTGGGGACATCAATCAGATCGTTTGTGTTGGCGGAGTTCGTGTGTTTACCGTTTTACTGTAATTCCACTAGTGTTTCTGTGGGCTGTTTCCTAAGTTCAGGACTTAGGAGCTAGCTCGGCACTTTTAAAACAAGTGCCGGTTTTACCATTCTATACTGTTCATTGATTAAGAACATGAGGTCCGGTGTTGGTGGCTGTGTACCATCATTGTGCCTTTGCTTGTCTGACCTGAGGTTCGGGGAGTTCTTAGCATCTCCTGAGCCCTAGCCTTCCTGGGGCTGGTAGCCACCAATGGCTTGCCACCAGGGCAATGATGTGCACCCCCCCCCCATGGGATATTTGATAGTGTCTGAGAACATTTTTGATTATTACAGTTTGAGAATGTTACTAGAGTCTAAGTGAGCACTGCCAAACACCCAGTATGTTAGACCATCCCCCAAATACCCAATATGTTAGACCATCCCCCAAACAAGATTTGGTGACCTGTTATTAGTGTCTTAGTTGTAATCCCTGCTCTGAGACTCACCATCAAGGCCACACCTGTGAAACAGAACATTGCATCTCCTGGCTGATTCTGAAATTTTTCCTATATGAAATCCAATATTAGTAATAACAGTGATACTTCTGCCTCCTCCTCCTCCTCCCTCTCCTCCTCCTCTCCTTCCTCCTTCCCTCCTCTGCTCTATCCCCCTCTTTCTCCTACCTCCTCTCCTCCCCCCTTCCTCACCCCTCCCCACTTCCCTCTCTTCCTCCTCCTCACCCCATCCTTCTTCTTTCTTCTCTGGCAGCAAGCAGTCTATTTGAAAGCCAGCCTTTCCAAATGTGAGATTTTTATAATTTTATCATCTTTACTCATTGTGAAAAACCAAACCAAGAGAGTGGTTGGTTTTTATCTACTTGGGAAGATGAGAAATTGAGCTTAAAGAAGTTGAGTAACTTGCTCCAGGTGAGAACCTGAATTCACATCCGTCTACCTTCTGCCTTTGACTTTCACTGGTTTTAGGGCAGCATTTCCTACAAGCCTGCTGTCTGCTGTCTTGTATTGTTCACAGCTTTTTTATATGTATTTTACTTTTAATTATCCAGCTGAAAGATTTAGATTCTTGGGCTCTCTTCTTTACCGTGAAAATTATACCACACTGATTGGTGTGATGTCACAGACCCGAGATCAGGGCCATTCTCCCTGGTCATCAGCTGCACCTGAGACACCTTGGAATGTGACTTCTGTTACCCAGGGTTTAGGGTCCTGTCAACACTGAACAGAGTATCCCGCCTTCCCACTCTATCTTGATTTATGAATTTGCTCCCAAAAGAACAGCTTCTAGGAAAATAAAAAGATAAGCCAATTAATTAATTAAGGATGTTTGCAAATTCTCTAACCAGGTTAGTACGATTCCCCCGCCCCCCATCTTGGATTCATTCCAAGCTCCCATGCAAAACCTGCGGTTTGACTGTCGTTCCAAAGTGATGGCAGTGAGTTCTTGCCCTGTTTCCTGGGGCAGGTAGTTGCTAAGAGGTCGGCCCCCAGGAGGAGTCCTGATTTCTGTGTTACCGGCGAGGTTTTCAATATGTCTAATTTTAAAAAGATGTTACACGGGAATATAGAGAAATTTGGCATTCTTTTCCACCAGTTCTTTTGGTTCTAGGAAGCGGGTGTCACCCTGTGTTCACAGCCCTAACTGTGCTGAGAAGCTCTCCCCCCGTGAAATGCCAGAGCTAGAGCAGTTCCTCAGGGACTGGAGTCAGGCTTGGACACTTGCCATGCGGTTGGTTCTCAGTAGACATGTTAGAAAGGGGCCTGCTCGCTTTGGTTAAATCTAATGTTTCATTAAAGTCTTTTCTCTTCCTTTGAGATATATACATCTGTATTTGCTGCATTTGGAAACAGAGTAGAAGGAACAGAAGGTGAAGCCTTGTGGAAATCTAGGTGGAAGACAGTGTGGTTCGCTGTGTGGAGGGAGGAGGGGTGTCAGGCAGGCACAGTTTAGGGATCCCCAACTTCTCATCTTTAGCACAGCCCCTCCCCCTTGCCAGCTTCTTTCACTCACAAGTTTTTCTTCCAACCCCCCCCCCCCATTTGCCCTTCATGGCTCTCTCAAGCCAGCTGTTTGTGTTCACTCCCTGTTGGCTACTGCAGATTACTCTCAAAGAGACTCTGAACTGTCCACTTGGTCCCTCCGAAGGCAGACTTTCTTGGATGGATTTCCAGCCAGTCCCACCAAGGCTTGGTTAGAAGGATACCGCACTAGCATGCATTCGGAAGAGCCTTGTTGGGCAAGTGTCAGAACAGTTCAGGAAGAATGGGAAATAGAAAAGCAGTGTTTTGTGGACTACTTAAGATTAACCTGTAAACAAGCCACGCTTTCACCAGGAAACTAGAGTCCCATTTAGGAGAGCAGGACTCTCTTTTAGGGGGTAGGGAAGGGGCCAGGGTTTGTTGGTTTTTTTTTGTTTTTTGGATCAGGATAGACGGTTTGCAACTGAGATGCACAAGTTTAATAAAATCATACCAAGAGCTATATTACCTGTTTTTGGATGTAAAGGTTTACAAATAAGTCCTGGGAAACCAGTGATGGAGGGAGACTGTAAGTTTTGTATACCCATGCTCCCTTTTTATTGCAGTTTTCCCGGCATTTTCTGTTTATTTCTTTATGTTCAGTCGGTGTGCTATGGATACTGGTAGAAGTTCATCTTAATTTCTCTCTGGATCTGCTGTTTGCTTTCTTTAGAGTGGGTTCAACCTCACGCTGGGCTCATTGCTTTACTAACTGGAACATGTGCTGCACGTGAAAATATTCATATACATAAAATAAAATACACTTAAAAAAAGAAGACTAAATTGGTATTTAAGCATAAAGCTTATTCTCTTTTCTTCTAAGAATTACTCTGGAATCTGTTAAAGTCAGTTCAGGGTGGCCCACTTTCTGCCCTTCCCTCCTTCTTTTCGATAATGAGAAATGATTGTATTTTTTTCCTTCTCAACCCGAGAGCACAGAGGGCAATGACTGCAAACGGAGGTGAGCCAGGCTGGTCAGATGCGAATGGCCCAGCAATGAGAAAGAGAGGGACCAGGTGGAAGTGTGTGTGTGTGCGGTCCTTCCTTGTCTCCCTCCTATAAACGAGCAACAATCAACCCAACCTGCGGGCACTCGTAGGCGCTGACTGCTCATTGTTCTATCCCAGACCTGCTCACAGCAGTTCCCCTGACAAGAGGAAAGTGCCTTCCTTTCTGCTTCCCGAGATGGCAACCAACATGTAACCCTTGGGAAAGCTGATGAAAGTTGACCAGGAAACTTGTTTCCAAAGTGCAAGTTGTTGAGAAATTCCAGAGACCCTGTGTTTCTTCTTGCATTTTGATTTCTTAATCCAACAAGTATTGAGCCCCTCCGTGTGGCAGGCGTCCTTCTAGGTTCCGCGTTTATAAAAGCGATTGCGGCAGGATTTCCCACCGAGAGAAGGATTTCCCTTCGCCTAGGGCGCTTTTCCTACAGACTTCCACTTTCCTCTGTGCCCCATTCTCTGAATCCAATGTTTAGGCTAGTGATGGCGGCACAGGCCCTGTTTAGAGGTTCGTTCTGATACAGAGTGGCGTCTCTTCGCTTCCAGGTTTTCGTCATTGTTGTTTTTGTTTGGTCAGTTGGTTTTGTTTTGTTTGGTTTTGGTTTTCTGTTGTCAGAAAGGATCTAGTAACAACTCTGAAATACACTGAGCCTCTCAGGAAGGACATTACCTTAACACACGCGCACGCATGTGCGCGCGCGCGCGCACACACACACACACACACACACACACACACACACACGCACGCACACACACGCTGTTCGGAGGTGTGAAGCAAGCAGACGGTCCGTGTCGATTCTGGAATCCAGAGCGATTTGCATAGCTCCACAGAAGAATCACATCTGCTGATTAGTAATCAAATGGTCTTTTTAAAAATAGTTTTGATGGAAAACAGATGAGAAACAAGTATGTCCACTCCGCCCTGAATTTACCCCTGACCGCACAGACACTTTCCTGTGTCTCTGGCCTGGCTGCGTTCATTCTTACCACCCAGACTGACTTCTCCGAGGGCTCATTCCTTGTCAGGGCACCAGCCAAACCGCCTGGCTCATCAGGCATGCCTTAAATGAATCTGTGGCCCTTAGGAGGCTCGTGGCGGGTACGAGTCCCTCTTTGTGCTGAGCTGTTTCGTAGAAAAGCACTTTGGGATCCCCACTTCACATTCTCCCCTTCTCATCCCTACCAGTGTGCTTTGCGCTCCTCGGCGATTGTTGTGAGAGGGGTCTTCCTCTTCACGGAAGAAACACAGGGCAATCTGCCCTTAGGGGCTTTTCCTCGGGGAAGGTCCCCACCAATCGCATCTGCTGATCACCCAGGGTGATGATCGTACATATTTTGGTTTAGGCCTCATTACTCAAATAAGGTCACAAATCCTGGAGATAAATGCCTCTGGCGTGATGTAGAAAAAGGCTGGGAGATAAAGCCCGTTGCCTTTCTGAGACTTTAGGAAGTGTACCCTGGGAACCCGATGGAATCAGCCAACCTGGTTCGTAAATTTAAATATTGAAATATTGCCAAATTCATCCAAATGAATCATCATGCTTGTCCTGCCCACACTTTTAAAGAGCTATAAATCATAAGTATCTAAGTAGACCATGAAGCCGAGGCTCTGCGCATCGCAGAGAACACACAGGGTAAGAGGAGGGTTTGAAGTCTAAAGTCACCCCTGTGAATTCCGGGATTACAGTGACTCCTGAAGATGTTTTGGAGATAGAGATAATGACCCTAAACTTGAGACTCAATGGAGCTTAAAGATTCAGTGTTTGCTTGGAGGTACTTGAGAAATGTCCATAAACTCTGAAAAAAATTATTTTATGTGTATGGCTATTCTCTGAAAAAAATTATTTTATGTGTATGACTATTTTGCCTGCATGTGTATCTGTGCATGTGTGTTTATGCATGTGTGTCTGTGCACGTGTGTCTATGCCTGGCGTGCATGCCTAGTGCCATCAGAGATTAGAAGACTTGTCATCCCACGGAACTGGAGTTTACAAGTTGTAAAATACCATGTGGGTGCTGGGAACCAAGCCCAGATCCTCTGCAAGAGCAACAAGTGCTTCTAGCCCCTAAGACATCTCTCCAGTACTGAGTAGTATTCTTTTTTTTTTTTTTTTTTTTTTTTTTTGGTTTTTTCGAGACAGGGTTTCTCTGTGGTTTTGGAGCCTGTCCTGGAACTAGCTCTTGTAGACCAGGCTGGTCTCGAACTCACAGAGATCCACCTGCCTCTGCCTCCTGAGTGCTGGGATTAAAGGCGTGCGCCACCACCGCCCGGCTCCTGAGTAGTATTCTCATTAACTCTAAGATGAAGGAAATATTTTCTGCTCAAGAGAGCTCAGAACTGAGTTGAGAGTGGTATCAATGTAAGCTTTTCTGTCAGTACGGTCGGAGAGTGACCCCCGCTCCGTGGTCTGCTTGTTACATGGTCGGGACCCGAGCTCCATGGTCTGCGTGGCTGGCACACAGTTGTCTTGAGACAGTCGGAAAGACTCAACAGTCTGCTTTCTCTTGGCCTTTCTATCTATACTTCAAAGTATAGATAGACTTCCTTTAGAAGTCTTTGTAAGCCTTCTCACTCTGAGTGAATACCCACTGTACAGAAGAATTAAATGGAATTGTGGATGAGAGAAAATAGTTTGTAGCTCCAGCTACTTCCTCCTTCTCTTCCTCCTTCTTCTCTTGCTCCTCCTCCTCCTCCATCACGCTTCTACTCTTAAAATGCAAGAAGATGCATCAACTTCTTGAAAACCGCTAAGAGCCTGGCTGGTTTTGAGACTGAGGCGCTGGGAGCCCGAGCAGTGATTGCACTTGGATATCTCTGGCCCCGTGTTAAACTAGCATCTGTAACAGCTCTGTGATAGTCTTTGTGGACTTATGGGAAAATGTTAACTGGTCTTGAGGAAAGAAGTATATTTAAAAAGCATTATTTTTGTCTCATAGTTCTACTGGTTCCCAGCTAAGACCATCACTTAGGTCATCTCTCTGGAGCAACACATAGGAGTGAAGGGAGGTGGAGGGGGTTGCTTACCCCATAAGCCAGGAAGCAGAAAGAAGAGAGCCTGGGGTTTCCCACAGCTCTTGGAGCAGACACCTCCAGTGACCTAAGACCCCTCAGGAGGCCCTATGTCCATCAGGTTCTACTGCTTTCTATTAGTGCCGCCCTGGGAACCTAGCCTTTACCACAGGGGTCTTTGGGGTTCCCTCATCCAAGTCATAGCCCTTCCCGAACATTTGCTACTTTCGGCATGTTTGTTGACACCTTAGGACTTTCATGTATGATTTTCGGAACCTATGTGTCTTATGAAAAGAATAAAAATTATCCTCTGTGTCGATGAGCGTTCGGCCCAATGGTCGGTTGTCGTAGTACAAGCTCGGTGGTTTCCAGACTCTTTACTGGAAACACGGCCTCTTTGGTTGGTTTCATCTACTTCATTTCAGAGAGTATCAGAAACAAAACAAAAATAAAGCAAAGGCCCACATCTCTGGGGAGAGTGAAGCACATCGGGGAAAGAATATTAGCGAGAACGCAGCAGACTACGGACGGTTTACGTTAGACTTCGACCCAATTGGTTTGCTTGTGACTGTCATTGGACCTGCGGCAGGAGAAAGCCAGCTCTGGAGCCAAACCGACCGGTATCCAGTGGCCCCTCAGCTGGTTCCGCTTAGCAGGGAGATCTCACGTGGCTGAAAACTGCTGCTGATTTTTATTAAGTGGAAGTCGGGAAGTTCCTCTTGTAATGATAGAAAAGCACACTCCCAATTAAAGGAACACTGCCAAGGTTCTGACTTTCATTTCTTTTATTATTACTTGGCTTGACCCTAGAAACGGGGGGGGGGTGTCAAGCAAACTGGCTTAGCTAACAGTCCCAAGGCCACAAAGTTCAATTCCCCCACAAGTTGTTCCTCCATCAAATTCATTGCAAAACCATACCGCTCTTCATCTTTCGGTGTGCAACTTTTTGTGGAATTGTCTGTTGTGTGGGGTCATCCCAATCATGTGGGTACCGGGAAAATGACATGTAAGCCAGGTCAAGCAGAGGGATTCCAGAAAGCTAGGGAGGCAGTGTGTGGCCTGGCAAAGGAGGGATGCCGTATCGCTTTCTACGGCAGAGTCGGGGTGTCCTGGCGGAAGTCTGTGCCAGCCTGTTACATTTTTGGAAACCTGAGAGGTTTGTTGGTACACCATTGAGAGTGCAAAGCCCACCACAGTGGCCTTCCTCTGATAATTTGCCAGCGAGCCAATTGGGACTGTGAATCCCAGAGAACCCATCTGTAAACACTCACCATTACAAAACTGAATAAACGCGGGTCAACTTTAAAAAAGAATACAATCTTTTGGTCCTTCATGCCTTTATTTTTTATCATTATTATTTTTTATTGAGCTCTACATTTTTTGCTGCTCCCCTACCTTCCTCTCCCCTCCCCTTTTACCCTCTACCATGGTCCCCATGCTCCCAGTTTATTCAGGTGATCTTGTCTTTTTCTACTTCCCATTTAGATTAGATCCATGTATATCTCTCTTAGGGTCCTCATTGTTGTCTAAGTTCTCTGGATTTGTGGTTTTTGGGCTGGCTTTCTTTGCTTTATGTCTAAAAGCCACTTCTGAGTGAGTACATATGATATTTGCCCTTTTGGGTCTCGGTTACCTCACTCAATATGATGTTTTCTAGATCCATCCATTTGCCTGCAAATTTGTCAAACACCATGTTAGATGTATTTTTTTTTTAAGTCAGCTGTTTCTGAAACTGAATGACATCGGAAACCAGGATGTCAGAGAGCGCTGATGTAAATTGCAGGGGTTTTTACTTATTTCTCATTTTCAGGGTTTCTTTGTGTCTGTCTGATGCGGTGTGAAAGTCTTACCTGTGTTTCTTGAGTTCATCACGCAGAATCGCGTCACACGAGGAGCCCATAGTCTGCCATTTCAGAGCATCCAGAAATGTAGAAAACGGGAACAAATTATCCAAGTAGAATTGCTCTTTTAGATAAGACAAACTGAGCTCAGACTTCAAAACAAGGTGTAGGCTGTTCGCTTTAAAGTCCCGCACACTCCGGAAGCTGAAAACACTCAAACTCACGCAGATACCTGTGGCCCTGGAGACGCCTTCCCGCTTCTCTTGTCAGTTGAATGAATGAATCATGAAAGCGAGCATCGGCCTTCCACACACAGCATCTACAACCCACACTGGGTGTCGGTCCCCACCCCCCTTTGTTTGAGACGGGCTGCATGGAGCTGAGGCTGACCTCAAGCTCAGTGTAGCTGAGGCTTACCTTGTATTCTGTGTCTCCGGCCTCTGCCGCCCAGGTGCTGGGCTTACAGGTGTGCACCGCCATGCCTGGCTCTCAGTGATTTTTTTTCCCCATACAACACTTTCCTGAGCACTGTGTTTTTCTTTTTGGTGGGGTGGTGGAGCAGTATACTTATAAAGTATAGCACACACTTAAAGAAAGTGGGAGGAATGGGGTGTGCCCATGCTGAGCCTTCCAGGTGGGTATAATTTCAAGGTATGTGTGTGAGAGAAATGAACATCTCAGTACTTGATGTGGGATCCAAACCCTCCAATGAGAGGGAGGCTCCCTTAGTGAACAGCGGAGTGCTGTTAATACGCTCGTTCCCTTTGGAATGAAAAGACGTGGGATCCACTGCTTCTTTGGCTTGTGAAACATAATCCGAATCAAATGTCCCATCCTGTCCTATTAGCTGACAATTCTTTGATGCATCTTGGTATCAGGTGGACTGATGAGCCAGGCCAGGAGTTTTCGGGTCCCTTGATTGGCAAGAAGGTGGTCTATGCATTCTGCCTTCCTGGAGCAGAGCTAGAACCGGAATGTCTCTGTGTGCTTGCCCACGTGGGGCAGAGGGATATGTTGCACCACATGAGCAAGCAGTGCCCTCAGTACTGTGCCTTGCCCACATACAGAACGTGTCTGTAATCAGTGCTTACTCTATGGCATGTTCATCTGCCCTTGAAGCCTTTCAAAGCCTCGTCTGAAGCATCTCGGCCCAGATGGAAGTGCACAGTCCCCTTGGAAGTTGCAGAGCAACAGAGACACAGACCAGACATCTGATATTAATAAATAGCTTGGGTGTGTTGGGGGGGGAGGGAGGATTAGAAATCAGATTATTTATTTAGAAAGTTGAAAGTCTGCATTTGTGATGATTCTTCTGTTCTGGAGAGGAAGTAGGTGCTGGGTTTAGGGTTTTGCTTCGTTCTCCTTCTCATCCTCACGTTTCCCCCCTCAGCCCCTTTCTCATGGTTCGAATTAAAGTCTAAAGTCGGCCGGCACGGCTGTGTGTATAACTGCAAGGATGTGGTAAATCACAGCGCGGTTTGCCATCTCAGACGTGGTGGTGTCAGAGACGGGAGACCAAAGGCGAACCCCCGGCTTCCAATGAGCTTGCAGGATTGTGGATAACAACTTATCATGGATAATTACATTTTTACAAACGGTAGAGAAAATCATTTTGACACACACGTAGTATTTTCCAGCCAGACCAGCTTCTCAATCTTTTACAGCTTTCATGCATTAGGGCTTTTTTTTTTTGGCTTTGTTTTGTTTTAAAAATACTATCATTAATAATAGGTTTGTTCTATGATCGGTCTCCAAATAGAAGACACCAAAGAAGACTCTCTTCCCCATTGCCCCGAGTCAAACATCTGATGCCCTTGCAGAACGTGGCCGTCCTCATGATCTTTATTAAGCGAGTTATGGCAACCAAGTTTTCATGCAGATTTCTAAAAGCTTTGGTCCTTTTCTTTTCAGTTTATTGCTGTAGGTAATAGAATAAGTTATGTTTAGACGAAGTCACTGAAAAGTAACAATAATGACAATCATAATAAAAATAGGGGAAAGAGAGAGGAGAAATGCTGCCATTGATCTCTTTGCCACTGCTCTCCGGTGAAGAGAATTTGGACCAGCTAGCCCCAAAGGCAAGCAGACTTCCTTCCTGCTCTGCTGATCCCTGTTACCTGCAGTGAAGTTCTAGGAGGCAGAAAAAAATGGGGGAACAGTCCATCCTCTCTCCTTAACCCCTTCTGATCAGGCACAGTGTTTCACTTTGCAAATGAAACGGACTCCCCTGAGGCCGTTGAAACTTTAATAATACCCAATAAATAAAATCATATCTAATAACTCAAGGCTCCCATTTGACACCACCCTCCTCCAGACGTGCGCCAACTGCAGAAACATAAATACTCGCAGGCTTTGAAAGCCCAGCTCCTATTTGCTAAATAAACTTGGCTGGCTTTAAATTCCTCTGTGTACAGTCATTAATACAATGCACTGTGACAGCATTTAATTAAAGTGCTTTTCTCTGTTAAGTTCATTAAAAGCCCCCCCCCTCCCCAATATAGGACTGCTTTCCAGATGCCGAGAGGCACAAGGGCTGTCAGGCTCCTTCTGAAGAACTTCTCATTTCTCTTTGTAAAGTGTTTATTACGCTCTCTTTAGGAACTCTTAAATATGACTTAGGAAGGAAGGCGGGCTCCAGGACACATTCTCTGTCTCTCCAGCAATCTCTCAGAAAACGAATGTTAGTTTAATGCGTGTGGGTAAGCGTCTACGTATTTCTCCCACGCGGAGGGACACCTGCAGGCATTTGAGATGGGATAAGGAAGACACAGTGTCCACAGCGGGGTTGAGGAATTTGCACTGGTTCCAAACAAGCACTTGGCTTGGGTAGATTTGCCCGCAGATTCGGGGAGAGCGGGCGTAGCTGTCCAGTATTAATAGATTATTGACAGTTTAATGTCTTGGCACCTACTTAGCCCATGAAGTATAATAACCAGGAAGCTGTGTGATATGAAAGCAGTCAATAGTATTTTCAATCAAAACCTTTCAGTTAATTGCTGGTTGACCTTAGAGATTTCCTTTAGGCAATGCCGTTCTTAGTCTAGCGCGACAGGGCCGTATTGATTTGCGCGGTTTTATTCAGAGATGATTATTTAATGCCCACTGCTGAGTACACATGGTAAATTGTGCTTCCTCTGCGGCTGCCATCTGAATGGCCTCTTGGCCATGTCCTGCCAAGCTCCACTTTTAAAATATTTTGTCAAATCTGTTCTCAGAACTAGGAAGTTGGGGTACCTGAAGTCGCATGTGATCAAGTGTGCTAATATGATAATAGCATTTTGGTGGCATTTGGGATCATAATTCTGGTAGAGACCCCGATGAGGCGAAGAACTGTCTTCTCCGTGAAGGGTGTGGCACCTTCAGGCCAAGCCGTTCTCTGATGCCACCCCAATGCCTTTTGGTCTCTATGGATATGTGAGGTGATTCTTTTTTTTTTATTGGAAAAAAAAAAAGCAATTTCTGCTTCCTCCCCACCTCCCATTTCCCTCCCACTCCTCCCTCTCCTCCTCCCCTCCCCCCACTCCTCCCCCTCCAGCATAGACAGCTATCTAGTATTGCATGCATGTAGTAAGTCACCACCATAGACAGCTATCCAGTATTGCATGCATGCAGCAAGTCACAACTGTAGGTAGCTATCTGGTATTGCGTACATGCAGTAAGTCACTCCCAACTATTCTGACTCAGCTCCCTTGAGGAAGCATATACTCTTTCACCAAGGTCATGGTCTTCCTATTATTTTTATCTTGAAGCTATTGGATGTCTTTTAAATTTTAGTAAGAATTTCAGTTTATTGAATGTGACAGTTCCTGCTACAGAAGCACTCTGGGCATTTTATGATAAATTTTATGGTTCAACTATTTACCGAAGGCACTGCCTTGTCCTGTGAAGTCATTGGTAGTCAACAACAGGTGACGGTACCACAACAGATAAATGCAGAGAAAACCACAGCAAACAGTGTCAATCAGTGTCCTAAAACTGTGGGGAGAGGGCCGAGAGGATGCCCAAAGGGAACCACCCAGGGTTTCTCTCAGGAGCTTCCCACGAGAGTCACAATGAAGCTAAGACTGAAGAGTAGGGAGGTTCTGCCCACAAGACTCTGATTGGTATATAGTCAACAAGGCAGCGACTGAGGAGCAAGAATAGGACAGAGGGACAAACGATAGTCAGGTGACAGTTTTCTTGGCCACTCAAGAGACTTTGACCTGACTGAAGGCCACTGAAGGCCTTTGGCAGGGTGTTCTGTTCAAGCTCATTCAGGCAAGAGGGTATAAAACTCTAAGTGACATCAACAGGAGTATCTAGAGAGAGGGGACCTTCCTCTAAGAGCCCCCTAAAAGGGAGTCCCCTTGAGCACATGGGATGAGCAAGATGTTGACTGTAGATGAGGGAAACCGTCGCCGAGAACTCTATGCTCTTGGCTGGAGCCAACATGGGGGTTGGTCTTAGAACACCAATCCCGAGTGTTAATGATTAATTCCCCACGAATACCAATTGTAAGTATATTTGTTTTGTACCGAGTTCTCAGCTATTCAATTAAATCCACCCTTAAGCAAATTCGCATTTGAAAGTATAATCACCTGACAGTTGCATCTTACAGCGATGACCGGTGTGGGGTAAGCCAATAGGCTCTAGAGAGCCACGGCTATATGGCATGTAGACAAAGTGGACTTGTTGTGTGGATTCAAGAAGATAAGGATGCTGTCTTACTGGCCTCATGGGACCAGCCCAGTCCTCTACAGCTTAGAGACTAGAATCTTTCTTGTGGGAAAAAGAACATCTAATCCAGTTACTTTGCCCTAGGGAATTAAGAGACTGAGGATTTCCTTGCCGGTCACCATTCTGGGAGAAGGAGACTGGTTTTCTCGTCTCGTTTTTCATGGCTAAGTAGGAGTGCCCCGTCCTTCCAGATCCCCATCCCTCCCTGGGTGTCCTGGCACAAGGTTGCTTCAGCTAGTCTAATCATTGACACGGAGGATGGGGGAGCTAATATCCCTACAGCGAAGCCGTTTACCACTGAGAACTGACGGCCCGTGAACCTGTGGGAAGCTTCACCCCACACCGTTCCGTCTCCCCATAGTCTACTTTTGAAAGAAAATAGCAAGGAGCTCTGCCTTGATGCTGAGATGAGATGAACCCGAGTTTGATGAGTGCTCTTTTGACCCCCTTTAAGCACTAAGCCACCAGGAATCTTGGCTCTGGGACCTCTTCCTCATGGTCTGAGGAACAGCCCTGCTCAGAACATTTGACTCTCTACCCAGCCTGGTCTTCAGAGTCCAGTAAGCTGTGATATCTCTAGGTGGTGTGGCAATGCTAGAGGTTTGTCCCTCCCCGGAGCTGCTGGTTACAGCGAGCTGCAAACCCTTTGCTTTCTATAAAAGGCATGGTCCTGTTTTCATGTGTTTGATCCACACAGCGCCGTTCCCCCGAGTCCTGTTATTAAGTGGTTACATCCAGAAAGCGGAAATATGCTGAGATCATATGTTGTTGGTGAACATCTAATACTTTCAGTAACCATAACTGTCAGATGGTTCTGCCTTCAGAGAGTCCCGACTGTATAAAAAAATATACAGAAAATGTGGTGCATTCCAGTCCTGCCCGGGCCTCGGGCACATAGATAACCCACCTCGGGGCCCCTTGCCCCCAAACAAGGAAACAAATGCATTCAAAACTCTTCTCAATTCACGCCCTCTGCCTTAACCACGCCGCTGACGTTGGCCGGTGCCACTGCTGTTTCGTTGTTTAGTGAAACCCGAGTTCAGAGTTGGCAGATCCCAGGCGTGGATAAGGTTGTTTTTACTCCTATCACACTTTGACTTCTCTTGAGAATTATTGAGCCAGCTGGATTAATTGCTTCAGGATTCTGGTGACCGTTTTTACCTGGAACCTCAACACAGGTTTCTCTCTTGGCCTCTGGCCATCCAGGAGCCATTATGATTTCCAGGTTGTTTCTTTGAATACTGCTTGAATTCCTGCTACTCCAGTCATCCTAACCTTTCACCCTCCTTGTCCGTGACTCTGGTTATCTTTAACCCAAGAACTTCTCTCCTGTGGGCTGGGACAAGAACCGGCCTTGCCCGGTTACACCAGTGAAGCAAGACATGTTGACTTAATAACCATGTTCACAGAGTAGCTGTCAGTCATTTCTGTGATTCTCTTTCCTGTTTTAACACAAATGGAGATCTGTGTAGTGTACCAACACTGCCTGTGCCTTGCATCTGGTCCTCAAAAGACAGGCTTCTTTCTTCCATGACTGTGTAGGTCAAGCTCTGCCTCTAAGAAGACACGATGGAGGTGCATGGGAAGAGGGAGAGAAAGAAAGAGTTCACTTGGTGGGCATCGGAGACTGCTAAGTGGTCTGTCTTCCTCTTAGGTGTAAGAATACACAGTCATAGTCTAGAACATCCTAAAGAGTCTCATTTTGCTTAATCCTTGTTAGATTCTGTTTGCCGTGTTCGTGGAAGAATTCTTAGTTACATTATCCTTAAACGATGAACAAACTTCTCAGATGACGCTAAGGGGGAAAGAGCTTCCGTTAGATACCACGTGTGGCCAGTGCTTTGTGCTTCTTTATATCTAACCGGGGAAAGAGCCTCTCTTCTCTGTCTGACATTACATTTTAGATTTTTTAAGTTTGACTTTATGTGTATAGATGTTTCCCTACATCTACATATGTACATCGTGTGCAGAGGTCAGGAAAGGAGGCGTCAGGTCCCCTGGAGCTGGGTACAGATGGTCACCACTCTTCACTTTGATGCTGGGAGCTGAACCATCTACTCTAGCAGAGCAGCAAGGCTTGTTGCTGAGTCATTCATCTCTCTAGACCCCTTTGCTTCCTTGCTTTTGGTTCTGATTTTTTTCTTGGTATCACTATGCCAGAGACATAGACAAACACATTTCTGTCTTTCCACAATGTCAGGGTTTATTGAATGACAATAACTACATCAAGTGTAACCATTTTAACAACGGCAATTTGTCATATAGTCCTGTTTACTCTAATATCCTGGCTGGGGTGAATGCAGGTTTTTTTTTTAAATTGTTATTCCAATTGTAATTACTCATATTAACTCTTGTTCTGTGGCACATGGCGCATAGTAAATGTATCTATAGGCCTATTTGCATTTGCAAAATGAATACAAATCAAAGAGGCTTCAGTGACTCAATGGAATAAAAAAAAAAAACTATTTGCAAACTGGAATCTTCAAGGACAAGGAAGAACCTGAAAAATAAAACCCACTGTTTTATGCAACATGGAGTATTCTAGAGGAAGTCATGGCCTAATCTCAAAACTTGGTGGCCATTTAACTGGGATATGGTTATTCATCTCAACCTTGCCGCTTTTGCTGTATCAGCTCACTGACGGTATGAAGGAAGTAGTCACTGGACCCCCTCTTAGATAGTCACAGATTCTGGCCATTCCAAAAATCATTATTAATAACTGCAACATATTGGTTTTACCCCCAGCTATACCATGTTGTCTGTATCGTTGTTCTCAATTTATTACTGAAGAGGAAATGCCATAAGCCGGGGGCTTTTCTTTGAGATCCACGCTTCCTCCAGCACCCGAGTTTATTTTAGCGGATTATTGTGTCACGCCAGTGTTATGCTTTTATCTTTGACCCAAGTGTTTATTTTGAGAAACAATTATTAAGCTGCATTAGAAACATACACAGCCTTCCCATAGTGTCTTGGTTACGATATTACAGGAATCCCTGGCTAAGACTCGAGGATATTGAACATGGATTTCCATGTCAGACGCCCTATCATTTTGCTCGTTCGTATTGATTGCTTTTGACATGGTCTTCTTTTATTGAGCTTCGCTCTTTTTTTTTTCTTCCTTTCTTCCTTTTTTTTTTTAAATCCCCTTCCTATAGCCGTATGTGCTAAACGCAATTGTCAAAAAGGAAACCAGCTTATATTAAACCTGCCTGGAGTCAAAATGTAATCCAGCACCTGTAGCCCGCAATTTGTCTTCCACCTCACGGACGCGCTTTTTTAATAACGTATTTCCAGAGTTTTGACCTTAGGATACTGTGGGAACCCCCCCCCTGAAAAAAATAGCAGAAACTAAACCATAGTTTTTAAGAAGCCTTTATAATGTTAGGCTGTGAAATTATAGCCGTAAGAGCCAACTCCAGTAACACCATGTGAAGTTAGGAATAGGGCTGAGTTGTGAAGACAATGTTTTGCCTGTGAAAATGTCTCTGAGTGATAATGTCAAGAGGCAAATCACGCTGTGCGTGTGATTTCCCTACATCCCTGCTCTGGGCCCTTAGGTCATTTGACTCAAGCAAGGAGGCTTCCAACTGTAGCATCTATTTTGAATTTTCTAGCAAAGAGCTTGGTGGTCATTAGGGAGGGGCAGAGCTCTCTTTCCAGTGTGATTCAAAGAGTTCGGAAGTTTTCAAACTTTTTGTCCCCGCGATCTATTTCCATTTTGTAAATGGTGATCTCAGTAATTATATATCAGTATTACCCTATTAGGGATTAATTTTTAAACATTAAGTGTTTGCTGAGTTTTAAATAATTATACATGATATATGTAGATATGTAAAGGATATGTTCTATGAAAAATACCTTGCTGAAACCTAATATACCAGCCCTTTATACACACTTCAAGATTTAGTGTCTATTTTAATGCAACCTCGTCATAATTGCTTCTGCGATTAATGCAGTATGTGTTTGAAGTCTGGTAAAGAAAACCGTGCTTTAGGAAGACGTGTGATTAGACTAGCAAGAGATATTTGAACAAGCATTACAGATAATTGTGAAATTCTTTGATGCTTTAGCAAGGCTTTGAAAGTCACGGTATTTTGAAGGCTATTTCAAAATGGAATTGACTCAACATATTGGTGACTATTTCATTTTTTTTAACTTAATTCATTGGTCTCCACTTAACTTTGAATGGATCTTTTACCATTTGATAACTTAGTAGCATTATGTATTAGTTTGAAAATAATAGTTTGTTCATTTATGTAGATCCTATAAATGTTGAGTCTTCTTTATATATTTTTAAAAAGCATTTTTTAAACTACCACCAATTATCATTAGGAAGCTTTTGATGTAATAGGATGTTGATAAGCTTACTGTAGCACTTTGGCTTTTCAAAATTCTAATTTTTACCTAAAAGGTTCAATCTTACCATTAGAAGTAAAGACTGACAGAGACTTTACTTAAAAGTGACAGGCTTAGCTTCATTGTGTGTTTATGTGTGCACAGGGAGAGGCTAGTTAACATTGCTCCCTGACCCCCAGACAGTCTCTCCACATATGAGGCCTGGCTGGCTGGAACTCACTCTGTAGACCAGGCTGGCCTTGAACTCACAGAGTCCTGCCTGCTTCTCCTTCCCAAGTGCTGGGATTTAAAGGCATGAAGCTGGGTGGGTCTACTTCAGTTTTGTGAGACAGAGTTTCTCACTGAAACCACTATTTCCACTAGAGTAGCTGGTTAGCAAGCTCCTGGGACCTGCCCCCTCGCCTGGTACTGCTGGGTCTCCTGCTGGAGTCCACCACACCTGGTTTTTACATGGGTGCTGGGGATCCGAACTCGGTCCTCAACTTATACAGCAAACAATATACCCACTAAGCCATTTCCCTAGCCCCCAACTTCAATTCTTAAGGAGCTATGTATCCAAATCTGACTCATCACAGGTTTGCTGTTAGTTGGTATTCCATGGCAGAGAGCTTCGGAGTCCCGATGCAAGCATTCCCTTCTGAGAATGAGCATGGGCAAAGTCTTCTTCAAGACGACCATGTGACGTCATTGTCGCCGAAGACCTTCTCACCAGCGTTCTCATTTCCCTGCACAGAACACTAAAGAGAAATATGTGCTTAAGCATTGAGATTTAATAATTAATAGAGTTTCATTGCTCGATCAAGACGATTCTCACACAGAGCGGTGCGCTTGCAGACGTGAGCTGGAAGTCTGATGCCGCCACCCTGACTACCACGGGCCACATTGCCCGCTCTGTGCTTTCGTGCCATTGGTGGAAAGTTTAGCACAATCGGAGCACATGAGTGATGTCTCCGCTTTTGCTGCAAGGTAGTTTTGATGCCGTGGGTGTCTTAATACAGCACAGGGCTTTTTGCAGAGGCCCGTGGATATGACTTTGAGAACCATTAATGAGGACTATCTCCCTGACAGTCCACGTGACTTGTGTAAGTGGAAGACGGGAAGATACCGTTTCAGACGGGCTTCCAAAGTTGAGTTCTGTGTGGCAAACACTCCAGAGGGAACGCCCATGTGCCAGGTACCGTAGTAAGAGCGTGAAGTCTGTGATGAAAGAAGTAAGAGAAATTACCAGCGGGCCGGCCATCCTCCTGTCCGTCTGTAGCCTTCAGGTGAAAGGGCCAGCTACTAAAATCGATGTTTTTTTTTTTAATCATAAACGTATTGCTAGAAAAATACACAAGGCACTAAATAGTTTTGATCTTAAAGTCTTCACATTTTATAAGAAAATTGCTTGGAGCTAGTGAGATGGCTCAGCAGTTGCGAGCATATACTGCTCTTCCGGCTGACCCAGATTTGATGTCCAGCACCCACACTGGCCAGCTCATAGCTGCCTGTGACTCCAGCTCCAGGGGTCACCTCTGCCTGCTCCAGGCACCTGCATTCGCATGCACACTCACTATGCATATGCGAAGAGTGAATAAAAATCATAAACTTTTTAAAATGAAAACTGCTCATCATAAACGCTTTATTTATGATCAGATCACTGTCGGGTACTTCATATGTATGATCTTACTTAGTCTTTTGTTCTTAATACTGTGAAAAAAGATCTTCTGGAACATCGAACATCGAGGCTCAGAGAATAGCTTGCTCCAGAGTTTCAAGGCTGCTAAACAGTGGAACTTGTTGGAGTAGGCACTGACTTGAAACCGGAACTTCATTAACCCCAAAATTTCTGTTTGAAGCTTCTGCACCGTTGTATCTTAGGAGTTATCAGATGGCCTAGAACTTCTTTGAGAAAAAAGAAACAGACACAGAATTAGTTAATTAGGGTATGTTAAGTCATTAACATCTGGGCTCAGATGGGTACCAGAAGCAAACCCCGACGCGTGGTGCCAGAGCCTTTATGTACACCATGTACCTTGGCTAAAAAGGGATCAATAGTAAGCAGAAGAGTCGCTGGTGCACAGCAGAGATAGTGAAAGCCAGAAGCAGAGACCAGGGGATGTGGGATTGGCTCAGAGCAGCACAGCCAAGAAGTCCTGAGCACCCACCACGATCTAGGCATGAGATGCTCAGTCCACAGGCTATGGCCCAATGGGTGAGCTACAAACGTAATCGTCGACTCCTGCTTCTTATGATCAACGTTAGGTGTTTTCCCTGCTGAACTTTTGAGCTAGAATGAATAGTCTCTCCTGCTGGTTTTGAGGGGGTGGAGGGAAACTTGCCACCAAGTTTGTCAAAACCTCAATTACATGACATCTTATATATAGTAACGGTTAAAAATAATAGCATGCAATCATTCTTCTGTTGGGTATGCTTCAGTGGGTTGGTGCCAGAGGCCTTGAAACCAATTGTTCTTATTGGTAAATGGACGTCTCTTGGAGTTTTTGATGCAAGGATGCTTTCCTTTTCTGACCGAGGAGCTCATGTTTCCTTGGCAGGGATGGGGTAAAAGGAGTAAAAGATACCTTGACTCTAATACCAAATGGATGTGGACGAAAGTACCTTCTCCACGTTGTCTTCGCCTGCTACTGTGTCTTCTGCTCTGAGCACGGCCCCCACTGCCGTAGGCGCATCTCGCCCCAGAGAGCCACCCGCGGCCACCTGGGGAGCTGCTTAACCCGTTACCACGCTTGCTCCCATCATCCCCTCCCGCCACCTCCTTAATAATTTCTCATCTTCTCTATATAAAAACGACCGCAAAGGCTCGGCTTATTATAAGTAATCCAGTTCACCCCCATAATGATACAGTGAATTATATACTTTCCTAAACTTAATCATTCAAGATCTTACTTCCTTCCCTGCAGGCCAGGGCCATTATATTTTACACATGGCTCCCAGCTGGTTTTCATTGAGGCCTTCAGAATCTATTTGAACGCAGAGAGCTCTAAGAGGAGCGCTTTATCTCTCTCGGTGGCTTTTGTCATGGTACCGTGAGGTCCTTCTGTTTTCCAAGCTTTTAGCTTTGAGGCAGAGAGGCAACATTGTAACTCTGCTTTGTAACTGGTCAAGGAACTCTCGGCTTTCCTGGGGAGTTGTCCTTCCTTTCAAATGTATCTACTGCATTTCTTCCTGCATTTCTTGCTACATTGTTACCTTCATGTCCATCCTTGTATGCTTGGGTCATGTTTCAGCCCAGAGGGCTTTCGGAAGGAATTTATCAGGCCTTGTATTTCCAGTTCATTTGTGTCCTGGCCATACCTTATTTGTTGACCAGCCCTTAATAGCTGCATCTAGACCTCTGTATTTAAAGCCCACCGGGATTAATAGGTCCAATGGTTTAGCAGATAACCCCAAAAGTATTTGATGAAGGAATGGGCTTTTTTCTCTGTCAGCTCAAGGCCAATTGTTTCAAACACAATTCCTTTTAGGTGTGGCAAATGTCCTAGCTAAAGAAAACAGCTATCCGTTCAATGTAAATACTATTCCTCTGAGGACATTGCTGGCTATTTTATATTAGTGTTCCTGTTTGGGATCCTTTGATGAGGATCCAGTAACACATTATAAGCTGAGTATTTTGGATTTGGCATATGGGTGTACAGGTACTTGCTCTTCTGTCTTACAACGGTAGCCCTTACGGCTGGGGCTCAGCTTTTGGCTAGAACAGGTTGTCTGATCGCAGGTCTCTTGGTGTCGCATCACCCCAGTGATAGAATGACACCATGCTCCAGCCCCGGCTCCATCTCTCTCCGTTGTCACTGCTTGTGGGCACCAGGCTGCCCACCAGTATCTTCTGGGGGTGTGGAGGTGCCTTGTGCCCATGCTCTCCATCTGGGGGTTGTGCTCAGGGCCCATCCAAGCCCCTGGGGAATATCCAACGTGACTGAAGAACTGAAGTCTTTTTTGTTTAACATTTAATTAGTTTAAATGTAAGAGAAAATCTAGAGTGATAGCTCATTTGATAAGGTGTTTGTTACCCCCGTACCAGGGCATGAGTTCATATTCAGAACCCATGGTGGTGTGTTCGAAATCCCAGCCCATGCAAGGCTGGGATGGGTGGGTTCATGAGACTTTTTAGCCAGTCTAGCCTCCTTGGTGGCTTCCAGACCTGTGCCAAAAAAGGCGGGCGGGGAGTAGATAGTACCTGGGAACAGACACCCAAGGCTGAGAGACCTCCACACACACGGTCACACATTTATTTGCACACTCATGAAATAACTAAATGTAAAAACCCGCATACAGCCACGGCAACTGCATTAGAGAACACACACAGCCCCAGTGTGCTGGCCTGGATGTTTGGTTGCTGCTTGCTCGTCCTTTCCTTCCAACCTTTTCCATCTGGAGCTCTTTTCACACATGCCCCTCGCTGCCTTCAGACCCTGCAGCTACACTGCGTCCTCCGTGAGCCTTTCCCTGGTCACCCACGTGAACACCTCCTCTGTCCAGGACTTCCACAGCGTCGTCCTCACTGGCAGTCCTCCCCTGCGAAGCTTCGCTCGGGATCTAGCTCGCTCTGCATGCTCTGCTCCCGCCCTTCCCATCCAGACACACCGGTGCACAACCTGTCACTGACATGTTTTGTTTGTCAAGTTTGCTACGACGGCTCCCTTCATCGCCCTGTTGAGAATCAATAACCAATGCTACAAAATAGAGTGTGTAAGGTACGCGTTCCAGGAGTCTCATGGCATACACACCACGCTTGCATTGGTGGCGGAAACATCCCCAACCCAAAAGACCCAATATCTGGTAGATTCACAAGGCCAAGAGTAGAAAGGAGTAGGTGTCTCTACACAGTGACCCATCTTATTATGTTGGGAAAAAAAAATCACAGGAGGACAGTGCTGCACCTTAAAGACTAAGTCCAGCTACTTAAAGTTACAGGCGGTTGTAAGAACGAGTCTCAGTAGGTAGCCCGAGCTAGCTTTGAGTTTTCAAACCTCTCGCTAGGTCCATTTCGCAGCTACACAACGCCATACTGGTTCTGGACCCATTAGCGTTTTTTATTAATTGGGAGGTGGTGCCCTTTGCATATAGTAAAAGCATAGCTCTCAAACATGCAGCTGGATAGTCTTTCAAAAAAGCTTTCATCCCTCCAATCAATGCCCACAGTGAGGCAGGGAATATTGTCAGCCTCCCCAGAAGGCCGTCTCCCAGCCTTTCATTCAGTGACTGTCAAAGACAACGTGCTGGTGTTAACTACTGGCTGTCCTGGGTCTTGCTCTCTTGCCCAGGCTGGCCTTGACCTCAGAGATCCGCCCGCCTCTGCCTCCTGTCTGCTGGGATTACCAGTGTGCAAAGCTGCTGCAGGCTCTCTTATTCTATGTGTTCTTTGCTTTTTATTCATGACCCTCCCATAAGTAGAATCTTGAAATCTTTAGTCTTTCTCATCTGACTCCTTTCTCCCAACAGAAAGTCTGTGGTGGTTCCCCATGGTGGGAGAGTTAGCCCGGCATCTCTGTTGTGGGAGTTTGGTTTATTACACTGGGGGCACTTGCTTCTTTCTAGTTTGGGGGTTTTATGACTGAAAGTCCTATGGCATGTCTTCTAGAAGACACAGTATTCTTTCTCGCTGTGTGTGTGTATTACTATAGGTTTTTAGTGACAGTAGATGTTATAAACTATCCAGGACAAGAATGACACCAACGGTCATGCCAACTTGGAAGTGGGGAAGCTCCTAGGGCCTCACTCCTACATAAAGAACTAAAGGCAACTAAGGCAAGAGAGTGAGAGAGAACTAGTTTTCCCTAGGAAAAGAGCACACCAGTATTAAATGGTCAACCCAAAAAAACATGCACACAAGTAGTAGTGTATAGGTTGAGCAGGTTTTGTATGTATCTGGGAACAAACACCTCTCTCTCTCTCTCTCTCTCTCTCTCTCTCTCTCTCTCTCTCTCCTGTATTTTTGACTATTTCTTTCCTTGTCTGTGAGAAGATGCTAGCATTGGTATGGAACTGATTTCATGCCTGTATCGTCATACCCCCCAACCTACTCTTCTGTTTGGCGTGGTCAGAAACTGCACTTCACTCTATGGGACATTTTCAGTGCTAATATTTCTTCTAAGAAACATCTTTCTGGTCTGTGATCGGCGATGTACCTCGGAAGCTAACTTTTTTTCAACCTGGCATCCCCCTGCGTTCCTGACTTTCAGTTTAGAGGTGCATCCTACGATGTAGCCTGTTTCCGGTTGCTTCTTGGTCCAGATCACAGCTCCACGAAGACCTGTAGGATTGCGTTATCCATGTTAGAGCTGCCTGGAACCAAATGGGTGCTTGCTGTTATCATCCCTGTTGACTTTTTCATGTCTGTCTTCTTTGTACATGTGTGTGACTGCGCTGTGTTTTAAGAAATGGGGGGGAGTAGGGCACTCCTACTGGTCGGCAAATGCCCTCATGCAGAAAGATTATAGTAACTTCAAAGTACAGTTTTGGAAAAATCTCTTTAAATCTACTCCGCGCACAATGGAAAGCCCCTTAAGAACCAATCTAATTATTCAATTAAATGGAACCGTTCTGCTGACTTTTACTACAGAAGGCGGGCGTAATTTAGAAAATGGGGCATTTTAATTCTCTTTTGTTTTCCAATTAGCACAGCGGCCCTAATAGGGACCACTCCTGCTTGAGCGCATGGTCTGGGGAGCACGCTCTGTCCCTCACTCCGGTCCTCCTCACCAAAAGCTCTGCCCCTTACCTGTTGGCGTGGAGGCTTGCTTACTGCCGCCCTCACGCTGCCCACATCGTGGGCCCTGAGCACATACCTTCCTGCCATCAAAGCCACCACCGAGAGCCGTGGGAGCCCGCAGAGCGGTCTCGCTTTCCCTGGCGGGGATAATTAGGACGTTGGAGTAAGAGAACTCTCACTTTTTTTTTTGCTGATGCCAGCTTACCACATCAGACCACATGAGTTTGCTCTTAGTTGAAAGTGGTAAAGAAAATGCTAAGAACATTGCCCTTAATTGGTCATTGCTATTTGGATGCTGGTCCACTCTTTTATAGCCCTTTGTTTTCGTTTGCTTTCTGCATCCAGCCTCCAGCTTATTCTCAAAGCCTCCCGAGAACTTATACAGCTGTGGGCCCCCGTGGGTAGCCTCTTTACCAGCTTCTACCAGTTGATGGTAGTCATTCAAAAAGACTTAAACTTTTTCTGATGCTCCCATATTTTATCTCTTCCACTATTCATTCAACTCTATAAAAAAAAAACTGACGTTTTCATATTGGTGAGAAAGTATGCTTTTCATCCAAGGCCTCTGGGACTGGAGCAACGAGCATGTTCTTTTCTAACTGCTCAGATGGAGGCAAATGTTGGCCCTAAATAGTGGACCATGTGGCTAGTCCCTGTGGCGGGAGGAATGGTGATTGGAAGATACCATGTTTGTTTTTTTTAATGTATATATATATATATATATATATATATATATATATATATATATTTTCTATGTTGCTTGGGCTTGATTCTCTTTGGACTCTGGAAAATAGATAATTTGGAACCCTAATTTGGGAAAACATTTTATAAAACAATAGAAAATGCTAAAGAAATGTGTGTTGTTGTTTGAGTGAACTTGTTACTGTAGAGGATCTTGAGAGGGTACAGGAAGCCGGGCACTCTCTGGGGATGGGAGGTGTGGTCCTCAGCTCTGTACATGACCTAACCCATCTCAGCAGTGATGGCTGCAGCGGCAGGCCAGCTTCCTGTGATGGCCGGGGCTCCTCGCGGGGTGACATTCCCACTTCTAGTCTTCATAAAGTCCTGCCCCAGGCCTGTGATGGGAGCTGAGGTTTCTTCAGACAGTCTCCTTACATCGCTGTCTTTCTGTAGACATACCGATGTATTAAGAAGTTTGTGCTAGAATATAAAGTTATTTCATACGATGATGATGACAGGCAGGTTCAGAGTAGACTTACCCCCTTCAGGTTTTCTTTCATGGTTTAATGAACGTGTGGTGTAGGTAGAGATAGAAAAGAGGGATATTTTTGAGAAGAGAAAAAAGAAAGAAAATTAACAGCCAGCTAGTAAACCTTGCAATTAAAAATTTAAAAAAAAATAAAAATTTGGAAGTAAGCTCAAAATAGAGGGTTAATTAGCTTATAGCAATAGAAGAGTGCCCATCTAAATGTGTTTAAAAGAGTCAATTAAAATTTACAGCATACAGAAGTTATATCTTTAAAATTACTTTGAAGATTTTCATATCTATTATTTAAAACAATTACATTTAAAGAGCAACAACTAAGAGAAGGTAAAGTTATTCCTGATTCTACAGAGGTCGTGTTTTCTGTCCCAATGTGCCATCTGTTTCTCCCGAGCGCCCACGGAGCGGTGAGGGCGAGAGTAGCAATGATTACCACAGGCTGAAAGTTTGCCCCAAGCCATGGATGGGCTGATCAGGAGCTCCTGGGCCAAATCCAGTCTCGGGCAGGAACAGCTGAGCTCGTTCAGTTCTACTGAGTGGCGCCCCAGCAGTGACTGTGGCCCCTCCCGTCAAGGTCCATCCCTCCTTTGGGAACCCCGTCCTGTATGCACGCCATACATCTGACATCTAAAGCGGCCCGGCCACTTTCTTGATCTCTCTCTGCCACGTGTTGAGACTGGGGGTATGGGGCTGAAAGACATGCCTTAGCCTTGTGGCTTAACGCCTTAGCGCCTCGCGGTCTAAACGCTGCTGTATACAATTCATTTTGACTTCTTTTTTCTTTCTTTTTTGTTGGTTTTGAAACAAGGTCTTGCTAGTCTAGAGTGGCATCAGACTTGAAGTGTAGCCCAAACTGAACTCAGATTCGTGGAAACCTCCCCGCCCAGGCCTCCCACCTTACCCAGCTCAAATGACTGTCATGAACCATACACTTCATAGATGGCATGATTTCTACTCCCTCACAAGCGACTCCAGTCGAAGCGTGGCGCGCAGGAGATAGCACCCGCTGCAGAGGTCTGGTGGCTTCGCAGACCTAAGGTCCCAGTCACACTAATGTTCTCCCCCTTCTGATCATCAGGTCCTTCATCGACAGCAGTCCCAGCCGACCAAGGAGAGCTCTCCTCCCAGAGAAGAAGCGCCCCCACCACCCCCTCCCGCCGAAGACAGTTGTGCCAAAAAACCCCGCTCTCGCACCAAGATCTCCCTAGAAGCCCTGGGCATCCTGCAGAGCTTCATCCACGACGTCGGCCTCTACCCCGACCAGGAAGCCATCCACACCCTCTCGGCCCAGCTGGATCTCCCCAAGCACACCATCATCAAGTTCTTCCAGAACCAGAGGTACCACGTGAAGCATCATGGGAAGCTGAAGGAGCACCTGGGCTCCGCCGTGGACGTGGCGGAGTACAAGGACGAGGAGCTGCTGACCGAGTCGGAGGAGAACGACAGTGAGGAGGGCTCGGAGGAGATGTACAAGGTGGAGGGGGAGGAGGAGAACACGGAGAAGAACAAGGCGGCGCCCGCCGAAACCGACCAGAGATAATGTGAACTCCACCAGATGAAGCAATATATGGGTCCAAGGACTTTCTGTTTTCGTTTCTTTAAAAAAAAAAATCTCTTGGCTTTGTTTTTATTTTGGTTTTGTTTTTATGGTCTGTTTTATTTTTTCTTACCCGTAATGGCATTCCTCTGTCGCACAGGATCGCCTATAGACTGAGTAAACTCAGTGGTTCTGAGTTGGCTGTCACCTTGGCAAAGACACTAAGTGTCAAACTCTGACCATTGACTGGACCATAGTGATGCCAGTCACGGGAGACTCCGCCTTCATTCCCCTTGCTCTTATGGAAGAGACACCAGGCAACTTCCAGGAAGGAAAGACCCACGAGATAAATGAAGGAAGCTACGAGTGTGTGTATATGTATATGTATATATCTTTATATTTACATATATATATATTAAAAATTGCATGGGACAGAGAACTTTACAATCCGAAAGAAGAGACTGTGAAATGAGTTCTTAAAGAAAAGACTTGTTTATGTATAAAAAAAAAATGCCACTTCACAGTGAGTTGCTCTGGCTTTTTGAGAAACTGCGGCCTGCTCTCAGGGTGGGGTGACTATTTTTGAATTCCTATTTATTTTGTGTGTTTGTCCCTGATCTTTTTTTTTTTTAATTCTATGGCTTCCTATCTGGCAGCTTACTGGGTAATTTTTGAGGTATGTATTTAACAAAAATAACACTGCCAAAACAAAAAAAAAAGTAAAGAAGCAAGAGAAAGGCAAGAAGAGAGTGAGCCAGAGGGAATCAGGGCCCGTTAGTAACGACACAGTACACATTTCTCGGGGAGACACGATGCACACTTGCGTAGACTCGAGGACGTGAGCCACCACTTTCCGTTATCCGGCGCGGCGCGTTGGCGCTGTCGCGAGCAGATGCGTTCTGTGGAATTCCTTCCGAGCCAAGTCCAGTGTAGAGGAAACTTGACCATTAATTAGTGCAGTCTCGAAAGATGACATTTTGACATGGGAATTGCGGAGTTCATGCTATGAGCCACATTTTATCGTGAACTTTATTTACCTGCTTGTGGCTTCAAATTTTAAAACTATTAAGCCTGCTCATTTTAAACTGTTGGTTGTTACTGTTTTTTTTTTCTTTTTATTGTTTCTGGATTTTTTTTTTTTAAGAAATAGAACATAATTCAATGTAATGTTAAGTTAGAGAAAGACGTTTCCGCCCAGTTAGAGGGGCTTCCACTCAAATAAATCTCCACCCGGCCTCTCCCCCAAGTGTTTCTTCCTCCCCATTTCGGACCTTCCTCTTCTCCGTATACATCCCGTCCTCTTTAGCCTCTGCAGCCCCCCTGAGCTCACACGCTGCCTCCACGCCTTCCCCCGCCACGGCAGCCCTAACAGGAACCTGCTTTCCAGAATCTCTCTGCACCTCCAGGCAATAGAGTCCGTGAAGCATCTCAGCAGAGTCACCCCGTCCTCGGAAAAGGAAATACCGCCCCTGTGCCCCACATAGCGCTTACCTGACGTAAAGCGGAACTAACGCCGACCGGGCTGTCTTGTGGAATGAGCGTTAAAGCTGCCTGCCATCTACTGCAGTTCGCCAGACCTCCTTGGGTTTCCTATTAGAAACAGTAGCATTACCTTCCAGTTCCGCTGACAGCGATGGCAGGAAGGGGACCTCCCGCTTTGGGACTGGCCTCCAGACCCTTCTTCAGGCTCGAGATGGCCGCCCAGCGGTCCCACGTGGTTGGATCTTGTCTTGTTTTGTTTTGTTTTTGAGTTGTATCCTCATGCAACCTTGTCAAAGACCTCATGCAATATCACTTTGAAATTTATTTTCTGTTTACTACACAAACATTGTAATATAACTGTTAATACTATTTATATATTTGAAAGGTATAAGAGGTAGGAGTTTAAAAAAAATAAAAACCTCTATGTGTAGATATTAACTCAGAACTTACACTCTACAGGGAGAAGACACGTTGCAATACAAGCTAACTCTGGCCGCTTAGTAACCTCTGGAGTTCTCAAAGGGACATTTTCCTGTACTTTTTCAAATATGATGTTCAAAAAAAAAAAAAAACCGGTTACCTTGACAAGAGCGTCATGTGTCTTTGCAAAAGGACTGCTGTGTTTGCAGTTGAGGCCTGGGCCCACCCTTCCCGTTTCTGTAGATGCTGCAGCTTTAATCAGAAAAGTCCACAGTTGCTGCTTCCCGATCTCCGAGTTACTCCCTCCAAATTGTCTTCTGACACCGTTGCTGAAGTCACCCTGTACGTGTCCTAGGCACCGATTTTTTTTTTTTTTTTTTTTTGCCAAGTTCTTACAGGTGGTTCATCGATCGATGGCATCCGCGTTTGGTATCTTTTACACTTCAACCAAAAATTTATTAGGTATTTTTCAATGCTAAGTCTTGCCTTTTATTTTTTATTTTTTAATTTCACTGCCAAGTGTGCAGTGGTTCTAAGTGAATCTGTGGGCATTTTAGCCTGTGGTCTTGCCAGATCTTTGCGAATTACAGTGCTTATATGTCTATTTATTCAATACCTGTCATATAATATCTATCTGGGAAAAGAAACTTTCTCTTGTAGTGCCTCTCGACAAAGCACAATTTCCCGCCTTTTTTTTTGTGAAATGAAGAAGAAAAAAAAAACAAATTGTGTTTTATTGCAGTATCAATAATGTGAATAAGGATTAAGATATTGTAAATGTTCTTTTTTCCATGTAAATCAACTATCTTTGTTATCACTAAGTGATAATTAATTTTTAACTTATGTGCATTGTTAGGCTGTTAGAGTTTTTTGGTTGTTAAAATAAAACGCATTCAATAAACCCGACTTGTTTGGTCAAAATAGTTTTCTGGGCGTTGCCCTCCTTTCCCGTTTTAATTCTACACTGGAACAGGACCTGGAGACTCTAAGAAAAATCTGCACCCTCTTTTCAGAAGGGAGACCGCGGTACCCACAATGGCAGATGTCTGAGTTCTGTCGAGTGCGTGGCTTTGATTGCACATGGGAATCCTGTGTGTCCCTCTGCATGTATAAACACAGGCATGCTCACATGCTGGCGTGGGCAGCCCCGGGAGTCATTTCTCCCATCGTCTTGTCGTATATGAGCACAGTTCAAATGGATAAAGATATATTTATGGGCTCCCTCCTTTATTTTTCTAGTGACTATTTTCTGTTTATAATTTAAAAAAAAACCACAAATGAGTGCGTGTCAGGAAACTTTTGGAGCACATATGTCCGTGGTTAATGGACATAATAAAAGTCTTTTCTATTTAGAGCTCGGGTACCATAATGTGTGCGCAGAGGAATGCCAGAGGATTGATGTATCTGAGAAATGTGCAAAAAATGATTTTTTAGAAAGTGCTTACGACGGAAAAAATTACTCCAAAGACTAAAGTTAATAGAGAAGGAGCAAGTGTTTAGCTGCAGAGGAAGTCAATTAAAAAGTGATTTGGGTTTTTAGATACTGTTGGTTTTTTCCTGCCTTTCTGCTTCTCCTACCTCTCTGCTTCGGTGGGTGGACAGATGGACTTTCTTCCCTTTTCCCATGAGGCTTTGCAGCCCACATACCGGTAGCTCTATCTTAAGGATAGTCAGTTACTACCGGGTGTTTACAGAAATGCAGACAACTTAAGGCTTTTAAGAATAACTAGAGCCCAAATTGGGGCTACCCATATTCTCAATGGAATGTTAAATGACCTCTGGTTTGGGGAACGGGGACCAGGAAGGACAGAGAGCATTGGGGGGATAATTTGACTTTGAACCCAAGTTTCTTCCCCGTTCCCATGTTCTTTCTGGGGTTCCCCAGAGACAAACTGTAAAGTGGAAATCGCCAGCAGCCCGCTGAGCCGCTTTGCCTGGGGGACTGATCTTGTACTGTCTGCTCCTGTTTTGAAGAAAACACTACCGAAAGAGCCACTCCTTCCTGGGCTGAACTATCGTTACATAAGAAAATCAGAACTGCAATCTAGAAGGCTTTTGGCAGGCTTAGCTGCGTATACAAGGGAGGATTGGGGCGAGAAACAGGGATTCAAACTAAGACTTTATCGCTTCACAAATGCAGGAAGTAGCTAAGGTAAATTGAGTCCGCAGAGTTGTCAGGGTTACCCTCACGTCTCAAGCGTACGTCTCAAGCATACAGCTCCGTTTCCCCCCACACTTGTTGCTCGGTTTCCTCTTTATGCTCCCAAATGACTCTCACAGGGCTGGCTGTCGTGCCCAGCGTCCACAGACAGGGCAGAGAGAGCGGTCACCAATAATATACTCCTCCTGGAGATCTCTCACAAGCCCCGCGTCTGTATCCACAGGAGGGAACTGTTTCTAGCTTGGTCCCTAGTTCCAGAAAGAAGAGCGGATTTGGGGAGACAGCTGAATCTCCTGCCCCAGACGACATCCAAAAAGGATGCCGAAAGTGACAGATGAGCAAAAGGGAAAGAGGCACCTTCTCCCTGGGAATCTTCCCTAGTTCCTTTTCTCCTCCTGCTCCCCCTGCATTTATTAATTATGCCCAGTCTTGGGTTTATCTAGTTCCCTCATCGTGAAGTCCTTTCTGCACTCCTCTGCCATGTGCTGCAAATCCGACGGCCATGTAGCTCTCAGCGCATGTCACCGTCACGGATCTCACAGTATGTTGTGGTTTCTATGTTTAATGTGTCCCTCTTGAGCCCCGAGCCTTGCAGCTACTTCTAGTCAATGGGCTACCCACCATCTACGACAGTGCCAGTATGTGACCAAGAGAAGAGATGCTTTGATGATGATGATGATGATGATGATGATGATGATAGATGGCTTATTAAATATTTGATAAAGGCTAGGGATGTAAAGTAGGCCTGAAGACCTAACACCACATAAACTGGATATGGTGTGGTGGGACAAGCCTACAGTCCTAGTGCTCAGGGGATAGAGATAAGAGAACCAGAAGCTCTCTGGCTACGTCATGAGTTCGAGGCCAGCCTGAGCTACAAAAAAAGAGAAACATGCTTTCAAACAAGGTATTCCTAATTAGAGATAGCATACTCCCAACAGTGATGAGGAACACACTGCACACACAACAGCAATAACAACAATGAATGGGAAAAGAGGCTGTGAATTTGGAAAAGCCAGGAGAGGTATATGGAGGATTTTGAGAGAGGAAAGGGAAGAGAGACAATGGTATAATCTCACACACAAAAATAGGCAATTAAAAGGAAAAAAAAGTGACCACAGAATATCAAGAAGGGCCTGACTTGTTGGGGCCTTTCTCAGAGCTTCGTTTTTTGGGTTCCTCAAGTGGTGTATTTTCAGCTAGCCTGGGGTAGGATGGGAGGAGGTAACTAAACTCCAGATTTCAAAGTGGGTTTTGTTTTCTCTGGCATTTAGAGAATTATTCAAGACACAAATGTTGGGACTCCTCTAATTTTTCATTCTTTCTGGATCTTTCCAAAGGTGAACATTGGAAAACTGGGGTGAGGATGCTAAATTTTGTTCAAGTTGAGAATATTCATCCACTTTTCCCCCTGCGTTTTCATGTTGTTTTTAATACACTCTGCAATGTTGGGGGAAGCCGCTCGCTCATTTCCCCGCCCCAGACTCCAGAAATAACCACACAGAAACTGTATTAATTACATCACTGCTTAGCTCTGGCTTCTTATTGGCTAGCTCTTCCATCCTAAACTAGCCCATATCCACTTATCTGTGTATCGCCACATGGCTGTGGCTTGGGGGGGTGGTGGTGGTGGTGGTGGTGGTGGTGGTGGTGGTGGTGGTGGTGGTGGAAGGTTCCATCCCCAGTGTCTGTCTCCAGTGGGGCTACATGGCTTCTGCCAGATTCTCCCTTCTTTCTCCCAGAATTCAGTTTAGTTTCCCCCACCCCCGCATAGCTCTGTTCTGCCTTGCTATAGGCCAAAGCTGTTTATTTATTTATTAATCAATAAAATCAACACATATTTAAAAGGACCTCCAATGTCACTACAATAAAGGACAAAAGCTAGGCGCTGCAGCACACGTCTGTAAACCAAGCACCCAGGAAGGTTTACAGGCAAAAGAGGATGTTGCAAGTTCAAGGCCAGTTCTTGTCTGTAGTGAGATCTTGTCAAGAAAAGAAACAAAGTTTCTCCTAAATTGATCCACCTTCCAAGATCCCGGCCCATGGGGCATTCATTCCTCACCTCACAGCTCCTATCTGGGCTGCCCACTGGGCAGTCAGAGGCAGCCTTTGTGGCTAGTTCACACCTCTCATGCTGATGTTTGTAAAGAAAATCCCCGAAGACCCCAGAGGGGTCGGAATCGAAAGAGCTGAGTTCCCACAGTGGCACCATCATTGCCACGGGGTGTAATATTGACTAAGTTGTCTTTGACCTGCTATCCTCATCTAAAACCAAGGGATGGACAGCGTGGAGCTCAGCCACTGAGCACACACTTAGCATGGGCGGAGCCCTAGGTTTAGCCTCCACAGCCAAACCCCAATCAGGGATGCTGCACCTGACCCAACCAGTAGTGTTAGGGATGCTCCAATGGTTGGGAAGACGCTTGAAACCTGGAAAGCTTGGAGAATTACCACATGGTACAAACGGAACTTGCCAGATACACGCCCCTTAATTCATCTTTGGGACCTTGTAGGAAGTCCAGTGAAACAAGGTGACGTTTGTAGAATTTGTGACAGGCAATTAAGACTTGAGGATAGGAATGCCGTGATCTATTCAAATGGTCTGGAAGAATCTATGAAGCCTAGGCAGCGTTTTCGATTTTTAACACAGAATCAAAACATCTCTGAATTCATTTAAGTTCATTATTGTAATCAAGACAAGGTGGCTCACACCTGTAATCCCTCCACTCACTTAAACAGGCAGGAGGATTATTGTCAGTTGGAAATCGGCCTGGACAAGGTAGTAAGCTTTAGGCTTGCCTTAAGCCACAGAGTGAAACCTGTCTCAAAATTAGTGTGAAAGATCTTCGTCTCTGTAACGTTCGAAGATTACTGTTCAGGGAACTCTGAGAATGGTTGGATGTAGACATCCGCGTCTATGGAGCTTACTAGAAATAAGCATATGAGAAACATGTTCCCTGGTGGTCAGGGTCTGAACCAGTGGTCTCTCGGTGTCCCATGAAATAATAAAGGTGGACACGGATTGTAAGCAGCAAGGTAACGTTATATAAATCCGTGCAATAGTACAGCTCAGAAAGAAATACACAGCCAACAGTGGCAGAAAACCACATAAGTGACAGTAGTCAAGCGCCCCATTGTCATGTGGGGCTTTCTTTTTATGGAGCTTGACCGACCAGCTGTATAACACAGGTGGCTCTCTGGCTTGATTAGCCAGCTTGGATGACATAATTCTTTGTTCATTGCGCACGTCTGATGTGGGAGTGTCATATATGAATCTGTTGATTTCATTGGTTAAAATAAAGAAACTGCCTGAGCTCATTGATAGGCCAACCCTTACATGGGTGGAGTAAACAGAATAGGATTCTGGGAGAAGGAAGCTGAGTCAGAATGAGTCGCCATGATGTTCCCAGTCCCTGCAGACGAAGGCTAGAATCTCCCCGGTAAGCACACCTTGGGGTGCTACACAGATTATCAGAAATGGGTTAGGTCGATATGTAAGAGCTAGCCAATAATGGGCCAGGCAGTGATTAAATGAATCCAGTTTGTGTGTTGTTATTTCGGGGCTTAAGCTAAGCCATGCGGACGGCCGGGTACAGGGTCACAGCCGTGCCGCTCCCTCTTACTACACACGTCCTTCCTCATAATGTATTTGATTTTAATTAAGAGCATGCCCGCCTAGGCATACATGGAAGGTCGGTGTGGTAGCAAGTCTTGCTTGTCAACTCGACATACCTGGAAAGAGGGACCCTCGGTTGAAGAACTGCCTCCAATAGATTGTACTGTCTTGTGGGTTTGTTTGCGGAGTGTTTTCTTGATTGCTGGTTGATGCAGGAGGGTCTAGCTAACTGTGGGCAGCAGCGTCCCTAGGCACGTGGGCCAGGCCTGTTTAAGAAGAGTAGCTGAACATAAGCCAAGAATCAGGCCATTGAAACAGCATTCCTCTACGGTTTCTGTTTCAATTCCTGCTCTAAATTCCTGACAGGAGTTCCTGTCTTGGCTTCCCTCAGTGATGGACCGTAACTGATGTGGGAGTGTCATATATCAATCTGTTTATCAATCTGTTGATTTCATTGGTTAAAATAAAGATACTGCTTGGCTGGTCCTATAGGTTAGAACATAGGTGGGTGGAGTAAACAGAATAGTATGCTGACAGGAAGAGGAAGTGAGCTCAGAGAAGCACACAGCTCCACTCAGAGACAGCAGCCTCCTGTCTAGCGGGCAGACAGGATGGCCCAGCTCTCTGAGGCACGCACGCGATGAAGCTCCGACCAAGATGGACGTAGGCTAGAATCTCCCTGGTAAGCGCACCATGGGGTGCAACACACTTTATAAGAAATGGGCTAGTCCAGGTGCGAGAGTTAACCAAGAAGAGACTAGAAATAATGGGCCAAGCAGTGTTTAAATGAATACAGTTTGTGTGTTGTTATTTCGGGCATAAGCTAGCCAGGCGGCCCGGGGTGTTGGGGACACAACCCCGACGCCCCAATTTCAACACGTAACCTGTAATGCGTCCTCGGAGTGACGTTCAAGGCTGGTGTACTGGCTCGGATGCAGTGAGAGACAGGGAGCTGGAGAGGTGGAAAGTCAGCCTTCCAAGGGAGTAAATATCAGTAAAGCCAGGGCTCTAAGACTCCAGAGCTTCCATCTTCTCTCCGCTATCATCCTACCTCTGTGTCTAGTGTCTGCGATTGTCCCAGCCTGTGTGATAGAGGATCAGGGCATTGGCCGCCGTGACACACTCGTGATTGTGTTTACACGAGCTGATCTTTGCACTTCTCTTAACACACTCTCACAGTTTCGTCTGACTGGCATTTCTGAACTATCCCAGAAGAATCTGGAACAGTTACTTTGTGACTTTTTTTTTAAAGGAATAGCAAAAGCTTGGGAAATTCCATATGGAGAAATAATTACAAAATTATTCCATTAATATTGCAGGGAATAGTACAGAGCAGTAATAAATTGCAGAGGTAGCTGTGATTTTATCACTACCCATCAACGAAGGTAATTCTACAGCATACTAAAGGCATCCTGAGAGATTTGGTAGCAACTTTGACTGAACAGTTCTAAGAGCCCACCCAGAAACAAAAAGCAAGGAAACACTTTTTGAAACCCTATCTCTCTCACGTTGATCACGGGAAAATGCAGTGGGCTGTTCCTCCTGTCTGTCCATCTCTTACCAAATTTGCGGTTTGATAAAGTAACTTTTCAGATCCCCAGTTCCCTCATCCATAAAGCCAGACTAGTTTCAAGTTCTAATAATCAAATAACTATAGAAATATCTAGACTATTTCCTTCCCTCTTTTCTTCCTTCTTTTTCAAGGAGAAAGAGATCAGGGAGCACTCAAATGTTCCAAATGACTTAGGAATTCAGGTGAGCTTTGAGTTAGGGTAAGATCTGATGTTTAGATTTAAAAAGAAAAAGAGCAACAGTAGCGCCTGGTTTCTGCCAAGGTAAAGAATCCAAGGTGATTTGCAGCAACATTGCCCCGTCCATACTTTCTTCTCTGTCCCTTCTCCTCCTTCTCCCTTCACCCCGTTTCTTCTCCCCCTCTCGTTCTCTTTGTTCCTGTCAGAAGCTATATGATTTCCCTTCTTAATTAAAACCAAAACAAGTGTAATGTCTTGGCAGTCTTTTGAAATCTTCAGAACGTTTAGACGCTAACCGCCCGGCAGCCGCCCGCCCTGCTCTTGCTGTCTTGAGCAAATCCCCTCTTCTCTCCAGCCTGGAATCCTCTGGGTGTCCCTGGGTCCCCTCCTTGGTCCTCCTTTGCCCTGAACCATACTTCCTTTCTACTCAGCACTGTGACATTCATGAGCACACGCGCTGCCCAAATTGGGTTCTATCTGCCACTCAGACCTTTCTAGCCTGAAGCAGTTAGGTCTGTTTGCCTCCTGAACCTCCTTACCTGGGTGGTAAATTGAGAACCTTTCCCTCATACTTGGGCTGCAGGAGTAGTTCCATGTTTATGCTGTCAAACTGTGAGGGTTGAACAGGGTACCTGCAATGACCTGTGTAGCCTTCTGTGATGGGACCCTTTATGGACCTCCTTTCTGGTCTTTGGCCTCAGGCGTACTGGCTGCAATGCACCAGTCTCTTCGTGGTCTGGAACATGCTCCGGGCTCCTCTGGACGCGGCGCTCTGTTCTCAGAAGTATTCTCCTTTCCCTAATGGCCGCTCACTGTGTCCCAATGTCCCTTTCAGATTAGGGAGACATGAAATGGGAGGGGGCCCCCTACCCGGCTCCTGAGTTTGATTAAAGTCTGTTGCCAGCTGATAGTCAAGAATTCCAGCACAATTAGCAAAATTGGTTGCGAAGAGACCACGTGGTTCCTGTATGTAGAGATATTTTGAGCAAGGATGGTGAAAACTCGGTGAGCCATGCTTCAGGCCTAGGCCTTGAACTCCATGAGGAAAGGCCTTATTCAAACAGCACTGCTTTCTTTGAAATCAGAAGATTCTAGAAGCTGTCTGGTAGTCCAATGACTCTATGTATATCCTGCTTTGTATAATTTTTATTTTGCATGGATCTCTGCTTACACATCTGCAAAAATAAAATTTAAAAAAGAGATAAAACTTTTCTCTGACCTTGAAGTGTGTATTTCTGTGTATATGTGTCTGTGTGTACACCTATGTGTGTGTATGTGTCTGTATGTGTGCCTGTGTTTGTGTGTGTCTCTGTGCATATACCTGTATGTGTCTGTGTGTATGGATCTATATATGTAAACATATGTGTGTGTGCACCTATGTGTGTGCACACCTATGTATGTGTGTGTGTGTGCGTGCACACATGTAGGTCCCTTGGAGATTAGAAGAAGTTGTCAAACCTCCTGAAACTGGAATTAGAGGTGGTTCTGAGCTGCCCGATGTGGGTGCCGGGAATCAAACTCTCCCTCTGGAAGAGCAGCAAGTGCTCTTAACTGCTAAGCCACCTCTCCAGCCAACCACATTTTTAAAATGTGAAAATATTTGTTTAAAATTGTGGTGTTGGACTTTGAAAAGCACATGCATCGTTTGGTAACATAAGAATCAAACAATAAGCCGGGCAGTGGTGGCTCACCCCTTTTAATCCTTTTAAAGGTGGCAAGCTCAAGTTACCCGGAAAGTCAACTTTGGATAATATAGGACTTTTTTATTGGCATGTAATTACAAAATCAAGTCCGATAAGTTCCTCCCATAGACGGATCGATCTTTCTAGAGAAATCCAAAGGCTCCTTGAAGTTCATATTCCGGCCATCTCATCAGACGCTGCAGGTTGTTTTGGGAATAGGTGTCCACATAAATAACAACCTAGACTCGGCACAGCACAGACTTGGTGAGCTGCTTCTGTCCGACATGCCCCTACTGCGGATGCTCCTTAGCTTCCTGGACATTCTAGCGTAGCAAGATGACCCCCATGGAGTACTGGAGAGTTTCCCTGCTGGTCACATGACCCCTGGGAGCTGGGCTTCACTACCTCTGGCCAGCATCGTAAGTTCATAACTACACTGGACAAAGACTGCACTCCAAAATTTGAGGTGCGGATTCTATTGACTGTGCATTAGTTGATACAATCGAAAGTAGAAAATCAGGCAGCTCACAGGAAGTCAGGTCTTGTCCTGATGTGAGAACAGGCTGGGGACAGCTCTGTCCGTATTCTGGCACAAACCTATTTGCACGTATGTTGCAGTGTGTTGCATGTATGTTGCATGTATGTTACATCAGCACTTGTTTCTCTCTTGTAACGATGTCATACCCGAGTCCCGCGGTGTGACAGCCGCGCTCTCTTCAGCTGTTCCGAGCCTTGCCTGAGGAGCATGGACAAGCTCTCTCTCTCTCTACCTTGGCTGCGGCAGACTTTGGGCAACAATGAAAAAAAAAAAGCCATCCACTTCTCCTCCCCCACCTAGGCTTTTAGCGCAGAGGCCAAGGCAGAGAAGAAGAAATATGAAAAGCGCTGAAATTGTTAGTCAGAACTTTTGACTGACTGGTGCCTCCAATTTCCCCCAGCATGCCAGATGTACAGCCTTCTACTGTACATGGTTACATATGTGTCCTTTGCATAAAGCCTCTCTGGCTGAACCTCAATCCCTGACTATTATATATTCTGAATAAAAGCGAAACATCTCAGCATTTGCAAAAAAAAAAAAAAAAAAAAAAACCTTCAAGATTTATCAACATATTGAGCTTTTACTAAGTCATGAATTCTTGATTTGTATTCACAGGGCTCCTGCATATTCATAGCCCCCTTTAGCCAAAGATCTTCAATATTCATTCACGACGGAGTGGTAAGTCTATATTATTCAACTCCCTTTACCAATGGGTAAACTGACGCGCAGCGAAAGGCCTCATCAGAGGAGCTGAATAAAGAACAAGATGCCCCTAGCCCCTCAAAGAGAGCCTTCCTCCAGCTGTCTCCCTCTAGAGACGAAGGCCCACGGCCTGCCTGTCATTCTCACTTCCCAAGTCCTGGGGGGGAATCTGGGATCTTTCCTTCTGGAATGATGAGGATGTTTTGGATGGAGTTTCCTCTTCAAGTGCATAGAAAAGACCAACCCAGGGAAATAAAAGAGCGGCCTCTTCCAAATTGCTTCAAACCCACGATGCTATAGTTAATGGCTTCTATTAGCGGCTCCTAACCGTGGAGGTGGGTAGGCATAGGGCGCCGTTTATTTGCTCCAATAACCAATTAATGCCATTGATTGGGCCGGGCTGGCCCCCCTCTCTCCCGTTTTCATTCGAGAAGCAGAGGTCAATTGTCTTAATACCTTCTCTAAACACAATCCACTGCTTTCTTTTCTAAGCAAGGTCATGAGGACTCCAGCTCAATGTTTGCCGGGGGGCTGTCTGAAGGGAGTTTGGGCAGAAGAAAACACATTTCTGGTTAGATTAAGAGAACAGTGCGGGTTGAAATCCACAGAAGCTCCATGAGTAACCACCAGCCTTTGTCAGACCATGGAGGATGGCGAGCCCCAGGCTGGATCTGGGCAGAGCAGATGGGGCACACTACAAAATGCATGCTTTGTCAAAATATGTAGCCCTTTAGGTACAGAGATATGATTTTTTTAAACCATTTTATTGTTGATATTGTTGCTTTATTTAATGCACTTGGTGGAGGGGCAGGTCCATGTGGTGTGCGGGAGCAGAGGCCAGAGGCCGGTCTTGGATGTCACTCTCTGAAATGCCTTCTACCTTCTTAGAGATGAGGTCTGTCTGTGGCCTGGAATTCCCCAATGAGGCAAGACCGGCTGACCGTGAGCCCTAAGAGTTGCCTTGTTCCTACCACCCCAACCGGGATGACAGGTGCAACTGTGACCTGTATTTTTCAATTATGGGTTCTGGAGATCTGAACTCAGATCTTCTTGCTTGCATTGCAAGCCATATCCCCAGTGCCCTGATGCTGGCTTTTTTAAAAAAGTAAATGAACCACTTAGCACATTTTGAATTCATACAAAAGTGAACTCATAATAATACAGGGCAGAGCTGTCCATTAGATTTTTTTCTGACATGATGAAAATATTTTATATCCATGCCGTCCAACATGGCAGCCACTCATGTGCAGGGACACAAGAGTAAGCAAAAACTAGAACAAGGAGCAATTTTAAGATGACCCGGTTAAGTCTGAAGATTTGGCAAGCAAACAATTTTTGTTTCATGTGCATATACCCCTTTACAACTCAGTAAACACTATTATTGTTGCTCTCCTAGAAAACGATCTCAATTCCTTTCTTTTGGGCATGGAAAGGACTCCGGTTGTCAAGTGGGAAGGGGCGGCAGAGCAGAGGTCTTTGAACCCCTAACGGAAACTGTGAAAACCAGAGTCTTGCAACATGGAATAGGATGGGTAGCGTTTTCTTCTAACTCTGTCAGCTCCCATTATTTCATTGCCACAGACCTGCACCCCCAGCCCCAACATACGCACACATTAATGATAAGTTGTCATACATAACAACTTATGGTACTTAAAACATTTTGGTATCTCTGTTTCATTTCGTTAAAGTATAGTCTTGCGGTGATTATCTTGGCAGAGAGAGATGGTGTACACATCATTTAACCAAAGTGAATCTGAGGGACGGTCTCTTCCTAGAGCTCTAGTTAGCATTGAGACAATCAACCAGGGGCATCTGGCCCTCAGAAAACCAGAAAAATGGGCTGCTGTCCCCATAAAATCTGGAAAAGGACCACATGGGGAAGAGGAGGAGAGGGCGTAACGTATGTCATGTGGTCTCGGAATCCAGACAAGACTGTCAATCTACGCTCCGCCTCTCTCCATCCCTCGTGTTCTGATTTGCCCGTTCTGCCCTACCCCGTGCCCTGAAAGCAGAGAACAAAGTGAGGGAAACTAGGCAGGTTGTCTCTCCGGATGCGGAGCAGACCCACCGAGGGTAAGGAAAACATCCGAGCAGCAGACAGAACTCAGGACGGAGCGACACTCAGGGCCGTCGACAGCATCGTCGTTCAACAACTCAAGTCACACGTCCTTGTACATTTTGGAAGTCACAAACTAGCTCCTTATTCTTTCGGTGTATGAGTTCTCAATGTTGGGGCAGCCTGGAAAAATTTTATGCAAAATTAAGTCAGTCTTACAAGGTCTCCTCAGTTATGTACATATAAGGAGAGTCGAATATTGGAGTCCAATTATTTATATGGAACACAGACAAGAATTTTGCCCTAAAGTTGTAGTGTGTGTGATATGAACATTAGCCGCATGGAAAGCAATTATTTTCACATGTTGCCACATATCAAGATAACAACAGTCCTCTGTCTGATGTCTCGGGCTCATGCGCACACGCTGTCTCTAGTCAGAGGAACCAGATGGTTAAAATGAAGATAATCCTCACAGTAATTGGTGGTTTCTTATGCGATCTTATTGGGGGATAAGGGAATATCTAATTTGTTTATGACGGTTGGTGTTACTCTATACTGCCATCTTTCTCGGCCGGTCGTAAAGTGGTATTTCTAAAAATTAATACGGCTTTTCAGATATCCGGGGGAACAAGGAAAGGGTCATGCGTCCTGCTCATCAATCTTTTAGAAACCTGAGCTAGTTCAAGAAATTTACTCCGGAAACAGGGCAGCTCCTCCGGCCTCATCTGTTCTGCTGTTCCTTTGCCAGGTTTCCCTTTAGGAATCATTGTCCTGAATAGTCCCAAACATGTCCCCTCGGTTGCACAAACGTAGAGCTGCTTTATATAGAATCTGATGACTGGGCCCCAAGTGCTGAGGCCGGGGTACAAGCTCCCCAGCCACTTGCTCCTCTCCCGTGCATTCTGTTTATTCATTGAAACGGTTATAACCGCGACATCGATGGTGTGGAGGTGGGGGGGAGGTTCTAGTCATCTTACATACTCTTAGCACATGGTACTCCATTAATAACTGTCCGCTATGATTGCTATTAAAGATTATCATTGGCTCACCCTACTTGGATCGGAACAGAAAGGAATCTGCAAGCTTAAAGCGCATGCACCAGGCAGAAAGAGTTTCCTGAGGTTGGTGGAGTCTTAGACAGTGAAGTCTCAGAATCCCCACAAGGTGAACGGAATGAGTCAGGGATTAGAATAGATTATATACTCTGGCCAAGGAGGCCAGAGGAGAGAAATTAAAACCTGGGGCCTTTCTTAAGGCAGTGCTCACCCCGTGACTTGGCCTCCGTGCCCACCCCATGCCTTGGCCACATCACCAGAGCCCTCCCAGGACATCTTGCAGCCTGCCCAGTATTTAGTGACGCTGTGGTCCAAATGCTACAGACAACCTCGTGAGAAATTAGAGGGCGCAGGTCTACGTATTACACATTCCCAGCCCTGAGTTTTGTGCTATTCTATCTGTGGCCCAGAGCTGGGTGTGATGGAAGCAAGATACCATCAATATCGGCAAATTCTGCAAAGCAGCCCCTGCCCCCTCTGCCTTATTCGGGGAAAAGGCAGTTGCGAAGCCCCCATTACCCTACTGGCTTAGACATTGATCCTTGTCTGCTAGTACAAAAGTGAGATATTAGGGATTAAATTGAACCAATATTGTCAGGGAGCTACGCTGGGTGGGTGATTTCAGGGCAGCGAAATACAAAGGCTGGGAAATTGATTTCAGCCCCTACTGAGTTCTAACGAGCAGCCACCCCAGAATGCTGATCTCCTGGTGTCAATTGATTCTGTAGGAAGGGTTGTGTAGAAGAGTGGGGGAGACACGGATGGAAAACTCTTCCTATGTTTTCTTTCCTCCTCTTTCTTGCCCGCCCTTCCTCCTTCCCTTTCCTTCCTCCTCCTCCCCTCACCTCTCCTGCTCCCCCTCTCGCAGCAAGTAGAAGACATCAAGAAAAGACAAGTTAGGTTGGGAATGGCCGCAGATGAAGTCTCCAACAATCGTCACTTCTCACTGAGATCCACCTGCCTCTGCCTCCCAAGTGCTGGGATCAAAGGTGTGAGCCACTCCTGCCTGATGGACCAATTCCTTGAAAGGCACAGACTCCCCAAACTCACAGAAGAATAGATGGTAGAACAGATGGTCTGAGCTGACCTTTATTTATTAAAGAAAATAAAAGCAGAGAAAACACATTCTATCCCATCCTATGAGGACAGTGTCCTCCTGGGGTTAAAGTCAGATACAGATATTCTAGGGCAGGAAAACAGCAGACCAGAATCTCAGATGAACATATATGCAACATCCTCACAAAATATCCCCAAATCAAACCCAGCGATGTAACGTTAATTGAGATTTATTCTAAGTGGGCAAGGATGGCTCAACACTTGAATACATTATTGCAGTCTACCTTATAAACAGGCTAATAAAAAAAATCATGCTGTGTCCATGGCAGAAAAGATGTTCAACAGATCCAATTTATTATCTATTTACTGTAAGACACTAATACATAAATAACAGAGATTAATTTCCTCAAATTAAGACCATCCATCAGCTTTCATTACTGGCTTACTTAAAGGGGAGAGATTAAAGTTTCCTCTAAATTCAACAACACAAGAAATGTTGTCAGGCTGATCCTGTTGAAACTCATATTGGAGTCCCAGGACAAGTTGTACAAGTTTGGGGAAAAGAATTAAGTCACTATGAGGCTGTATAAGGCCCCACGGCCCCAAGCACAACAATATGTACCTCTTGATCTCCTGGAATGACTCAACCGCTCTAGCAGAGTTGTAGGATTTAAATTTATTACTGAGAAATCCATTGTGGGCTGAAGAGACCACTCAGCAGTTGAGAGTCTTGTTCTTTCAGCTCCGGGGGCTCCGACTCCCCCTTCTGGCCTCTGTAGTTACCTGCGTTCACATTCATGCTCATGCACAGGTAACTAAAAAATATTGAAAAGAAACTTAAAAAGTCAGAGATAGGGCTTCTCTGTGTAACAGTTCTGGTTATCCTGGAACTGAGATCCAGAGAGACATTTATCATTGTTTTAAATAACTATAATTGAAAATTAAGACACGGTACTAATCGCTTTAATTCTCTAAGGTGAAATTGTAGCTAAAATTGACTATTAACAAAAGTTTTATGGAAAAACTACAAACTTGACGAGAGCAGTGAATGAGAGCTGATTGAGTGGGAAGTTATCATATTATATGTGAAGGACACTGTGGAGATTCCAGTTCTTCCCAGTAGATAGACAGAGTATATTTGGCCAAACCCAACATTCTAGCAAATTACTTCATAGATGCAAAAATGTAAGTTCTCAGATTTACGTAGAAGGAAACAAAAGCCCTTTAAGAGCCAGAACAGTATTGAAAGAGGTGAACAAAGTTGGATGATTGCTATCCCTCAACCCCAATATCCACAGCACGCACATAACAAAGTGGACAGCGCGACAGCAGCAAAAGGGTGTAGATACAGTGATCAATGACACGGGACAGAGGGATCAGGAATACAAACACACATGTAGTCAGCTGGTGTTTAACAGCAGACCAAAGCCAAGTCAATAGAAGGTGTTTTCAACCTGTAATGCTGGCGCAATTGGACACAACACACTATAAGTCAGTTCAGGCACAGGCCTCTCGGCTTTCCTAAAAATGAAGCCTAAGTAGATCAAAGAACTATGTATAAAATACAAAACAAGACTTCTTTCTACAGGACAACATGGGAGGGAATATCTAGGAGACCTTAGATTGGATGATAAAAGAAGGAACAATTAACAAGTTGAACTTAGTTAGTGTTAACTTCTCTACTATATACTGCTACCTCCCCAGCACCACGCTTACCTTCATGCTTCGATGCTTCCCACCATGACAAGACTAAACCTCTGACACTGTAAGTCAGCCCCAATTAAACGTTTTTTTTTTTTTTTAAAGAGTGGCTGTGGTCAGGGTGACTCTTCACAGCACTAGAAACCCCAAATGAAGACAGGAGCTAAGTGGTCCTTAGTGCTGTATGCATTTGTGGACTCCCGACACATTGGCCAGCTGCCTCAAACCTCCATAACTTCCCCACCATGGTGGACTATAGCCTCAAAACAAATTTTTCCTTCTTTAAGTTGCTTTGGTCTTATATTTTGTTCCAACAATAAGACAAATAGCCAACAAACAGCTTTATTCATAACTGCCCAAACCTGTAATCAGCGAAGATGTCCACTGGCCAAAGGAAAAATAAACGGTGGTATAGACACGCAGCAGTAACGTGTTCAGTGAGAAAAAGAAATGAGGAATTGAAGAACAAAGAGACATGGAGAAACATTATGCCTGTGGTGCCGGGGGGTAAAGTCAGGGCCCTGCACAGGGGCCAGGCAGGTGCTCTACCGCTAGGCAATATCCTCAGTTCCATGGAAGAACTTCAAATTACATTACTAAATGAAAGAACTCAACTAAAAGCCTGTGTCCTGTGTGAGCCCAACTAAGGAAGCTGTGGAAAAGGCAAAATTACAAAGCGAATGAAAAGATCAGTATTTTTTCCAGGGGTTCAGAGGAAGAAAGGCTGGGGGGAAAAAAACTAGGCAAAGACAGGAGATTTTTAAGCTTGGTAATACTGCTCTGTATACGATAAAAACATTGAAGTGATGGAAATGTGACATTATGCATCTATGATTTCAAGAACTGTGTGATACAAAGATTGACATCTAATGTAAACACCAGATTTTACTTCATATTCTATATCATGTTGGTTCATTAACTTAAAGAAATGCAATATACAACTACAAGATGTTACTCACAGGGGAAGCAAGGCACAGGAAGATGCTACACGGGAACACGATGTTATTTGTCCATTTTCCCAGTAAATAGAAAAGTATTCTAAAAAAAAAAAAAACAAAACAAAGCTTATAGATGTTTTCCAAAGAAAGGTGTCTACCTCATAAGCGATCAATGAGGTTTGGAGCTCCAACAGTTAAGTATGGTGGTGACAAGACAAATAGGAGGCCATTGGGGAACATCATGCAGGACCCAAGCTCGAAGGTAGAACTAGGTTTCCTAGCCTAGGTGTACTCTTGGGGATTCAAGAAGCTACACACAGCAACAGTAGCTTATTTGGGTTTAAAATTGGGTTTTGTACAACAGTGTGGCTGGGGAGGTGTGAGCAGACACCTCACTTCAGATAAGACAGTGACAATCAAAGTCAGGATACTACTACAATCCCACCTGATGAACCAGGGGGTTTCATTGGGTTGCGTCCAGACAGAAGCAGACGTGGCAGAGAGTTCTATCACAAAGTGCCAAGTCCAGAACGAGGGCTATGTCTCCCAGGTTACTCAGCTGGTGCGTCTTGAAGACAGTTCCCCTAGTGTGGCTCTTTCAGGAAGTTACCCTTAGCTCAGAGTGTCTCCTCCCAGTCTTCACTGCTTATATCAGCTTTGGGAGGAACCTACTGCATCCCATAGGTTTCAGGGACTTCCTGAAGCCTCTGTGTTGTTGACTTCCTGAGTTTTCAAGACCCACCCTAAGTCTTTAAGGATTTAATGGATTTTTTTTTTCAGGATGGAATGTATCAATTCAGAGAACCTTCCTAAAACAATGTAGTGTTAATGAAGAGTAGGAGAGGAAGACTCGTTTTAATCTTTTCCATTGCAGTCTGAGTGGAACGGCAATAGATTATGCACTTTGTGATTGCATATTTAAAAATAGTAATCCTTCATTTATTTCAGGGTCTCTCAACCTTCCTAAAGCTCTGACCCTTTGGCACACTCCTCATGTTGTGGTGACGCCCGTCATAAAATGCTACTTCACAACTGTAACTTTTCTACTGTTATGAATCATATCGTAAATATCTGATATGCATTTGATAGGCATTTGATATTTGATATTTGACCCCTAGGAAAGGCTCACTTAGCTCTCCAAAAGGGTTGTGACCCAAAGGTTGAGAATTGCAGGTTTATTTAATAATTTATTGAGTATCGACTACGATATGCCAGCCTTAGTGTGGGGTTAGGGGATTCAGCGTGAAAAAAAGATGTACTGGTCTTTTTCAATCCTCATTCTCAAGGAGCCAGGCAAACACACAAGGAGAGCTTTAGGCAGGGTATTTGGAAGTTTCCTTCTAATAAAGCTGTACTGTGAGCTGCAGCGGCTCCCCTCCCCCTACAGCTAACCCGTGGTCACATGCTGCGCTGTTCCTTGCGCCACAGTGAGCAGATGTCCAGCATCTTCCTCCACGCAGAGAAGAATTACGTGCTTGAGTTGTCACTGAATCCACTCCCCGCGTGAAGAAGACACATTGCGTGTTGTTCCGAACACTGGATGGCAGTAAGGAAAATAACACGAACTACGCAAAACAACCGCACGGCGCTGGGTTTATACTCGCGAGAAGGAAAAGATGAAAGAAGTTCCCGATTAAGGCCGAATAATTTCAGGATCAAAACCGGCCACCCTGATGTGTGCTGTTAACAATCAGCATTCCTGTTTACCTGATGTTTTTCTTCTTTGACTGGCCGTTTTCTCCACTACAAAAAAAAAAAAAATCAATAGATAATTCTAAAACTCAAATCAAGTATATGAGAGATAGTGGCTATCAAACAGAGGCCGTGAGAGTCACGAATGCAGATTCCAAGCGCTTGGTCCAGGGCAGAGATAGTTGTTAAAGTAGAAAAAGAAGCGATTAACCCGTGAGAGGAGTGAAATGGGCGTGACCCAGACCGGGCGTGAATCTGTGTCTTTGAACACTCTCCCTGTGTTTTCGCTCTACTCTTTCTATGTCCTCTTATAGTTACATTATTTCGTAATCAGTCAAGGAAGATCCAAGACCACCTAATGACGAACCCTGCAACTAAAGTCAGCCCACAGCGGCAGATGGCTCTGCATTTTGCTATTCCGTTTTGGTAATATATGCCATGCATTCATGAGCTTGGCCCACTCAGGGAACTGACGATCACAAAGCAGACAATTCCAGTCGATTGCCGAAGCTGGGCTTGGGTACTGACCCGCTGCCTCCCCTGTCTAGGGAGAGGGCCCTGTGCGAAGAAATAAAACAGAAGCTGGGCTGCTCGAAAACTTACCCATTTCCAAGTGTCCTAATTTGCTTTCCATTGCTATGTGAGATGTCATGATCAAAGGCAACTTGGGAAGGAAAGGGTTTAGTTCATCTTATAGCTTATGGTCCATCGCGAAGGAAGTTAGGGCAAGAACTCAAGGCAGGAGCCTGGAGGCGGGAACTGAAGCAGAGTTCTTGGAGGAGGGTTGCTTACTGGCTTGCTGCTTTCAGCTTGTTCAGCCAGACTTCTTATAGCACCAAGGACCACCAGTTTAGGGGGACACTGTTCACCATGAGCTGGGTCTTTCTGCATCAATTATGAACCAAGGAAATGTCTCACAGACTTGTCTACTAGACCGTATAACGGTTGACGTTGTCTAGGAAGGGCCCCTCTTCCTAGACGAGCCTAGCTCCTGTCACGTTGACAAGAAACTAAGGAGCTCACCAGGTCCCTTATCTTCCAGTGGCTGAAGTAAGAGCGTTAAGAAGACATCCTTGGCATTCCCGGTGCGGAAGTCGGCAGGAAAGTGAGTGTTTGCCTGCAGTGTTCCCTCTAACCCAGTAAGGAATCTTTCCTCTACTCACCCTAGAGTCTGTGTCTTGTCTACCTCTTGACTTTCGTAGGCATCTCTCCAATCATGTCTAGTTGTGTGGTCTTCCCTCTGTCTGTGGAATCAGGACCCATCCTAAAGGCTTCACTTTACCCTCATTACTCTCTATGAAGCATTTATTTCCAAATAAGTTCACATACTGGGAAATTTAGGATTAGGACTTCAACTTGTCTTTATTTTGTTGTGGGCATGGGAAAAGACACAATTCCATCTACAGGTCGCTGGTCTTTGGAATGTATATTCCAAGGCTGGCTCTACAGTTCTGGCCGATGAAAGAGACCCGTGTCATCCAAAGAAACCCACGTGCCTTTCCCACTATGTGCAGAACGTTTAAGCTTCTTAATCTCAAGTGGCATAGTGTTTTATATCTTTTATTGTTTAAAATATGACTCTGCAAAGAAAATATATGGGGTTTTAATTCACAGTACGTTTTGTGATCCTGTGGTGACATGCTTTCTCTCTCTAATACTGTGAGCCTCTCAACAAATCAAAGTGCCCAAGACCGTTGAGCGTGAGTTGAGCTTGTCTTTGTGATGTAGCATTACTTGAGTTCCACTTTTAACGGACTTATTCCATGAAGGCAGCTAACTAACCCCCTTTGCCATTTGCTCCATGAGCAGAGATATGAAAGGTAAAAATATGACATAATCTACTATGAGGAATAGGTAAAAGGACCGGAAGTTGACAGCAATCCCAATTCGGGGCTCAACACCTGCCTTGCATCACAGAGACACAAATTTATAGATGATAAATTGAATGGACTTTAATAACCTTCCAGGGGGAAAAGCTTATGTTTCATTATTTTCTTGAACGTTGAGAGCAAAACTAAAACGATCTTTCTAATTTCTTTGTTACTTCAAAAGTTAGTGTTCTGGCCAGGTGGTGGTGGTGCACACCTTTAATCCCAGTGCTCAGGAGGCAAAGGCAGGTGGATCTCTGTGAGTTTGAGGCCAGCTGTGTCTACAAGGGCTAGTTCCTCACTGTTTCTAATGCTTTGCTTTTCAGCCTGGTGTAATGCATTGTTTTCAGACTTCTTATATATTTACTCTAACGCTCTAGAAACAAGATAGGGAAGAAAGACAGTGTCTACCTTCCTAATAATCGATATGCATTAGCTAAAGGCTAATTGGTCCAATTTATGTGATGAAAACATCATTTGTGTTTTATATTGAAGCATGCAAACGTATAGGCAGCATGAAAATGGCCTAGCATATTCCATTCTTGTGTTTAGATACTGCCTACTCCTTGAGGGATTCTTCTGGTCAGGCACATATGCACGCAATGACTGTATGACCACCTCTAGATTATGTATTTTGTCTAATAAAATTAACTGTCTCGCTCGCCCTTGGACAACCTCTGCATTCTGATCCTGCTCTGCTGTGTCTGGTTTGCGACTGTGTCTCTGCCTTTCCCCTTCCCAGAATTCTCCTAGTCTTGTTGTCTTGCCTATACTTCCTGCCTGGCTACTGGCCAATCAGAGTTTTATTCAAACAATACAAAGTGACAAATCTTTACGGTTTACAAATGCATTATCCCCCAGCAGGAACCTGTCAAATTGCTAGCCCAGAGTTCCTGGCTTATGATCCATCCTCACACCTTCAACAGATCTCTCAGGGTGGCCTTGACTTGTCCTGGAAATTGTGTCATTATGAGGCCACGAAGCAGCCACTGCATGGGCAGACATGGGCCTTGGCCAAAGTTCTAGGAGCTTAGTTTCAAACAGAGTAAACCAACTTCAACACTCTGGTTTAGAACACCACAGGCTGCATCTCTTCTACACTAAACCAGACACCTTATGACTGGAAATATCTCAGCAGCATTATGTGTGTGCTTTATAGAAGAAAAGTTACAGTTATCAGGGATTTCAGACCCACAGACATAGTCTCAGCTTCTCCTATACAAACTACAACCCGAGGAATGACTCACTTATCTGAGCCCAGGCCCTGAACTGGAGCTGGCCTCTGGGGGACAGAGTGGACCCTCTGCCCACAGACTGCCCTGCTTTGGTACCATCAGCAACAGGTACACAAGCCTGGAGCTTTCTTGGTGCTGCAGTGACAGCCACGTGACATTGTTAGTATGTGATGTCCTGCCTGGTCGGGGTCACTTCCTAGTCTCCATCAGTTTGACTATGATTCCCCCACTCCCTGTTTGTGTTTGCCCTTAAGGATTTGTAAGGATTTAAGGCAGTTTCCCTTCCCTTAGTATCCATTCCTTCCGTCAGGTCATTTATTTCTGACATGGTTTTGGTGAGTCTCTCATAGCATAGCATCTGCTCAAGACAAGGAACTGCTAGCTCATTTTCCAGTATCTCGAAATCTTACTTCTATGGGATGGGCATGCTTTTGTTGTTATTATTCTTTTATATAATTTAAACAATAGCTGTAAGTGGAAAACAAACCATATTTACTGCTTTCAAACCTGTAATTTATTTTAAGTGTATAAATGTGAGCTATGGATGGTTGGAAGTCTCTATCTGGGTTCTGGGAACCCAGATCCTCTGCAGGAGCAGCCAGCACACTTAGCCATTGAGCCATCTGTCTCTCTTGCCCTCCCAATACCTTTAAGTTTACACAGGTGATCAGAATTGATTGGCTGGTTGTGTTACTGGAGAATCACTAGGTCTCTTTGTAAAATGGGCACACCTCCCACTGACCATCATGATTACTGTGGTAGATGAATTTTTACATGACCAGCTACAGGTGGGTGAGCCAACAGTTGGATTAAACTCTAAGTCTTTCAAAGTCTGTGGTTTCCAGCTTGCCCTGCCTATTAAATTCAGGAAAGGTGAAGGGTATTCATTTCAGCCTCGGCCACAGACATCACCACGTGTTGCCATGGTGATACTCTTCATAGTCTCATCTGATGTTTGTTGCTGCTGTTTTATACCCATCATTTTAATTTCACTTGTAAAGAAAAATATATAGTTGGAGCAGTGTACAAGTTGCCGATGTAACTACATCCCCCAGGAAGTTCTTGAGACGCTAAGAGTCCCCGGAAATGTTTTTCATGATCCTGTAGACTCGGGGCTTCCTAGGACTTTTAGCAGGGGCTTTGATGAGAAGCAGTATGTGCTTTGGGAAGTTGATTGACGGTTCTGTGCAGAGGGTACTAGGAGGAATGTAAGTAACTTATTAACAAATGAGGTTTTCTGACCAAGCAAGAAAGGGCTAAAGGAAACTTTCTCATACCCAAATTAAGGAAACATGTTTTAAACTGTTCCCTTCTCTGAGTTAAGGTGGCAGACAAAGATGTCTTAAACGTCTTCCTTTGTAAGAATTGTCACCGTCAAGATGTCCGAGATACAGTCCGAACACACGAACATTTGTTCAGTTTCATTGCAGTTAACTTTGGTCTGGGGCTGACTACCAAACTTTGTGTAGAGAGACATCACCAAGATCCGAACCCGTGTTCTCAATCTTCGGTGTGTTCCCACCCGCCTCTGAAACCGCTTTATTGCTTCTGCCGTTTGCGTTCGCTGAGCTCATCCTCTCAAAGCTTTGCACGGCGTTTGGAAAAGACACGAGGCATTCGGTTCCTTGCCACGTAGGCCACCGCTCATTCTCCTTGGCTTCTGCTTGTCGGCAACTGTCACTGAGCATCCTGGTAACGACAAGCCCCACCCCCTGCTCTCGTGGAGGTTGTATGGTATGAGGTGAGCGGACATCCAGAAAGAACCAAAACAAGTGAGAAAGAAAACACGAATGTATCTACTTAAGTCCTGCCAAACATGTAGACTGTCTTGTGAAAATAATTTAAAACAAAATTAGGCAGTTTTGGACACGGACCCCTGGACATCATTTATTTAGTGAACCTTCAAGTTTTGCTTTCAATTTTTCACTCTGGTTTCTGGAAGGATTCCCCGTCTTCCCTGGGAGCATACTACCTTTGGACAGGGATAATGAGAGAACACGTTATCTCACTGCCTGACTGGACAGCGCCCTTATCCATAGTCCGTGAGACCAAGCAGGTTGCTGGGGTGGCTGGAAACTCTCCTGCTCCTCGGCCGTGGCTTTTTTGGAATACGGAGGGTGCAAAAGAGAGGGAGCCTGATTGGCTGGCTTAGCTAGACGCACGCAGCGTCTTCCTCGCTGACATCCCAACAGCAAGCCTACGGAGTAGCACGACTGTGCTAATCACCATCGGGCGGCTGCGTTGAGGCAGTTGGGCCAGTCAAAACTGCATCTGATGAACGAATAATTCAAGGGTCTCTTTGTGGAAGTGACGGGTTTTTAAAGGGCCACCATATGGGGGCAGGCAGGTGGCTGGCAAGGGTTTCTGTCCTGCTTTTACTAGACAGGCTGCCGTGCAGCCGGCTGTCCACGGAGGGCACGGGCACCAAGGGATTCCTGAAGCTCCTCGCCAGCCTGGGTCTTGACAGAGGAGGTGGCTCCTGCCTGAGCAGGTGGCAGGTGCTGGCCTGGACGGCGCCCTGAGCTCGCCTGCAGTGACGCTGTCAGCGCCTTTCAGAGCTAATGCATCGTGACAACTACCTACCTGGGGTGTGTTAATGGCAGAGCGCCACTGCAAAATTGATGGTAAGATTTGACACAAGAGAGTGGTTTCCTGTGTCACAGGAGGCAGAACACCCTGGCTCTCTCTGGCAGCGGAGACAGAAGGTGAGGGCCAGGACCCGGGGAATTGGATAAATGTGAAAATCCAAATTCGCAGGTGACTTGACCTCATCTTGGCCTGTGTCATGGACGTTTGCCCTCTTTCTCAAAAGCATGAGCTTAAGCTGCTCTTTAAAAAAAAAAAAAAAAAAAAAAAAGTGGACCAAAAGATTATCTTTGAACTGGAGTCTCTATGCCATTAAGTGCTCATCACTGTGGGTCAAGAGGAGAAAACCCCACACTGCTCTTACCCGCCTGGGTCAGCACGAGTGTTTTGCTTGAATACAGTTGACTGTCGCTTAGTCAGAGTTTCCTAGTCACCACCCTGTTTAATGCCTTGCCTCTCTGCAGATTGAAACCCGTTTTTGTCCCGAACCTCTGTCAGGATCAGTTGGTTTATCCCAATTATTAATGTGGCCAGGGTTCTCTAGAGAGTGGAACCCATAGGTGGAGTATATATAACAAAGGGGTTTTATCAGACGGCCTTCCGTGAGGGGCTGGGAAGTCCAACAAGGGCCATCTGCACTCTGGTGAGGCTGAGAAAGAACCTGGTACCTGCTCACTTCACAAGGCTGGACGCCTCAGCGTTCCTGGGCTAGGGCTGATGGCCTGGAGGACTCCTACAGAGTCACTGGTTGTCGGTCCCTGCTGCAAGACTGGAGAAGCTGGGTTGTGATGTCGGCAGAGGACAGCTGCAGCAGGGAGAGGGGGAGAGAGAAAAAGAGAGAGAGAGAGAGAGAGAGAGAGAGAGAGAGAGAGAGGAAAGGGGGAGGGAGGGAGGGAGTGAGGGAGGGAGGGAAGGAGGGAGGGAGGGAGGGACGGAGGGAGAAGGGGAGAGAGAGAGCAGTTGCCTTCACCAGCGAGGAGCAAAGGCAGGCAGCGGAGCACAGTTCTGCCCACAGACCTCTTCATATTGCAGACTCCAGAGGAAGTACTCTATTGGAGACTCCGCCCCTCAGCTAACCCCTCCAGAAAATAGCCTCACTCAGGAGTCTGTTTCCTAGCTGACCTGATCTATGTTGGAGAGCAGAATTAACTGTCACAACGATGTAATTTGAATTAAATTTACTTTGTTGCTTTGTTTCCCGGACTTTGGGGATGAAAAAAGATACAGCTGCCTTCAAATATGCAGCCCTATTTGCCAATAATTCAGATGAAATAGTGCATATGCTTGCCCCTCACAATGCCCCCCAAAACACTTGCTCTATACTCAAGCATGCTAAACCATTTCATTTTGGCATTCCTATCAGCGTTTAGATGCTGGTAATATTTTATCGTTTTAAAGATACCATTTTTAAATTTTGGCCCGTTTGCACGTACCTCTCCGTTAGAAAAGGATAGAGCCAGTGTGTGGATTTGTGAGTACCCTAAAAGATGGGAATGAACCATCTTGCAAGTCTGCAAATCTCTAAACCATGACAACATTCAGGTCATTTAAAACGACAGCGTATTGACAAATCCCGTTTCTCTTCTCCCATTCCCTTGAAATTATATTAAAAGGAAAATGTGTTCCTCTGCTAGGTGAGGTGGTATATGCCTGTAATCTCGGCACTGGGAGGTTGAGACAGGAGGATCACAAGTTTCAGACCACTCTGAGACACAGAGTGTGTTCAAGGCCAGCCTCCCTACAGAGCCCGGGCTTCATCAGGCAGAGAAACAAGCAAATGCCCCAAGTAAACAAAGATGAATTCTCAGTTTTTTTTTTTCTCATCTGTTTTTCTAGCTGGAAATTCTCCTCCCTCCAGCTCTGCCTATATCCTCAGTTCTTTCATGCATCAGCTAAAGAACTGTTTTCAAAGGGGGGTAACAAACTCAATTTGATGGCAAAGGTCTTTTTTATAAATAACAAGCAAATTAGTGACGTCTGGCGCACCTCAGCCTCCTCTGCGATGCCCCAAGCTTTAGCCCTGGTTTTGTCTGTTCTTTACCTGACTTGATTTTGCTAGACAGACACATTTGTAGCTTTTCCGTGCTCCAGGCACTGTTCTGAACTTCCCTCTCCCCTCAGATATCATCTTATTTAACCTTCTACAAAGTAGGTGCCATTAGCAGCTCTTTTCTATGGGCGAGGAAACTGAGGCAGGGAGAGACAGAATGACACGTTCTGGAGTCCAGCTTCTTAATACTCCCCCGCGTCCTCTCTAGGGGGTGTTTAAGGCTGCCCGTGATGGATTTCAAAGAACACATCAAACTTTGAGCCTAATTTTTCCCATATGACTCCGAGTGTCTTACAGGGTGTCTTACTGAACTTCAGAGACGTTTTAATTTGTAATTTTCTCTTAAAAAATTGGAAATTGCTCCTAATTGGTTACTTTAACTCTGCTCATCCCAACTTTGCTTTCATATAAAAAAATTTTTTTCTTTAATATAAAAGAGCTTATGTAGTCCTTGTCTACCCTCATTCCCTCAAATAATCTTGAAATGAAATGGTAACTAGCAGTCTTAAGACACACCCACAAGCACCAGTTGGCTCCGCAGGGTGGATACAGTTTAGGTGGAGTTCAGACTCCCAGGTCCGGAGCCTCAAGAAACTCGGGACTTTGAGAAAGAAGGATGGCGTCAAACCTGCAGGCCATGAAGAAAGCGCAAAGCCCAGAGCTGGTGGGCCTCACGACCAGCCTTGCACGTCTCACGCTCCAGGAGGATGGAACCAAGGGACTCAGGTCAGGACGGGATCTTACAGGAACAAAAGCGTGATCTAAAGCACCCAAGAGCCCGAGCTCCTGTATCCGGAAGATGTCAGAGATGAAGAGAAGTCAAGGCACTAAGACAAACCAAGAGGGGAATCACAATGCTCTCTCAGAACTTCCGGGAAAGATAAAGTTAGTGAAGCGACGATCCCTAAATCAAAACGGCCGATGGAGGGAAAACCAGAGATTCCCACGTGACTGGAAACAGAGTGGATGATGCCTAAGGGCCAATGGCGAAGGATTTCAGACTCAGAGCAGAGAAATACAGGGGGAGAGATGGAAGTGGTGAGTGAAGGCAGAACTAATGGGAAAGGCTCTATGCAGAAAATCTAACCACCCTAGCCCAAGGACAGAGAGGGAAGCAGAGACTGGAAATGATGGTCAGAAGAATGCATACATGTGCCTGCATGTATATGAAGAATGCATACATGCACATACGTGAGAGTGAGCCTGGATGTATATGAAGAGTGCATACATGTGCATATGTGAGCCTGGATGTATATGAAGAGTGCATACATGCACTATGTGACAGTCTGCCTGAATGTACATATGTGTGAAAATAAATTAAACTGAAAACAAAACAACACTCTTCATTGTCTTAGATGTGCGTACCTAAGAAGGATTTTTTTTTCTGGCTTTTCAAGAAACACACACATGCATGCCTGCATACATACTGAATTCACAGGTATAGTTAGTTCCAGTGAGAAGCGTTTAGAAGATGCACTATGGTAGTGAGCTGGGCACAGCCACGCTCTGTCCGTGATCCTGGGTGTGTGGAAGAGACCCACCTGTATTCGCATGGCAGGTGGCACTCACAGGAAGAGAAATCCCAAAGCTGGGAAGATCAACGAGGATCTTCACAGAGCCCAGAGGAAGAGTGTGGACCCAGAGGGAAGGGACAGAGGGTCCCAGGAGAAGAAGGGACCCTGATGGGAAAACTGGAGGTAACCTTGCTTGCAGATTCTGGGGAGCAGAGACTAAGGGCTTTGTTAGGGCGCCACTTCCAGGCCTTTGCCTCCCCAACAACAGACTATCAGTGCGGGCATGTTCCTATTTTTCAGATGAATAAACCAAGGCAAAGGGAGTTAACTAACTTGCTTCTGGTTGCCCAGTCAGTCAAACTGTGGTTCCGGGCCAGTCTACCTCCAGAAGCCGCCCGGTAAGGATGTTGACAAAGACAGGGTTTCTCTTTCAGTTCGTCTGGATCTTAGCGACTGTATTGGGTGGTTACACATAGGAGAGGGTCTCTGGTAAAGCTACCCTCACGCAGTCTCCCTGCAGTAGCTGACACATGCCTTGCCTGTCACATCTGGGGACTTATCGGAGTGCTCTTACACCATGGGTAAATGATCCCCAGGCTGTCTTTAGGATAATCAGAAACAAATGGAAAATAGTTCTCCTGTACTATCGACGTCGTATCAGCAAAACTTATGTCTTAAAATGTGCATTCAATTTCTAATATTAAAAAACATAGTTAAAGCCATATGTTGGATATTATCACGCATCTTTGTGAAATTAGTACAGGACCCATTTGAATAACCATTTTGTTCAGATCAAACCTACTGGGGTTTCTTTCTTTCTTTCTTTCTTTCTTTCTTTCTTTCTTTCTTCCTTTTTCCTTCTTTCTTTCTCCCTTTTTCTTTCCTTCCTTTTCTCTCCTTTCCTTCAATTCTTTTTTTCTTTCTTCCTTTCTTTCCTTTTCTTTAAAAAAGATGTCTTTCCTCTCCTTTTCCCTGACCATCTATAAATTTAAATATGAAGCTAAAAGTGTGTGTGTGTCTGTCCGTCTGTGTACATACAGTGGTGTCTGCAAATGAGGATAAACTGTCAAACCCCAGAGCTTTAGGCTTGAAAAATTGTAATGAAGATAGATGGATGTGAACAATTTGCTTGTGGAAAAGATAAATCTCCTCCCCTCTCCTCTCTTCCCCTCCTCTCCCATTCCCTTCCTTTACAAGTCTCTATTTTTTCCCTCCTACCTTGGGGCAGGGGAGGGGTAGAGCTGTCTGCTCTGTCTGGTCCTCTACTTATTCTTCTAAGCACTTGGTGCCCACGTTACATGGCTCCAAGCCCTTTTGAAGAGCTAGCCAATCAAGGGCAGAGACCTTTAATCACTGTTGTTCCGCTCCTCCCCCCATTTAAAGTCATCACACACACGTAAACACCAAATACACGGGCTTTCATGAAACAAGCCGTCCTCAAAAGACACACGGGCAATCTTTTCTTCCGTGTCTAAGGAATCATCGAGGGAGGCCTTACACTAGTGCATTTGAGAGTGCAAAATGTCGAAGCAACCGTGGCGCCCCAACCATCCACTTGCCTTCATGTTGTAGAGATGTAGTCGTAGAGATGTGTGTTTATAGAGTCCTACTGAATTCTGGGAATAGAACAAATCATAATTATGTGAGAATCCAAAAGTCCAGGATATGAGAACCAAGAAGTCCAGGGAATTCCTAAAAATAATTAAAAAAAAAATAGATACACACACGCACACCCCCCACACACACACCCCCCACACACGTTGGATTTTCATAGCAAACACATGTGAAGTAGAGGCCTTAAAAATGACCCCAGCCCATTTCTGATCACTAAAGCTGAGAGAATACTGCAAAATACAGCATTTAAGCCATGTCAGGAAAACAAAAATCAGGAGTAAACACGAAATCAGTTGATTTCGTTTTACTTAAGTGAAACAGAACAACAGTGATCTCTTGATTGTAGGAGCTGAGTCAGCAAATAGAAGAAAAAATCCCCCAAAGAATCAACCCTGTATTTACAACCCACTTGAGGTTTCCACAGCAACAGACCAGTCACTAAGTATAGATGACCCTCCCACCGCTGGTTTGTACAACTTTAAATTTGTCCCTTTCTTTGGTCTGGACCTCAAGATTATCTTCTAAGTTCAGATGGTGTCACTCCATGCCCTTTAGTGGATCCTTCGCGTATAATAGAGAAGTCACAATTTTTCACGAGAACACTTTTCAATGCCAGCTCAACTTGTCCCCTAATAGAAACAATAGAATAAAGAAGGCTGGTAGTGTGGAATGCCACTTGGTTTGGTTCAGCCGAAAATTCAAAAGGAAGCAGGCGCTGATAGCCACACACTCGGAGGAGGAAGTGGGAGGTGCTTGATGGTGGAAGGGATGGGCAGCCTCCGAAGCTTTAAAGCAGAGCGCAGGTAGCTTCGGGAGGAAATCAAGAGCTGAGCCATACAGACAGCATCAGTCATCCAAACGACTCTTTCTGTTGGTTGGTTTAGAGGAAACAGGTTGAAGAAGTGGTGCTTGAGAATTGTCTGCATCCTGTCAATCATGTTTTAAATAAACGCTGATTGGCCAGGCAGGAAGTATAGGTGGGGCAACCAGACAGGAAGTAAAGGGACTCATGAAGGGAGGTTGGTGGCTTCTGTCTCGGTGTTGGTGTTGACACATTGAGCTGGAGGACAATTTGTACAACTGTCACACATCCCAGGATGTTGAGGAAGGAGACTTCCCCAGTGTAATGTTCAGATACGGTGTCGACAGACAGGTTTTCACACGTGCGAGGTTTTTAGAAGACACGACTTCTAACAGGCCATGAGATGCATCAGGTAGCTAAGGGGGTGTGGGCTTATCTTGCCGGCCATGAGATTCACAGAGAGACCCTGGCCTTTCTTTGGGTTATACAAAGGTATACAAAGGGTGACAGAGCATGAAGTCCAGATGGATGACACCAGGAATGAGAAGGAAGGAACAAACACACATATATATATATATAAAACGCTGCTGTACACACTGGATCAGGACCCACCCTAACGGCCCTCTCTTAATGTCATCACCTATCTTAAAACCCCCTCTCCAAATAAGGGTCACATTCTGAGAAGTTAGGGGTCGGTAAGTCCCGACCCTCACCCCACTGTGTGTGTTTCTCTCTCTGGGTCTCTCTAATTCAACCCATCACGGTGTTGGAGAGGGTCTTAAAACCAAGATTTTCACGTGTGGATTTAAGAATCAGCCCCCTGCTTTCAGGGGACCACAGGTTTTGATATCTGTCTTTTTTTTTTCTTTTCCAAAGGAGCTTTCAAGTCCAGGCAAGAACAGGCAAAGAGATTGCATTGTGCGTCTCGATGTTGCTAGTAGCTTCCTTTGGTGTTGGGGGCAAAGGAACGGCAAACGGATTTCCAGACTCGCCATATATGGGTCTCTTGGCTTCCAACAATGTGAGCTTTCTTTGATGAACTGCGCTTAATTTATTTTTTTTCCATTTTAGTCTTTTCTCTGCCCCTCCTCTGCACGAAGAAGCTCTCTTTGCAAGGACAGAGAATTTGTATCTCTTGATGGAACGAAGTTACAAGACGGTCTGTTCCTCCGCTTCTGCCTTCCTATACAAGTACCGTGTTTTCTGTGGCTATTTAGAGTTTTGGCTGGAGATGACCCCGTGGAAGTGGCAAACCGTGCTCCTTAATGGTAGACCAGAGACGGGATGCCGCAGGGTGCTTAAGAAAGTGTGAACCTATAGCAAGCGGGGTTTTGAGACTCTTATGTAAATGCCCCCTTGAAAAGAGATTTGCAATCTTAACTACTAAAGCATTCTTCCCTCATGCCATCATATTATGTACGCAAGATACTCAAGCTTTCTGTATTATATCAACTTGGATGTCGCTTTTACATTATACTCTCCTTCTGTCCCCTCTCATTTTATATTTTACTATGATGTACTTCCTGTTATGTGTAAAAAGAAAAAAAAAAGGAGCACTTGATCAGAAATATTCAAATCTATGCGCATGCACCCAGGAAGGAAACAGCTTATTACCCATGGAAGCTGGAGCCCGTGCTTCCTGATTGTAACATTTTGTCAAAGTCTCCATGAGTCCTGTCATCTGGCACGGATCTCTCTCCCTCATCGGAGGCCTTCCCAAGCCCGTGTCTCGTTTGTCAGCTCCGATCTTCTGAGTGACAGAGCCGGCTTACTCCGCGCTGATCGTCACCCCCTGCCTCATGCCAAGGAACAGATGGAATGAAAGAAATAGGAATCAATAAGATGAGAGACGTTGAGTTTCCTTGGTCTTCCCGTGGTACGCCGCCTTCTTTCCAGAGCCAGAGATTTTAGGGGAAGAGACGCAGCCTCTCTGGAGAAAACGGCGAGTTCAGAAGCCTCTAGGTCGCCCAGCGCTGGGCTTGGCCCGTAGCTCAGCTGTCCTCCTCCTTTTCCCTCTCACCTTCAACAACCACATCATTTAGTCCAAGTCTTCCCCTCCCCCACCTGTCCACTTGTGTTGTGACTGTAGGTGCTTATCCAGGGGTGAGAATTATAAAAGAGTCAGTAATCCACCTGACTCTATCAATACAATGTCGGTCCATCGTTCAAACCAAGTAAGGTTGTTGACAGGTTCTGTGATCTGTGGGGATTTTTATCTCCTTGAGCATCAGTCTCTGTAGCTTGAAGATTATCAAGTTCTCTGCGCTGTTGTTTACTTTCGAAGAAAATGTACAGGACATGGGACATCATCCCAGGGCCACACACTGTTGGTTCCTCTGATGTCCGTTGTGACGGTTGCCTGCGGAATATTGAAACAGGAGCGAGATGCAGAAAATGAGGGGCCGGCCAGCATGAAGATCCCTTTAAGGGGTGGTCGTTGAATTTGTGTCAACTGGAATCAACGATATTCTTTTGGGCCCCAATGAAGAGAGAATAAATAATCAAGCAGATGCTGAAAACATACATCCAACTCCACACACAATGTCTGTTGCAAGGCTGGGGAAATGGCTTAGTAGGAAGAAGAGGAACTGAGTTTGCCTTCCCAGCACCCAGTGGGGGGAAACCTGGGCATATGTTGTGATCAAATCTACCTTCCCTTCCAACCGCTCCAATCTCTCCATCCCTCACCTCTTTTTCCTGCCAGTTTCATATGCTCTTGTTCTGAATTCGCCGAGTCCACTCAGTGTTGCCAGTGAGTGCACGTATGTAAGACTGTCTAGCGGGCCACAGGAAGCCTCTCTGGGACCAGGTTCCTAAAGAAAACCCCTACTCACTGCAGCCATCTGCTGTCAATAGCTCTTCAGCTGAGGAGGGGACTTCATGAGCTCCTACCCTATCACGTGCTGGGATTTTGGCTGGTTTGATCTTGTGTGGTCTTAGGCATGCAGTCATAAGCTCTAGGAGTTCAGGTGTGCAGCATCCCCGTGACATTCAGCAAACACCGTCTCCCTCTAGATGTTCGCTGCCTTGACTGCTGCAGCTTTTCCATCTCCTGTTCCATGAGCCTCTCTGAGCTGTAGGTGCTTCTCAACCACAGAACCCTCTCTCCAGAATTCAAATGCCCAGTATAAAGGGATATTTAAAAAAAAAACAAAAAAAAACAAAAACAAAAAAACAAAAAAACAAGACCTTTGTTCTTGTGTGTGTAGGCTTAACTGAGGGATGGCACTGCTATCCTATATGGAAGGGTCCTCTAAGAAACAGTTTTCTGAGATACATGGTCACACCCATCACAGGCTGGTGCAGCTATTCTTCATGGCCACCTTTGTAATGGCTCTCTGAAGACAAGGTAAGGAACATAAGGATGAAAATGACTTTGTTAGAGAAATGTGACCCTTCAATGCCTACGGCATGATCTTCTTAGTAAACTGTATGTTTGGGGAATGGTTTCAAGGCTACAGATCCGTTGAGTCCACATGGGCTTCCACAAGAATCAACACTGTTGTCTTCTGTGCGTTTAATTCTTCAGCATCACCTTGGGGCCTTGTTTCTCCTCAAGAGATCCTGTTTTCTCTGCTATTCTTGTGTTTCATTGTAAACTACAGAAAATCCTTTCTGGGCCCAGACAAGGTATAAATAAATTACCTAAGACATTCCTGAAAAGAAAGTTAGCAAAAATTTTTATCAGTTTCCCTTTTGAATATTTGTGTGCTGAAGTGTTTTTAATTATATTCCTTGGATTTGTCCATGTTACTTCTTATAAGAAACACGTGTTTTCACGAGCAGATATAATCGTTATAAAGTTTTGTGGAATGCTCTAAAAAATTATTTCATAAAGGAGACTTACCTTCTGCTCAAAGCACTTGGCGCACCACAACAAAAAAAAAAAAACCAGGAAGTTACTATTATTAGCACTTGAACTTGGTGGGACACTTGCAAAAAGCCATAGGAGTTAAGTTTGGGCTTGACGTCCACCCAGCCTGAGCTGTGGTGCGCTTTTGGATAGAAGTGTGATTTTCATATTATTATTGCTCAACAACTATGCAAGTTCCTTAGAACAACAATTTTATATGGAACTCAAAAGATTAGCATAAAATTTGCCCTAGACACACAAACTCTCTCTGTGTCTATTCAGACAGCTGTTACAGTTCTCTCTCTCTCTCTCTCAAAAGTTGTTTCTTTGGTTGGATGCTCCAAGGTCTCCAGAATACTTAAGAGGGTGGCCAGGAGGTTGCCTGTGTTTTCTCATCTCCAACATCATGCATTCTCTCGCAGCGACCACTAATTAAAGCCAGGCATCCTCCTCCGTGGAGGGACGCGGGGTCACTTGCCTCAGCCCCGTGTAAAAGTGTCTTCTTGAAGTTTCTTTTCTTCTCAAGAGCTTCTCTGGTCTCTGCAGCGTCGCGCTCTCCGAGTCTTCGTTCTCCTGCTGCCCTTTGGTCTTCGCGTTGCGTCTTGTGGCGGTTCGGTGAATGGCTATTCTCTGAACCCGTTTCCTTAGCGGCTGCGGGCTCAGCTGCGCACAGTCTCGGGTTGCGCAGGTTATTAAAGGGTGGGTAGCATCTTCAGCGTGGTTCATGGACCTTGTTCTAGGCAACAATAGGCGCGTGAGGAGGGAGCCGGGAGCTGGGTACCTCAGGAATCTCCGCGGTGGCAGGTGTTAAGAGGCCTGTAGAGGTGGATGAGGATTTTTTATTATTTCCTTCCCAGGCTTTATGGTGGGTGGTTGAGCTTCCATAGAAATGCTTACAATGCTCTTATTGCCTGAATCAAGGTTAAACAGACAGACGCATAGCGATGTCCCTGGCCCCTTTCTTCTCTCAGGCCCTTTCTCGCAGCCTGCCACATAGAACAATACTATTTCCCTGGCATAATAACGGTCACCAGCTATTGAATTCGTGTTAGAATTTCAATTGGGTTAGTCTGCCAAAACATTCATAATATATGCAGAAAAGAAGGATTTGTGTATTTATTCTGATCTTAAATATACATTTTTTGGGGGACAAAAAATTTAAAAAAAATAGTTCTCATTAAAACACAACATTTGAAATGTACCAGAATTTTGATTGTTTTACAAACAATAAAAAATGAAAGGTTTTTTAAAAATTATTAGACTTTGCAAGATATGGATACTATTTTGCCAATAATGGATGGGAAAGGCATTCAAGCTAATAATTATAACGGAAAATAATGGAAAAATTAGACATTCTTTTATTAAAACCAAACAATCTCAGAAGGAAAGTACAGTAAGCAAGGGCTTCAATGAGATTGCTATATTAAAAGCGTTCAGGGCAAATATAAATCCATTCATTTCAACCTTTGTCTGACATTACAGAATATGGGGCACATCTTGGAGAACTAGTGAAGGCAGAGAGGAACCATACACACAACTTCTCCTAAGGAAGATGACAGCTTATTTTGCTAAACTATTCGAAAATAGTGCATTAAAATGTGAATTATGGATTGCAGGGAACCATACCTTGCATAAGAGTGCAGTTCCCTGGAAGCATACAACCAAGAGGGCTGGCATGGAGGCCTGTGTTGGTGGTTAAGTCTACCACTTGGCCACTTAACTTTTTATATCCTCAATTTTTCTATATAATTGGATAGTGACCCTACTTTGACTTGTCACAGCCATCAAAGGTTGCGTAGTAGGCTAGCAACAGCGTCCTTCCAAGGAAAGAACTGCAAGATCAAATGAGCCTGAATCTCTGTCTTCCCTTGAGGAGCAAGACCACCAATGTAGCTGCAGACCGGACAGCTAGGTGAAGAATATTTCTTTCTTTAAGTTATACACTAAAATGGTACAGCATGCAAAACATTAAGAATAGTGGTTTCCAGCTACTGTTTGCCTACCAGCAAAGTTTCAGCACGTCTGTCTCTGGTGGAAACTTCATGGCTTCTCTTAACTCTGTTTGCTTTCTCCCAGCATTCAGTTTAGTTTTCCCCACCTAACTAAGTTCTACCCTATCAACAGGCCAAGGCAGTTTCTTTGCTCACCAACAGTATTCACGGCATACAGAAGGGAATTTCACATCAGTCATGAATACCAGCTCAAACCACAGGACCAGTTGAAGAAATGAGCATTGCATTTGACACAAGGGTTTCTGTTCTATTTTGCATCTATGTGCACATATTAAGAAAACACATGTGCTTTTTCTTTATTTCTTTGTCATGTAAAGTAACAGAGAATATGATAATACCAGTAGTTATTTTAATGGTAAAAGTAAAATGGTGCCACTGTTCCCCAAGTGGTGGCAGTGGACAGCAGGCATGAGGCCACAGTGGGCCAAGAAGGCAGCCAGTCCCAGGCAGGGAGCCCCCAGTGGCCCATGGGCTATGAGGGCCAGCGGGTCCTAGGCAGGAAGCCATGTGGTGGGAGAGAGACAGAGGTGGATAGGCATGCCACGCAGGGTGAGGTTTGATTTTATTTAGTGGGTTATGGAAGGGAAAGGGGGCAAGGGGAGAAGGGAGAAGAGCAGAGAGAAGTAGAGAGAGAGGGGGGAGGAAGGGGAGAAGTTGGGAGAAGGGAGAAAGGCAGGAGCTGCTTCTTTGGGAGAGAGATGGAAAGGAAAATGGGGTCGGGCTGCATGCAGGAAGGAAGATCTGCCTGCCTCAGCAGTGGAGGGATGGGGAGGGAGTGGGCAGGGCTTGTCTCTGAAAGGGACAGGACAGACCATTACAGCTATAACATTTAAGTTATGAGAACACCAAAAGACTAAGCATTCCTCAAGGGACATTGCCAACTATTTTAAAATATATAATATTTTCAGTTGTATGTGGGATAATTATGCCATATTATGTAAGGTTATGACCCGGTTATTGTTTTTATTTGGAAATTAATCATGTCATAAGTAGATGTGGTTGTGTGTCAAGTTGTCAAGGAGTGAACTTGTAATACTTGATTTTGGTTGTTAACTTGACTGCATTCATCTGGAGTCAATGAAAACCCAAGCACCTGGGCACACCTGCTAGAAGTTCTCTTAAGTGAATCATTGAGGTTGGAAGACCCATCCTAAGTAAATGTAGGCCACACTTTCTGGTGGCAGCCCATATACAATGACGTGGAAGAAAGGAAGTTTTACTTTCTGTCTGCTTGTCCTCATTCTCACAGATGAGTTCATGATCCTTTTGCTGAGATTTCCTTTTTTGGTGTTAGAAACTCCTTCTTTGAGATTTCAACATAGACTGAAAACCACCTGAGATAGTGAGCCTCATGAACCAATGAATGACTGGATCCTTGTTTGGCCTTTCCTTTAGGAGAGAACCATTATTGAACTTCCCAGACCAAGGCCTCTAATAAATAAACCACTCTAATAAATCATATATATATATATATATATATATGTGTGTGTGTGTGTGTGTGTGTGTGTGTGTATGTGTGTGTGTTATATGTGTGTATGAGCGTGTGTGTATGTATATATGACTATATAGAGAGTCTATTAGTTCTCTTTCTCTAGAGAACCCTAATAAATGCCCACAAATACAAATGGAAATCCACCTCATTCACTAATGGTCCTGCGCAGTTTCTTCCCAGTACCCTTACTTCTCATCCCCTACTCTGCCTACAAATTTATGTCTGTGTTATAGATATACCACGATCATTTATATAAATGGATCCATCCAGGATATGGTCTTTTGCGACTGTCTTATCTGCATCTTACACTCTTACAGCTACACTGTCCACAGAGTTGTGATTATTTTTAAGACACCCTTTCTGGGGGTCTTCCAATGTCATTCTGTAAGACACAGACTACGGACACAGAATTCCCGTAAAGTATCATAACATCAGAGGATCTTTTCCCACCCTACTGGTCCCATTTTTCACTATGTCTTTGCCCCTGGAGCTTCCACGTGCTTCTCCTAAGCATCAAGCCCAGCCCAGCTTCTGGGGTGAGTCATTCCCCCTGAGCATCCTTCACCACAGATCCATAGGACCCACTCCCACCCAGCAGAACTCACACTCATCCTCCCAATAAGTGATTCTTTATTCTACCCCCATTTCCGGGTGTCCTGGTTCTAAAGCTTCGCCCTACTTTGGCAGGCTGTCAGCCAGGGTGTCATTTTTATAGTGAGCATAAAACAGTGGAATATACCTAATGAAAACGGCTTGCCAGGTCGGTTTCTCTCTGACTTAAAAATAGTTATCGTGATAACAACAAACCTCAAGTTTTCATTATTAATTACTGTCTATTGGACTATGATAGTCTATAATAAATCCCAGGAAGATCATTTTTGGTTCAGAATGACCACGTTTCACACAAATTACTATGGAGTCTCTAAAATCGTATTGTGATTTAAATAGCTGTCAGCAATAATCCTTGGGACTTTTTTTTTTATTATCACTGAGAGGACAAAAAAAATCAACATTTTTCTTCCATTCGTCATGGCTTCTTAACTGATGCTTCTAGCTCCAATTTGTCTCTTACATTCTCCACGCTGCCACAAAGGCTGCCTGATTACCAAAGCCTGGCATAGCTTACTCTGATACCTAGGGGGTGCTCCTTGTCCCGTGTCAAAATAGTCACGTGATCTCAGACCTTCCACCCACGGGACCACCGTCCCAACCTCACCTTACCTTCGCTAATATTATTTGACATCTCTAGATGTTTCCCTCTGTCTACAGAATAATGAATACATTTGTTAGCATGATGTTTGACACCATACACTCAAAATATAGCCAGCACCAGTTCATGAGTTCCGTGAATGACGGCATGGGTTGAACTATGTTCACGTTGCCGCTACTATCGATTCGTCTCTTACTTTCTTAGCATCGTATGTTAGTATTTGGCTTTTGATGTGTGGCAGTCTTTGCACCTGAAACACCAAGTGACCTCCCTCTTGCTGCAGGATCCTGTCCCATGTCACCTGTTAAGCGTACCATGTTCCCATTCATTGCTTTTTCTCTTTCCTCCTCTACCCTCTTCCTGAATCTCCCGGCCCCCAGTGAACTGAGGTCTTTGCACATGGCTTTAAAAGTAATAAGTGAATAATTCTCTAGTCAAACTGGAGTTGTTTATAAACTTTGTGTTTAAGACTAGAAATACTTTTATAAAGAAAATATTGCTTTGCTCTATAAACATGAAAAACTAGGGCTCTGGCAGCAAGTGGAAGACGTGTATGGGAGGTGGGGCTGGGCAGCAGGTAAGATGGGCATTCAGGATGTACTGAATCCTCGTTTGAGCTTCCTGGAACAGACTCCCTGGAACTCAGTCAGAACAGCATTGCTACGGGCAATTATTCTGCAAAGACGAGGGCGGATGGGCATGCACAATATCCCAGCTGACCCCATGGTAAATTCAGGAAGCTTTTTCCGCATCAATCAAAACGAGGGCAGTTTCTATTCTCAGGCTTGTTCCTATCTCGGCTTTTTAGAACATAAAATGTTTATCTCAAAGTCAGCAGGGGAGCCCCCTTTCCCAGTGCCAAGTCTTGTTTTATCTCTTCTTGGTCAGAAGCACTTAATGGCAAAACACATCAAGTGATTATTGAAGGTAATTCCTTATTCTGTGTTCCAAACAAAGAGGAAAGGACACCTGGCGGAATGGCCTTGTTTAGGAGCAGCAATATACATATTGTAGCGTTTCATTAAATCCTTCTCATTTATGGGCTTCCCTCTTGGAAGGTTACTGACAGTTGATTTAAAATATGTATCACTTTAGTGGGTGAGAGTACGTAAAATCACTAAATCAAATTTGCCGTGAACATCAACTCAGAAAAATTAAACGTGTGGACAGTCACCAAGGAGGAAAGGCCAGTGGGCTCCCATCCACCATAGAGTTCCTGGGCTTGAGTTGGCACAGTAACTCATTCTTCTGACTTCTAAGTGTGGCTGTGGGGCTCCTGCTGGAGTCTTTGGCCATCTGATGCTTCGTGCATCCGCGGAGTAGAGTGGATCTTGTAGAAGAGAAAGTGTTAAGATCCTTCCTGCTAGCCGGGCGGTGGTGGCACACGCCTTTAATCCCAGCACTTGGGAGGCAGAGGCAGGTGGATCTCTGTGAGTTCGAGACCAGCCTGGTCTACAAGAGCTAGTTCCAGGACAGGCTCCAAAACCACAGAGAAACCCTGTCTTGAAAAACCAAAAAAAAAAAAAAAAATCCTTCCTGCTGGCAATGTATGTACAGGGAAGCCGGGGGGGGGCGGGGAAGAGATTTCCAACACAGAGAGTCAATGGTCTTCTTGTGGGCCTTGCCCAAGTCAGCCATCTCCAAAGTTACAGAGAAACCCGGTCTCGAAAAACCAAAAAAACAAAACAAAACCCAAAAAACTATATAAAGACATACTTATAACCCGAATAAAACATATGAGAGATTAGAAGGGACTTAATTTACATGACTAGTTAACGCCTCCAGAAATAAGATGTTACTAAACAAAACTCCCAATCCCGAGTGTGGAATACCTCCTCAGGAGTTTGTCAGGGTGGCCCCAGAGGCCCCTAAACCAGTAGAGATTCTTGTCAGTCTTCTTGGTTGCCTTCCAGACCCAGAGGAGAAAGCATTACATACCCTTGTTGCAAGACAGAGTTGAAGCTGGGCTGGAAGTTTCCTCCCAGCTGCAGAGCTTCCAGAATATCAGCAGGTATTGTAAGGTTTCCGGGGAGACAAAAGGCATAAATGGTCCAGCCCCACTAATAACCCTGTAAGCCCACAAAGAGACAAACAATCAAACAAAGACACAAAACCCCAACTTTCTAGGTAAGATGTATTCACCTGTGCAATAGTGTTACAGGAGTAACCATATATGTATCTGGGGCTTGCTCCATGGGAGGGAACCCATGTCTGATACTGTAAGTCTGGTTAACAACCTCTGTCTGTGAAGATGACAGGCCCAAGCGATCAGTTATTTTGTTATATGGCTAGATTGATGTAGTGTCAAACTGTCTTCCAGATCTTTACGTTTGCATCCTTAGCACAGTGGTTTTTAATAGAGAGGATTACTTGTATTGATTTATGTGCTCGGGAGCAGGTAGCAAGTTCAGAATTGTTGGTTAGAACAATGATATGCGAGGTTGGAATTGGTTCAGTTTCTTCAGTGAGCGGCACGCCATTATACAAACAGACTACAACGTCCCTTCTCCTAGAAACAGATGTTGCAGTGGTTTCTAGTTTGGGGGTGTTGCAAACTGTTGTTAGGGACATTCCTGTACATGTCCTTCAGTAATCGTCTTTATTTATTCTAGTGGGACATACACCTGACCTTGTAAGTCAAAGAGCAAGGCTTGCACACACGGCTTCACAGGTGCTACCTAGGATGGTTAAGAAATATTCTTGTTTATTCTCAAACCAAGAGAAGACGGGTATCCTGACTTCTGCGTGTCCACACAAACGGGCGAGTGAGCAATTGTTATTGTGTTTCTCTGATGATGTTTCCTTGGTCATCCTTCCTATTTCTATTGACAATTTTTCTATCTTCTTTGAATTGTCTGTTCATAGCCTTCAGGCTTTCTCTTCCCTTGGACTCTCTGCCAGACTGTCTTCCAGAGATTGCGGGGTTTACAAATTGAGCTCGCCCAGGCTTCAATGACTCAAGGTGTGTAGTTTATAACTAAACAAAACATACCAAAGAAAAATGCAAGAGAAACTGTATGAATGGAGAGTCATTCACCAAACGAAGATGAGTAGGTAGTCTTAAGTGCAATTAATAAAATCAGCTATGCTAACGAATCATGGGAGCCTTAGTTTAATATATGCTCACCCTATGATATGGGACAAGGCAACTTGTTTAGAAGAGATGAAATCAATTGTATTTATTGCTAGAACTGTGAGACACACGATGGGCATACACTGAAAGAGAATGTGGAACTGTTTAAATCCTAGTGCTGATTTTTACAGTGCGCCGGTGTTGAGGAAAAGCAGGTAAACAGCACGATTTAAGTCCTAAATTGATGAATCAGCCCCTGTTGTTCCTCGTTTACAAATTACACCCTTGCATCATCGCTTAACTGTGCCCTAATAAATGACTTGCCATTTTCAAAGATTGATTAATCGCATTAAAAATTTCCTAATTTTCAGACTTCTTTGTGTGGATTGGTTTAGATACACAGACTCCAGCCACACATTCTGGGTGGGGCCCCCCTGAAATCTAATAAGAGCACTGTTGATGAAACTCTTATGCAACCCATGCCAATTCTGGGAAGAGACGCGGGAAAGAATTACCAACCCGGAGAATAAAAACAAATTCTCCACATTTACATTTTTATCCTTGTATTTCTTATGAAGTGGGGGGTGGGGTGGGGAGGAAAAGGGAGGGAGGGAGGGAGGGAGGGAGGAAGAGAGACCGGCAAATATAAGGAGGAGAGAGATGAAGGGGAGGGAGAAAAGGGAGGGAAGGAGAAGGAGGGGAGGGAATATGATGAGTCAGGAGAGAGACAAGAGAAAAGGGTAGAAATAGAAATGAAGGGAAGAGGAGAGGAGGAGAGGGAAGGAGAGGAGAGGAGAGGAGAGGAGAGGAGAGGAGAGGAGAGGAGAGGAGAGGAGAGGAGAGAAATAAAAATAAAACCCAAAGACATCTTGTATGCTAATTTCTTCTGTTTCTCTGCTATGGGACACACCAAGTCCCTCGAACGGTGGCATGAGGTGGTACAATACTATCATTTCTAGCTACATTTATTACTTATTGTACACAAATATTTCTAAAAGTGAAATGAAACACTTTAGTGTAGAAGCTGACCTGCCCTCTCCTCTCTCGAAAACCCTGCCCAGTCTGCACAGGATTCATCTCTACTCAGTTGTTGCTGTCCCTTCACTGGGGACCATTTTCTCCCAATGATACCAGTAGCATTTTGGAGGGTAGGGTCTTAGATTCCTCGTTCTCAGGATTTTGAGAGGGGCACCCAGGACTTCAGGGCAGCGGCCTGTGGCTGTGCGGTTTCTGCTCAGCACACGTACTGACCTGGGCTCTGACGGAATTAGCACAGGGTCCAAATCAGAGATGTCCCATTACGGACTAAGCAATGATTAACCACGAGCAATTCCCCTGCTGTTTCTTTCTTTGTCAGCCTCGGGTTGGAATTTGTTAGGTCTTAGGAGGCGAACGTAATCCTTGCAACTGAGTGATTTCTTTCTCTTAGAGAGCCGTGCTGAGAACCACTTGAGATCAGCAGACACCGGTTGGAACATTCTTTCACACGCAGCAGCAGCGTGACCTGGGACAGTCAAGGTTTTTAAAGAAGCTCGGTCAGGCTCACAAAGGCTCTTCATGGTAGAAAAGATTATAAATGAATGTATGTAGAACATGTATAGAGTGCAGTCCTACAGGGCTCTCCTAGAAGACAATCGTGGACAGAAACATCCTCATATTATTTTGCTTGGTATCTTAGCAGAGGCTTGGTAAACAAACCTATTTCTTTTTTCTTTTTTTTTTTTTTTTTTTTTTTTTTTGGTTTTTCGAGACAGGGTTTCTCTGTGGCTTTGGAGCCTGTCCTGGAACTAGCTCTGTAGACCAGGCTGGTCTTGAACTCACAGAGATCCGCCTGCCTCTGCCTCCCGAGTGCTGGGATTAAAGGCGTGCGCCACCACTGCCCGGCAACAAACCTATTTCTTAAATATGGGGGAGGCCAGAAATGTCACTTGAAGGAAGAGTTTGAAGGTTGGAGATAAGAAATACTGTTTGTCCAGGTAGCACAGTGTGAGACCCCCCCTCTTTGGGGAATGAAGCCCATGCCACTTCCCAAGTGTCTTTCTGTCTAATTAGATTGGGTACGGTCATCTTTAGAGGGTCCCCAAAGTTCATGCCAGGAACCAACAGGTGCTGAGTTAAACACCACCTTCTGCCAAGGCGCTGAGAGGCAGGACCAGCTCAGACTTAAGGTCACAGAGATACCTGCGGTGCTGAGTCCTAAACCGTGATTTAAGGAGGTTTCTCTCCAGGTCATCATGTGGCCTCGTGGGGATTGCCCATGTCCTTGTCGGTGGTCAACAGCTGACCACAGCTAAGTACTACGGAGCGAGAGATTCTCCCTGCTGTGGGTGTGCTCATGAAGATCTTGCTCGAGAAGGCTTTTGTGCTCAGCTCCACACGAATTTCTTCCCCGGGAGAAGTGAAATTATGCCCTGGTATCAGGAAAGCAAGCCTGTGGTTTTCCAGCACAAGTTTGTACAGATGTACGCGTTTATCTGGAATTAAATCCCCAAGGGAATCTGGCTAGCGCTCTAGTTAGGACGTCGTCCATGCTGGATGCTGAACGGACAGTGGGAAGAGGCAGGGGAGAGAGACTGTGGGGAAGTCCAGTATTTGATAGTTAACTGAGATACACTGAGAGTTGACTGACGATCACCGGCATAAACATGTTTAGGTTATTGATGCTCGTGGAAATGTGTGCAAGTGGTGGCAATTTCCAGGACTTAACCTTTACTGTTAGCACACATGCTCACTGGTCTTTTGGTTCTGCATTAAGACATAGATTAAGAATGGGTATGTTTTATTTCCCTGCACGAATGCACAGCCCCTTCTGCCCTTGTAAGCTGATGCTTGGGTTAGTCAATTTCTTCATAGTTATCCAGAGAATTAAGTAAAGGCAACTTGAGCAGTTACACAAGTGGTAAGCACGCACAGGTTAGTTTAAACAGCACTTCGTAGGTATCAGGTAACGGTTTAAGCGCTTGCTGCAGTTCTCAGCAAATCCTAGTGAGGTCACAGGGATTGACCATCCATCCCATCATCCGCTCTACTTCTTATCAAACCCATTGATACTTTATTAGACTCTTGGAACTTAACTTGACATCCAGAAGAGGAGAGAAGCAATTTCAATGACACTCGAGTTCCAAAAGCCTGGTGGAACAGAAGGCTTGCTGAATAAATCAAGGTAACACAGCCAGAGGAGGATAGTTCTGTCTCAGCACAGCCCTGTTTATGGTCTGATTATTTATTATTATTAATTATTATTGTTGTTGTTGTTGTTTGTTTGCTTTGCTTTTTTGAGACAGGGTTTCTCTGTGTAGCCTTGGCTGTACTGGAACTCACTCTGTAGACCAGGCTGGCCTAGAACTCAGAGATCTACCTGCCTCTGCCTCCCGAGTGCTGGGATTGAAGGCATGCGCCACCACTGCTTGAGCACGGACTGGTATTCATACTGGCTATCATCTGATTTTTCCTGCTTCACGCCCATTGGTGTGTGAGAAAATAACCTTGGTGATCAGGCCTTTCGTGAGAGTCAGGGCTTCTGATGGGAAGTATTCTGTTGCGTGATTCATGTCCTCATCATTTAAATTGCTGACACCTTTTGAGTATTCTGGGAGAAAACCAAAAGTCAGCAGGACTCGTTAAAGGAAACTAAGACGTGGAGTTGTCTTCCTTTCGGCACTTTACTGTTATCTGTTAATCTCGTCCGATTAAGTGTTAACTCACGAAAATAACAAGCCAGCACATTAGTGGGAAAAGGAGCAAAATCCTTGAAAACTGGGCACTTAACCACAGGTAGAAGTTTTCTTATTGGAACCATTAACCGTCCAGTGGCTGCAACCCATATTTTGCCATCACTTTCGTTTATACCCTCTGCTTCTGATGGGGGGTCATTTTGGGAAAATGAATTTGCGGAATTTAGATCCTGCTAAACCTAGATCATATTCACCCAATCTCCTTATCAATGGATTAACCCCCTAATAGATTTATAATGGATGCCATTATGGAAAGGTGGGGCCTGAATGGAGCAGCCAAGTCCCTGGGAATATGACAAGGGGGTTTCTATCTTGCAGTGGTTAGCTTTATGTTTCCCTTCCATGGTTCCAAGTCACTATACCACGCTGTTTCACCAGGACCTTCTTCATACATTTTGCCTTGGTTCAGCCCATAGCGATGGATATCGCTGACCCTGTACTAAGAATTCTGAGAGCAAGAACCAACACAAACCTCTCTTCTCTTCAAGCTTTGAGTTGTTTCTCTCAGCTCCTTATCATAACAGGAAACTGACCGACCTTAGTCCACGGAAGTTGTTGTTATATTTGTTTGCTAATTCATGTATGTATTTTCCTCCCATGTGTGTGCAAGTGTGCCGTGCCACATGAGTAGAGGTCAGAGAAAACCTTTCTGGGGTCAGTTTTCTCCTTCTGCCATCTGGGTTCTGGGGAGGAGCCTCGGGTCGTTGTGCTTGGAAGCAAACGTTTTTACTCTCTGATCCATCTCCTTAGCCCTGTCCTGATCAAATTTTTGTAGTGATCTTTCTGTATGGAAAAAGGGTGTGGTATAATGGAAATTTTTGTGGTGAGCCAGGAGAAGGCTGGCTGGACTCCTGAAGAGATGGCAGCTTATCCAGGGCATGATTATTTTCCTTATCATCCACAGAGGGTCCACTTAGCATCAATGCCATCTCAATCAGGTTCGTGAAGAAGGGATTCATAATATTGAATTCATGACAAATGTCCACATCAAATATTTTATTCATTCTATATATTCATGCACATGAGTTTTCTCTATAGTTCTCTTGCTTTGCATTCTAATCTCCTTTGTAGTTCATGATCAAGCAGCGAACTTATTTTCTACGTCTCGGGAACTTGTGTACATGTTTACCACAGGTTACTTCTTTCCTTCCACAAAGTGAAAGAGCAGGCACACTTTTAACATTTTTAAGCCCTGCCTAAGTGCGATGCTCTCCATTCGTGGGCAGGAAAGTTAATTCCATCTCGGGATAAGATCATGGCTGTGCCCTGTTGTTTATTCCAAGTGAGTGAAAACTGCTTCGAATGTTTCTTATAGATGAGTGTTGGAAATAATGCATTAGCCAGATGCATGGATGTATGCCAGCAACTACAGACAGTGTCAGTCTGTTGTAGTAAATAGATTGTGGCCACTGAAGTTTTGTTAAACTTTTAGGGGTGCCTGTCATATGTCATAATACGCTTGATGTTTGCAGGTACCACCCAGGTGGTTTGAGAAGGCATGTTCCGCAAAGCCCCTCTCTAGCATTAATTAAAGCTTGTTGAGTGATACTAGTCCCTGCTATTATTCCATCCAAATAGGTTCTTGTTTTTTTTAATTTCAATCTTGGCCAAGGTGCAAGTGGGGATGAATACTAAGGGACAGTTCCTCTTCTTCCATGCTGGTCTTTATCCTGCAGGTCACTGAATAGGTACAAATGTTCTACCAGTGAACCTATCGGCTTTGATTCTGATGCTTTAAGGTGGCACATCATCACCATCATCACCACCATCATTATCATCATCATCACCATCATCATCACCATCATCATCATTATCACTATCATCAGCATCATTATCACCACCACCATCATCATCATCATTATCACTATCATCAGCATCATTATCACCACCACTACCATCATCACCATCATCATCACCATCATCACCATCATTATCACCACCATCACCATCATTATCACCACCACCACCATCAGCATCATTATCACCACCACTATCATCACCATCATCATCATCACCATCATCACCATCATTATCACCACCACTACCATCATCACCACCATCAACATCATGACCACCATCATCATCACCATCATCACCACCATCATCATCATCATCACCATCATCATCATCACCATCATCACCATCATTATCACCACCACTACCATCATCACCACCATCATCATCATTATCACTATCATCAGCATCATTATCACCACCACCACCATCATCATCATCATCATCATCATTATTTTGGTCATTTAGGAATCACTCGTCAGTATACTAGGATTGGATCTAAGTGTTTTGGTCAGGATACTCAAGTCCCAGGTCAGGAAGGAGTGCCTCCTCATCAACAAAACCCTCCACTTCTGAGGTCCACTCTAATGGTCACCCCTATATAGTCAAGTGCCCTCATGGCCCTTCCTGAGCTAGGTTCTTTTGGTTCTGTCATTGTATACTAAATTTAATTTTACAAAACAATGACTTCACAATACTGAGTTTCAACGGATGAGTTAGGGGGAGGTAATACCAAACTCTACACCGTGTGTTTCTGCACCTTTCTACTTGAGCCGTACTGGTCTGAATGAAAATAGCATTCTACAAGTCAAGGGTGAAGCACATGTCTTCTGCTTTACTTCTCTGGTCTACATAGGCTGGTCTTTGATAGAGAAATTGACAACTGAGATATACTCTTTCCCCTTAGAGTGATGAATCATTATGTTGCAAATATATCATTCAAAGGACCTCCTCTGTTGTTTTGAGTCTTTCTCTGTCCTGCCAGCCAGTTCCCAAATAACCACAGAGACTTCTTATTAATTATGAAAGCTCGGCTGATAGCTTATTGCTGCTTTTTTTCTTTTTTGGTTTCTCAAGACAGGTTTTTTCTGTGTGACAGCCCTATGTGTCCTGGAACTAGCTCTGTAGACCACTCTGACCGCGAACTCACAGAGATCCACCTGCCTCTGCCTCCTGAGTGCTGGGATTAAAGGTGTGTGCCAGCACTGCCTGTGTTAGGCTTGTTTCTAACTAGCTCTTGTAACTTTAATCAACTCATATCTTTTAATCTATGTTCTTTTACATGGCCCAGTTATCTTTTCTTTGTAATGCCCATGCTGCTTCCTCTTGGCATCTCCTCATTCTTCCCAGTGTCCTCTCTGTCTGGAAATCCTGCCTAGCTACCGGCAGTTCAGCTTCTTATTAAGCCAATCAGAGTGACGCATCTTCACGGTGTACAAAAAGATTATTCCACAACATTTTGCTTTATGAAAACTACCTTTGCAATCTGGAAAGCAATTCTCCAAGTATCTTAAATGTTCATTTAAATAGCAACCTTTCTTAGGACAAAGGCATGCCTGTGTTTCTCTGAACAGGAACTTTGAGTATAAATGAGCCAGTATTTCTCATCAGGAACATCCACTGTTGCTTCTCTGGATTGTGTACATATCTGACCATCAGGGTTCCTGGCACAAGCGAATGGAGAGAGACTGGGATCTTGATGATTGGATGTAATTTGTACAAATCCATCTCTCATCCTCGTATGTTTTGATAATTAAATGAGAATAGAATTCTAAATATCATATCTTCATGCTGGATGAAGGGGGTTTTTGTTCTGAGCTGGCTCAGGGAGAGGTCTCTTGGGTTGAAGGAGAACCATCTGCTACTTCTGTTTTGATTTTCACAGTCGAGTGTACACCTTCCTACATAAATATAATCTACACATGGATTCTAAATAAAAAGACACCCTGTTTACGGAATGGGAATTTAGGACGGGACAGAAAAGTGGCCACATGATCAAAAGAGGGGTTTCTCATTTGTTCCAAAGCTTCTTTTCCCGCTGAGAACCTAGCTTTTATTGATTTTTAAAGAAATGTAACAGAAGTGTTTGTTTCTCATGAATTCAGAAACACAAGACAGAAAATATCAGTGATTGTTTTTTAGAAGAAAGCATTGCATCGTGCAAGTTCTCTCTTTGCTACTTCCCATCTGGGTATACCAGAGGTGTGCACCAGAGGTATGAAAAAAAAAAAAACGTACAGAGAATTGATTCTACTGGAACATTAAACTGGATATACAAGATACCGGTTTGGGTTTTTATTTTCTCCCTCCGAGTTATCTTGCTTTATCAGAATTGTTTAGATCTGATGCATGACTCTACATGAGAAAACTAACCTTTTCAAAATGGTTCCCTCTCCCTCTGTTCTTGGGTCCTTCTGGTCCTTCCCAGCGACTCTGACAGTTCTCAGAAATTCCCATGCCCTAGTAAACAAGAGGTTATTCTTAGTATGTTATATTAACAGTTATTATCATGGGAGAAGAGTCATTTTAATATTAATAAAAATGACTTCCACTCACTGCTGGACTAAATTAGTTATTTTTAAGTTGGCTCAATGATTGATATTTATAGAACATTAATTTTTTTAAGAAACAAGCAACGCTGTGTGGAATCAAGACATTTTTGGCATCGTGGCTTGCCCTTCATAGTAAGAACCAAGAAATTATTTTGTAAATCAGATGGGAAAGCAACCTTCTATACCTAAGTAATAACTTACAATACCAGGGCTTGGCTGTGCTTTGACATGTTGAGGCACTTAAAACGCTTAACAAAAAGTACAGACTATTACCTGGCAGGAAGAAAAGCCCCTTAGAGTCCTTGGGGACAATGTAACTTAGCACAACGTCTGTGGAAAACAGTATAGAGGTGCCTTAAAAAGCTGAAGTAGAACTGCCATCTAGGAAACAGTTATCTCCCTCCTGATTCTATACTCAGCGAAACAAAGTCAGCATGCAACAGAGAGATTTACGTACTGGCGTACATTGTTACGCTGTTCACGATACTCTAACTACAGAATCAGCCTAGGTGCCCATCAACAGCTGACGAAGACAATAGGCCTCAGACCCAGGATGGAGTTTTAGTTAGATATATAAGAACAAACTCAAGTGCAGGAGAACGGACAGAACTGGAGCTTATCATGTTAAATGAAGCAGGTTAGATGCAGAAAGACAGGCGTATCTTGTTTTCTCCCGTGGGTATAAACTATATCTGAAAATTAGACAACGTAAAAGCAGCAGATGGTTTGTTGGGGAAGGGGTGGTGGGTTGCAGTGGGAAAAGAAGGCTAAGAGAAAGAAGCTGGGAGGCTACCATGATATACGCATACCCAGAAATCTTACATTAATATGAACAACGAACATGTAATTAGAAATAAATACCCCAATCTCCAAAACTATTGAAATTAAATATTAAAAGGCTCCTGATGTGATTAAATGTTTTTGTTTTTTTTTTAATTTTTTTGCTTGTTCTAGAGGCTATAGTTCTGCTTTTGTCAAAGCTAAAATGTCACTGTTGTGGGTACCAAGAGTGCCAATAAATTTCTGATGGCTAATCAATATCGTTCCTCGATGGCCATGGCTAGAGTTGATGCTACAGATACCTAGTTCTGAATTTGCTCCAAATTAAGATGGAAATGTCTTGACCCGTTTAAATTATTTAGTAGTTAATAGAATTGCAGAACTGGAAACGTCCATGGACATGACCTAGCCAACTCTGTATTTTACAGATGTGAGGACCCAAAGCTGGTGCAGACAAGTGCTCGTTCAAGCTCTCGGTCTTTTCATGGTGGACGGGCGTGCACAGACTGGGTGGTCGGAGCTTCGTGTGGACATCTTCTAGTCGCTCAATAGACTGTCTTCGAGATGGCCGGAGATGGGCACGGCGGTGAGAGGTGATGAAAAGGAACCGGGAGGAAGACGCTGGGGGCTTTTATCTGTGCTGTCTGTCTCTTTCCTTGGAGCTGCTGACTCGGTGCCCAATGAAGACCATGCTCTGGTTCTTGGGAAAATTCCTTGGCCCGGAGCCATTACCACAGGCCTTCTGAAGCACCCAAAATGGGCAAGAAATACTCGCTTGAAAGAATAGTTGTAATATTTCCATTGAAAAGTCAAGGGTGGTAGGAGGTGAAAGAAAAGGGAGAGGCTCTGGAGGGAAAGCCCAAGACAGATGTAGCAAATCAGAGGCAGATGCGGCCCGAGGAGGAGTCTGGCTTCCTAAATACGGCTTCCTGTGAGAAAGACATAGCCAGCTTCTCAGGACCCCAGGGGCACTCCTAACAGCACCCCATCTATTTCAGTGGTGATGTGTCTGCATAGACATAGGTAATGCTAAATTTATATATATTTGAATGTAATATTTAGTTGTTTGCTTAATTATGTATAGTTTTCAGTGTGGCTTGGTATGTTTGCAGATACGTGCATGCCACGGCACATAGGAAGTGCAGGCCACGGCACATAGGAAGTGCAAGCCACGGCACATAGGAAGTGCAGGCCATGGCACACAGGTAGAGCAGGCCACGGAACATAGGTACCACAGGCCATGGCACACAGGTAGCGCAGGCCATGGCACACAGGTAGTGCAGGCCACGGCACACAGGTAGTGCAGGCCGTGGCACACAAGTAGAGCAGGCCACGGAACATAGGTACCACAGGCCATGGCACACAGCACAGGCCACGGCACACAGGTAGCGCAGGCCATGGCACACAGGTAGCACAGGCCACGGCACACAGGTAGTGCAGGCTGTGGCACACAGGTAGAGCAGGCCACGGCACAAGATAGCGCAGGCCACGGCACACAGGTAGTGCAGACCACGGCACACAGGAAGAGGTCAGTGGACAACTTGTAGAGATGCTTCTCTATTTCCATCATTAAGTTCCAGGGACTAAACTGGAATCATCCCGCTCAAGTCTTTCCCCAGCCACTGAGCCATTTTCCTGGCTGGCAACGATATTTTACTGACTGAACGTCACTGCTCAGACCCAGTTGCCTTCGTGAAAGCTTGATTTCAATATCTGTGATGTATCTCAGAGCAAACATGTTTAGAAACAAATGTCTGGTGTCTGAAACCTCTTCCTCTCAGGGTCTTTCTAAACCCAAGGGAAGACAGCTCTATCCTTCTAGCAGCTCAGACCAGAATCCTCATGCTCAGCCTTACAGCCACTCCTTTTCCTCACGGTGCATCTCCCAAGTCTGACCTAATCACTCGCCCCATCGTTTCTTCAAGATCATGACATTTCTGTTTATTATAACACCAGGAAGAGGCATACCAAAGGTGGCCCCAGGAAACGGCGCATTTGGCAAGAACGCTCTTCTGTTTTCTAGTGTGCAAGGAACAGTCTGGCCTTGATGCAGAGCATGTCGAGAAATGAGGGTGAACATGGAGATGCCTATGAATTTTGATTCCCACAGTAAAAACATGGGAAGAGGTGTAGCTAATACATCTTCCAGATTTTCTATCGTATACCCCAGTAGTTGTGTTCAACAGCTTTAAACCTCAGAACCCAGAGCTGTAGGGGCAGGAAGCCAAACTCTTCGATGAGTCACGAGAAAGGACATTAAGCAGTGCAACTCCTACTTCTAACCCCTGCCTCCCATCATGCCATGAATGGCTCACGCCATTCCTAACAGCAGATTCTGGTCTTGTCATCCTCCTCTCAAACAAGAGGGAGGAGACTGGAACCATCATGGATTGAAATAGCAGAACGTGGTACAGCGTAACCTTGGTGTAGGTAGATAATGTTTCGTTAAATGAGGATGAACGTATTCAGTGCATACAATTGTTTCATGAGCCAGATCTAGAGGTAGTGTTAGGTAAACCTGACACTTCCAGGAGGACTCATCTTTGAATGAAGTGAATGACACTAATGACCCGAAAAGGGAAATGGCAAACTCTCTTTAGGGCTAGAATTTGGTCATGAAACTGTTAACAAGTAGTTGAGTTGAGCAGTGCTCAGCCTCAGGAAAAAGGAGCTTGAATGTGGTTGGCTTCACCATCCTCAGAATGGGAGGCCAGAGTGACGGTATCCGCCATCTATCAGACTTCACACGTATCCTGTAGTAAGGAGGCCGCTTGTTGGTTCCTGGCCACTTAGCCCCGAGATAATCATGCAGAAACCATATTACTTAAATCACTGCTTGGCCCATTAGCTCTAGCTTCTTATTGGCTAACTCTTACATATTAACTTAACCCATCTCCATTAATCTGCATATCACCACGTGGCTGTGGCTTACCCGGTAAAGTTCCCAGCGTCTGTTTCTAGTGGCATCTCCTTGGCTTCTCCCTGACTCCATCCTCTTTCTCCCAGCATACAACCTAGCTTTCCCTGCCTAGTTCTGTTCTCCCCTGCCATAGGCTCAAAGCAGTTCTTTATTCATTAACCAATAAAAGCAACACACAGACAGAAGGACCTCCCACACCAGTATCCTGCTTTAAAGAAAGAAGCATTGTGTACTCTTATATCGTTCTGTGATGGCTGAGCTTGGCTGTCAACTTGACATGCCAGGGAAGAGGGAACCTCAGGGAAGGAAATGCCTCCATCAGATTGGCCTGTGGGCTTGTCTGTGAGGCATTTCCTTGAATGAGGATCCTTGTGGGAGAGCCCAGCTCACTGTGAGTGGTAACCCTTGGACAGGTGGAACTGAGTTGTCTGAGAAAACTGGCTGACCATGAGCTCAGCTGGAGAGGCACCAGACAGTGTTCCACCATGTTTCCCAATGGCTTCTCCCTCCATGGTGGGTTGTGACCTAGGAAGCAGAGGCAAACTAAACCCTTTTCTTCCCAAATTATTTTTGATCAAAGCTTTTTTAAAAAAAAATCACTTCATTAGAAAAGAAAATTAGGACATGTTTTTAACCTCAAAGAGGAGAAATATAGACAAGAAGTTGGACTCTCATTCTTCAGTGGAAGCTACTGAAAATGTAATTTCTGGTTACTTTTTCCTTATTTTCATAACTGCCAGAAATACATTTTAAGCAATAATTTGGAAAGTATAGCCATAGAAATGGGGTAATTATAGACTATAGAAAGCCTATTGATACTAATGTGTATGCAAAAGAGTAGATGCAATGTATGTATACACACACACACACACACACACAGAGGCATATATACATAAAGACACAGAGAATTAAGTAGATTTTGCTTCATTAGAATAATCTTAGCGTTTATGCTTAACCATGACACGGCAAGTATTTCCCCATAACAACAATAACAGATTCAAGAATGAAAATTTCATGACTTCTCATTCATTCTAAAGTAATTATAGTCCTGACCTAAATTCTGACTGTATAAATATCTAGACTGGTGTTTCCCTAAATTACACGTATATTTAAATCATCAGAGGGCTTTATGAAGACACAGCTTATAATTCAGTTTACCTGAGGATCCATAGTTGTAACACATTCTTAGATAGGCAAATGTGGGGAAGTCCAGGGCTACAGTTTGAGAAAGACATTTAGACAACCAGCAATTCTTCATTGGGAAGCCTAGAGAACATTGGTCAATGAGTGTCCAGTTAGCTGTGTGAGGAAGAGTAAGGCTTCCGGGAACGACGGTGAATCTAGAATGAGAAGATTAATGACTCAACTTGAGGATCAAGGAATGCAAAGGGGGCTTTCAGGGGAGCCTTTTGTCCTGGAACTAGCTCTTCTAGACCAGGTTGGTCTCGAACTCACAGTGATCCTCCTGCCTCTGCCTCCCAAGTGCTGGGATTAAGGGCATGCGCCACCACCGGCCGGCTAGCACATTATCTTTAACGGAGTTGCATCAAGAGGTTGAGAGAAGTCGAAAGGGCAGAACATAGGCTCCCCACGGGTCTTGATAGGCACCTACGCAGTGGCTTAGACCAGCATCTGTGTTCCCAGAGGCAGAGGACCCACTGCACTGCGGGAGGTTGGTTCGCCGCAAGGGAGCGGGAACTCGGAAGGAACTGGAGTTCCTGGTGTCTCTGCTCTTGGGTTTCTGTCCCCCATCTGCAGGGGTCTGATTCGGCCTGTGGAGAAAGGCTGAGTCTTCTCATAGGCATCACAAGTATTGTGAGGGTGCACTGGGTAGGGAGAAGCAGACTGTAATTAGGAGGCCCCACCCCGAATTTAGAACCATTAAAAAAAAAAACCTAGTTTCTAAACCAAAACTATAAATAAACCTTGCTGAATCAAGTTATTTAAAAAATTAACAGAACAGCCCAGAACCCCCACTTTGGGAAGAAAAAAAAAATAAGACCTCACAATTAACATTAATAATTTCTTAGTTGTGAGGTCTAAACGCCGCCCGCTTAACTGAAAGGATTCGGTTCATTCCAAACTCCGCGTTAAAAATAATAGCTGGAGCCTATTTTGCCCCCAGTGTGTGGGTGGTAAGAGGAAGTGGAAAACAGAAGAAGTCACAATCCCTAATGATTCATTAATGAATCGTGTCTTCTTTTAGAGTGAGAATCTCCAACTGCATGTGCGTCTCATCAGTCGCTGGTGGATGGGACACTTGCAGCCCTCAACTCCGGCGACAGACACTCCATTCTCTGCGAAGAGGACCTTAGCGAGCCTGGTTCCTTTTCACCGGCCTCAAACCTCCCCTTCTGCAGCTGGCGAACAAAAGTTGTCCTTGAAGCTCTCCACCTGGGTCCACCGGCTTTGATTAGGAATTTGTTTGTTTTGTTTTAAGAGCTTTCTGCTAACAAAGATGCTTCATTACCGAGCTGGGTGGAAAGGGCTCGCTAAGCCATTGTCGTTGCGAGGCAGAGAAAAATGGAGGAAACACACACACACACACACACACTTCTCATTGAAATTAATTAAATAATTTATTATTCACCCTCTAATCATGGCAACGACGACCATGGGTAATTTTTGCATCTATGTTTTGTGAAGCTCTCCAGGAAGTGGTCTTGTCGTCAGGCACACCTATGATTTAGTGTTGTGGGGCTCCAACCAAAGGGCTTTTAAAGAAAGGGGCTCAGAGTTCTCAGGGTAGCCCTTTCCTTGATGTTTCCTCATTGTAACAAATTCCCACTGAGGTTTAACAGTATCTACCTACCTTCCTTTAACAGTATCTGTCTTGCCTTCCCCTTAGGTCCTGCCTCTAGTCTTGCCTTCTAATTTCTTTCCACATCCTTCTACAGAGTTCCTTCCGTTTCTGCCCTTAATCCCACAATGCTCCCTTCCAGGTGACTTCGCTTCCTCTCTGATTTTTATCCTCCTAGCCCTGTTCTAGGCACCGAGAGAAAACAGCATCCTCTTGCAAGGATACAAGATTCACCCATGGAACCCCCTGGTCCTTTTGGTTCCCTTTCCAGAAGTATGGCACCTGGAGGAGCCATGCAATTGAATAGAGTTCAGTCCTTATCTGAAATCAGGGTACCTTTTCCCTCAATTCGGAATTTTTTCCTGACTTCCTTGAAACAAGAGGCTTAAAGGCATTTATTTAGATGGTCCCATCATAGAATACAATGGCTGTCGGATGGCAAGCATGTAATCAATATTTGTGTAATGAATAGGGAGATTCCAACCTGTGACTTCCAAGTACTGGGCTTATCACTTACTTACTAATAACTTACATCTTTTTTGGGGCTTCCAGATTGCAAGATGTCTTCACCTACCTTGTCTCTTTTGATTCTTAATAATTTTCCCAACACAACAAGTAATGGTATTATAGGCAATCACTACAGAAACTGAGGCTTGCTTGGAGCTCAGTCACTCACCCAAGCTTGAGGAGTTGCAGGGCTAGCGAGCCAGGGTTTTCCTTTTTGCCATGGCATTTATTAAATTAAATTAATTAACTAATTAGGATTTTTTTTTTTTTTTTGAAACAGAGTTTCTTTGTGTAACAGCCCTGGCTGTCCTGGAACTCACTCTACAGACCAGGCTGACCTCAAACTCATGGGTATCCGCCTGCCTCTGCCTCCCGAATGCTGGGAATAAAGGTGTGCGCCACCACCACCCGGCTTCCATGTCACATTGTCACATTTTATTTAACTTCTTTAGTCCCGGCTGTTTGCATCTCTGTGTGCAGTGGAGCGCAAACCTTGTTCATCAGAATCACCTGCTCGTCGTTGGTAGGGCATTCGGAACCCAGACTCAGCCTTTGAGACTTGGTAAAACTGGAGGAGGAACTGCGCAGAGGCATTTTGAAGGTCTCAAGAGCTCCCCACGGTGCTGGTCTGAGAACCGCACTTCAAGAATAACCAGTTTAGATAAGAAACTCATTAGCCAGGTGGGGGTGCACGCCTTTAATCCCAGCCTTCAGGGAGATAGAGACCTGCTCTGTTTCAGGCTTTCCTCCTAAACTTAAATCTCCAGGTCTTCTCTGAACCATCACTACTTTGTTTGCACAGCAGGAGATAAGTCTTCAGAATTTGCATACAGTGCCCTCCCACTTGTGAGTTTCTGACCTGTTATAGAAATATGTTAAATAGGCCTTGCCCGGGGAAGTCCCTGTAGGCATGGACAGGCCAAGGGAAATAAATTTGCTTTATCATGTTTGGATTTTATAAGTCATCTTCAGGCCTCAAGTTCACTTTCTGTATTTCTCTCCAATGACCCTGACATTCGGAAAGCACGAATTAAATACTTTTCAATCCAGGTTTAGATTTTAGAACTCAAACCCGCTTATTATTGAGTGTGGCTTCGAGAATCTTAGTTGGAAAAAAAATAAATTGTTTCAGGAAAAAAAATTGTTCATTTTGGAGGAGACCATCTGTTGTCATCCAGCTAAGTCTGCGAGTGTGTGTTGTTTTCCAAGTCAGTGTTTAAGGTGCGGAGCACTGCCTTCTTGGTTCCTCCTGCTCTCCTTCTTGGTGGTCTAAGATCTTTGGAGTGAATCCGGCCACAGATTTTCCTAGCTTGTCTTAACAGAAGTACTATCTTATTCTTAACCAACCTGATGGATCGTAAGACTTACTATGACAAACCAAAGTAGCGGATTCCAGGGGTGGGATCCACAAAGGCAGAGACCTCTCCAAGAGACTTTGGAAAAGCCTTGTTGGGCATCAAAGCCTGTGTGTTCATTTTACAAATGAGTAAACCGAGGCCAGAAGAACTAGGTGTTCAACCCAAGATAACCAAGTCCTACATTCAAATCCATCTTATTTCTCAGAAGTGCGCACACTCCAAGGATCTCTGCAGACCCAGCAGGACATCTGCTTTCCATCCACTTATGCTCATCTTGGTCTGGGAAAGGTCTTGATTTCTGTTATCGATTTACTATTTAATAATGAGTTTGGGGAGGCCTAACTGTATACAGTTTCATTTGGGAAAACCTGTAGGCGGAGACTTTTCTGAAAACAAAGAAACATGTTGGGTACTAGTCACAACTTTGGGAATGAGGTTCCACAGCGTCACTCAACATCATTTCGGTGGACATCTACTGGTCTACCCCAGTGTGACAAAGGACATGGCCTGGAACCTGAAAGTCTCCAGAACCTTTGGTTAGCGTGGCAGGAATCTATCAGTTACAAACTCTATGTGCTCACCTTTAAAGCAACCAGCAGCTTCTGTCTTTGTTCTTTCTGTCATGCAAATCGAGTGACTTCTGGAGCCGCAGTCTAGAGGGGTAACGTCTCCAGTGGTCCACCCCTATTGAATGCTTTGTCATCAGCATGTCATCGGAGGAATTGGAATGAAAGCTCAGGTTGTGGAATTTGAATGGGAAGACGATGTACTGAAAAAAAAAAAAAAAAAAAAAACCCAGAAATCCAAATGAAATGAAAACCATACCAAGCCGATCAAACAAAGGAAAACCCACCACCAACAAGGAAAGGACTGTCCAGTTTCTGCCTGCTGCACACTGACCGCTGAGAACTAGCCCAGGAATGGCGTTGCCCTAAACATCCTGGGGCCACAGCACCAGGAAAGAGGTCTGGAAAATCCAGGGTCTAAGTAGCCCTTACCTCTTACAGTTTGCCTGAGGGCAGAGTTTCCTCTCTTACTGGCAGAGTTTAGCGGTATAAAAAGAAGGCAATGGCCCAGGACTCTTACACCCTTCTCGGACTCTATCTTTCTACCATGAGTTCTGTACACCGTGTAACGTCAAAGCGGACATCGACCGTCCTGAATTTATTTTTTACCTATAATTTGGAGACCACTTGAACCTTTATAAACTTCTCAAAGCCTGCCCCATTTAACAGTCGGGAAGTTTTAAACAGCTACTGAAATACGTGACAGTCTCTGTAACACAGCATAAATTATGTTTCAGACGTGACCCTTGACCTCACCAAGCTTAAACAAGGCCAGACAGTGCTCATTTTGGGTCCTGAACTGCTCCCCTCACCCTCCACCCCATCTTCCCCACCCCCATCCCCAATAGCCCAGCTGTTTTAATCACGTCTGAGGTTATCGCGGTTATCTCCAATGCTCGCCAGCTTTGAAAGCTCACGTGAGGTTGATCTGAAGTCATGCTATTTTCAGAAAGATAATTTAGATTATGTTTCCAGCTGCCTTCAGGCTGTTTCCATTCCGAGGCTGCGGCTTCCCCCTCCTTGGGTGTCCTGAATCTCATTACAGTCGCAAAGCAGGTCAGACAGTCGGACTCGAATCTGTCACCCGTCTGTCTCTCCTTCCTATACAGGCTCTCCTCTGAATGAGACCTCGGAGTACTTCAAGCATTGTGATTGGTCTAGCTGAGGTCACACGCCCATTCCTAGCTGTCTCTATCCTAGCAAAAGAGTCTGGTTCAAGTGGGGGTGCCTGGAGGGGATGGGGTGTGGCTCTGATGAGTCCTTAAGTGAAGGAGGGGACCACGAAGCAGGCCGCGTCAGTAATGTGGGTGCGTTATGGCTACCCCCACCTTTGGGTGCTTACTTTTCTGGGTGTTGCCGTGGAAGGCAACTTCATCTTCACACATTAAGTATTTGGTACTAAAAAGCAATGTCATACTGATCTTGGTAACCCAAATCACATATACGAAAGGATATTTACTCTGTTACCACACATCTGTTTTCGCGGACCTTAGAGCAAGTTTGAGAGTATATTGTTTACTGTGTATCTACCACGTATAAACCACTGGATGCTTATATTCAAGCATAACAGTATCACAATGTTCAGACTTTAGGATACAACCATTTCCTCACATAGACTTTTCCAGAAAAGTAGCTGTGGAATGATTTCTCTGTCTACCAGTGATTCTGCCCAGTCCACTGTGAACCGGATTCCTTGGTGTTTGCAGATAGGACACCTTTATCGCAATCTTGCTATCAAACGTCACAAAGAATACAAATAGTAGATAGATATAGAACCTCTGGTTTAATAACTACCAATAAAGTAATGTTTATGCTCTAACGCTATAATCATTGAGGTTATTTCTCTCTTTATATATTGAGCTGTTTATACAGCTTTGAAATGCCATCCACCCAGATAAATCCCTAAAATGTCCTAAAATCAGCCGGTAAGTGTCCTGCAGACTGTGAGTGTGTGTGCGTGTGTGTGTGGGGGGGGGATCTGAGGCTATCAGTGGATCTTGCCTGTCTCTGGACCCCTTCTGCTAAAATACCAATTTGTCAAGCAAGATACGCCCACTGGGATGTTTGGCTGTTTCAAGGGTAACAAATCCCTTTCTGATTGGATCTGAGATATTCTCCACAGGAGAATTCGTTCCGAACACTGTAAGCCTGCTCCAAAGTCTATGACTGAGGAGGCTCCAGGCTCAAGCGTCAAACCTAGGACTGCTGTTTAGCTAAGCTGACATCCAGTCAAACAGCATTCCCAAGATTTATGTGTATAGCCATATGCGGGTGCTGCTATTCTAGCCCACGCCTTAGAATCTCCTTTCCTCAATGGGTGGTGGCTAAAGGGGGGACTTTAAGCTGGCCAGGGGGTGAGAGAGACCACTGAGCGCTTGGCCCTAGAAGGACACGCACGCCACTCCCTCCAAAGCCCAGGGGATATCAGAGAGGAGTGAGAAGAAAACACCAGAACTAGACCGTGGAAAGGAAACTATGAAAACCATCCTCTAGACCTGACATGTCCCCGCGGCCACAAGCACACTGCAGCTACAGTTACTGCCTATGACACGCATGAAGAAAAGACACGGGAGCGGGAGGACTAGTTGAGGCGCAGCGGGGGGTTTGCAGGTGGGAGGGGGAAGAGAAAGTGACGGGGGTCAAGATGGTCATCGTGCATATATGAAATTGCCAGAAAAGGGGAAACGTATTCAATTTACATCTGTTAAAATTAGAGACCAAACGGAAGAGCCGTAGGCATCTAATTGAGATGGGGCGATCTAACAGCCCTCCGTGTGTGTTCCTCAGTGTTCTAATCGCTGGGATGCAAGGTTAGTGATGAACAGTTTGACTCCTCCAGGCCTTTGCTTCCCTTCCCTTCCCGAGAAAGCTGCCGACACAGCTTGAGGGCTTGGAAAAGCTCATCTCTGGTCTGAGCTGAGATACCCTCTCCTACCGCTCTGCCTTACATCTGCCTGTGTGGGGCTCAACATCTGGCAGGGCACTTATTATTTGTGAATGAGGGCAATTATCCACGGCACAGGTGTGTCACCCTCGGAAAGATCTTATTTCATTCTAAGATGGACCCGTCTGCAAATAATTTATGAGGTGCGCTCGCTTCCAGCCGTCTTTCCCACGGAGAATAATTGCCACGCTGCGTCTTCTCCGTATTTTACCTCTTTTAATGAAGGATTGGTCTGCGACACCTTTTAGCTCAGACGTTAATTGCAGTGCCTTTGATGAAGACAGGGATGCTAAATACAACCCCAGTCTTTAACCTGTAAACCGCAGATGGTTCTTTGCACACTCTCTTTGGGGGTGAGGCTGTTTCCAAGTCCCAATACCGTTGTGGTTGGTACTCGGTGCTGCTTCCTTCAGTTCTTGGCTATTTTCTCCCTGATGCCAGAAGAAGCTGTTGAAGTCCGAAGGTCAAAATCCAGGAACACCGTGTTTTAATGTGTGGATTCTATGCACACCCCGCTTGCCTTCCCTTTTCTCTTGTGGTTGGCTTGGTTTTGGGAACAGTTCTTTGAAAGTGAAGGAGCTTCGAATTCTTTGAAAAGAATGATCATTTAGGGGCGGTGGTGGCGCACGCCTTTAATCCCAGCACTCGGGAGGCAGAGGTAGGCGGATCTCTGTGAGTTCGAGACCAGCCTGGTCTACAAGAGCTAGTTCCAGGACAGGCTCCAAAACCACTGAGAAACCCTGTCTCGAAAAAAACCAAAAAAAAAAAAAAAAAAAAAAAAGAATGATCATTTGCATTTTGCGTGTTTGCAAATAATTAATACGGTTTATTAACAGACACGGCCGAACTTTGGACTCATTCCCTAACAGGCGGCATTCTTCTGAAAGCCCGTGTTAGTTATTTGAGATGAAAACAACGGACTCTTTCCTCTCTGCAGACACTGTGTGGTTCTGGAGAAACTATTGGTGACATTGAGGATTCTGTAGAATAAGAAGAAACAGAACTCGGGGGTCTGAATCACTTTCCACTTGCTCAGTAATTCTGGATGCATCATTTGACCTCACTGAATTCAGCAAAGAAGACAAACTCTGGGGCAGACATGGGTTGAATCTTGGTTTTATCCCACCACTCCCTCTATTCCCACTCTTTAGCCTTAGTTTTTAAAATATAAAATGAGGGTAACAGCTGGTGAGATGAAATGCCATGAGCAAGACAAGTTGGGGAAGAAAAGATTTATTTGGATTACACTTCCAAATCTGTTGTCTATGGTGGAAGGAAGTCAGGAACGGGGCGAAAACCTAGGGCAGGAACCTAGGGCAGAAGCTTATACAAAGGCCGTGGAAGGCAACTATTACTAGCTTGTTTTACGTGACTTGCTCAGCCTTTTTTCTTATAGAACCCACAACCACCAGTGCTGGGGTGGTCCCACCTAAAACAGGCCATGTCTTCCCCCATCAAGCGCTGATTAGGAAAATACCTTATGGGCTTTCCCACAGCCCAATCTCATGAAGGCAAATTTTAAAATAAAGGTTCTCTTCTCTCTGATGACACTAGCCTTTGCCAAGTTGACGTAAAACAAGCCAGCACAATGGCTCAGTATTTAAAGGCAGTTGCCACCAAGTCTAATGAACCAAGTTTGGTCTCTGGGATCTACATGGTGGAAGGAGAGAATCCAGTTTTGAAAGTTGTCTTCTGGTCTCTGCACACACACCATGGCATAGGGATGCCTCCCTAGTCAATCAAGATGTGTAGTTTTAAACTACATGAATAAAAACCATGTCAACATAGGACAATTTTTCTAAACCCTTTGCATGGTGTCTTCAGTGTGAAAAGCACTACGTTTGTGGCATTATTCTTACAATTTTAAGTATCCAAGAACACATTAACCTTGCCATTAGTATATTTAAAGTAAAGTCAGTAGCATCTGCCTTGCTATCTCAAAGGATAGCATAATGTGTAGAGCTGTTCCTAAGTGGAGACACAGGGAAGCAATTTGAGGATGTTGGGAGCTGGAGCGGCTTGGGTAAAAACTTTGTTGCTTTTAGTAGTGTCGAAACGTTGGTAATTCTTTCCTGATCACTGTTGTTGCCTTCACAGCGCTGAGCACAGGGCCAGGAACATGGTAGGAGTTCTGGAAAGTCGTATAAGTTATTGTTTTAGCCCCCCCCCCCCCCACACCTTTTGAAGCCTGACAGATTCTAACTCTTCCTACCAGTGAGGGGTTTCAGTTTTGCTTGGTTGAGAATCACTAGGAAGGATTTTAGACTCTTTAAAACTGAGATTAAACTCTCTGTTTTCCTGTTTGTGAGTCTGGTGAGAATCAAACCGTAGGATGCACACGGGTCTGGTGAAAAACCCTTCACCCTGCATCTGTAAGCCTTCCAGGAACTCAGTAACTTTCCCAGCAGAGAGGTAGAGAGATAACCGGAGAGCAGGTACCTGTAGATGAATGTCTGGCAGAGAAGGAAACATGACTGAGTTAGAACTGGGATAAGGAGTTAGGCTACCCTGTGCTGTGAAAAATTTAAGAAAAGCACGAAGGATTGTAAAGACCGTTTTCTCTGCTCCCTTTCGTGACCTTCAAAAGATGGGAATAAGTCAGACACCGAAAGAAGTTCTCACAAATGCAGAAGAACAGTGAGGAAAGAAAGCAATTTAAAAACCGAAGAAGAGTAATGATACAATTTTAAATTCCTTACAGCAAATTTAACTGAATTAAGCCAGGTATTTGGAGTGTTAGGGACCCAGCCCAATTTCCTCAGGGTTCTGGTACCTGGTCCTTTCCATGACTTTCTTATCAGATCACACTCGCGTCACCTCAGAATGTCCCGGGATGGCCGTGTAGTAGAGTCAATGTCCACTTTGGCTTTTGTTTCGGGCAGAGATCCCACTCGGAGTGGAGTACCAGTGACTGCTTGGAGCTTTAATTCACTTAGATTGAATAACCGCAGTAAAAAATCTGGAGGTTCCCAACTCCAGCTGGGCATCATGTTGGATTGGGAAACTTCTTCAAATTACAAATTATTCGTCAGGTCTCGAAGTCTGGTTTTAGCAAATTGGAAATTTGAAGGGGAGAGGTTTGGGGTTTGTCTATTTGAAGGGTTTGGCTACAGGAAGTTTTCCTCCTAGCAACCAAGGATGTTGTTAAACTCAGTTACTACAAAGGAGTTCTGAAGCAGAGGGGCAGGCGGGAGTGACCTCTGAGAGCAGGGAGAAGCTGCCAGTGGTTGTAGGCAAAGGTGGGGAGCACTCACGGTCCGGTGTGTTTTCCTTAGGACACTGAAGAGATTTTTATAGCTGGGAGAAGTCCATGGACCTCTTCCTAATAATGATTAAGACAGTTCTCGTGTGTCGCTCTGTGCTGTTCGTGCCAGCACAGCATGTGACAGCGTTGTTGGCACAGGTAGGTGCTTAGGCCCAGTGAAAAAGAGGTTAATGCCTCACTGGCCAGAAATTCATGCAAGAAACAGCGAGGCTCTCCTGCCACCTTACGTAATTCCAGTTCCTATTGGGCGAGGCTTTCGGTACCAACTCAAATATTAGTTATCTTCCTAGCATTAATAATTGTCACACAGATTTAAGGGGTCAGAGATCTGGGAGTTAATGCCTCCTTCGCTGTGGGAAAGGTAACACCGTGCACCTTAGCTGCTGTTTTTCTTTCTGGCTGACTGCAGACCAGTTGTTTCTGCTCCAATGCAGCTGGCTGGCAAGAGGCATCTGCATAGGGCAGCCCTTTTCATGGTGGGAAAGGGATGCCCCGAAGTCGTTACTGACTTCATGGGAGATCCTGGGTCTCAGAACTCGTATTCGGTGAACCTGTGCTCTGAGCTCGCTCTTTTTCCGCATTTATACGTGTTTGAGTCTCCTAGCTTTTTCTACGTCTCACAGTTTCCTTTCCCAGAGGCTGATGGAGGGGCGCGCACCTTTTTTATTTATGTGCTGTTTGATTTGTGCCTTACGCAGATGGGGAAGTAAAAAACCTGGGCTCTGTTCTCAACTAACTCCAAGGTTTGGCGTGCTGATTAAGCATCCAGAGCCTTGGGTTCACCCTGAGAAGAGAACGATGGGCGATTTGTCTCGATTAAATGGAAATTTTGGGAGGGGCAAATGACACAGGAAGCAACCGTGATGTGTTGCCACCAAACATCTGTATGGAGTCTGGATCATCCCAGTTGCTGATTATGTCAGTTCTGGAGGGAACTGAACTTTGCCACTGGACCCTAGGGAAGCGGCCCTGGCCTCCTAGGACCTTCATGAAGATCCAAATTCAGAGTAAAGAATAGACTGGGATAAAAGGGTTCCGAAGTCATTAACAGGAGACTGTATGAAGATACAACAAGCGTGATGGGCCAGCAGGGAAGCATTGTGTTGGCAGTCAGGCCGAGAGTGGAGGCACGATGTGTTCACCCGGCAGTGGACAGGTGGAGAGGCAGCAGGAGGGCAGCTCACCGGTCCCAAGTCTGACATGAATCACCTTCCCACGGAAACACTGCAATCCAGCGCATGTGTAGAGGGGAATATCAGGTTCTTTCGGGGGCTCACGTATCCCCTACTGAAGAACAAGACAAACAAGCAATGTCTCCAGCAGTCATGAGCCAGCAAGGTGCTGACATGTTAAACGTTACAAAGCCCATGACAGGGGCCTAGACCTTCCGAATGTTGTGCTGGTGTCAAAACCGAGGTTTCTCTTTTATGGTCAAAAGACGGTGGGCGAACACACACACCCTGTTTATTTTCCCGAAACTCAGTTCTTCGCTGTGGGCTGGGGTTTACTCTCCCTCCAGGGGTGTCTGTGACTGTGCTTTGAGCAGAGGATGATGGAGGGTTGTCCTCAAGCAACTACCCCATCGGACCTTGTCTTCTCTTCATGAAAGCACAGCAAAGTCAGCTGCAGAAATGCTTAGTAGCAATTAACGAATGAAGGAATGAGAAGCATTTCTCCCTCCCAGTCTCGAATATTCCATTGCTTTGGGCTTCTGTCCCAATGCCTAGGACAGTTGTTAGCGATGAGGAACCCGTTAGCAAATGACACAATGTTGCTTTTCTGCTCAGCAACATCACCAAGGGTACCTTCTTTGTTGCTTTGGCTCTGTTGCGTGACAGGTGCCTTCCCCCCCCGCCCCCCCCCTTTTTTTTCTTTTTTGGTTTTTCAAGACAGGGTTTCTCTGTAGCTTTGGTGCCTGTCCCGGAACTAGCTCTTGTAGACTAGGCTGGCTTCGAACTCACAGAGATCCACCTGCCTCTGCCTCCCAAGTGCTGGGATTAAAGGCGTGCACCATCACCGCCGGCTCTTCCCCCTTCTTGAGGCAGATTCTTGCTCAATAGTTCCGGCCGGCCTTGAATTTGGGAATCTTCTGCCTCCACTTCCCAAATGCACAGTGGCAAGATCATTCCATGGCTCAGGCCTTTGTCATAGTACCGACACTATCTCCTCTAACCTTCCTGAAAGCAACACACTGTCATTTCTCCCCCTACAGGAATATACAAGGTTGGAGGGAGGAAGACATTTCTCTCCCACCTGTCTTATGGAAAAAATTTTTCCCAGAAATCTCCCAAGGCCACTTGACCTTCAGTGTCACTTGTGAGTACTGGGCCACGCGTCTGTTTTAGCACTCACTGGAGATGCGGCTAGAAGTCACACTGGTTCAGGAAAGGGACAGTAGTCGTGTCTCTAGGTTCCGCAGCCTCACCAGTCACAGGTCACTGGCTCAGTTTACAGTGTCAAGCAGGAATTCCTTCCATTTTCTAGGCCTTAAGTCTAACTAGGGGGTGGCTGGTCACCTGAAGAGAGCCACATCACACAGGTCAGGGTATTCCGCCTTGCTTCCCGTTGCTGTGATTTGTAACTGCCAAGCTCCTGAGAGCTGTTGGTTGCTTTTCTCCACCAGGAGCTTTCTCTTTAAAACCAGAATAACGACCTTGGCTCCTCCTACTTCCTCAGCCATACTGTGATGTCATTTGATGATACAGAAGGAGGCCCTTAGCAATGGTGGTCCTTCAGTTGTGAACTCAGCTTCTAGATCCACTGGCAAGCAGACTCCAGAATAGTCTGTTAAAGCAGCAGTGTAATATATTTCTAGATTGAGACATTCAGGTTGGAGTGGATGCTGTAGGAGGGCAGCACCGTGGAGAAGAGGCGAGTAAGGAGGAGAAGGGAATGATGGTAAAGAAAAGCACTCACACACACACACACACACACACACACACACACTCACACATACACACGCATGCACCCTTTAGGAGCATCCTCAATGAGCCCCAGTCAGCATAGACAGGGTTTCCTTTTACTGGCAATCATGCATCTGAAAGGAATTATTCAGAGAAGACAATATTACCAAAGTCAACATGGATGGTGACAACTTTGCCTTGTTGCAAAAGGGGAGGAAAAAAAAAAAGGCAGCACCGTGGACGTGCTTCAAGTAAATGAAAATGAATCCAGCCCATAATCAAGAAAAAATGCCGTGTGGGTCCGGAGCCAGAGAATATTCTTATAGAGGGCTTTTTTCAGCACCCTAAATTTAACCAGATGGAAGGCTTTTTAAAGCGCCACCCTATTCAAGCCTTGGAAGTGAAGAATTTGTCTTTTAATGGTAAATTTGCATTCCATCAAGAGATGGGACACATCATCCTCAGCTTACTTATTACCCAGAAATAAAGCATAATTCAATTTATTTCGCTTTATGGTGTGCGATGAATACCTAGATTTCGGAAAATTTATTTCAGACACGACCAAGTGGAAGTACACAAGCAACGCGGATTGAGACACATTTAAAAAAAAATGTGAACGCCATTCCTGGTGCACCGAAAGCCATGTAACCACAAATTCTTGTTGGTTTTAATATGAATATCCTATTTCACAAACCCCAAATACTGAGGTTAGGGAGAGACTATGCACTGCCCTGGAAGTGGAAAAATTAATGCAGCTGAATTATTAGTAAGGGAGGATCCAGTTGTCGAAATGCAAATAGGTCAACAGCAAGTTAACGTGATCCAACGCGGAACCGTGGGGGTCTGTCCAAAATTCTCGGTTTGGAAACAGTCCCACATGCTACCGAAATAGCATCTTGATTTTCTGATAGCTCCGACAAGTGGAAGCCGTGGTGATGGAATTAGGGCCCACGTTGCTCTAATTTCTCCACAATACACCCGGCATTTGTCAGTGAGCTGTTAGGTTGAAGGGAACATCTGTTGGTAATAGGAGCGAGAACCCGGTTTTAACAATCAACAAGTATCTCTTCAATGCCAACAATGTATCAGACTCTGTGGTAGGGCCTGGGAATTTGAGAGGCGGTAGACAAAAGAGGAAGTAAGACAAGTCCTTCTGGAATTAAAACCCAGTGGAAGAAAGAGCCAGAAGGGGAGCCATGGCTGATGGGATTCATGCTGGAGATTCCCTGAGGGTGGCAGGGCCCAGCCACAGCTTCTGCCGCTTTACTGGAGGTCAGGTGATGCTGGTGGGAAGATAATGTTCGAGAGAGACCCTTGAAAGGGAGCAGAAGCATGCTTCCCCAAGAAGGAAGCAGCAGACCGGGCATCCAGGTACCAGAGGAAGAACTCCAAAGGCCAGGAGTCTGGACAACTTACAAGGAATTACCAGTCAGAGGACTCGGATGGGGCACCCGTGTGCAAGAAAGAAAACGGTATTGCGTTTGAGCCCTCTCTTAGCTTTGGGCTACTGTAATGTGTTGTCATAAAGTGGGTAGCTCATAAGCAAGAGGAATTCCTTTCCCATAGTGCTTAAGGCTGAGAGCCTGCAATCAGGCGCTAACGTGGTCTGATGAAGGATATCTCTCTCCATTACAGCCTACTAGCCTCTTGCTGTAGCCTACATAATAAAAAGATGACTAGAGCATTGTCTCAGGCTTTTTTTTTTCTTCCCCAGTGAGGGTATTAATCCTACTCACAAAATCTATTCTTCTGAGGTTACTACTCCTCGAAGACCCTATCTCCTAAGACAGCCACATCAGAGAAGATTGTGGTATATGACCTTTGGAGACCCAACAACCATTTAGTTACTAATCAAACCTTGACATCACCTACTGGACCTACAGACGTCATTATCTCTAGCTCCAGATGACGGGAGGCAGGGGGACAATGAAGTTAAGAGAGCTAACACCATTTAGCTCAAGTTTGCTTTCTTAGCCTTATTTAAAAAAATTCCTTTGTGATGTAGATAGGTGTTTGGTCTGCGCACTGCCTTTGTGCGGTGCCTGAGGGGGCCAGAAAGCTGGGGAAAAATCACCTGGAATTGCAGGTGTGGAAGGAAGTTTGGCGCCATGTGGCTGCTGGGAACTGAACCCAGGTCTTCTGGAAGAACAGTCTCTGCTCTTAACAGCTGAGCCACCTCTCCAGTTGCTCCCCTCCCCTTCCCTATAACTTTAATTTTCAGTATCTCATTTTACTTTTGGAGAGAGGGCTTCATGAATCTCAGGCTGGCCCTGAATCCACTAAATACCTGAAGGTACCTTGAACTTCTGGTCCTTCTGACTCTACCTCCTGAGTGTCAGGATGATAGCGCGTGCTATGGATACTTCCTACAAGTAGGAGGCAGAAGCAGGAGGATCGGGACTTTAAAGTTAGCCCGCCTGGGCTCCTTGAGATCCTGTCTTAACGGCAAAACAAAAACCAGAGTAACTTCCACTTGTGATGTGGAAGAGAGACTGAGAGGTTAGAAAGGGCTGTGGGCCTAGGGTCATGGAAGGGTTTGTCACAGTTAACAGAAGATGGGGGCAGTAAGATGGCTCAGTGGGTAAGGCCTCAAGCCTTAGGGTCTGAGTTCGGTTCTCAGAAGAGAATCATTGCTAAACCAGTTATTCCCTGACTTCCACAAACAAGATGCAGTATGCACTCCCATTCCTAATGAAATAAAAATGTCATAAAAATGCTTAAGCAGGGAAAAGAAGAAGGGGCTTTTTTTCTGTATGAAGGAACGAGGCCAGTCTTTTGATTTAACATATAGAAATGGCAGTTAGAACACAAAACACAGTAAGGTAAATAAAACCAAGAGGTTATGAACTACGTGAGCTACGCACGGCAGGACAGGGCTGTGACTTCAGCTACCTGGGAGAATCACGAGTTAAAAATCTGGTTGTCCCAGAGTGAGTTCAAGGCCAGCCTGCACAACTCAGTGAAACCCTGTTCCCAAATAAAGAGTCAGGAGAGCAGTAGGCATGTGCCTCTTGGGCAAAGCGCCCATCAACATGTGTGAAGTATTAGACCCAGCCCCCAGAACTAGAACAACGATGAATTCAATTATAATAAACTCTTAAATAAAGAACAGATTAATGGGGTCAGGATGACAGGAGGTGTTCATGGAGAAAATGTTAGAATTTACGCTGTTATGTGGTCAGTATAGAAGGGAAGAAGCATCTGACTTGTCCTGGTGAAGACAGGGAAGCTGGCTGCATCCCGAAGACAAGCGTGCTGGTCTTCCATTAGTGCGGTTGACCTTTGGAGTCCGGCATGACAAAATCGCCAGCCCCAGATGACACATAATTCATGAGGCCACATGTCTTTTCAAAACTCTTTACCTAGACATTCTAAAGTTGGATTAATAAGTTTCAGGGGCTCTCTAGTGTTTGGAATGACTATATGAGTATATTCTTTTCAGATTGTTGACCTTATCATAAATCTCTCTGTTGGGCGACCCGTCACATGGGTGATCTATCTTTTCACAAAATACATAATTATTTATCTACAGTAGTACAAACTAAAGCGAACATGCAAGCATCTTTTATAAGAGAGAAACTTCCATATGTGTTCCTAGGTGAAGAGCTGTGTGCTCTACCCCTGAGCAACATCCATAACCCTTGTTTGGAGAGGAAGAAGAGATGTAGGCTCTACCTGGAAACCCAATAAGACCGGAACAACGCACTAATATGATTCATATTTCCATCCTGTGTAATTATAAAAGTCTCTTCAAAGAACTGTAATTCCACCACATTTCAACTCAAGACGATACATAATTAATAAAATAAGAACAATTAAGCAAAAGAGGAAAAAAATTATTTTAAAAGACCTAACTTTTTCATCCTGTGTTTCTGGATTGTTTTAGTAAGCGTGCCCACAGCAGTCCAGATGCGAATTATGTCACCTACAAATGGGATCAAATGGAAGCAATTAACTTAAGATTCATTTAAAATACGTTATAGTCATATTGCAGTTCTGAGAAATCACAATGCCTTCCATCTGAGTCACTGTGTCATAATCTAATTGTTATTAGCCATAAAGCTGAGAGCAAAGGCTCGAAATTATACAAGAAGAGGAGAAAAAAAAATAAAGCATGTTTCCACGGGTCTGGACTCCACGTGCCAATCCAAAGCAAGATGGAATGACGTTAAAGGGAGAACTACTCCTGCTTCTAGATTCTGAGGCAACACACTCCCTCCAACAGTTGTAGAGGGGTTCATTACCACCAGGAGGGCGTGTGCTGAGACAGGAAAGTCCCCAGGTGGAGGGGACCACTGCTTACCGGTCCCTCATGTCCTTCTTTCCCCAAACTTCCTCCCAAAAGTATGGGGAGAAAAGGGCCCTGGGTTGTCAGATGTGTGCACATTGACACTTAAGCCTGCCCCAAGTGTCTTCCAGCATGTGGGGGACCAGACAAAGCTGGTTTTATGGAGTTCACCAGACAGAGTGGTTTTGGGCCCTGGGATGGTAGCAATCTTGATTGAAACCGGAGTATGACATTGGGTCCTCCTGTCCCAGCCTCCTGTGCTTTCTTTCACAAGGATGGCTCATCCAGAACATTCCTGAGATGTCTCGCTCCTTTAATACTCAGTCTGAAACACAGCATACCTAAAAAAGGATTTTTTAACCCCCTTCATTCTTTGGTCCAATATAAGTCTTTGTTTTCTAAGTTAACAAAGTTTCTCTTGACTGAAAAGACCGGTAATGATGAATGATTCTTTTGGTTTATTCTGAAAGACAACAAAGAAGTCAGCACTGGTAGGTGCCTGGCTTTTCACAGCATGGTAGACCCTTTCATCTTCTTGGAGAGGGTTCCCCTCTGCTTTTCCAACATAATTTTTTTTCATTAGTTGAATATTTGGTGAACATCCATTTCTTCAAATGTAGTTGTGGGTCTTTCTTTCTTTTTATGAAAACTCTAAGTTTTCTCGGTTTTGAGACCTTAATAAAATCATTAAATGCCCCGGTTGTTTTATTCTGTGCTGTTAATTGTACATTTGTTTCCTGTTATCTTTAAGAGCTTTTAAGAGTTTAATTCGGTTGCATCAATCGGTTTCTTCAAAACCCCTTTAATTTCATGTCCTAACACGTCCCTGCTTTTTAATGCGTTTCATTAAATCTAATTCCAAGCTGGGACTCTCCTAAAACAGCCCTCCGACTGCCCATCCCAAAGTGTTTACCCCAAGGCTTAATCTGGTTTTCTTTACCATTTTGAATGCCCCCTCCCCCACTCCCAGCGCTCACTTTAGGGTTTCCCAGAATTTTTTTTTCTGATAAACTTGCTTATCCACCTTTTCTTTCCTTCAGCCTCTTGTGAGAGCGGATGTCCAGCTTCCTGAAGTGCCATGTTGACTGGGGGCGTCGTTCAGTGTTGCCTGCAGCTCAGCGGTGTTCTTGTCCAGCCTGGCGAAGGCAGCTGGTCGCCCCTTGGACACGGTATGTCTCTAAAGCATATTTTCTAAGCATAGAATGTTCTAGGTCCTCTCGACTGTTAGATTAACTTGTTATAATTACTTCGAGATTTAACCTGTCTGGAAGTCTGGGTCCCGAGTCTCTGTCCCCCTTCGTGTTATACTTAGTTGTTATTAGTGATAACACTGGAAAAAAAAAATCCAAATGTCGTTAGTAGTAAAAGTTTAGATAAGAGTTTCATCTTCCAATGTATCTGAAGCTTGGAGGCCAACTCATTGTAAAAGAGGCTGTGCAAACTATCAGGAAGTAAGGCCAGATATCAGAGAACTGGGAAGCCAACCACGAGAGCAGAGCATTTCACAATGAAACCAGCAGCAGCGACCCTCCAAAGTCTCTCGGCCAAAACTGTCTCACTTGTTGGTAGGAGGAGAAAATGGTACACCCTTGTCGGGGGGAAAAAAAAAAAACAAAAACTAAAACTAAAATCAAAAATGTACCATAAAAAATTTATGGCATATTTAACTATTCTAAAAACTTAGGAAAGAACAGTAATCACTCACGCTAACAGGCAGATTCTTGTTGGCCTCATATAAGATCCTTATACAGTTTGGCCACAGAAGAGGAATTCATTGTTCTATTAAACAGAAGAAAACTCCAAAGAGTAGCTTATTTCTTTATGCTTCGTACAATGTGCAAAAAAAAATTATATGTGTTCATATAATGAAATATTACTTAGCAATTAAAAGGATAAGCCACTGATTCACACGATGTGGATGAATTTAGGGCTCTTTGTCACCTGATAGGAACCAGATGCAGGTGGCTACAGTGTGTAATTCAGTGTGTGCACAGCTCAAGGGACAGGGAAACTTATCAGTCACAGAAGCAGAACGAGAGCTGTGTGTGTGTGTGTGTGTGTGTGTGTGTGTGAGACGGGGCACCAAGCGAACTCACCGGGTGAAGGGAATGGTCTGTAACTTGGTGCTGGTGTGTGGGACTCTTCATCTCTTCTACTCTTCACTGAATAACACATACACAGATACTTCGTCCCGAAGAGGAAAGGCTTCAGAAACTCATAATGGAAGTACATGGGCACTGGGAAAGAGCAAAAACACTTACTACATGGAGAAGAAAGCCGGGACGCACCACCAGCCTTCCAGCCTTAGGTAAAGCCTTAGGTATAGCAAGACCAGAAACGGAAAAAGCATACAAGCAGGCCAGGGGAGGTAAAACTGTCCCTATTTGCACAGCCCCAGAGATGCTACAAGTGCACTCTTATGCTTGATGAATATTTTCATCTAGGTGTAGCAGGACACAACATCCGTATTCACTCAGTAGCTATCCATCAGCAACAAACCCACCACATAGGGAATGTGGCAGGGGGATTCTACTCACAATGTCAAAACAAACAAATCAAGGCGACGAACGACAGCAAAAATAAAGCCAGCACTAAACCTAACCCAGAAGGTAAAATCCTCTACAAGGCAAAGCCTCCAGGGACTGAAGAAAACATTGAAGGAGACACCAAACAATGGAAAAGGACTCTCATGCCAATAATCAAAATTCATATTGTGTAAAGGTCTATATCACCCAGAGCCGTCATATCCAATGCACTTCCCGTAATAATTCCAGAAATAGTCTCCACAGATTAAAGCTTAACATTCAGATGGAATTTTAAGAACCTTAGCAAGAACAGTGCTGGGGAGACCACGGTACCCTACCTCATGTTATGTAGCCATAGTAACGACACCACTATGAAACAGCACAAAAGCAGATGTAGAAATAGGAGATGGAGAAGCTGACCCAGAAATGAACCCATACGGTTACAGCCACCTAGTTTTTGACAAATCTGTAAAACAAAAATGCACCGAAGAAAAGACAGCAACTTTAGAAAACTGGATTCCATACATAGAATGAAATTAAATCCACACCTCTTATCCTGAAAAAAAAAATTCAATAATGTGAGACCTGAAAGTTTGAAGACACCAGAGGAAAAACGGGTAAACCAGCTCGAGGTACAGGAATAGGTAAAGGTGTTCTCGACTGGATTCCAATAGCACAGGACGTTTAAGAATTGGTAAATGGGATTATATGAAATCAAAACTATATATATATATATATACATATATATCAAAGAAAGTGATCATTTTAGTTAAAAGATAGCTTATAGAATGGAAGAAAAGTCCTTCACGACTATATATCATACAGAATTAATACACAGGATATAAAAAGAACTACAAAAATTAAACCAAATAATCTAATCAATAGAAAAATGACATGAATAGACAGATCTCGAAAGAAGAAATACAAATGAGCATCCCAAATATTTGGCATCCTCTGGCGCCGGGGTAGTTAATGTATACTAAACCTTCCTCCAGACTCCATATCGCCCTTCAGGACGCTCCTCACCAAGAAAACAAACGATCACAAACACTGCTGAGAATTGGGAGGAGAAGCTCTGATCATTGTTGGTGGGAATTTAAATTTATGCAGCCACTGGGGAAATCGTTCTGGAGATTCGTGGGAAAAAAACTGGAAATAGAACAGCCATATGACACGGCTGTACCGCCCTTGAGTGTACAACCACAAGACTCTAAGTCCGCATGCCACAGACAGGCACTGGCACATCTATGTATCTGTGTTCATAGCGACATCAGTGGCTCAGAGAACATCATAGAAGATGAAATAGAAAGAAGCCAGAATACCAGGAAGTCTACTGTGCTACATAAACAAAACCCGGAACATGACAAGGTCAATATGTACACTAACGAGTGAAGGGGACAATCTCACGGGGTCCCACCCTTACACAGAGAACCAAAGGCAACTAATGATTGTAGAAAGAAGAAGAATTAGCCTCGCCCAGAGACAAGCCCCTCACTAGTTACCGGGCACGAAGTGGTCAGTCCGGAAACCATACATGCGCAAACAAGAAAAAGGGACTCAGCAGATCGTACTCATATAATTGTCCAGAGATATATACGTAAGAAAAATAATCAGGGAAAAATAGAGGTGTGGGGAGACAGGGGATAAGTCGGTGGGGTGGGACATGGGAGGGGCCACAGGAAGAAAATAAAAGGGCAGATGTCCTATAATTATTATACTTTATTTAAAACCATAAAAGAAAACACAAGAAAGTGAGAAAAAAGAAAATTCAACTAGATGTACAGGAATCATTTTTGCTGAGAGCAGGGAAGAGAAACACCGGGCTCACATACTGTGTATCTACGTGTCTGAATGATTCCTGAGCTCCTAGGAGCACTAAGCTCTCTCAATTGAGTTCATGGGCCTGACGTACTAAAGCAGTTCCTAGGACACATACAAATTTTGCTTTATTTAGAGATATGGCTTCAGGTAAAACAGAGCTCCCTGCCTCTAAAGTAGCAGCAATTCCAGATAGTATATATTTTTATCAATAGGAAATTGATATCACAGGTAATACTATGGTGACATTAAAGAGATGAGTTGTTACCGTGCATCATAAATTTATGGCCAAGGGGTTCAGTGTTCCTGTGTTTGGCAATGGTGAGAAAGAGAGACAGCTGCCTTGCAGTTATGTGCATATGCTCAATGCCTCTGACTACATACTCTACTTTTAAAAACATTTGTTTATTTTTTAGATGTGTGCACACTTGTGTGGTACAGCATGTACGTGGAAGTCAGAGGACGACCTTTGGGATTTGGTCTTGAAGATGAACTAGGGTTGTCAGACTTGGCAGTAAGGTCCCCTGCACACTGAGCCATCTTGGTGGCTGTGACTTACACACTTCCATGGAAGACCTGTGGGACAGCTGACCGGGTCAGTCATAAGATGTGTAGCTCAATAACACTGTCAAAATATCAACTGCTCACACCATGTTGAAGGATATACAAAATTGAAAAATATCCAGTATTGTATCATTGTAGTGTAATTATAGTTTATTTTTTAATATCCATGGTTACATTTAAATTTTAGCTTTATTTATGGGAATGAAGTGAAAGAAAATGATCAATAAATTGTCATTTTATATACAGAGAAAAAACCATAAATGACTTGTAACATGGTTAATCGTTATTATCTATAATTTATTCAAAAATAGGCTCAACCATGATATGCTGCTGAATGGCATAAAAGCCAGGGATATTGGGTTCTCAAATGGATTTTCCCTGAAAAGATTATTTTACAAACAAATAATTCTCTTGAGAAAAAGCTTTGACTTTTTTTTTTTTCAAATTTCAAGAATTTCTATGACCATGGATGCCTTGGTTAATCTTGACTCCTATCTCCACGGACTTGAGAGACCATAGGAGATCAGCGAAACCTCTGAGTGAGTCTGTGTGACTCTGTACAAGGGGTTAAACCACGAGGGCTCTGGCCCAGTCATTTAACCCGCTGGAACTGTGGGAGGTGGAGCTCCTTGGACTCTGTGGGTCTCCAGGAACGTGCCTTTGAAAGACTTATCTTGTCCCTGGTCCTCCCACCCCCACCCCACCCACCATCACCACTTCCTCCACTCTGACCCCTGGTTGTCCAGGGTAAGTGGGCGGAATGTCTTTTCTATGTTACTCTTCCTTAGTGTTCTCCGTCAGCAAGCCCAGAAGTGACAGAGACAGCTCACCTTGGATGGAAACTTCAGAAATGGGGCTGAAGTAAACCTTTTCCTTTTTAAAAAGGTTTCCTCTCAAGCGTTTGTTACAATGACAGAAAGTGATGACAGATAGGAGGCCCCGGAAATAGACCCCTGCCCTTGGCAAAGCCTGTGTCAAGTCCTAGGAGGAATATGGTCACCTAATGGTTGTCACTGGTGGGGACTAGCTCCGACAAAAATATATCTTGCCAGGATAGAGGCATGGGGGTTTAGAAGATATTAGCAAAGAATATGAAGATATGAAAGAAAACAATAAAATAGAGAAACCTATAGGATAGAATCAGGAGGGAATTTTAGTGAGTACGGAAATTCACCTGGAGTTAATTTCCAACTGCTTAAAATACCCAGTCCCCAAAAGGTAGGAGTAAGACAAAGGACTGCTTTAACACAACACAAGGAAATTGACACACCAATCGAAGGTCACAGGCTGCATTCTTAGTTAAACATTCTGTTGCTAGAACAAAACAAGTCACACTAACACCCAAGACCAAAATGTTCTGTAGGTAAACCACTCCCTGGGTGGAATCCAATGTTATCTCCTTCAGGGTACTGAAACCTGGTAGGATCCCTAGAATTTTCTTTGAAGTAGGAACCTATCTACTTCTCTATTCCTGGAATACAAGGGCTGGCTATTAGCCACACCTGTTGACAATCACCTTGAAAGAGCAGAACTCACTGACCTATTTCTAGGTGGGACTTTTGCCTGAGGTAGAAGCACAAAAACCTTGAAGGAACTAGAGGTAAGCTCCAACTCTCTGACTTTTGGTCAGCACGGAAATAGGCTTGTATTTTCAGGCCTCCACACGTCACTATTAAAATGTAAATGTTCATTACCCTTGAAAAACAGTGGCTAGGCTTTCTTCGCTGTTTGTTCTGTTCACAGTGCCTTTTACATAACAAGACCGAGACCCCTAGAGTAGAGGATGCTAATGCCCACTGGCTTGTGAAGGCAAACTTGAGTTTGACTTCTGATAGTCAATACCACACAAATTACATACTGCTTTAAGTTTCAGTTTTCTTCATGAAATGGGAAAGTTATAAACTGGAAGGCTGTGTATGACCTAAGTTTAAAAAAAAAAATGTAAAGACACCCAAGAGAGTTTGGGGCATACTTGAAGTACACATTAAATATTAGTTCTTATCCTTATCCTTACATTCCATGAATAAAGACAAACTGATATTCTATTTAAATACAGAAATTGCAAAATTATTAAATTAAATTATGTTATATATATATATATATATCACACATGGGAATGTATGGTCAATTATTATCTTAAAAACATCTTGAATAAATCCAAATTTGAATATCAAATATTACAATCAGAAATTCTAGAAAACAGCAAATTTTGTGAAAGTGTACTAACCATTTTATTTTTCTGAAGCTGTAATTACTCTGATTTCAAAACCATATAAAGGAATACAACAAAAGAAAAGCATAGACTAATATTTCTGTTGAACATAAAAACAAACTTTGACAGAACTTTAGCAAACCAAGCCAGTGATGTATAAAAAATATTATGTAATATGACCAAGTCAGGTCTATTCCGTTTATGTCAAGTCCATCCAACACAGAAGATCAGGCAATGCAATCCAGCACGTTAACAGGTCAGAAGATAAAGTTTATAAGCACATTGTTGACACAAGGAAGGCATACTATAGATTCCAGCATCTACTCAAACTTGCAGTGTGTCAGAAATAATAAAATATCATCTCTAAGATACAGAGCACAGAAACATTATAAAAAAATATTCCAAATTCTACCAGGGAACTCCTACAGCTGATAAACACCTTCAGCAAAGTGACTGGATACAAGGTTAACTCAGAAAATCAGTAACCCTCCTATACACAAACAACAAACAAGCAGAGAAAGAAATCAGGGAAACAACACCCTTCACAATAGCCATGGACAATATAAAATACCCCACGGTAACTCTAACCAGGCAAGTGAAAGACCTGTGTAATAAAAACTTCAAGTCTGTGAAGAAGAAAATTAAAGAAGATAGAAAGGTAGAAATATCTCCCATGCTCATGGTTGAGTGGGATTAACATAGTAAAAATGACCATTTTACCAAAAGCAATCTACAGATTCAATGAAATCCTCATCAAAATTCCAGCACAGTTCTTTACAGACCTTGAAAGAATAATACTCAACTTCATATGGAAAACCAAGAGCAACAACAAAAACAGAATAGCTAACACAATCCGATACAATAAAAGATCTTCCGGAGACGTCAACATTCCTGATTTCAAATTATGCTACAGAGCTGTAGCAATAAAAAAACTGTATGGCACTGGCATAAAAACAGACATGTTGATCCATGGAGGTAGAACTACAGTGCAATGAAAACTCCATAGAGTCTTCGAGAGTGACCCAGCAAAGATGCCTAGGAATGGAAGACATGGAGAGCTGAACCGACCATCTTACATAACCAGGAAAGGCCTCAAGTGGAGGGGTTGGGACACCCACCCAGTGACAAAACCTTCAACCTCGAGTTTGTGCAGCCTACAGACTGTTCTAGGACCAGAGCCTAGCAGGATCCCCATCAAGGAGACCAGAGTGACTTCATCCATCAATTTACAGGAATGGATGCAAAGTCCCACATCCAAACATTAAGTGGAGCTTGGGGAGTCCTGAGGAGGAGAGGCAGGAAGGATTGGAGGACCAGAAGTGTCATGGACACTAAGAAAACATGGACACAGACTCAATTGATCAGGATTCATGGGGCGCTCATAGAGATCAGGGAGCCTGTAGGGGTCTGACCCTGTCCCCTGCATATATGCTATGGCTGAGTAGCTTGGGGTTCTTGTGAGATACCTAACAGTGGGAGCAAGAGGTGGTCTCTGACTCCTCTGCTTACTTATGGGGCCCTTTTCCTCTTTCTGGGTAGTGTTGTCCAGTCTTGATGGGATGGTATGTGCCCGGTCGTGTTGTAGCATATTACTCTGGGTTAAATTGATGTCCCCGGGAGGCCTACTCTTTTGTGAAGGGAGACGGAGTGGGCTTGGATCTGGGGGAAAGGGAAGATGGGATGGGGAGAGACTGGGGAGGCAGGAGAGAGGGGAAACTGTGGTTGGTATTGGGATATAATGTATGAAAGAATAAAAATAAAAATAAATAAACAAACAAAAACAATGTTCCACCTACAAGATTAATAAAGAATTAAGGCAAGGCAAAGATTCAGGCTCTTATGATACTTATGTTACATAGTTCTGTAAGTGTGTTTTTTTTAAATAATAGCCACAAAGTGGAAACAATTAAATGCTAATGGGATGCCTATACCATAGAATACTTTTCAGCAATGGAAAATTACTACCATGTTACTACCATTAGTGTTGTAGCAACTTGGATAGGTGTCAAGGACATAATGCTGGGGGAAAAAAGGCAAGCTCAGGAAACTGGGTGTTACAGTGGTCTAATCACATTTCATTGGTGGAATTACAGAAGTATGGACATGATTGGCTGTTTGCAGGCATTGAGAGGGCATCAAGGGTAGGGGACATAGGAGGAGCCCTGAAGGGCAATTGAAATGTCCTTGTGGAAATGTGCCCTGTGTCCTGACTATGTGAATGCCACCCTTCTGGATCCAAAACTGTACTGCAGGTTTACAGTATAATACTTACAGTTTGTTAGCAGCTGGGGACACCTGGATAAAGGCTACAAGGAATCTTTGAGCATAATTTCATGAGGCTATGCAAACCTACTATTATCTCAAAGACATTGAATTGAAAATACAAAATATAATAAATGTTATGAAAAGTGGACATTCTTGTGCATACTTTTCTTTTTAATAACAGATTGGCTTAAAGATTTAGAGGAAAATATGACAGTAGCTAGCAATTTAAAAACTGACTGTGTTCTCATTAGCAGCTCTGCTTTTAGGGCTTTCTTTTTAATTCCTTCATCAAATGCTCATTTTACCCTCTGTCTCACAGAAACTTCTCTTTGCAACAAACAGACAGAGACCATCATAGAAAACCACAACTGATCAAAACACAACCCAGTCCAAGATGTGGTGTAGGAGGTCCTTCTGTCTATGTGTTGCTTTTATTAGTTAATGAATAAAGAACCGGCTTAGCCTATAGCATGGGAGAAGGAAGGTGGAGTCAGAGAGATGCCAAAAAGCTGCCGCCAGAGTCAGACATGCTGAAACTTTGCCGGTAAGCCAGTGCCATGTGGTGATACACAGATTAATGGAGACGGGTTAAATTAAAATGTAAGAGCTAGCCGATAAGAAGTTATAGCAAATAGGCCAAGGAGTGTTTTAAATAATATAGTTTCTGTGTGTTTATTTTGGGTCTAAGTTAGCTGGGTAGCCAGGAACCAAACAAGTGGCCTCCTCCAACAAAACTGATATATCTACAACATATTTCTTGTTCCTAAGGCTTGGGGATCACTGTGGAAGACAGGGTGAGGAGATTGTATGAGTCGAAAGCAGGTGGTTTACTGTGAGGCTGTGTCTCCTAGAAAGGCCAGAGAATGGACACCCATGATATCTCACCAAGACAACTGACTGAATGTGACCTAAAACAGGGTAACATCCACAGTCATGCCCACATGGATGGGCACAAGCTCATGACTTCTTAACTCTACACGAAGAACTACAGGCAATTAAGAAATACTGGCAGTGGCAGAAATACTTTCCCTCAGGGAAGAGCTCACCCATCAGGTATCCAATACCAAATGGTCAGTCCTGAAAACATACGTAAGAGTCTTTCTACAGGCTGAGAAGATGGTACATATGTATTTGTACACACATATACACACATACACACACACTCACACACACACAGCGACAACAACAAGGAAAGAAAAAGAGCCGTGAGCATAAAAGAGGAAGATGCTGGAGGTAAATGAGAGAGCTTGGAGGGAGGAAAGGGAAGGAGGAAAACGGTGTTGATACATAATAATCTCAAAAGAATTGAAAAGAGAAGTTGGGGAAAATGCTCATTTTAGCATTTGATGTATACACTCAATGGTATTCTGAATTACACACAGGTAACTGTATCCATCAGTAGGTGTAGGATTTCCCACCAATTAACAGAAATGAACATTTTGCAGTCAATACAGAGGATACAGTAAGCAGAAGTGACCACTTATCTGACGAAAACAGCTAGTTCAGAGCAGCCCTTCGCATTTGTGTTACGTAAACCATCTATGCTGTGCAAGAACAGGAGAAAGTAACGAACCCACAGAGACCAAGTTGCAGCTGGTTCTCCATCACCCCCACCCAGGACTGGAGTAGGATAAGAAGGTACAAATCAGCTGCTCCCTACCTGAGATAGTTCCGCGTTATTCACCTTTTTTTATTAGATGCCCCCGTTGCTGTTATAATGAAATAAGATCGTAAGACAGCGGCTCACACTGTTAGCACAGGGTCTTACAGAGAGATACTTTTCCCATCCGTATATCACTGGGTTGTCCAGCAGCCTTTGGAGGTATATAAGCAGGTGTGTAAAACGAGACAACAGGGTTTCCCAAAGATCGACTCCCTTTCCCCGACCCTCCAATGGCAAGGGACAGAATCTAGAACTCCGTGCTTTTTCTAGGCTGGCTCCATGGGTAAGATGTCTGTGGTTTTCTCTTGCACACCCACACTCTGCTTTCTCTAGTGAGAATTACTCCTTTTCTTTCCTCCCTGCTGACTTGTAAGCTGTCAGTCAAGTCCACGTCCTTTCTAGAGCTTTTGGGATATGAATAACTCTGTCTATACGAGCAGGTCCCTTGGGGATGTTAGCTGCTGTTTCACTCAATTCCAACACAGATGGCTTGCCCTGCATCAGAGGACATGCTACTCACTACACACATTTCTTCAGGGAGAGCCTTGCTTATGCCCCAGGAAACCAACCCTAGGTGATGTCAGAGACTGGACCCACAGTTTCTTTTGTTTTCTCCCCAGTGAGGTGGGATGTCGGCCCTGGTTTGAAAGGAGTCTCCCAGTGGTTTCGTGTGCAGCTTAACGTCATCTCCAAGTTACAAATGAAGGATGAGACATTACTGCAGTTAAGAGCAGAATCACAGAAGGACCAAATTCAGAAGGATGGAAAAGAAATCCCTCTATCCTTAAATGAGGAGCTATAGGCTCCCCGTCCACTTGGAGTGAAATCCCACTTGATAACTAGTAGCAAGTTACACACGCTCATTATGAAGATACATTCACTGAAGAGTAAAGAACTTTTTCAAAAACCGTTTCTATTGCCACTCTTACAGACACTGAATGTCCTGAGATTTTATTAAAGGAGAATGTGACAGAGTTTCTTTTTTCTTTTCCTCCTCCTCTTCTTCTTTTCAAGACTGTTTCTCTGTGTAGCTTTGGAGCCTGTCCTGGAACTAGCTCTGTAGACCAGGCTGGCCTCGAACTCAAAGAGATCCACCTGCTTCTGCCTCCCGCGTGCTGGGATTAAAAGCGTATGCCACCACCACCTGGCCTATGACAGAGCTTTTTATCCCTGCTACTCATGGCATCATTAGTTCTAGGGCAGCCTGCATTATGTAGAGAGACTGCTTCACAAGAGAGAGGACGGGAGGAGAGGGGGAGAGAGAGAGAGAGAGAGAGAGAAAGAAGAGAGGGAGGGAGATGGGAGAGAGAGGGAGAGAGGAGAGGAAGAGAGGAAGAGAGAGAGAGAGAAGAGAGGGAGGGAGATGGGAGAGAGAGGGAGAGAGAAGAGAGGAAGAGAGAGAGAGAGAGATTTAGACTTTTGTTGATATCTTGTTTGACCTGGAATCTATAAAACTTAAACTCTTTCCTGCCAGTTTGACCTCTCATTAAGATTTTGGGCTCCTATCTGCTCTTTGTTATGTTAACCACGGGGTCGATGTTTCTATGCAGTTAAAGGATTGGGACCAAGAATGTGAAAGCTGACTGACAGCCATGGTCCTGTTTACGATCTTCCACCACAAATTGTCTGTCTGCTGTCTCTTATTAATCATGCTTTGAAGAGCAGAAGCATTTCACTACAGCTTTTGTGCACGGAAGGGCTTCCCTTAGTTTAACCTTCCTGGAAGACACTGCTGCAACCCTCTCCCACTAATGGGGGCATTCTGCTGCTGTTTACTCCAGAGTCAGTGGGTGGCATTCCACCCTCCTGGGGGTTGAGGGGTTCAGGGCTGGGGGAGAGGTCCTCTAAGGAGGCCAGAGCTACCTCTGAGATGAGATTCCGAAATCACATGAAAGGGTTCCCGTCCTAGCAACTCTCAAAAAATACATAGAAACACATCTGTCCCTTATTTTTTCAGCTTGCTTTATGGTGAGTCACTAAAGTTCTTAAAACCATACAATTACACATGCTAACAGCAGGGGAAAGGGAGAGATAATAAACCTGGCAGGGAGAATTTAGCCAAACCATGCTTATCCGTGGTTTATATCAATAAGGGAGACTTAAGACTTCTTTTAAGATATGTGTGCATACGTATATGCACACATACACACACAAAGCCCTTAGACAAGAATGCTATAAAACTATGCACACACACACACACACACACACACACACACACACACACACACACAAACCTACTGACTCTAGTATGTTCAAAGGTGACTGTAAATGTATTGAAGAAATGTAGAGTGGTTATAGACAGAATAAGAGGTTGAATGAACTCTTATGCCCTAGGTTATCATACGCCCATTATTTGATAAGAAATATTTCCTTCTGTGAGAATTATAGTAGGAAGAAATTTAACAGTTCAAGAACCAAGGAATCCTGATAGCATCTAAGAGCACTGATTTCTTAAGGGAAATGAACAGAACAACTCACTACACACACATGATCTCTCATGACATTGTTTTATCTGCTAACCTCTCACTTTACAGTATGTAAATTTCATATATACAAGTATATGCACATTACACACTTATACACACTTACACATTACACACTTAGACTTACGCACACCCACACACTCACACTTACACATGTACACACTTACAGTACTCATAGACACACTTACACTCACACACAGTTACACACTCATTCACTCACACACTTACACACATTCACACTTACACACTTATACACACAGTTACATATACACACTTACACACACGTGTCATTTGTTCTGAAGGCAAGCTTTGATGAAATATGTACAGACTAAAGCATGATGGAAGATTCTCTACACGCCATGAAGGCATAGAAATAAATAACTACATATCTCATATGTTTCTTGTCTATGGATAACTTTCCACAATAAAAACAAATTACATATGGATGTTCTTCAATGCCCATGATTCTTTTGTTAAGTAAATTGACGCTGCCAGGAGCAGATGTAACTCACTATCATGAAAAGTCTTATCTTATTGAAACATCTTAAGTGCCATATTTTATAGGTCTCTGAAGTGTTTAAAGACCATCAGTCCATCTAAAATATATCTCTGTATGACCTTGAGAAATACCTAACTAACTACTAACCTTTACTTCCTAATTATCTTATATATATTACATTGTTAAACGAGCTTCATAGGTACAATACCTTAAACAAAAATAGACATACATAATATAGTATAACAAAAAATAATCAAATTTGTGTCAATATACAAAAACTATATCAATGTAAAATATTTAAGACTTGTTCCTTTTTAGTTTGGAAGTCGATTCAATAATCTACCATTTTTATCCTATCATTTCTAAATCCTCCCTTTTGCTTTTCAGAATGATATCCCTGAATCTAATTTCCATTGCTTAATTTCCTCCCTGGCCATGACCAATAACAATTTGTAACCAACCCCCCTAAATAATGACAAATATCCATAACCCTGAAATAACAATAAACCAGCTACCCCATCTCTTGGGAATGTGGGTGCCATGTTTCTCTAGACTATTTCTTGTTGTTTGGGGGATATGGCACCTTTAGGGGACCCTGAGAAAATTGGGATCACAGTAAAGACCTGGGAAAACTAGCTGTATCATTGTTTGTCTATTCTCTGTGTGATTGGGAAGAGCAGGGCTTATCTGAAGTCCTGACGAAAGTAGTCTGTGAGGCTGGACATCTCAGCTAGCTACCTTGAGATTTTTTGGACTGTATAACGAAACTGTAATAGAAACACCGATACCATATTAAAGAATGGCATGTAATAATAAGTCATGAGGACTCTGTACTCAACAAGAATTATCGAGGCTGGAGAGATGGCTCAGTGGTTAAGAGCACTGGCTGCTCTTCCAAAGGTCCTGAGTTCAATTCCCAGCTGCCACATGGTGGCTCACAACCATCTGTACTGAGATCTGGTGCCCTCTTCTGGCGTGTGGGCATACATTGAGGCAGAATGTTGTACACATAATAAATAAATCTTTAAAAAAAAAAAACAAGAATTATCCTGTCCCATCCAGTTTCAGAGCTGTTTCCATGTCGAGAGAGATCAACAAATACGTCACTTGTAATCTCTATGTTTTTTAATGTCTGTGGCCAAGATCCTCAGGAGGTCTCCCTCAATCAAATCTGATTGTGTATTAATTTTGAAGAGAACTATAACTCTTTGCTTCCTATAGAAATAAAGGCATAATCTCTCCCCCAACACATTTTCAGACTTTCATTTCGAAGTTAAGACATTCTTAAAATATATAGGTTGGTTTCATTTAGCAGTTGCCATAACCCAGCAGCTCTCCGCAGTCGCTGCACACTCATTAGCATTTAAAAACTTAAAGTCAACAAAGCACCGTGTAGGATCCAGAAACCCTACATATTTCCCATCCTTACATGGCTTTTTATATTACTTCACTCTCTCTTTAAAGACTTTATTATTTTTAAACTAGTTTTTTTTTTCTATTACTGTTCATCCCTATTTTCTTTCTTCGGCATCTAAGCGCATTTTTAAACATACTTTATCTTTTAGTATCCTAGATACTGGATCTAGCTTTACTAAGTGACTGCAGCATTCTCTGACCACGTGAAACGAATCTAAAACTGCTATGTTAGCCATCACGCGGCTCGGCTTAGCACCTGGCGCTGGTGCATGGCACCGGGAGGTAGCCCCAAGCAGCAGGCAGTGGCCAGGAGCAGTTTCTCCATGTTGCCAAGCACCGGTTCACCTGAGAGACTGCAGAAATAGAAACCCACATCCGGTTCCTAGTCCAGAACTTTCTTAGCTTTCTCAGGTCCTATGTCTGAATACTCGAGCCTGCCTCCACCTTGAGTGTCATATGTAGTGAGTCTTTTTCTGTCCCGCAGTCAGCTCCCAAATAATGACATCAAGGATCAAGGCCTCTTATTAATTATAAAATCTTGGCCTATAGCTGGGGCCTGTTCCTAACTAGCTCTTATAACTTAAATTAACCCATTTATATTGACCTCTGTTCTATTACATAGTGGACCTCTCTTCCATCTTGTGCCTCCTGTTTCCTCTCCATATCTCCTGACTTCTTCTGCATGCCTAGAATCCTCCTCCTCTCCCTTTCCCTTCCCAGAAATTCTGCCTATACCTCCTACTTCCTTATTGGCCACTCAGCTTTTTATACATCGATCACACCAAATACATTTTCACACAGTGTACAAATATTCCACAACAGACATGTCACTCAGAACTCCCATTCAGTCTTGTGATACAACAGAGTCTTGGATGGCTCTTTGTCACGTTTTGTAAGACCCGAAGTTAAAGGGTAAGTCCCACCTGCCCAAAGACCAGGTAACTTCCTAAAATTCCGAAAATTGTAGTTCTTGAAAGATAACACCTGCTCAAGGACCAGGAAACTTCCTGGGATTCTGGGAGTTGTAGTTCTTGAAAGATAACACCAAAGTTTCATGGGGGAGTATGGTGGCCTATTGGTTTTGCCCATTTCAGTCCCGTCAATGTGTCTTAGAGCCACTTACCTGGAAAATTTCCAGATGATGGTCCTGACCAAATTCTATGTTGGTCAGTATTTAATATTTTAATAGAAGTTTGCTTAAATTTGGCCAAAATAGTGGAACTAGTTTTTCTGACTAATTTCAGGATTAACACATTCTCACATCGTCTAAGGGAGTGACAATCCCCACCTTTGCAGAACCGGAGGGTAGAAGCAATGACAAGGTCATGGAAGATCATCTTCCATTCTGGCCAATGAAACAGCAGAATTTCCCAATCAAAAGCCATAAGGCCAGTTCTTTAGCCCTTAAAGAGATCTCATCTACCTTTAGAAATTCTGATATCTCTTTAAGCAGCCCTCACTCAAGCTGTTGAAAGGGCAGGCTATGGATCAGCTAGTGATGGCCAAGCTAAACTTTCTGACTACTGATTCCAGTCCTCAAAGATGCTGGGAGACTCTTAATCCGAACTCCTTAAACGCCATCAGTGGTAGCGTGGGCGTAGAAGTGGGTAGCTTCTTTAAAAAAGAAAGGAAAAGAAAAGAGAAAACCCAACAGTAACACCTAGGTTTAAATTCATGCCCAGCTCGTATTTGACAATCCTTCTGATAGCCCAAATACTATAAATTTAGTTGATGATAGCAGAACAGATGGGAAAACCATATGGCTTGTAGGTAGCGTGTCATGCTTGGTATTTGCGATACATTAGGGGAATTTATTTTATTTTGTCTCCTTTCTTGTGGAACTCTGTGATATTTTATCAAGAGGATTTTATATGCCTTTTGACTTATTTCTACAGTAGCATTAAACTCTCTGTGACTTAAACATGCCATTTTAAGTAGTTGGTTTTAATAACCACTTCAGAGTACACATCTATGTACCTGGGCAAGACCTTCCTTCAGGAGAGAAGCCCTTAGTTCCTGGCAGTCTGTGGACAGAGATTAACGTGTAGGAGTCGAGGCAAGCATTTGTGGAGACTAACTCAAGCAAAGCTTATTAAAGATGGTTCATTTAAATGAGATTTAGGTTAGAACATGGGCCTTAAGGTCTAGATTTAATATTAATATTTGTAACTTCACACTTTAGAAAGAAAACTTGGCTTTTTTCTTTCTTTCTTCCTTTCTTTCTTTCTTCTTTTCTTTTAACAGATATGTTTAAAATACTATGTTTCATCCTGTTAGGTGAAAAACAGAAACTTGATGTGTAGGGAAAAAAAAAAAGACATAAACACATTTGTTTATATATGACCTTCAGCTAGATTTGTTTGGGGCTAGACAGCGGCCCTCAGAACCCTGGATCACTTTGAAGTTTATCTGAGTTGAAATGAAACTTCCTGATGCCTGCCTGTTAGCAATTTTGTAGTTTTTTTTTCAAAGCTGAATATTTACTTAAAAAAAATTTTAACACAAAGGACATGATGAAAAAAGATATTTCTCCTTAGAGGCAATAAAGGGTAAAGGTAGACTTGGCAATGGAACATACTTTAAATAAGGATTGTAAAAATCCCTATAGCTACTGGCTGCTTAACAGTCTGCCTGTACTGAAGTCACTTCATCTTGAATTCTTGGTAAATTTTCTTCTATCAGACCCTTTCAATTTCTCTATATGACATTTCCCCCTTTGCTTTGCCTCTGACATCATTGTATGGAGCTCATATTTCTGATTACCTTTGGAAATGAACAGCTTTTTTTCCTTTCTGGCATTTTACACACGCCACTTCTCCCTCGATGAATTTTTATTAGTTCTCCTTGTTACCCATGGTTTGAGCTTGCTTTCGCACACACAAACTCCACGAAACTGGGAGAGAAGAAGAGAGGTCATATTGAACTGATTCTCCCATAAACATCCGTATAACATGCATTTCTGGCTTCCTCTTAATAATGGACAAAGAGTAGAACATTACATCTAGGCAAATTTTATACTTCCTGTTAAGGTACATTCAAGTTTAACTAATTGCTAGTGTTTGTTTTGAATTATTATAAAAGGCCAATCATACATGCTTTATGCTTTGTCAAAAAAAAAAGATTTCTAAAGCAATTTCACACTCTTAATTCAATGCACGGGAAGGTGCGGATGTCTCTCTTCTACTTCTGTCTCGGAGCACATAACCTCCCCTTCGTTCTCCTTTGCTGGAGATCTGCATTTCTTTCAGCCGATAAAAAATGTGGCTAGCCGGGTGGTGGTGGCGCAGGCCTTTAATCCCAGCACTCGGGAGGCAGAGACAGGTGGATCTATGCGAGTTCGAGGCCAGCCTGTTCTACGAGAGCTAGTTCCAGGACAGGCTCCAAAGCTACAGAGAAACCCTGTCTAGAAAAACGAAAAACCAAAAACAAACAAACAAAAAATGTGGCTAATGATTACCACCAAGGATGGTCTCCTTAGGTACCCTTGGGTTTGTACAACTAATTGCTTTAGAGAGATATACAATGTTGCTCATCCACTACGGTGGTACCACCTAGGATGTTTTCACCATGTTGCACAGCATCTGTGTGTCCCCGACATCACAGTTCTAAAACCACCCATCTTTGCACCATTTCCACATTCTGACATTTCAAAAACGTTCAGAATGCCAAACCCGCTCACTCATGGAGAGATATCCTGGTTTCTGTCAAATTTCGGCAGTTTTGAGGAAAAGCTACCCAAAACATCCTTGAACAAGTTTTTGTGTGGATATCAGTTTTCAGCTCCTGGGGATTTGCAACTGGGGATTTGCAACTCTGTTCAATAAGAGTACCATCTAGCTCCGGTGTAAGAAACTGCCCAACTCTCCCGAGAAGTGGGTACAATGTTTTGAATTCTCACCAGCAGTGGGTGAGAGTCCCGGTTGTTTCATGACTTGCCATCATAGTTCCTGGGAAGATGCAGAGGTCACCCTGGCATCCAGTCATCCCGTTAGCCTCCGTCCTCACTGACCTCTAAGAAAGTCACATGATGCACCATGAGCAGCATCCTTTGGCTGTTGCCGATTGATCTAGACTGGGGCCACGGCACTCAGCCTGTGGCAGTACCTCATTGCTATTTTAATGTCTGTTTCTCCGATGAAATATGATGTAATCTTTTTATATTCCCCTTTGTTGTCTTTGTTCACGCTAAAGTGTCTACGTTCGTTTGCAAATTATTTTTAAATTGGACTTTTTTTTCTTATTGTTGAATCTTAGGAGTTTTTAATGCATCTTTTATCATGCACGTCTTTTACAAATTCTTCCCTCTAGTCTGTGGCTTGTCTTGTCCTTCTCTTGGCTATGACTTTTGCATAGATGAAGTCCAATTTATCAACTTTTTCTTTCATGGCCTGTAGCTTTGGTGTTAGATGTGAAAGAGAACCGTCACTAAAATGAAGGTCATTTGGATATTCCCAGTGCTTAGAACCTTCTCGTCTTACATTTCACACTGGGGTCAGTGATGCGGCTTCCATGAGGTTGTGTGAAGCAAGCAAACCTGTGTGTATGTTTTCTCTCCTCTCCCTCCCCCCTCAATGCTCAATCCTTTTGGACATTAAATTGTTTCAACATCACTCGTGGTGAAGATTCAGATGGCTTAGATCTTGCAGTTGTACCATAGCTTACTCAATCCGATTTACAGGCAAGGGCTGTCACCTCTCAGTGAAGTCGTGTGGTTTCTAACAAAATAATGCCATCGCAAAAGAGCAAAGTCAGCTGACAACCTCTGATCACTGGTCCACGTAGTGACGGCTCACCTCTCTTCCCATTCCTCTGTTTACTCTTTGTTTTTTAGAGATGTCCATTGCTCCTATCTAATTATCTCCCCTCCCTCTATAATCCATTCTTCCTGCTCACTAAAGATGTGTGGGTTAGCTAATATCTACCGGATGGGGTCAGGTCTCCCTTGAGGTTGATAAAAATTGTGGCAAGGCTACTGTCTATAACCCTCTTAATTTATTTGTAATAAAATAAAGTCTTGTTACAAGTTGCCTTCTAAGTGGACCCAGTAAGCGAGGACTAGTTACTGCTGGGTGGATGCTTAGTGGTCCTCACGCAGCTTATTTTTGGGGCAGAAATGACTGATTTGATCCACTTGTGAAACTGTCTTCCTTTCAGGTTGTCCTTAAGGCAACCATGGATCCGTTGAACATCCCACAGCTACTGTCTTCACCCCGCCGTGGCCTTCAGCGCCAGGCTGTTTGTCAGATGATTTAGGCATCTGTCACTCTGTGGACTACATGCTGTGTTTGCTCTTAGTATAAGCTAATGAGCCGCAGAGCCCTGTGTTTTGTGATCAGCCCACTCGGAAACACCTCTTTACCCTTTGGTGATGACGTCATGAATTTGGCATGCAGGTGGGTTCACCTGTTTCAGATCGAGTTTTGTTTTGAGGGCTTGCCTCTGTCATTTGCTTGTCTTAAGCATAAACATATTTTTTTGTGATTTCAAGGGCATAACTCTAGGAAATAGATGGTGGGGAGAAAGTATGCATTTTTAAAAATGTACACTAATCAGAATCTCACTTCCACCCCATCAGCCATACTCTAAGCCATTTTCAGTCATTTTGGCTTGTAATGCTAGTGTTTTTCTTATTTTTCAAATACAATTAAACATATGTATATGTATAGCCATTTATCACTATATATGATATATATATGTATTTACATATATAAAATATTATAGCTAAGAATAAAGTGTATCAGGGCTGGAAAAATATTCTATATAAAAATGTAAGTCTGCCAGGGCTGGAGAGATGGTGCAGAGCTTCAGAGTTCTGGTTGGACTAGGAAGAGGTGGCTAACAATGAAATGTCCTTTGTACCCGATGGAAAGAAAAAAATTTGGCTTTCTCCAATGGAGTGCCAGTGGATCTATCAACCGCTCCAGGCCGGCCTCATGTTCAGGAGTAGTTGACCAAGTTTTTTTTCTATGTTTTAATTTGGTTATAGTTTGGTGGTTTATTTCTATTTCTATTTTTATTTTTTGGGGGGTAGTGTTTTGTTTCCTTGGCTTTGGGGATTTTTGTTGTTGTATTGGGTTTTTGAGAAAGAACTTAAAGTTGGCTGGGTAGGGAGGAAGGGGATCTGGACAGACACGCAGGGGAAGGATATGACCAAAATATATTTAAATTTCAAATTGTTTCAAATAATAAAAGGTGTAATTTAAAAAGAAGGGAAAAAAGGAAGCGTTTTTAGGAATGAGATTTTGAAGTCTTCAGTTGGTAACCTTTTGCTTCACGGGGAACATTTTTGCGTAGGACAGAACAGCTTCGGGCATAGGGCATAATGCTGTTCCGGGACCACTAGGAGCCCAAAGCCCTTCTGTGACGTCACAGCCCTCAGACTGACCTTTGTGATGTCATCGCCTACTCCCGTTTGCAGGACTCCCGAAGCGCCGCTGGAAGCTGCAGAGCACAAAGCCGGTTCAGACGTGGGGTATGTGCAGGTAGTGTGAAGTGTCCACTTTACAGGAAATGGCAGAGGCACCTTCGGAAATCCCGGAAGCTTCTTTAGAAATCCCGGAAGCTTCTTCAGAAATCCCGGAAGCTTCTTCAGAAATTCCGGACGCTCCCCCTCATGACGTGTCAGCTGATCCAGAGACCCCTTCCAGCCGCCCTGTGTGTGAGGACACAGGTCAGGGGGACTCAGACTTGTGGGCTATCATCGAGGAGAGTGCGTTTCAGGTCCTGGCTCAGCGGTTCTTGATAAAGAGGCCGCCCCATACCCTCTGTGCCTCCGAGCCGGATGAAGACAGTAATTTATTCTCGATGACCTTCCCCAGAAAGCTTTGGAAAATAGTAGGAAGTGATAAATTTAAATCTATTTGGTGGGATGAGGCCGGGACTTACATAGTCATCAATGAGGAACTCTTCAAAAGGGAAGTGTTGGAGAGAAAGGCCCCCTTCAGAATATTTGAAACAGATAGCATGAAGAGTTTGGTCCGGCAGCTGAATCTGTACGGATTTAGGAAGATGAGGCAGAATTTCCAGAGATCTGCATCGCTCCCTGACTTCCTGGCTGAAGAAAAAGGAGTCTCTCCCTCATGTAAGTTACAGTTCTATCAGAATCCAAATTTCTTGCGTGACTGTCCCCATCTTATAGAGAGAATGAAAAGGAGGATTGGGATAAAGACTGCTTCCCGGGGGGCGGCCCCATCACTTCCAGATTTTAAGAACAAACATTTCAGTCCAGACTTGGACAACATGGACGACCACAGTTTGGGTGTAGCTGTACAAACCAGCGAGAGCAATCTCTTGTCCAAGTCCAGCATTTCAAACGTCTATCTGAGACAGAAGCCTTCTACTGCCCAGGGAGATTCTGATACAATGGACGGAATCAGAAGGGACTTTTCTCTGGCGACATCGAGCTCCTATAGACCCCCTGAAGAAATTCTAACGCATCGCCCTGCTCCCGTAAATGAAGTGTCCCCTCTCCACGTGGACTCGCAGAGAATCTACGCCCCAGCAAACGACAACACGATGAATTTCATTATAACCTCAATTACTCACAACCACAGGGATGTGCCTCACTTGTGGAAGAGCAGTGTTGAAAAACAGGCAGAGCCTTCTCCTTTCCAACCCGGGTTCCGTCACTTTTCATCCAGCTCACCTACGTACTCTGACTCAAAACCACGCGGTGAACCCAAGTTACCAACGTACAAGGAAAGGGTAGCATCCAGTCCCTTGGCTTCAACATCAAATCATCACCCATCTGCATGATGCTATCGTTTGTCTAATTTCCTGATCTACTTGGTTGTTTATGGAGATATTCAGCATGTCAGAGATTAGAATCCTTGTTGACAATCAGGCATGTACCTGAAACTGTCACAATTGAACAATAAAACTCTATGTGTACCTTAAAGAGTACTGATTGGTCTTCTAGACCTCTTGAGTTTGATTCTCAGACCATATGACAACTAGAAACCCTCTGGAACTCAGTTCCAGGCTGTCCAATACCCACTTCTGGACTCCACGGGCAGTACCGGCATGTGGTGTGCAGACATGCATGCAGGCAAAACATAGCCACACACACAAAATGAAATACCCGACTTAAAAAGAATGTGTAGCTGCATACAAGTAAATACTGGTAGCTCTATACCAATATATCTGTGTATCCATATGTAGAGTATACACGTATGTAAACGCATGCAGTGCACATTAAATGTGATCTATTTAATAAAGCACACATAGACACATGGAAATAAGTTTTTAGATCTTGACTCTTTTCACTTTGCAAAATGTCAAAACACATTACCCATCTTAGCATATAGTCCTTACCATTTTTCTTCATAAATGTACTAATGTAATTCAATTAGCTTTGGTCAGTGGGCCTAAAGGCAGCTTTTAAAATATTTTTTCTGTTGTAGTATAGAGTATTCCAATAAACGCACTTGTAGCCTTGATTTTTTTTCCCCTTTTGACTTTATTGGTTTAAAGTTTTAAATTTTAGGGTTCTATTTCCTAAATAATCTCTCTCTTCCAGGGAGGAAGAATAATCCCATTCTTTGTATGAAGAGCTTGGGACTTGGATATGTCATCTAAATTTAAATCTGCATCTCAATTTTAGGTGGCCTCCATTTGTAATCCTTCCTACATATCAGAATTATATAGAATGGGATCATACATAGCATGTGACTTTTCTATAGTCCACCAATTAAGAATGTTATACAGGGTTACTTGTGGTCCATTCTGATCACGCTTGCCTGTAATATTTTCCAAACTGTCCATCTTTAGGAGCCAAAGTGAGCATTGCCAAACATTCTCCTGAATATTAATTGAGAAAATATGTATGAAACTTCTCTGTGTATGGCGCTGTGCGGGATATGAAGCAGCCGGGGAGCAATGTCTCCCATGATGTTCTGCTCTATCTCGACTTCATCACGTGCTCTCGGCTAAGGTGACTTGCCTTTTTGGAAGTCGGGGTTTTTAATCTGAAAAAGAATGGGAGCCGTAACTCCTGCTTTGCTTGTTTCGTTGGGCTCCCGGAAGAAGCAGCTGCAGCGATGAGCGTGCAGTAGGTCGCTAAAATATAAAGAGCCGTAAAACCCATAGGATATTTATCGTTACGATTGCAGTCTACGCTCTTAAGTGCTTCGCTATTATCTTCCCCAGCAGACTCAGCTGTCTGCAAAGCTCGAGTGGAGTCATTGTTCCTGTGATAGTTCCTCAAAGCAGCTGCTACAGAGGCTCAGGCATGGACGGTACGAAACACTTCCTTTTACACGCCAAGGGTGTCCAACACAAATTTCTAGAGAGACTGCACAATCAGGAAGGTCATGACTGGAGATGAATTCCAAGCCCAAAGATGTTCAAATTGAAGTTCGCAGATATCACACGGACTCTAACAAACGGGGGGTGGGCTGGGGGAAAGGGTTGCATTCAGCAGTCTGTGACTCAGCGTTGGGATGGGCTTCAGACCGATGTTCTGATTGGGAAAGGAAGCTCCTCCTTCCTCATCTAACTGAATAACCTTATCGATGAGGGTTTTGGCAGCCACAGTCAAATCATCATTGTAAAAACCTCTAAATGTGAAAACAGTAGCAAAAAGATTTTGTAGTTACAGGTTTTACTAGTGAAATATAGAGTGAGCTATATCCTTAGAACTTGTCTCAGACAGGCAAGCACTTATTATGTGATCCGTGTTTTATTCACGAGCACCCCAGGGTCCGATGTTGTTGTCTTACTGCTTTGTACAGAAAATTTATTTTTAATTAATTTATATTTGAGCCAGGGTCTTACTCTGTAGACCTGGGCATCCTCAAATCCACTATGTTGATTACATTGGACTCTAGCTCCCAGAGATCCGCCTGCCTCTGCCTCCGAGTGCTGGGATTAAAGGTGTGGCCACCGCCACCCAGCACTGACCAAGAGACACCCTTGGGTGCACTTCCTCCTTGTTGTTTGCTAACGCTGTCTGAAGTGTTTTCTGTGTTCTCCAAGGTCTCTGATCACTGTTAGTCTGTCTTCCACCACTGAGAGTTTTGAACGCTTTTCCTATCCAAAGAGCCTTGACCATCTTAAGCAACACAAATACAACCCACAACAAACCAAAGAGTAGAGTCCTGCAATGTCGTGTCAACCGTGTTTGTTGCTGGGTGGTAAACAGGGGACAAGGTTTAAAAAAACAGAGCAAACCTGAATAGATGTGGAACTTGCAGTTCAAAAGAAAAATAATAAAAAAATCATTCAAAGTGAGAGATATTATCTGTCAGAGAAAGAACTCTGTACCTTGCCATTTCGCACCTCGGCTTTGCTCGCAGTGAGATCAAGAACAACAAAATCACTCCCTGTGACAACTGAGTGCCTGGCTACCATGTTTACACACTTTTTGTCCGTCCTGCATTTTTGACACTTCCTACAGCTCGAAGTGAATGAGAACCCAGAGGGACATGATGAATGGATTCAGCCCTCATTTGCGTTGCCTCAAAAGGCAATTTTTACATTTTCAGAGCCCGAAAGCTGCCGTGGGGAGAAATTGCTCAAGGATAAAGATATCCCACCGGCAAAGGAGGTGTTCGTGTTTTTAAGACAGACATCCCTTCAACTTCCAGCTTGCAGCTGGACTGGAGGAGGCGGAGGGTTTCGGTGTCTGGGTGATATCTCTCACTAAGGGATCACACTCCTCCACGCTCAGCAGTGAGCAGGCCTCTCAAAGGAGCCTGCTGCCCACAGACATTTATGGTGTTGCTGAAGTGTTTTTGGAAGAAAGCATTAAGGAGGGACCGTGTCACCCCTGAGCGGAATGACTTTCATTTGATCTCTGTTTCCCGGGGCTCTGGTCTGGGTGCTGCTTTCAAAGATCTGGCCTTGGAAAAACATGATTTCTTTTGGCTCTTCAGGAGAGTAAATACCAATCAGTCCTACAAATAGTAACGTGCCCAGTTCAGGTGTGGCTTGGGTAGACCAAGAAGGGAGACGAAAACAGGTTTCATGCCCCATTAAGAGCGACTTAGAAAGTGTGACTCTGGTTATCCCCCTGCCCTTTTGCTGTTTGGTATCAAGCCATGACTTCATGCTTATAGGCAAGCACTCCCAACCCTCAGACCCTGGCATTCTCATGGGATTTTTCGGGTCTTTTAAAAGGGAAGAAAGACAGGGGATTTAATGCACTACTATACTGTTCTCATTCTATACAAAGCATGTCTACGTCATCCTATAAACAGAGAGATTTTCTTTTCCGTGTCGAAGTAGATAGGATACACCCGCTAGCAGTTTTAAAACATTTAAGATTGCAAGCAAAATCTTTATAGTTCGTTACAAAACAAACAACAAGCCAACAGTCCTGCCAACTTACCTTGTTTTCTGTTCCATGTCTAGAAACGATGGCTTCATTTAACTCTATCTGTATGCACTCAGCATATACATCACACAGTATCTCCTGTTGACTAAATTTCATGAAAAGTACAGAGCGATACAAAATGGCCGGGCTGTGGTGGCGCACGCCTTTAATCCCAGCACTCGGGAGGCAGAGGCAGGCGGATGTCTGTGAGTTCGAGACCAGCCTGGTCTACAGAGCTAGTTCCAGGACAGGTTCCAAAGCCACAGAGAAACCCTGTCTCGAAAAACAAAAAAAAAGTGTTAATGACAGCATTGCTTATTATAAGTTATTAGAAGACCTCTATGTTATAAAAACCAGAATGGGATTGGTAATGTTCTATCTAGCTATATAAAGTAACATTATATTCTCAGGAAAGTTATGGATCTCAGAAGGAGATTATAGGAGGAGTGTATCTTTGCGACATGGAGAGCTGCCAACCTCACCCAAGGTTCAGCCTCCAGCAGTGAAGTAAGTAGAGGAACCTATGTCTGTCTGAGGAAGCTGTGCTCAAATGTACCACTAAAAACCTTACTAGAATATAGAAGACGAATTTATGTTTTATCCTAGCTCTTTCTAAAAGCCAGATTAACTGCCAACTGCTTTTTGGTGTCTTTACTTCGATATTTTGCAGGCATCGCGGTCACCAAGGCCCTTGTTCTATGAAACTAGTCTTCCTGCTGTGCCTTCCATCTCGGTAAACTCTGTTCTTGCTGGACAAGTCTCCTTTGCAACTTCCACACCCAAGGTCTGCTGGCCCTCCATCCCATTATAGGGCCAAGTTCTGTTTCCAATGCAGATTTCCAAGCAGATTGCAAATAGCTGTGTCTGCCTTAGGAAAGCCGCAACCAGGGAAGTTCCCGTGGCCTCTTGCTCAGTCTTCTGCTCAGTCTTTGTGCCTTAGGTTTGGTTGTTCCTCCCTTAGAAGGCAGGGGAAGCTACAAAAATTTTCAAGGACTTTCTGTTGCTTGTAGGTAAGTTCAGTTTGATGGCTGCCATATTCCTGGGTCGTGAGGACTGTGGGAGGCTGGTCCCCAGCCCTGGCAAACCTCACGCTGTACCGTGTATCTTTTTGTCCTCCATCTTTCTAACTTCTCATCCAGTTTCTTTCTCAGGGCTGTGTTACAGCCCATGCTCTAGTCTTGGAGTCTTCCTCTACTTGTTACGCTTCATTTTAATACTTTTGTTGGATGTCAGTTGTATCTTTCTCCTGTCTCTCCCTCTCTCCCTCATAATCGCTTTTAATCACTACTCACACTGTTTCTTGTCTTTCATCCCTAGAAGAATGGTTGCTTCCCAGGGACTGGGCTCAGTCTTGCTCACTGCTCTTTCCCCAGTGACCAACACGGTCCCTGGCACAGCCAGAAGCACAATAGCACCCAGCATGAAGACGGCTTCACGGTGACATAACCGGGTCATTTCAGTATTCGGGTATTTGCAAACCGGCTTTTCTTAAGCTATAACATGGTCGACTTTTTCTAAGTTTCTTTCTCCGTGTTGGCCCAGGTAATTAGCTGGAAATAAACACACATTTTCTTTATTCTTCTATCCCATAGAAAAACGGTAAAGTAATTTTACATGTAGGTTGACAGCAAAAAAAAAATATTAATAGGAATTTTGATAAAAGTGCAATGCTAACAGCCCACAGCGTTTGAACTGGGAGGCATGCTGGGCTGCATGGTCTTTCTCTGTGAGCCACAGGAATTGAAAGGTATTAGACCAGCTGCAGGTATACTCTCTATTATTCCGTGATTGTAACAGAACACATTGAGAATTAGAAGTTAACGTTGAATGTGAGCGCTATAGAGCCGAGACAAAACACGCTCTCCGACTCGCAAGAGCAGAATTAAATTCTGCTCAGAGCGCGTACATCAGATGTGGGTAAAATAATATCGGATATTTTGAGATAAATGGGGCTGTATACAATAGAGTAACATTTGAGTTGTGGCAATGGAAGTTGAGGTGCTAATGATCCATTTGATGCGTAGAGAATGCTAGCAGCATTATACAGAAATTTAACTGCCAAAAATTTGAAACTTATTGTTTCAAACTTTCAATTCCTCTAGACACAGAGTTTGCGTCTATTTTAGTGGCTAGCATCCCACTTCTTAAACGTTCTCTGTGTTTCTTTAACCTTAGGAATAGAACTTACATGCACTTAGCAGCGCTGTATGTATGTAATTTCTAAGCATTGTTGATTAGCTCCAGATTTCTCAATGAGAGGTCACCCGAAAATGACCATGGGAACAGCCGCGAGAGAAAATGGATCTTTCTAAACTACACGTAGAACAAAGGACTCACCCACACGCAGCTCTGGGCTAAATGGCACATTAGATAGAGATGAACTTGCACTATGTCATGCTTAGTGATCTTTCTAGCACAGAAGACCACTCCACAATAGAAGCTCTGGAACCTGAGGACCTGTGAATCCCTTGTATAGAAGGAAAGGACTTTCGTAGGCAGGACTGGGTTAAGGGTCTTACCCTGGTGAGATTATTACTAATGGTCTAGGTGGGTCCCAAATTCACCCCCCCCCATATCTTTATATGAGGTAGGAAAAATGAGGTTCTGGATACAGAGTGGAGTTGGCCACAGGCTGATGGAGGCAGGTTGGGTGATGTGGCCGGAAGAAGGGATGCTGCGGAAATGGAGAACTGGATTGGGTTCTCCCCGAGAGCTGCTGGAGGAAGGACACCTTCAGTTCCGTCCAGCGACAATGGTCTCAGACTCTTGGATTGAGGAACTGCAAGATAGTAAATCTCCTCTTTTAACTGCCATGGCTGTGTTAATTTGTCAGGTTAAACATTAATTTTCCAACCCAGACACTTCACTTCGCTGGCATCCGAAAACTTCCCCCACGAGTTTTCCAGAACGACAGTATTAAATGATTCATTTTAAAGGTAAACATTTTTTTTAAGTGAAAAAGTGATATTGTGAAAATGACGAAATTTTTAAAATGTGCTTCTTCTTGGAAGAGGAGGCTGACGGGTGGCGAGAGCCAGAGGCACTGGAGGGTGCGGTCATTGCTGTTTTCTGCACATAGTGGGGCAGATACACATGTGGCCTTAGAGAGCTTGGGACAGCGTGGGGAGGCAGGACTTAGGCGAGCTGAAGCCAGAGGAAACGTGGAGCACAAATTTCCACCCAGACCTGAGATGCTATCAGTAGCTGATGGCTTCCAGGTGAGGGAGAGTCACCCCCTTCTTTAAAGGGGTGGCTACTGGCTGGCCTCATGCCCTCTGGCGATGGTCAAACACCAAAGAGTCTAGGCAACATTAATGAGATCCAGTGGCTTTGAAATAACAAATGAGGAGGCCAGGTTGGCTGGGTATAATATGGAGGGAGTGGATGCAGGAGGAAATCGGCGAGGGGATGAGTTCAATCCAAATACAGCACGGGAAATTCCCAAAGAATTCACAAAAATTAACCCAGTCTTTCACAATTTCAGAACAGACTGCATTGAAACTATCACCAAAGAATTTCATGCCAAAAGGTTTTTTAAAATGAAGTGAGTTCTAATTTTCATTTTACTTTTTCAAAGCAGTTTAATCATAATTAATTAAAGTGTTCCTATCATCAAGGCTATAGAATACTCAAGAAGTGAAGATTCATGAAATAGGCAAGTCAGCTATAATAATCTAAAATGTTATAACATATACAGGGGGAATTGTTAAGGACAAGTTGATGATGACAAAATCAGACAAGCATGTGATGAATTAATTTGCTTGTTTCATTATTAATGAAAAATTTGTCAACTGACCTTAAAAAGTGTTGTGTTTTAAAATAATATTCTAGGCAATCTAGTTTTTCTTGATATTATATGTAACTTACAGATACAATTGGCTTGTTCTATTTAGTAAAATAAAACCCTTTTATTTGAAAACAATTCTGTATTTAGAGGATGGTAAGAAAGAAGTTATAAATCATCTGTGTTTCTTTTTAAGTTCTTTTTGCTGTTGAAGGCATAGAAATGGAATTGTGTTAGGAATCCTTCATCTAGTTTTGTTTAGGCAATTGTGACAGGTACAAATGCAATTTTATTTACCTTTCTTATTCAATTCAAGCACCTTACTTCATCTTCCCCATTGCAGGGAATTTTGGCATTTTTTCTATAAAAACAAACACCTTTGTCTTGTTTTCGGTATCTGAGAAAGACTCTTCAGCATCCCACATTCAGTGAGATGGCAGACAGAGCTCTTCTTGAAAAAAATCTCCTTAGGGCATGGAGGGATTGCTCTATTCCTAAAAACCAACAATATACATTATGGATGGATATGAAATTCTACCATGGGTTTTATTCACGGTTAATATGATCATATGTTTTTATTCTTAAGTTTATTAATTACTAATATAGAAACGTTTGGCTGTCTAAACATTGAACCAGCCTGGCACCTATAATAAGCTCTACTCATAACATACAGTTATTTTTATTCATTGCTGGGGTTTAGCTTACTAGTCCTTTATTCGGGATTATTGCACTGTAAAATTTATGACAGATGCGGATCTGTCTTTTTGTGTGTTATCACCTTTGGGATCAGTGTGGCATTAGTGTCATAAATCAAGCTGAAGGTCGTTCTTCCTGTTCTCTCTGCTGGAGTAAAATGGTGTTCATCCCTTGACTCTTGGCTACAATCTTGCCTGAGTCCACCAGCACCTTAAATTCTCTCTTTTTGATCTCTGTGATCATCCATTTGGTTATATAATAAACATTGGGCTGATCAGATTACTTGTTTGTCTTGACTGAAGACTTGGGTTCAGTTTCAGTGGTTTATGTCTTCCTGTTTTCCAGCTCCACGGATTTCTGTTCTTACGTGTATTCTGCTGCCACCCTCCACGTTATGTGGGTCTTATTTCTTCAGTTTGGAACTACAAATTGAGGGCCACTCTGTAACCATTAACACTGCCTTAACAACACTCTAAACTCAGAATGTTGTATTCACTTTCAACCAGTGCAATTGTTAGCTCTCTGCCTTGACTAGTGGAGAAATAGTTAAGTGTTTAACATTAACTATCAAATATCTGAAGTTTTTTTTTTCTATTACTGATATCTAATTTGAGTCCACTAATGGGCAGAGGAGATAGTCTATGTGCTTTTAATGATTGACTTTAAATCTGTTATCATTTGCCTATGTCTCTGGATGTGATCTATCCTGGTGAACCTGCTATAGATAATGCAAGACAAGGCTTGTTGTGCATGTTCTTGGCCCAATTCTGTGTTCCAGTTAATTTCCTTCTTTGTTGTTTTTCCCCCCATTACTAGTAGCAAAGGGACATGAACTAGCTTTTAAATATGTTACCATTCTGAGTTTTCACAGGGGCGTGGTAAATCATCAGTGAAAATTGTTTAAAAAAAATTCCTGTCATGGGCTGACAAGATGGCTCAGGGGAAAAGGCGCCTGCTTCCATGCCAGATGACCTGGTTTGATCCTTGGGCCCCATGTGGTGGAAGAAGAGACCTTGCTCCTGCAAATTCCCTGACTTGTACTTGCGCGCGTGCGCGCAGACACACACACACACACACACACACACACACACACACACGAATGTAATCACTCAGATAAACAAGCAGATAGCCTAATACAAATCTTCCCCTCTCCCTCTGTTCCTCCAAATCCAAACCATAGTCTCATTCCCAGTTCTGAAGCAAAACACGCTAATCCCACTGTTTGAGAATAAGACCTGCACAGTTTAAAAGCCAAATCTGAAGCAAGCTTTAGTCAAATACTAGCCAGGTTGATGAATTCTCTGGCCGGGTCCATCTCTGGTTTCCCAGGTAATGGCCCTGAGTCACAGTTTGCCAGGGCTTACAGGATTTCTCATCGGGTCCAATCAGGGGCAAGCATACATCTTGACGTATATCCTGCCTCTGAACCTTCTGCCCAGGTGTGATTAAGCACATCCCCGGAGGAGATAGGTCAAACAAACTCATTTAAAGGAACAAAACCACGTGGATCCCATAAACACAGCCTCCAGCATCTCAGGATGGTCTCTTCTTGGGCCAGGGCCTTGTGGATCAAAGGCAGATTTGTTTCATGGATCTTGTAGGCATAGTAATTAAAACTGAAACTCTAACTTTGGCTCTCACAAGCACCTACCGCAGCCTCCCCTTTCTCTCTGCCTCCACTTCCAATGGATCATGTAGACCCTGTTCTGGAACCTTCCTTTCCCCTGCCTATTCTGTGTTTTCTCATAGCCCCAACTTCAGCAGGCAGTTCTCTGGGAACCTCCGGGCTACCGCAGCCAGGGGATTGGGTAGACTCATAGCAGATTTTCTCGGCTCCCTCTCTCCCTCCACGTCCAATCTTCCAGTTCCACCACCAGCTCTGTAACACAGCAGGCCACCTGCCGAGGCCTCTCTTTCCCCTCTGCCCTATCTCCAACCGATCCCATAGACCTTCTCCAACCTCCTTCCCCACTCACCCTCTTATCCCGGCCCCCAGCTCCAGTAGGAATTCTCTGGGAACCCACCAGCAGTGCCTGGAAAAACAAGTGGGCCAGCAAGGAAGGGAGGCAAGCTTCAGATTCTTACTTTCTGATCCTCTCCTCCATATCCAACCCCTTAGTCTCAATCACCGCAATGTAGGACACTACCTGCTGGAGCCGCTCCTCACTCTCTGCCCTGATTGCCAGGGGACTAAACGGATCCCGAATGGACCACCCTACTTTCTTCCCACCCGTGGACACCCTCAGCTTGCCCCACCTAAAATGTCCAACACCATTCCTATGTGACAGATCCTAAAACCGAGAACACATTTTACCAGGAACTCCCAGTAGCCACACCTATCAGGACCCCAGAAGAATTTTTTACCAGACAACACACAGCTACCACCCTCTCCTGAGAACCAGAGGGGGCACCAGAAACAAGGAACAAAACACCCACCAGTCAAAGACAAGACCAAATATAAAATAATACATCTTCTTCTGAGCAACCTATGGAACTTTCTGAAAAAGTGACTATGTATTTGGACACAAAGTGAGTCTCAACATACTCAAGGAAGTGCTTCCCATCTGACCACTTCAGAAAAAAAATATCTGGATATCAGGAATAGAAGCAGAACAGTTGCAAACTCATGGAATCTGAACAACTCGCTACTCAATGAAGAAAGGGTCAAGACGGATATTAGAAAAGAAATTAAATACTTTCTAAAACTTAACGAAAATGAATACACAACATACCTACACAGTGGTACACAATGAATATAGTTCTATGAGGCAAGTTCATAGCAATAATTGCCTAAATGAGAAAGTTTGGAGAGATCTCATGCTAGTAACTTCACAGCGCACCTGAAAACTCTAGAACAACAAGAAAAAAATCACACCCAAACAGAGAGATGGCAGGAAATAAACCCAGGGCTGAAATCAATAAAATGGAAACAAACCAACAAACCAAATATAAAGAATCAATGAAAGAAAGAATTGGTCTTTGAGAAAATCAATAATGTTGAGGAATTCGTATTGAAAGTAACTAAAAGACAAGGAAACAATATCCAAATGAACTAAATTAGAGAGTTTTAAAAGGGAGGGGGCATAACAACAGACATCAAGGAAATGCAGAGAATCATAAGGACATACTTTCAAAACCTGTACTCTACCAAACTGGAAGATCTAAAAGAAACAGATAATTATCTCAGTACACACCACTTCAATCAAGATCAGTAAACAGTTTAAACAGACCTACAATTCCTAGTGAAACAGAAGTAGTCATGAAAAGTCTCCCAAACCAAAAATAAATAAATAAATAAAAATAAAAAAATACCAAAGAATATGCTTTTAACTCAGGTAGATTTCAATCAGACTTTCAAAGAAGAGCTAACCCCAACACTCCTCAAATTATCCCACAAAAGAGGAGCACAAAGAACATTGTCCAATTTGTTATCAAGTGATTTGTTATCAAGTAGACACTAAATAATATATGTTTAAAACTAAAAGAAAAAACATGTAGCAATAACTCATGTAATGTAACTCCTTTGCACCTTTTTGTAAAATGGGTCTGAGAAACTTTATATTTTGCCTCCTTTCAAACAGCGATGATGAGACCACAGTTCCTCTGAAGCTACATGAAGACCCAACAAGGAAAGAGAATCCTAGATCCCTTATGAATATAGATGAAAAAATTTTCAAGAAAATACTTGCCAACTGAATATAAGAACATATTAAAAGGATAATCCACCATAATCAAGTAGTCTTCATCCCAGAGATGCAGGGATTGTTCAACATATGTAAACTGAAAAATGTAATCCAGCATATAAACAAGCTTAAAGAAAAAAATCACATGATCACCTAATTAGATATAAAAAGGGCCCTTGACAAAAATCCAGTACCCCTTCATAATAAAAGTCCTAGGGAGGTTAGGGATCCCAGAGATATAATCTCAGTGTAATAAAGGCAATTTACAGCAAGTTCATCACCAATATCGACTTAAATGTAGAGAAACAAACAAACATCCAACAAAGTGTTTCCACTAAAATCCGGATCAAGATAAAGTTGCCCACTCTCTCCATAGCTACTCAATACAGTACCTTATAGTTCCAGTTAGCACAATAAGACAACTGAAGGAGATCAAAGAGATGCAAGTTAGAAAGAAACAAAGTATTTTTATTTTCAGATGATATGATAGTATGCATAGTAACCCTAGAGATTCCACCAGGGAACTCCTAAAGCTGATAAACACATTCAGCAAAGCGGCCTGATATAAAATAAACTTAAAACATCAGTAACCCTCTTACATACCAATGACAAACAGATTGAGAAGCAAATTAGGGAAACAGCACCTTTCATAACAGACTCAAATAGTATAAAATATCTTGAGGTAATTCTAACGAAGCAAATGAAACAAACTAGTCCTAAGGGCAGGTCACATGCCCAGAAGTAGATGGTCAGCTGAAAAGGAACTCGACATCATCTTGGGAGGTTCTTTGTCTCATGATGTGATCAGGGCTTTTTCTTTTTCTTTTTTTTTTTTAAATTATCTTATTAGTTTATTATACACATGCATATATGTGATCGATATATGTATATATATCTCAACAGAGAGAAATTCATCTTGCCCTACAGGTCCTTTGTGCATATATTAAGACTTCCAATTTGCTGTTTTTGTGGGATTCCTGCGTGTGTGAAGGAGTGGGTCTCTGTTTCTTGTGCCTTTTCTTTGACTCTTTTCCTTCTGTTGGTTTGCTTTGTCTAATTAGAAGGCATGAGTTTGTGTTGTATCTTGTGTTTCACTATTATTCCTTAGAAGCCCGTCTGTTTCTAACGAGAGACAGAAAGGAATTGGATCTGGGTGAGAGCATCGCTGGGAAGAGACAGTGAGGAATAAAGAGAGGGGAAATCATGGTCAGGAGGTATAAATGAGTGAATGATGAGGAAGCTTTGTTAACCAATTATCTTCAAGGGGTGGGGCCAAGTTAGGGTGTGGCTTTCTGGGACCTGGAGAAAAAAACGCCTGGCTTTAGTCTGTTAAGCCATTGGCCAAAACAGCTTTATTCATTAACCAATTAAAGCAACACATAAGTTTCTCAGATCATTTTACAGACAGAGGAATTTAGGTGCAAAGGAGTTACATATGTGAGTTATTACTACACTTGTAGGAGAATTAATAATTCCCACAAAGTACAGTGTCTTCTTCACGTCTACTTTTTGTTTTCAACATCTATTATTTAGTGGCTACTGGATAACAAATCACTATGATATTTGGATTTCGTTGGATAAGCTCAAATGGAAATGTGGCCAGAATGGTACTGTGTGTTTGTAATTCCAATCAGGGGCCTTAGAAAGGAGGATCAAGAGTTCATGGCCAGCGTGAACTACATCTAATCCAGAGAGAGAGGGTTGGGGAGCTAAAGAAATAAATACGGAAGCTTTGTTTTAAAAGGTATTGCAGTATGCTCGATTGCTTTGACAAGCCAATGGTGGATTATAAATTTAAAGAAGGAAGGAAATCCAGGGCAATGCCTATAAATATAAACTCTGAATTACTCAATTCCCGTGTCTCTGCCACTCAGTCCCGCTCTCTCTCCCTGATAGTTCAGCTTAGCTGTTTTCTCCAATGTGGTCCAATGTGAACGTTGACAGAGCTAACCTATTCTGAAAACAAAAAGCCTGGGGCATTTCTACACACACTCAAGGCTGAGTCATTCATTTCTCCAGTCCACAGGTCAAGCAAAAAGACAGCAGTCACTTAGGAGAGGAACCCTACACAAAGTCAGCGGTCGTGGGTGTTCAATATCAGGCCTGAAAAAGAAAAGAGGGGTTTCAATTCTGTCAGAAGAAAAGGGAAAGCAAAACATGATATGGAAGCCGTTGCTAACACATCGTGGTACAAATCAACCATAAGAACTGTAAACACAAGATTTTCCAGTGGATTTTGTACTTTTACAGCTGCTCTTTGATAATACAAAGGAAGAATTAATCCTTTATAGCCTCTGATTATCTGGGTTATGGCTTTTTAAAGATGTCGATTCAAGCCATTTTAATGGCACACATATTAAGTTGTCCTTGAGAAAATACATTGTTTTAGAAAAGACTGTTCAAAAATACTTTTCATAAGTCAAATAATAATATAGTTTGTAATTAAAGCAAACATTAGTCTTTCAGGAAATATAAACCCCAGAGAGTTGGATATCATTGTTTTTATAGACATGAAGATGGAAATAAATTTATATTGCCAGTTTTATGAGCCCAGGAATCAAGGTGAAGATTTACAAGTGGCTAAATCCTTCATGTTATCAGTGTTCTTGGTTAACATTTCAACTGCGCATAGGAGAGTAGCCTTTGGATTGTGTCTATTATGGGTAGATAATGAAGAGTGTGCTAATTAATAGTGACCGAAAGGGCTATTGAACAAGTCCTAACGTTAGGACTAGAGTCGATTATTAGTTATGTTTTAAGTGGTCATTATTTTCAACCTGTGTAAACTTGAAAGAACAGCAAGGGAAAGAGGGAACGGGTGGATTAGAGCCTTACCTGAATAGAGAACTGGCTGTGCAGTCTGTGAGTTCAAGTGATATTTTTCCCCGTGGTGGAAAAAGTAGTTTGTGATGAGCCGGCTGATTTTAAAATCGAAATTATCTTCAGCGTGGGAGAGACAGCTTTCTATAAAGAACTTCCTGTGTTCTCGTGAGGGCTTGAGTTCAGTGTGTAACACCCTGTAAAAGACATCAAAACTAAACAAAAAATAAGTAACCACAGCAACACCACCCCCAATAAAATACCAGCTTAGTAAGCGTGTCCCTGTAATCCACGGCTGGGGAGGCAGAAAGTCGAGAGCTGGGATGGTTGATGGGAGCTGTGAACTTTAGCGTGAGTGAGAACCCCGTCTCAGCAATGAAGGTGGCGAGTGACTGGGGGCATCTGACATAGGCATTTGACGTAGACTTCTGACATAGACGTCTGACCTCCTGGGCGCATTCCTCTCCACACACACAAACACGCTCTTGTGCATGTCATCTTTAATATAACTTGAATTTACTACAATGCAAAAAATCTTTAATTTGTAAGAAAATGATTATCTCTTTAATTTTTTTTTTCTAGAGAGAGATTTGGCATGATGCTGGAGGGTCTGAGGTCTTCTGTTTTGTTTCTCAGAGGTTGAGCATCTTCATCCTGTGGTTTGCTCTTCATCCTTGCTCCCGTCTGTCTGTCTCTCTGTCTGTCACTTTTATAATGTCCAAGAAAAGAGGTGCTCACTTATAATGGTAGTTCATGTGTATTTTAATAAATAAAGCTTGCCTGAAGTTCACAGTGTAAAACAGCCACACTGATCAGCCTTGCATACCAGGTAGAGGTGGCATACACCTTTAATCCCATACTAGCTTGCCTTAGAAACCCGGTGGTAGTGTCTATGGGGATTGAAGGTGTGTGTCATGGTTGCCGGTCTATAAGGCCTGCAGGGTGGCTGTTTTACTTTTCTGATCTTCAGACAAGCTTTATTTATTAAAATACAAATGAAATGCCACTACACTCACCATGTCTCTTAGGTAATGTGATGGAGAGTAGGAAGAATATAACTAATTATATTTCTGTTGCATGCTGATTTCTATGAGGCCCAATTGGCTCTACCCAAAAAAAGTATAAACAGTCCCTTTTGAAAGATGAGATGCTTCCTGTCCATCCAGAGCAGATCATCGGGCAAGAACCACCCCTTCCAGGCTGTTTCTGACGAGGCTGTGAACAGCTCTGGAGCCTCATTTCCTGCTTCAAAAAAGAAGATTTTTTTTTTTTTAATCACATCACTGTGCTGTTTTATGCAATGTGGATGCTAAAAGGTGTGAAGAGCTCTTGCATTCCCCACAGGATCACCAAGTCAAAGTCTATAGGATGTTGACTTCGCAGGTGCTGCTGTGGTTTCCCTGAGCAACAGAACCCGCCAATGAAGTGTGATGGCTATGGGGAAAGGAGTGTCATCCTTCTCTGCCTTCCTATTCAGCCGGAGCCCCAAGTCGGTGAGTAAATTGTGCTCTAGTAGGCTTTTTGCCTAATACGTGGCTTGGTACTTGGAATTCTTTTGTTTGGATAGACAATGTGAGAAGTGAACCTTTCGCTTCCTAGGGAGGCCAGAGAGGGAAACAAACAGAGAGGAGAAGGGCTCTAACCAGCGGTGCTCTCGGGAAGATGAGCACCGATTTGAACAGTCTCTCGCAGAGAGCCCACGCTTTTCAGTTTGAGGACAAAAGGAAAAGTCCCGTTATCATTGCCATATCTCCCCGTGTCACTCATTCTTCAAGTCCGTCCCTCCAATCCGCTTCTTCCTTCCTTCTCGGGTGCTCCCTGCGAAGTCCGGAACTCCCATCCCTCTGCCCTTGAGCGTAACTTGACCAGTCTATTCCAGTTAGGAATTGTGGAGGGTGTGGGCATGGAAGTGCTGATGTGGACACAAGAATCTGACAAAATTTGGGGACTGATTATAATCCAAAGACTGTTTTCGAATTTCCCTTTTCAGATTCTCATCGTGAAAAGAGACGAGCGGTCCAATTCTGAGGAATATTATGACTGCTGATCTTTGGGGCTTTCATACATGGGTTAATAAAAAGTAGCGTCAATTGAGGAATTCCCACTTGAGACGAAGATGAAGACTTTGTCACTGTTAGTATTCAGGCATCTGCACTGGCCTGCCCTTTGGGTCCTGACAGGATAGTCCTCAGCTGTAGCCACTAAGAGTACCTCCTATGCACATTCGCTATGTTCCCTTTTCAAAGGGGGGCCTCACCTCCTCCCATCTCTCTCTTTCTGCTTCTCTCTGCCTCTCTCTTCTCATCTGCTGCTTCTGTTCCCAGAGGCCGGTCTCCCCCGCCTCTTCTCTCTTTTTGTGTTCCCTTCCCCAACCCCCCAAAACACCTTCCGCGTGGACTCTGTTTCATGGTGTCTTTCTCTTGCATGCCACTTTTTTTAAAAAATTTAATTGCGACAGTCACACTCTCCTTGAACATTGCCTTGCCATTGAGCATGGGAGAGAAACACATCACAGTGTTTAAATATTATTTCTATGAATGACGTAAACCTCTGTGGTTCAGTGTAGATGGTGCGGTGCCTAGACACATCTGGGGACATTTCTGAGCGTCGCAATGGAGGAGGGGACCCTCCTGGCATCCGGTGGGGCGATGCTAATGTGCACAGGACAGCCTCCTACAAGGCCTAGCCCGTCTAAATGTCAGTGGTGCAATGTGCTAAGATTTTTATTTTACTTCCACAGACCAAATTAGTTCAGTTATGTAACTAATACAAATGAGATGTCGTTGGCCCGAAATAGAAGGGTTTGGAAAATGGAGATTCCGTAAGCTGTCAAAAATGAACACTGTGACATCTCAACCAGCTCCCCCGCAAGCCACAGGTGCCTATGTGTGCTGGGGGCCTAAACAGTTTTCTTTTAGGTGTTAAATCTGTAAGTATGAGATCAGGACTTGGGAAGTCCCTCTTCCTAGATTTCAGGGGTCCACCTTGCCATTCCTCATGTGGATAAGAGGAATGGGGAGAGGGGGTTCTCCTCTTTATATTTATATTTATATTCTTATAAATGTGTTATGTAATGAGAGCTCAGCCCTCAGCACCCCGTCTAGACCTGATCATTTCCCGAAAGCCTCCTGCGTAACATGCCATGTCAAAGGTTACAGCTTCGACACTGGGATTTGAGGGAAAGTTGTAGTAAGAAACCACACAGAAAACGGAGTGTTCAAGACCAGGAATGTCTTGTCAGATTCCAAGGAAATTTCAACTATTTACAAAAGTCATCTTTTTTTTCAGGAATAATGCAGAGTCCATTACCTGCTGGACAACCTAGACTCTCCGCTGTGTGTCTGCTTAGCATCCGAAGTGAAGACGCTGTGCAGCTAACAAGTGTGTGTTCCAGCCTCTGCTCCTTCTTAATGCATGGAGGAAACCTTCGCTCTGTTTCCGGATGTCTACGAGATAATTACATCACCTGGACGTTTGCCACTGACGAAAGGAATGAGACAGGAGTGCAGAATAAAACCACCGTGTTTGGAGCTAAGGTTTTGTGTCACGGATGTAACAGGGATTTTTACCCCTTCATGCCCCCCCACCTCACTCTGCCCCCTCCTCTCGGACAGATGCTTATGGAGTTGACTCTGGCTTCAAACTCGCTGTGCAGCGGACAACAACCTCCACTTCCCAAGTGCTGGAATGTCAGACCAGCAGCACCACGCTCGGGTTTCTCCCCTTCCTCCTTCCCTCCCTCCCTCTCTCCTTTCCTTCTTCTTTTCTCCCTCTCTTTTTGCCTTTCTTCCTTTTCTAGTCTGTCTTTATTTCCTATGCCTAAACCATTAGAACTAAGGGTTTGGGTGAAAGCTTTTGCTAGAAACTTCCTCCCCATCCCCCAGATCTCATCATTTTTTAATTTGAGTCCAGGGATGAAGGCAGAAACGAATGACCGTTCTCCTTGGATCATCCAGCCCGTCGGTTCTGTTGTGAATCTCCGTTAACATCCACAAACTTAGGGAGTCTGTGGGAAGTTTACTAGTTCATTATATAGCTCTTTACTTGTCAGTTACCTCGTATGAGTACTAACTGCTACTAAACATCCTAACAAGTAGCGCTTTCTAATCCAGTTTAAAATTCACTGGAATGCATCTGTGTTTCTGTGGATCTGTAAGTTGTTAAATTCCACTGCAAATAGAAAGTCAGAAGACCTTGCGTTAAAATAATTGTTTATTTGTAGTCTTTGACGATTTCAAATACAAATAACTGTATATAATGAATTTGGCTCCCCTCTTCCCCCCCCCCCACCGGCTGAGACACTTCTTTCTTTTCCCCAGCAACTCCCCCTCTTAACTTTCAGGTCTGTTTTTTAAAAAGCCAGCTGAGCTTCATTGAGCTTGTCCCCAGAAGCAAGAGCAGGGGCTCCTTTCCAGACAAGGGGAACTGATCGGTGGTTATGCCCCTGAAGAATGTGACATTCCCTTCCTGGAAACCAGTGAGTAGCCCCACAAAGGGGGGGGGGGGCATGAGTCCCTCTGATGTCGGTGATAAAGTGTTGATAGGCACCATCTTGTTCAGATTGGCAGGTAGCCACAGCTACTGGGTCCCTGAGGTTCAGGTCCGAAAGAGAACCTTGAAGCCTTTCTCTCCATTCTCTCATCCTTCATCCTTTGACCTCCCTCTTCCTCAGTGTTTTCTGAGCCTCGGGGTGTCAGGGAGGGTGATACAGATACTCTGCAGCATCAGGACCAGCCCTCAGACTAGTGATGCCTCTGCCTTAGCTGCTGCCCGCCACAAAATGAAGCCTCTCCAATGAACACAAAGGGTGCAGTGGTGTAGGAGAACCCTCACATTCCAACTCACATGGCATGGATGGCGAACCCCTCCACCCTTCCTGCTTGTGTTGACACGTGTGCTTCTATCCTGCGGCACTGTGTTTTGAAGGTGATCCCTTGATATATTTGGTGTTGAATTTTAAGTGGTTCATGGAGTCATGGTTTTAAAATAGCAGTGAAGAGGAGACTTGGATCACCAGGCTGTGCTGTGTCACTCCCTGCTGGAGATGAGTTCTGTGCCATTTAAAATGCCTCTGCCAATTAAGGTCAGTGGATTTGCAGCCACCCTTGGTCCCACAACGCCTGGCTCCTTCAGGGGCGGCACCAAACTGCTTGTGTTATATTCTCACACCCATTTTATTGCAGCAACTTTGAGACTCTATCACACACGCAGTCGTATAAAGGCCATGCATTATATGAATTATGTTTCTTTGGAAGAAAGGCGTTTCTTCTTAGGTCTAGGCTTTCTCAAAGTTGTGATTCAGAAAGCCATCCAAGCTGTGCTACCTCTGTATTATGGACACAGGGGAGTGGCTCTGACCCCAGGCTTTGACAGTCCTGGTGCTGGTGTCATTTCTGAATGTAGACCATCACGGTCAGGACATCCCATCTTACCAACAAAGTCTTCGCAATGAACAATTCTCTTCAACGACCACAAGGCAAATGAAGGAGCTTGTTATCCTGAGGGAACTGACTTTGTCACCAGAAAGAGCCATGTTGTGGGTGACTGGTAGTTACTAAGTTAAATGCGAATATCCTGGGGCAATGGGAAGTAGAATGATGAGTAACTGGTAAAATTTGTAGTGCACTAGATTAAAGTCAATGTAAAGAAAAAATATTCACGGTCATATGAATCTCAAAAACATTTCTGTAATTTAGCATTCATCTAGCAAAATGTGAGTCTTATTTGTGTAGCTCAAAAAAGTCTTACGCACACATGCATATCCACAAACAGACACACACACACGCAAATGCATATTCACAAACACGCACGAATGCATATCCACAAACACACACGTACATACACACAAATGCATACACACATACACACACACACACACACACACACACGCACACCTTTGAGTCTCCTGACCACCTACAGGAGTAGATTAGCTGTGTCGGCTTTTCCCACATCCCTCCAGCCTTGTTCCCTTACCAGCGGTCCACCACCACTGAGGTCCTAGAATTCCCCAAGAAAAAGCTCCCTTGAAAATGACCACCTGCCAGAACAGAAGGGGCCATCTTAGACATGATTTTTTAGGTTTTGCTTTTGTTAGTGGAGGTCTGTAGGGACAGACTGGATTTCCTTGGGATGACCCCTCGGTCGTGATCATGATTGATTTAGAAGTGGGCAGCTCTCACCTATGTTCCTATAAAGTGTTGCTTGCTGTCGTGTAAGAGAGTAAGCAATCGCAATTGTGTTGGACTAATCCCATATTTTGCTCCTCTTGATCGCTATACTTTTTGGCTCATGGAGTAAGTTTCGGTTGCTGTTATTGTTGCTTGAATGCCGAGTTACAGTGTGATCTTTTTGAAGCTATTTTAAACAGAAATTCAATTTGTCATGTGTGACACCAATAAAACACATTACTCAACCGCCACGATGGAGATCTGAATGGTTACGACTACACTTGTTGATCCGCAGGAAGTGACGGCTCCTCACGACGGTCGCGGTCGAGCCGTGGCTCAAGGGTGTTGCTGAGTCTTAGCAGCGACCCTAATCTGAAACATGTTGAGATGTGATAAACACGGATGTCTTCACGCGCTGCAATGTGATAGTTGTGAGGAAATGGTTTCCCCTTTGGAAACTTTGTATCCCCCGTAGTTGTGCAAGATTCTTTTCAAGTCGGACTTGACAGAGGCTTTAATGTGCTAATGACGATTATGAGTCTTCCAGGGGAGCCATGTTTGGCAAAATTCATTACTTGTAACAATTTTTTTTTTGAATTTCATCTTTTTGGACTACTGATTTGAATATTTTGGAAGTGCCAGTGTAGAGACACTGAAAAATTACGGTTGCAAGAATTTCAAGAAAAGGACCTGTTGGAAACAGGAATGACAAAGACCTAAAACCATTCGTTGAGCATCCAATAAAGTTGCTGTCGAAGTTTTAAGAATATTGATGGAACAGAGCACCAGGTTCCACTGCACCAAGGGAAAGGGAGGAGTACTTCATTGACGCAAACCATATTTTGCGTCGTTGGTAGTAAGAGGCGGAGGACCACAGCTTCGCTCCTAGCATCTAACAAGCCTCTGCACGTTCAGCCGTTGTTCTGAAGTGGGCACGGCTGCCTTCCTGGCCAGGTGTTTGTAGTCTTAAACCACAGGAGAAACTTGACCAGCGGCTGTCTCCCTCCTGCTGCCCCGACAGCTTCTCCTGTCTCTGCACGGACTCTTGAGTGCTGCATTGGCCACCAGGCAAGACGCCACACATCCTTCTCCTTTCTTGAAGCAATATGTTATGGAGCCGCCAGAGATGCAGGCATCGGTTCTTACGGAGCCGCCAGAGATGCGGGCATCGGTTCATGAATATGAACAAGGGGGTAGTGGAGATGAGAGAGAGATGGGACACTGGCCACCTGGACAGCTGCTGGGCACAAAGCGGTGTGCTCAGGTACCAGAGTTCCGACTGACCTCGTGCTCCTGATTCTGCCTCATGACTCTGCTCTGGGAAGCACAGACCTTAGGCCAATAGCCAGAACTTTTGAAGGTTCATGAAAACTTACCTTGCTCCTGAGTTAAAAAGATATTGTGTTTATGAATGTGTGTTGGTAATAGTAATTAAGAAAAAGAGGCCAGAGAGAACAAAGAGGAGGAGAGGGAGGGAGGAAAGGGGATGGGGAAATGAAGAAATCATATTATAATTTCAAAAGATATAATAGAATTTAAGAGTGTAAATAACAAAAAGATACTGGGTTGCGGTTGTAGCTCAGATCACTCGTCTAGCATGTGTGAGCCCCCGTGTTCAGTACTAGTACTGCTGGATGGGGCGGGTAGTGTAAGTTAAACATGCTACACAGGCACGAAGTCAATCAAGAAAATAACAAGGGTTTTTGTTTTCTTCCAACCCTTTCATTTGGTAATAGGTTAGTAGTACATTTCAGAAACATTATGAATCAAGATGCTGAATGATAGGGTTTTCGGAGGAATTTCAAAGCGGTAAAATAAGATGAATCCCTAAACCCAGCAAGCCTGGGAGCTCTCGGAACACAGTCTTAGGAATAGAGAGAGGTCAGTTAGGAGGGGTTGAGCAGAGAGCGAGCAAGGTAGAGCAGTTGAAAGCCCAGGGAAAATGTTTAAAAAAAAAAAAGTTCAGAATTCACCTGAGAGACTCAATAAAGAGCGAATAAAGCCACCCCAAATCGACAGGCGGAGTATGTAATACCCATGTCTGCGGCAACTTCAGAAATGGTCACATTAATTAAAAAATTTCACAGCACACATGGTTAAATGTCTAAAATTATTTCAAAAAATTTTTAAATGAAATTCCTTTCAAAACACAGTATAAGCTTCTGTCTGGGAATAAATAGCATTAAGTTTAATTAGCCTCTTTCTGATGACCCCGAATCCGTATGGGGAGTCTGCTGTCCTCGGCCAGCAGGTGTGGGCCTGGTCCATCTGGAAGGCTGCCTGCCGCTCCAGCCGGCAGGGCCCCCGATGGCCACTGCCGCCTCCCCTCCAGCTTCATCCTCCAGTACTCTTCTAGCTCGCCTCCTTTAACATAGGACTTGCTAGAAAATACAATTATTGTCTAGTTGGAATTTTAACTAGACATTAGCAAAAGTAAGGCCTGAGGTCTTTTTGTGAAAAAAAAAAAAAGTTCTATCAATTGCGCGGGTTTGACCAGAGAAGTTTCAATCAAATCGCTTCTGGTTGTTTGTTCATCTTCCTTTCTTCTCTATCAGCCACGAATAGACAGTTAGAGTCTGTGCATGAGGGGACCTGACTCCGAGTCAACGTGCATGGGTGTGTATTGACTACTTTGCGTTCTTTCTCATCCTTGGGAAGATGCGTCAAGGGTCTACGGAATGAAGAAGACAATCAGGACATCACGGGCAGATTATAACTAACAAGGATGCTCAAAGGAAAAGAAGACCAATGACATCTAATCATTTTAGAAAAAGTATCAGAAGTGTTCTGATCTTGTATTGCATTGTGTGTGTGTGTGTGTGTGTGTGTGTGTGTGCATATCTATGCATACGTGCAGAATATTCATAATCCAAGTATTCCTATTCTTGGTCTTGAGATGGCCAGCTGAGCTTTTTGTATATTAATATTGACTGGATGTTGGAGAACAGCCTTCACTGTCTGTCTCCTATTTGATGACCAAGAAAAGTGACCATGGAAAGGGCTTTGGCTTCAGAGGAGCAAATAGGAGATTCCACCTCAGTTCCTCCATGGGGAGAGCTCTGCTTGGGCTGCAGCTGGGATGTGAGGTGAAGGTGAAGGAGAATGAGGCAGTAAAGGTTCAAGGGAGCTTATTAATATTAATAAATAATATTATAATAAACGAGAACAAATACTTCACCCATGAGTCCTTCCAACATTATGGGATGCCAGGAGTTGAGCTAGTTTTGGAGAAAGTATTTTACATATATATATATAAATATATATTATAAATATTTAGAATATATATCTAATATATTCTATATTATATATGTGTGCATATACAGACTGAAATATTTTATAGTGGTAAATGAAAATGCTGCTTTCGATCTAGTTGTTAGATTTCGATGAATTCGTGTTTGGAAATAAGACAGAATGAAGATAAAGTTTAGTGATATAATCCATAATTAAAAGCTGGAACATAACCTAAATGACAAAGAAAAATGATCAATTAAACACATTTTAACAGGGGAAAGTGTAATAGGAGAGTAGCGATAGTTAATTTCCTGTAAAATAACAACATGAGACATTGTATATAACACGTCCTTAATACTCTAAAACAACTTTAAATAAATACATATGAAACAAAGAGTCAAAGTGGTAAAAAAATCAGTGCAAATATTGTTATGTATTTATCCATAATTATTCTATTACTTGCATTCTATTATGATTTTTATAGAAGAGTTGAAAAAGTAGGAGAAAACTAAATGCAAACATGAAAAGAGCATTTCAGAGATTTTTTTTAAACGATTGTGCACTAAGGTATAAAGAAGTTTGCAAACAAATTTAGGATCGGTTTGATCAAACAATACATACACTTAGCCAAATTTATATAAGAAGCAGTCGATAAAATATTTCGACTCTAAATTCTTTCACTGGAAAAAAAAGTCACAGAAATAAATTGAGCTAAGACTAGATATAAAAATAAAAAACTTGAGTTTGCTGAACCGGGCCATGATGAAAAGTTCCCGTGTAACTGACAGTTGGTTGCATAGCTCTTTAATACGCGTGGAGCAAAAATCAGGATGCAGTGAACACATTTCCAACACTGTGCCAAGGAGGCAGTTGCTGTATGTTCCACCCGAGTCTCCGTGTCACCGTAAGAAAGTATCACCTTCTCAAAATAGACCCCAAGATGCTTACCTTCTGCTAGCCGGCTTCACCTGCCCTAGCAACCAACCGAACCCCCCTCCCCCCCCCAGCTCCTTGCCTTGTGGTTGAGAGAAGTTGGAAATAGCTGCGGAGAATTAGCACGGATGGCGGGGAACAATCTAAGCACCTATACTATACACGGATGCTGTTGTAGGTGGACCAAATAACGTGTCTGAGATAATGCGCAGTGTTCTTTATCTGTCACTTAACTCACAGGATAGTTCCTGGACCATGTTGAAACAGCACTTCCAAGACTCCTATGTCTGGCTCCTTCCATGGGCTGCATGGGTTGGAGGACATGTGGTTGGGTAAATGGATGTTTTTGTTTTTTCATAGAAAAAAGCTCTGTCAAGACATGAATATTCTTAAGGTGTCTTGGGTAAGAAGTGTCATTGAATTAGCAGACGTCTGTGCCACTAGGAATACACCGTTGCATGTCATGATTCTCTAATCATGAGTTAGATATCCCAGAGAAACCCTACCAGGTACGCAGCGACTAAAACACTGAAATATTTGACAGTGGCTGGAGTAGCAGCCAACTTGATCAGGAAAGAAGGAAGCCCTCAGAGGTCAGGGACAGTGCATAGCTATACATGCGCAGGATCTGCGGGTTGTGGAACAGGTACTGACCTACGGTGTCTACAGTATCTGTATCCCTGGCAACTGAATACTGGGCTTGTGCGAGTGAAGGAGTCAGGTGTTATAAGTTATGGATCGAGGCAGGCATGAGGCACTGTCAAAATGTTGGGATTCTCCAACACTAGAATTCTCAGAGCATGAAGAAAGGTGAAATACGGGAAGCAGGAGCGCTGTATTTCCTGAGAACTCTCAACTCTCAGCCTGCACAGACACACGTGGGAGCACAAATTTATATTCTTATATGATTTAAGATTTTAATAAAGCAAAATGCGAATATCCACACGGAGCTCAGAGACGACTCAGGTCGACAATATCCCTAGTCACATGACAGGAGCAAACATATACCTTAAGGAATTTACTATACTTCCTGTTTGTTTGCTTTGAGTTATGCATAGTTTACCGTTTGGGGCCAGCAGAGAGGCGACAACAGGAAGAAGTTGTGTTCCTAGGGTGCGACTAATGTTCAGTTTCATACCCTAGGTGGGGTTCATGGAATAAGTTTATGCTATTGTCTATTATACACATTTTGCACGTATTTAATAATAATGGCTGATAGATTAAAAGAACTAGTATCCTAGACGGTAGGCCAGGAGAAAGGCGTGGGAGGTGTGGGAGAGAAGCTAAGAAACTTCCCACGGCAAAGTAGAAAGGTCCAGCGTACACGCAAGATGGTGTACCTCCCAAACGCAGCACCAGTTGTCAGAAAACCACGCTTGAAAAATTTCCAGGATCCTGTTAGAAACTCTTATTCAGAAAGCGAAGGGATTTTGAGACTATGCAAATGAAATGGAATTCACACCAACTTCTAACAAGTAAATCTGCACTGTACTGAATAGAAAGAGCAGAGTTTGAAAAGAACCGGAGAGGAAAGACAGAAATTAGTGATCGTAGCAGCTCCATCAGCAGCCATGGACATTCAAAGTCAATGGGGCAATCAATACCTTCCGACACTAGGCGTAATTAATGGCAAGCCGGCGTTCTCTAATCCGTGAAACCAAATCCTGGGAATGAAATCATAATATAATTTTAATCCAAAATGTAAGAAAGATCAAATATGTTTATTAAAAATAGACCCAGTGTTCGAACATTCTAAAATAAATTTTTGAAGGAAAAGAATAGCCTTGCAAGGAATATCCGACTCAAGAAGAAAATGTAACTTCAAAAATGTTAGATAGGAATTCTATGAAACATTAATAATATCCATGCAGTAGGCTTTAAATTCAAGGGGCGAATAAAGCTATGTCAATTAAAGAAGACCGGGTAGGGGCTAGTGCCTAAAGTTTTCCTATTTATTCACTTTACGAAGACGAGTTGTTCACGATTAGAGTTCCTGATGTTGTGAGTGTTAAAATGCAAGCATCTGTTGACAACACCCACACACTCTTGATGAGAAATGAAAGAAAGGTGAAGGAATCTTAATCTAAAAGACACCAAGAGGACAGGAACAAACGGAGAAGAAACAGGCGACCTGTGTACAGACACGTAGTTAGACGGTCTCTGTGGAAGAATCTCAGTTAACAACAAACACTCAAGGTGCTGGCTAGCAAAGGCTGGCCGATAGAAAACAAAGCACCATGTCGCCTGCTCTTTGTCTAAGAAGCACAACAGGACCCAGCGACAAAGCAGAGCAGAACATAAGGAGATGAGAGCCACAGGATGGTAAAGCTGGCCCAAAGCGAGCCAGTGCGCATGTGCGCATGTGCTGACTCCCCACTGCGGCGATTCTCAAGTGGGCGAACGCTGTTGAAGAACCTGCTTAAGTATCAAATAAAATTCAAACGGATGAATAAAGGCATAGGAAGGTAATATTATTGTATTGAAATGTGCAAAGGGAAATTGAAAGAACTAGTTTTTAATGACAAATACATAATTACGACGAGCAGCCTGGTTCATGGTCACTAGATCACGGTAATAAAAATTGTTATGGTGCGCTCATTCTAACTGGATTAAAAAAAACACTCAAAACATTGTGGTAGTACATCTTTTCAAGTATGCCTAACAAATAAAAAATAAAATCTCAAAATGTTGCAGAAAAGGACTTTCTACCATATCACTTTCACTAACTGAATTCAATATGGCTATAAATCTATTGTATAATTGTACATTCTATTAATATATTTTGAAATCCAGAAACATATTTCTATATAATCTATGCATGAAAATCATAATTTGGAACTTGAGTTGAGCAGAAATAAAAGTTCTAGGCATTGGAACTCGGAAATGCTTTGTAATTAGCTTTAAATGTCGACGTTTTAAGGAGGCAACCCGGAGATAATCCTGCTAACCGTGTATCTCAGTGAGTGTTCTATGTGAAGAGACACTATGACCACAGAAACTCCTGTAAAAGGAAGCATTTAATCGGGGCTGGCTTACAGTTCAGAGGTTCAGTCTCTTGTCATGTGACGGGGAACATGGAGGCACGAAGGCAGACATGGTGCTGGAGAAGCAGCCGAGAGTTCTCCATCCTCACCCAGAGGCAGCAGGAAGAGAGAGGCACTGGGACTTGTCTTGGGCTTTTGAAATCTCAAAGCCAACCCTAACGGACACTCTTCCTGCAACAAGGCCATCCAAGCATTCAAATATGAGGAGGCGTCATTCTGCCTTTTTGAATTTTAAATTTTTGATTCATTTTACATACCAACCACAGTTCCCCCTCCCTCCCCTCCTTCCACTCCCCTGATCATTCTTATTAAAACCACCATGCAAATACTAATTGAGTGATATGTGTTTGCTGCAGTGTTAGGAGCAGAATAGTTGCATGAAATCGGGGCACATTTTCTCATGATATTTCTTTGTCAAGGGACAAAAGACACATCAATAAAACTTTCTGACATGCACGCACAGACAAAGGGGGTGATGAAGGAGTGGGAAGGATTGTTTATTTTATTTCCATCAGATTACTTTAGGATTCAAGGAGGAGATGAACTACAAAGTGTGCTAAAATTAAGTAGTTAAAAAGCAGAAAATGTCACACTATCCTGTGGTATGGGTTTAGCTTAAAGGTGGATTCAGAGTAGTAGTGCAAAAACACATTAAGTGTGAGTTTCTAATTGAGCAGTTCTAAGATTTCATATAACCGACTCGTATGACCAAGAACTGTAGAACATGCTGGGATTTGAGAAAGAGTGTTGGTTGCCCTGTCTCGCTTATCCAGCAACAGAGGTAGAAACAGAAATTTCAAACCCAATAGGGCAAATGTTGGCTAAAGGTCTAGAGAAAAACCAGGAAGAAGATCTCCCCTTGGTTTGAGAAAGTGGTCAGCATAAAGGGCAGATGGCATCTTAGGTGTGGTGGATATAAGTGAGGAGATGTCCCACAGCAGGCCCAGGACAGGTTTCACTGAAGCATCAAGTAGACTCTTGCGTCGGTGAGGTCGCAGTTAGTTTACTGCAACCAAGTCTGTAGAGGAGTTACAGAGGGAGATGGCCTTGGGAAAGAGCTAAACATAGGTCACATCTCCAAAGTGTAAAAGAAAAGAGTCAGTACCTTATAGTTAATAGTAGGGCCGGAGGATTCTCTGCAAGCATTTCCAACATGCTGTCAATTTTTTGATTTTTCTCGTAATAATAAAAATTATATGCAATCAATAGAAATTTCTCATAAATAAAAAATCGAAAAAGAATTCATATCAAGCTAAATAGGCTAATAGGAGATTATAGACGGTATATTTGACGGCCACAGTCATTCATGAAGGAGAGGGTGGTATTCCGGAATGCAATACGAAAAGAAGCCAATGAATTCTGGAGGCATTTAGGAGACAATAAAGACAGAATTTGGCTGTGACCGTGTTACGTCATAGGGCTATGAAGGAGAACAAGGGGGCAGTGGCCCATATACTTTCAACTTTAGCAGCAAGGCAGGCGTTTCCTGCACTTTTCTGAATAGGAGAGCCTAGGAAGAGCAGAGGGAGCCAAGCGGTTGGCAATGATGGTTCCGAACTGTCAGCATCGCCGTGGGAATGGATGAGTTCTCCAGACAAGTGTTGAGGAGGAACGACAGAACTCTGGGGAACAGGCACAGCAGTGGACAAACTGAGAGCCGTGCAGAGAGCCCGGAAAGCAGTACGGTGGGTCGCCAAAAATGAAGAGTTTCCTGAGATTCAACTCAACACATAGAGTGGGAAGTAAAGGCAAAAAGAAGGAACAACTTGGCCCCTGGCAGAAAAAAAAAATGTCTAGTGACTTTGAGTCCATCCTATTTCTGCAGATTTGAGGAGACGTGAGGACAGTGAGGACCGGTTTCTTTTAGGAAAGCCTTGGGTACCTGTCCTAGACAGCTCGGTTTGAAGTAACGCTACTATTGTTTTGGCAAGCTTTTTGGAAAGAAAGAAGAGGACCAGCCTGAGTTGTGTATCTCTAAGTTTCAGGAAATACATTTTCTATGCTCCTAGAGGCTGGACCACTTGAAATGCTCACTGGTAGCTCGAGACTCTCGCGTGTAATACGCACACATCCCTCTCTGAACAATGTACCTAGCAACTTATTAGCAACCTAGGACCCCTTCTTCACTAAGCTATATGCACCATACTCTGAGCCATGAAGTAAATTTATCCTTCCCTTAATAGTACTCAAACTTGGATTCTCTGAAGTCACACTCAGCTTTGTCTGTGTTTAAGGGTCCAGAAGGCTAAACTGGTTTTGGAAGATTCTCAAAAAGGAAGTCTGGGTCCTCCAAGTGAACTTTTGGGGATAATTTCCTATGGAGTGTCTTATACTGACGTGTAACAGGGCATGGGTACGATCAAAACCAGAAAATTGAAAATGTATCATTGAAAATGATTATATAACTTAAGTCATTCAAAATGGGAAACCATCCGAACTATGCCCATAGGAGCCAAACCCCTTCCTCTCTGGCACCCCATAAAAAGAAACCACACACTATTATCAGGGCTCCTAAGTACCTTCAGCTGTGTGGTCCATTGTCAATCTTGACAGAGTATTCCTTTCTGATGTATGTTATCACTTCGCTATAAATAAAACTGCAATCTACGTGAGCTTTTATTGCAGCTCTTTTGGATAAGAAGCCAAGAACCTAGCAGCACCAGGTTCAAAACCAGCCACAATGAAGTAAGGGAAGCATTTTGCATATGTTAAGTGGAGCAAACAGCAGTTAGAAACTGCTTCTGCCTTCCCAGGGGTTTAGGGACTCAAGGCAGTGTTCATTATCACAGCGTTTATACTTAGACCACCTAAGCTGTTTTTATTCTAATGAATTCCGTAGGAATACTTTTCTTTGTTATGGCGGCTCTTCCAAAACAAGCGGTTCCTGGAGAACAGGTTTTCTACTCACACCAAGCACCGTTGTTTTATATTCTGCAAACACGCTCAAGTGGTCACTTTTTCTAATGTTGCCAGTGATCGCTTCATCCGAAGCAGCTCGTCGCCGATAGCCCAGATGAACATCTTGCGTGCAGTTTTATTTAGCACGTTTCTCGGAACGATGGAAGTGTCAGAGTTTCCCAGGTACGCACTGCTGCGTATGCCAGCTGCACGGGAAAAGCGTTGCCAAAAAACATCTGGAACCGTTTTCGGTACGAAAGGGAATAAATACGCTTCTGGAGGAGACGTACATCTTCTGCAATCAGGCTCCCTAAAAGGTTTTAAGTTCCAGACACTGCCGTCAAATAGAGAGCAATTAGATTTTTGATAAGGATTACGATTTGTGGGTTACATTCTTTGATCAGAAGAAAAAGGCTAAAATTTCCAGAAGCTGGACTGGAGTAAAACATTAGGGAGACGGTCCCAAGAATTTCTGATTGGAGTAAGGAAAATATTTATACGTTGTTTTCTTAAGGATTTGGAGAGTGGTAAAATATATCATTCTAGCCTCTTCTTGGAAAAGAGATACTTAAGGGAAATTTGAATGATTGGTCTTTAGCTCCATTAAAATAGTGATTAGTATTCTTGAAGGCCCTATGGAACCACATACATGACAGCTTATATATAAATATATATATTATGTATATATAATATTACATATAATATCTATTACATATATATAAAGTATCATGTATAATCATGTATAATATATACATATACACACATATACACCCAGATGTCCTTACACACACACACACACACACACACACACACACACACACACACACACACTGTGTCTATCTGCAGCTAGTAAATCTTGCCGGATGCACTGAATATTCCTTCCCTTAGTAGTTTGGGAGTAGCTCTGCAGACCATTGACCATGGGTGTTGACTGCTTTACTCACAAGTCTATCACTTGGGGAACTGCAATCCTATGTTTTGGCTCTGCTTCCGTTTGACTGTCTGATCTCTCTTATGGTATTTTCCGTGCTGATCCGAAGCCTCAGGGAGGGCTGTGAAATAGCTTTGATACGAGCAATCTGATTGGCGAGGATGAAGGCGGCAGACGTGTGTGTGTGTGTGTGTGTGTCTATGCATCGACTCACATGTTCTTATGTAACTTATGTGCCTAGAAGGAACACCCATAAGGAGAACGAACAGGTATTTATTTTTATATCGTACCTGCTTCTGAATTTTAAGATAAAAATAAATGGATGTAGGCCTTCTGGTTAAGCAACTTTTTTTAGGGCTATGAAAAATTGCCGAGAGCAGATTTAAGAGGGCAGGGATTTATTTCGGCTAATAGTTTCCGAGTTTGCGCATGGCTGCTGGGGACCTATGATGGTTCAGGACCCTGCAGAGGGGGTGCTGTGGAGCGGAGCTTCTCACCCTCTGCTGGCTGGGAAGTAGAGAGCGTGATAGGAAGGGAACGCCAAGGTAGACCTGCAAGGGCATGGCTTCTCTGGTGTATGTTGAATATGAAATGTCTCTTACAGTCTCCTTGGCCCATGACTCCTAACATTATATTGGGAAGTGTGATAAACTCAGACACTGGGGCCTAGTTGGAGGACATAGGCCACTTTGAAGGTCATACCTAGTCTCTTTCTTTCCCCTCTGCTTGCTTCCTACAGGAGGAGAAATCCATCCCCGCTGCACGCTCCCGCTTCCGTAAGCTCCGCTCTATTTAGAAGACTCTGGAACCCTTAGTCCACATGACTGTGTCCTATAAGTTTTCACGCAGACATTTTGGTCACAGCTAAATGAAGTTACTAATGCCCTCAGCCACCAAGTGTTCCAGCTCCGCGACACTTTCTGCAGTTTGGCAACCTCAAAGTACTCCGTTCGGAGCCTGCATCCATCTGTGGCTGCGACCAGAGCCCACGTGATCCATCCTATCTGGCTCCCCTGAAGTGCGTGTGCTTTGCTAATCTCCCGGTACCCTTCAACCCGCTAGTGTCGACAAGACTAAACTAGCCATCACAGCTCTTTTCTGTAACTGGAGATATTAAAATAACTTGAAAACTTTCTGTTTGGTTGTTCATTTTGGCAAGCTGCCTTGTTTCCATCCTAGCAGGCTGTTGACGGCTAGGTGCAGACACGGAGGACACAGTCATGGCGACAAGCGGACTGGAAGTCGATTGGGCTTTTAAGTAGCTAGCATGCAGGTGTATTTCAGTAGTGGCTACTGTGATCCTTGGATTTTCATTAAAATTTGCCTGTAGGGGTTTTTTTTCAGTTAGTCTACCTTTTTAACCTGAATGTAAAAAGAAGAGGCCCCATCCAACCGTTCGTTTCTGTAATTGTTTTTACTTTTAGATCCAGGTGAAGTTGCTCCTCTCTCTACATTCCCTGTACCACCCATTTTTCACAAAATAAGAACAACAATCTCTGGACATCAGATTCTAAAATCCTTACCTTAGTTCCTCAATATGTTTTCTTATACACCAAGTTCCTTTTGTATAAAAATTGAATAACAATGACCACCAAAACATGTTCTTGTTGGGGTGAACAGGAGACGTGGGGAATTCAAGAAGTGAAGATAAATTCGGGGTTTAAAAGTCACAGAAGGGAGATGAGGCAGAAAAATCCCCAGGCTTGGTCTTCTACCATGGTGTCTTTATACTCTGACTTGATTTTCTTCATCCGCAAGCATTGTGTGAAATTTCTATCCACTTGGTTTGCATGCTGGCTATAGGAGCCGAGAAAACATAAAGTGTTTTTTTTGTCTCCACTTAGTTCAGAGGAAGCATCACGAAGATCAACAGGAAAGCCTGTGGTATGTTAGTGGTAAGCTCGTAAAAGAAAAGAAACGAGGAAAGAGAGGAAAGGGGCCATTGTGAGCTAAATGTGGGGCGCACGGGATCCATGGAACATGTGACCCGGGACAAGAATGCCGGGGCATCCCTGATGGGGAAAGTTAAGCGTGCATGGCCCGCGTGAGACAGGGTGATGCTCAAGATGTCTCCGTGTTCAAACAGCAGCACGGAGAAGACATCCGGCGTTCTTTATCGTCTGCAAAGTCTGAGCGTTTTGCTGATGGGAACAGAATCATCACGGAGCCAGAGTCTCCCTTCTTAGAAGCAGAGCAGCCTGCCCAGGACATAGGAGGCGTCCCTGCCTCGGATGTGAGTTGCGTTATTTCATTGGTTCCGTCTCACTAATGGACCAGGACCCTGTCAGTCATCCAAAACTCAACCACTGTTGTCTCTTCGTTTCCTCGGCTGTTGGCAATTCTTTATCCCGGCTCTGTAATTTGGGTGTGAGAGGGACTGGGTCTTTTTATTTCCATCTCTTAAGGGAGTTCTGTAATTGAATAGGTCTTATAATGCAATCAGTTCCTGGAATTTTTTTCTTTTAATGACTTGCTTTATTAGTCTTGTTTTGCTGCTGGTGGAAAAGACCCTAAAAGCCGATTCCAGCTCCAGAATGCTCCTCCACTGTCAGGGCTTGTGCTGTGATGGCTCTACATTAAAGACCTATAAAACAAACGGTGCTCTTGCTTGCTGCTTAGTCAGCCACCCTTAACAGTTACGAGGCCCTTTCTGTCTCCCATTAGCACGAGTTTGTCCCTATCACGCCGAAAGTGATGGGATTGGACATTTAGCCTTTTTGTTTAACCACGGACCCCCTCTCTCCTTCCTCCATACTTTTTTGTCCTCCCCCCTTTCAATGCAAAAGAGATTTCCATATAATACATTCTGATTATACTTCCCTCCCCTTAAATCCTCTCAGCTACTCCCTGACTCCCTTCCGATCCACATCTATATACCCTTTCTGTCTCTCGTTAAAAACCAGCACCTAAGGAGTAATAATAAAATAAAAAGGCAAACCAAAGCCAAACAAGGCAGAATACGAAAAAGCAACCAACCAAAACAAGAAAAAGGGACAAAGAAAAAGGCCAAGAAACACATGTAGAGACACACACTCTATTTAAGACTCAGTATCTGAAGCCGCAATGTATAAGCAAAGGACCCATGAAGTAGAAAACAACAACCAAAATGCCCAGGCTTAACATTAGGAGACATATAGATTTACACCTATGCTGAAGATGGAAATCCAGGCTTAACATTAGGAACCATATAGATCTACACCTATGCTGAAGATGGAAATTGATATGACCTCATGAGTCTCCCGACGTCCTCTGTGTATGTTGTTACGCCCCCTTCTCATCTCTAATTCTGTTCATTTGTATCTTTTCTCTGCTTTCTAGTTATTTTGACGGTGTCAATCTTATTGATTTTTCTCAAAGAACCAACTTTTTCTTTCATTGATTCTTTATATTTTGTGTGTTTGTTTCTGTTTTATTGGTTTCAGTCCTAAATTTATTTCTTGCCGTCACCCCTTTTGAGTGTGTTTTTTTTTCTCATCCTAGAGATTTCAAGTGTGCTGTGAAGTTAGTAGAATTTGATCTCTTCTAATGTTAAATGTTAAGTACTTAGTTCTATGGACTTGCCTCTTAGAACATCTTCCTTGTGCCCCATGAATTTGGATGTGTCTTGTTTTCTCCTTTGTTTAATTCTAATAAGTTTTCAATCCCTTTCTTATTTTCTGTATTGACCCATTTTTATTCAGTAGGGAGTCATTCCACAGTTCTTGAGTTTTCTGTTGATTTTATTGTTATTGATGCCCAGTTTTGTGCTGTGGAGGCCAGATAGGTTGTAGCGTTAATTTGTTGTTTTTTTTTTTATTTTTTTTGTAGCCGTTGAGACTTGCTTTGCATCCAAGTATGTGATCATTTTTACAGAAAGTTCCATGAGCTGCTGAGAAGTGTTTTTGTGTTTGGGTGAAATGTTTGATAAATATCTCTTCAGTCTATTTGATTTATAACATTAGCTAATGTTAAGTATTTTCTGACTGACAAGCCTCTCTATCAATGTAATCATCCAGATTAGACCAAATCAGACCAAATTAGAAAAAGCCTAGGTTTGATGGATGTCAGCACTCCCAGGTGGCCCACGGGAAAACACGGAGAGTGGGGAAGGAGAACAGGAATGACCACGGAAAACCAGGAGACCACGTGTTCGTTCTCTGGATGGCAGTTTAAATAGCCTATGGGAATGGTCTTGACCCTCCCTGGGGGAGGGGGTCACTGTTTGGTGGGCTTTCTTGGAGGTGGAGTCTGGACTGCCGTCATTCCCAGGGGAGGGGGCTTGGACCCCCAGCCAACTTTCCAGACTCTTGGTATATATGGATGCCAGGGGACTGGGGTGATGCTTCCAACCAAACATTCTAGTCTCTTTTTGGATAAAGGGGTGTTGGCTATAGACTGGCTGCTTCCTGCAGGCATGGAGCAATGTGGGAGGCAGGAAAGTTGGGAGTTGGTGGGCTCACGCTCAGCATGTGGTTGGAGAGGCATCTGTTTTACCGCCATCCTGGAGACCTCAGGCTGCTGTTCCTTGAGGGAGATTAGAAGGCAAGTGGCTAGGAGAAAAAAAAATATATATTGTTATTAGCCCTATGAATGGAGCTAGCCATGGGAAGAGTCATTATAACTGCCAGAAAGAATGGGGCAGAGAAGTGCCCTGGTTGTACAGATGAGGCTCCGGGGAATAAGCGAGATACAAGAACAGATACGTCCTTTAAAATCAGATTTTGGTTGGTAGGTGTCCTTGATCCAGGAGAGTTGGTACCAATGGTGAATTCCCAGGAGCTGGGGGAGGTGTTGGCATTGTCTAGAGGACCCTTTGTAAATTGGTCTTGGCCCAGGCAATAGGAGCGACCTGTAAAATATGCTTGAAAATGGGTGGGGTTAAAATATGCTCTGGAGACTGTTAGTTTTTACCAGACCTGATTTTTGATACAGCAGTAGAATTTTTTTTTTTTTGAACATGCAGGTATCTGTAAGACAATTGGAACAGGAACGTTTTAGAAGACAATTAAAGGGAATTGGCAACTCTGGATCTCTGAAGATACACCTGAAACCTGTTAGTCCTGGACTGTGAAGCCTGTTAAAGAGTCACACCTGTCTGTATTTTTAGCAGGAAACTTAGCAAATGAAGTCATGAGCTACCAGTACCTTAAGTCATCAAACGCCTTTAGCAGATTAGGGAGGGATAAATGAACAGAAATGAGACAGCTTTTTTAGTTACACAGGCAATCCCAAGTCTCTCCATCATCCTTGGAGAACACCAGCCTAGCAGCAGTGCTTGCCATTTGCTGCCGAGTACAAGAGGCCTGAAGATTTTCCTGTGCGGGAGGAAGATTTAGTCTACCTGTCTTGGCCAGATGAGACGATTGATCCCCCTGGTATAGCACCCAGGAATCTGATGAGGAGGAAGGCCACTTTTTGCTGTGTGGGTGGCTTTGCCATACCCAAAGGCAAGCCTCGAAGTGGAAGCCTCGAAGTGGGAGGTCTTCTGTAACTATGTATCTTCTTGGAGAAGCTATAGGATATTGCATGAGCTGGCAGGTCTTTGTGTTAGAAGCTCTTTTGTTAAATGCTATACTCTCTGTGAAGGCACTTGAGAATTACATACCATTACCTGTTAGTTATATTTAAAATAGATATATAAGTTAAATTTAGACATGTATTTTACCCAATTAGTTACAGCTTACCAATGCTAATAAATGTAAGAAGATGAAAGGGAATGTTTTAGTAAGTTAAAGTATTTTAGAGGCAGAGTATTTTCTTGGTAGATCTAGCACATGTGGGTACTCTTACCAAAGATGGATCTGAGGTCAAAATGGCGCCTACCCATGTAGTAGTTTTCACTGACATCTGCATTCTCTTAGAGTTTGTAAAACATCTGTCCAGACCCTTTGGGCTTTTAGAGTTTCCATTGAGAAATCGTGTGTGATTCTAATAGGCCTGTCTTTATATGTTACTTGTTCATTTCCTCTTGCAGCTTTGAATATTCTTTCTTTGTTCTTTACATTCAGCATTCAGTATTTTGATATTATGCACTGAGGGGGACTTTCTTTTCTGGTCCAGTCTATTTATTATACTCTATGCTTCATAGGGGCAGCTCCTTCTTTAGGTTAGGAGACTTTTCTTCTAGGATTTTGTTGAAAATATTTTGTGTTCCTTTGATCTGGGTTTCTTCTCTTCCTCTATTCCTATTTCCTTATTCTACCAAACACTTTCCCCTCTCATTACAGAAATGATACTCATGGATTTCAGAGAGGTTGAACAATTCAGAAAAGTTTGAAGAAGAAAAACAGCAGATTGCTGACACTCAGAAAAAAAAATCTGGCGAACATGAACAAAATATTGTAATTTTGTGCACTTTTCTACGTTCCTGAGTCATATTCTTGTTGGAGCTATTTACTTTGAAATATAGCTTTGTGTTCTAAGGAATCATGCAGATAGACTGCTTAGGTCTAAATCCTGCTTCTGATAGTTTGAGCAAAATTTCTTAGATTTTCTGTTCCTTTATTTCCTGACTTGAATAAATATGGAGTGCCTCGTTTTATAGGGTTATTATGAGTACATCAATTGACATGTTGGATCCTTAAATCACTGAACTGTTGTAACAGTTACTGGTTTTGCTATCATCATTGTTATCACTAGCATTTCATAGGCACAGTTACACGTTAATCTTTCTACCCAACACCATGTTCTACGATGAGCTGTCCAGTGTTCATCCTTTCTGTGTTCACCAATGACCTTAAGCATTTGAGAAGCAGTTATCATCTGTTGTAAGGAGAGGGCCACTTGTTTGTCCTGGTCACCCAGAACTGAAATAACCACACAGAGACTGTATTATTTAAAACACTTCTTGGCCCATTAGCTTTAGCTTCTTATTGGCTAACTCTTACATATTAATTTAACCAAGTAGGCTCTGTTGAGTAGTCAGGGTGGTTCAGGGATCCCGCCATCTCTGCCTCCCCAGGGCAGGAACTTCAGGTATGTGCCACCATGGCTAGCATTTACAAGGCATCGAGGTATCACAGGTCCTCAAAGTTAATAAGTTACTGACTAATCTAACTGTTTCGAGCTTTGGTTAGTCAATGTCTACCTCCAATGAGGCTCTTCTGAGACATTCTCACCTAAATGAAAACCTGAATCTTTCCCCTTAAGCTACTATTCCTCCCCTACTTTAGGCTTTCGCCTGAGTCCATGGAATTATTCATCTATCTCACGTCGAAAAGCTGAGGCTTTATGCGTTAACTTACTACATAGCAAAGCACTGTTTTGATCCATGAGTGATGTCCAAACCATCAATGCTTGCTGATAGAATTCACTAATCAATCAATGCATTTGTTAATGAGGGAAGGAGCGTAAGAAGCAGCTTTTTAAAAGTCAGTCTCTTATTTTAAAACGAGGAAGACTCTCAGATTTTTTTTGAAGGTCTTTAAATTACTTGTTAAAAACATATTTGTTTTATGTGTATGGGTGTTTTGTCTGCATGTCTGTCTGTGCACCATGTGCATGCCTGGCACCCACAGAGGGTTGCAGATGGCTGGGAGCACTATTGGGTGCTGAGAATCAAACCCAGGTCCTGTACAAAAGCAGCCAGAGCTCTAACTACTGAACCATCTTCCAATGTCAAGGATTTGCTTTTCTCAATTTTATTGTATCTAGTTAGCCTCAACCTCAGTATTAATTGATTTTGGAAAATAGTAGATGTTTTTAGATTCTAGATATTGGGATTCAGATTTTGAGCTTTTGGGTTCTCTTTCAAGGAAAGCAGAAGAATATTGAAAACTTTTATAAGAAAAATAGCTACAGATTACAGCCCTACCCCGTTCCCTGATAATTCATTTCAGCTTGCTAAAATATTTTGCGTCTTCATTATTTTGTACTTTCATTTTTTATTATGCAAAATTATTCAGAATAAAACATGCATATTCTAAAAAAAAAGTGACATGCGGGCAGTGTTGCAAAACTCCAGGTGCGAGCTGTGACTGTCATGTAAAAATGACATATGTAAAAGTTATAAAATATACAACTGAAGTGTTTGAAGGAGAAAGGTGTCATTCGGGGGAGATTTATTCTCAAAGTCACAAGGAAAAAAAATGGGAAGAGATTCCACCTGTTCCTTCTAGAGGGTCTCATTGCATTGCCATGTTTAGTGGCAGTTTGTGTGCTGTATTACAAACAATTTAAATAAATAAAAAAAGAGAGAGAGACAAGCTCTTGCCTTCTGGAAAACAGACCAGTCAGAAAACGAGGCATGGTTGTGGAATTCAATGTGCTCCTTGAGTTGTTAGGACCGGTTAAATGACACGGGAAGGCCCCCAAACTGGAGCCATACTTCTTTTGATGTATTTGCATGATATACTCGAAATTTTCAGAATATGTTTATCTCAGCCTTCAACCCCAGGAAGCAGGAAAGTAGGGATCAGACTGAGGGGCTTGGTACGGTGAGGCTCGTGAAGAAGCAACCATGCGGAACATAGCCAACGCGCTTGGCCCACAGAGGCCTAGAGTAAGGAACAAGTAGCCCTGTTCTCCTGCCTGTGTCTCTGGAAAGCAGTTGTGGGAAATGGTCCACTAAAGTCCCTGAGAGTCACTTGGGTGGCCCTGCACGCCGAGAAATAGCTGAATAGTCCTTAGCCAAGAGGTTCATCTATTCAATCACCGTGGAACAGATACTCTGCCCTGAAGTGTGGAGGGCTGAGAAGATCTCTGAGCTGGTCTCAGAGGTTCCTCCAAGTCCCACGTGCTGTCTTCAGGCACAGATGTGTCCTATCTCAGCCTACGCTGTAGCCTGTCCTCCGTGCGGCCCGGACACCCTAGAGACACTTATCTCACCGCGGTGCGTGCTGTACCGTAACCACGTGATGCCTCCTAGACACCCCCGACTTTTCGTGATCCGCAGAAACCAACGTGTGCCCCAGGATTGCATAGACATTACCGTGATCAGGACTGCTTGCGAGCTGGCCCTGCTTGGGGTCAAGCCGGCCCTTTAGAACGTCCTTGACAAGCATGCGCAGTGTGGGTTTTCTAGACACCTAACCCAAAGGTCCAATGGAAAATACAAGGTAGAAGCCATCCAGTGAAGCAGTTACCAGAAAGGGTTTGACTCTTGGGAAAGACATGCAGGCCCAGGAGGCGCAAAGGATTCCTAGTAGACTGGACCCCAAGAGTCTTTCCTTGGGACGTTACAGTCAAACCGATATAAATACGAGACTAACGGGAGTTCGCAAATGAGGAGTGTCACATCGCTTCCGAGGGAATCCCTGTTGGAGTGATATTAAACCAGCAGGAATTTTATAAGTCAGGAGAGAATAGCATGCATTTCAGAGTCCCGGAAGATAAGAAACACCGAAGACTACTGCATCCCCAAAGCAAAAACAGAACACTTACTGTCACCAGACCAGCTCCGTGGGAGATGCTCCAGGGTGGCCTCGTGCTAGAAGTGCAAGGCCGGAAACACACGGAAGCACAGCATTCAGGTAGAGAGAGCACACGTGTAAAAGAGGAAAGGAAGAAAACCCAACCCTATGTATAAAAAGCCCACCAAACCCCCGATGGTGGTGAGCCACAGGAGAAGGAGCGAACAAAGAATATGCAAAACAGCCCAGCCAAACAGATTGCCTTGCTCATTTGAAAGACAGACCAGCTGAATGGATTAAAAATAAAAACAAAACGGCTCCAAAGCAGGAGCAGCCCAGAGCTAGAACCAGGATACCTGCCTCGGAGACACCCACTGCAGCCTCTGTGGCACACATGGACCGGAAGGGAATGGGTGGAAAGAGGTAGGTCATGAGAATAGGGACCTCAAGGAAACCAAAGTAGTTATGCTTCTATTTGACAAAACATACTTTACTTGTAAAAAGAAAGATAAAGAAGGCCACCATTCAATAAAAAGAGGTTGATTTTAAAGATGCAAGAACTAACAGTAAATAGTGTTCGTTCAGCACCAGAGAGCCCAATTATATAAATTAGCACTTATAAGCCTATAGCTGATAATGTCATCTTTATTTCTTTGCTGTGCTGCTGGGGATCCCAGACTCTTGTAGGATATTCAAGTGCCGTATTATTGAACCGCGCACCGATTAAAAATAAAATATCAGTCTAAACAGAAAGACGAATTCTAGGAAGTTTAATGTCCCACTTTTATCAATAGAAAAATTATCAAATTAATAAAGAAACACTGGGAAAAAATTAACAAAGAAACATTGGTGTCATAATATGTATAAAGAGTCTTAACAGATATTTATAGACTATTTCGTCCAGCATGTAAGCACATAACATAATCTATAGGACAGACTACATGTTAATTCACAAAATAAGTCTCATAAATTAAAAATTATGGTATTTATTTTTTTCTTAGCAAAATGGAATAAGAGTAGATATCAACAACATGATTAACATTAGAGTTGTACAAATAAACAGGAAAATAAATCAGTATTATTGTGAATTGGTACAGCGATGCAATTAAATGGACAACTCCAATAGAACTTAAAAGTTATTAGAATAGAAAGAATGAACTGAAGCGTAAATTAGTAGAAGGGAAGAAATGACAAAGATGAGAGCACAGATAGAGACTGTAAATACACACACACGCATGTGCACATACACACACACAGAGTACAGATAGAGACTGTAAATACACACACACGCATGTGCACATACACAAACACAGAGCACAGATAGAGACTGTAAATAACACACACATACGCACACACACATACACACACAGAGAACACAGATAGAGACTGTAAATACACACACACGCATGTGCACATACACATACACTCAGAGCACAAATAGAGACTGTAAATACACACACACGCATGTGCACATACACACACAGAGCACAGATAGAGACTGTATATAACACGCACGCACGTGCACATACACACACACAGAGCACAGATAGAGACTGTAAATACACACACACACATGCACATACACACACACAGAGCACAGATAGAGACTGTAAATACACACACACGCACATGCACATACACATACACTCAGAGCACAAATAGAGACTGTAAATACACACACACGCATGTGCACATACACACACAGAGCACAGATAGAGACTGTATATAACACGCACGCACGTGCACATACACACACACAGAGCACAGATAGAGACTGTAAATACACACACACGCACATGCACATACACACACAGAGCACAGATAGAGACTGTATATAACACGCACGCACACACACACGCACAGACAGAGACTGTAAATAATCCAAACATCAGCCAAGCAGTTAGATTTGTTCACACACACACATGCACACACACACAGAGCATAAGAGAGAGGGAGAGAGAGAGAACTCAAATAAATCATATCAGAGAGGAAAACGGAGACACTAAAAACAATGTCACAAAACCACAAAAGACGTTGAGGACTATCTCAGTACAGTAACAGTCAGAGAGTCTAGAGGACATGAACATATTTTTTGGGCATACATGACAGCAAAATTAAACACCAAGAACATAGATAATTGAATAGACCAATAGGAAGTTTCATTGGATTCAAAATATAGAAGTCTTCAAGCAAAGAGAAACCCAGGTTTAACTGCTGATTTTTATTGTATTTCAAGAACTAATGCCAGTTCTACCCAAATTCTCTCCAAGTGTTAAGAATGAGAGAAACTTGTCTCACTTACTCTCAAAGGCCATAATTATCCTCATACCCAAACCAGACGAGGACCGAAGCAAACAATAGAAACTTATGCTTGATAGGGATAGTCCAAAATATTCAAATCAACAATTCCAGCACATCACATTAACATCATGAAGAACAAAAACCATATGATATTCTCAGTTGATGCAGAATATGAAGTAGATAAGTTTCAACATTGTTTTCGTTTGAAAACCATAAAAGTTAGGTACAGAAAATATATTTGGATATAATAGATGTTACATATAAAAGACCCATAGCCTGTGTCATATTGAATGCAGAAAAATGTTCTCTAAGATCACAAACAAGACAATCAAGGAGTTATTCCAAATAGCTAACAGAGATTATTTTAAATGTTTTTAATACAAAGAAAATGGCTTTTTATGGTGAAAGTTATCTTGATCTGATCATTACAGAATCTGCAAACAGTGAAATGTCACCAGCTAGATGCCATTTGTCAATTAAAATTATTTTTATAATGCAAAGTTTATTTACAGTAAGGTAAACATTTTGCAAATTCCACTTATATAATTTAATGAAATTTGATAAATGTCTGTACAACCACCTTGTCCACACCCTGGGGCTGGCCAGACTCTGACATTGCCCTCACATCCTTTTACAGATGCAATTCCTTTCACGGATTTTAAAACTGTTAGTTTTGCCTCATATTGATCATATTTTCTAAAAAGATACAAATCTCTACAGTCCTTTACTCCAAATGTTCAACTAGGAACTCAATAAGAAACTCATCGTGGGGGCTGGAGAGATGGCTCAGCAGTTGAGAGCATTGCCTGCCCTTCCAAAGGTTCTGAGTTCAATTCCCAGCAACCACATGGTGGCTCACAACCATCTGAAATGAGGTCTGGTGCCCTCTTCTGGCCTTCAGTATACATGCAGACAGAATATTGTATACATAAGAAAGAAAGAAAGAAAGAAAGAGAGAGAGAGAGAGAGAGAGAGAGAGAGAGAGAGAGAGAGAGAGAGAGAGAGAAAGAAAGAAAGAAAGAAAGAAAGAAAGAAAGAAAGAAACTCATCATGTATACATCTACTTCTTTGCTTTCCCCTGGACAGGAAGAGTGGGAGGTCCTAGCTTTCCTTCCACAAGCTGGAAAGCAAATAGCATTTTAATAACCTGCTGTCAGCCAGGAATCCCAGCACTCAAAAGGCCGAGACAGGCAGACCTCTGAGTTGGAGGCCAGCCTGGTCTACAGATTGAGTTCCAGGATAGGCTCCAAAGCTACAGAGAAACCCTGTCTCAAAAACCAAAACAACAACAACAAACAAACAAACAAACAAACCCTCTGTCGAAATGGACCTGGTAAACACTGCATATTTGGGAGACAAGGAAGTTGTACAGGATGGGCACCCTGGGGCTACCACGTCCCGCCCTTCATTCCCCCAGCAAAAGCAAGTGAATCAAATTCTTTAGATCCCTCTTTAGCTTTGGCCACTCAAGTTTGATGGATTTCTGCGCTTTGAACTGCTCTTCTCTTACAGAGCTCATCAAAATGCTTCATTTTTAAAGGGTTATTTAATGCCCGAAACAACATAGAAATTCCTGGCACCGGTCTCCCTCTCTACAAGAGAGTGGAAAGGAGCTCCGTTCTGGAAGAAGTTCACATCAGTTCAGAATCCGGGAGATTTGGCTCGTCTCTCCTGCGCATCCTCTTCTGGGCGCCTCCGCGCTAGCAGAGATGGCGACGCAAAACAGTAAGGGCCCTGAGATGCACCGGCTTCCACAGGACGGGTGTCATAGAAACGCTATTTTCCCCTCAGAAACACACTTGTCTTTGAGAAAAAGCAACTACAGAGCAAACTCTTGGGTAAAGTTGAAAACAGGTACCATGGAAAATATTCTTATTGATTTTTATAACTGTGCTTGGCTGTGGCCCTGTGCTGGGTTATCCAATGTAAGCACCGGGAGGTTTTCTTTTCCATTGGTAGTATAGGAGTGTTTCTCTCAGTAAACATTTGCTTTAGGGAAGCATAAAAGGTCAGTTTTGGCCAAGTGCATCAGCCCTCCGACTGCCATCTGTAAAACATTTAGACATTGCCTTTTTGTGTGACCCTTTTAAAAATACACAAGCCCTAAGTCTATCCTCTTTCTCACATAAAACTCCCGTTGGGCTTTAGTGGGAACATTTTTTTTCAAGTTAAGTTCAGAGGAATGAGGACGTTTTACAATGGCCTCTTGTGAGAACTTCCCTGGGCAGAACTTGTCCAGCTCGGCATTTCTCCTGAGAGAGTTTTATGACCTTTGAAAATGTCCACATCAACCCCATGCTGTGAATTCTTGGGACTTCTTGACTGCATGAAGATAGGTCTACTTTGTGGTAACGTTCAAGCCCAGTGTTTTGGGGGTGGGGGATAGAGAAGGTACACCCTTCATGCATCCATCATCCTGTCTGCTCCCAGGGCTCGCTCTGAAGAAGCATACACCAGCCTTACTCAGCTGTGCCAGCCACTGTCCTGAGAGCATCACGAGTACAATTTAAGACAATCCTGGGTGTTTGGCATTGCCATCCTGGAGTCGCCATAAGGAAAATGAGACTCAAGTGGCTAAAAGTACATTGAAGTTCCCACAAAAGAGCCAAAAAAATTTAGACAGTCTGCAATGCCTCCCTGTGCTTTCTACTTTAAACTCCTGCATTGACTTCCCCTGATGATAGACTGCAAATATAAGATAAAACAAACACTTACCTCCCCTGGTTTCTTTTCCTTCCTTCCTTTCCTCCCTCCCTTCCTTCCTCCCTTCTTTCCCTCCCTCCCTCCCTCTCTCTCTCCCTCCCTCCTTCTCTTTCTTTCTTTCTTTCTTTCTTTCTTTCTTTCTTTCTTTCTTTCTTTCCCTTCCTTCTTTTTTGATACAGGGTTTCTTTAGCTGTTCTGGAACTCACTTTGCAGACCAGCCTGGCCTCAGACTCACAGAGATCCACCTACCTCTGCCACCCTGAGTGCTAGAATAAAGATGTGTGCCACCACTGCCCTGCCACAGGTTTCTTCTGGTCTTGTTGTTTGTCATAGCAAACAGAAAGCAAACTAAGAGAACTTTGGATCCTTCAAAGCCATTGCTGTTAGTTGAATTGTTCTCTAATATTTCTGTCCTGTGCTTACAGAGAATTGGAACCTGTGGGTTCCTTTCAGGCTAATGTGGTTTGATGGAACAATGTTCTTCTGAAAGGTCTTGTGAACCCTAAATATACTTCTCCCAACAAACAGCAGGAAGCAGTTTAGAAAAACTATACCCAAATTCTCAAAATGATTGTTTGTAAATGTTTGTTGTCATTTAAAGGGGGATATAATATAGAGATGAATACCTTACATTGTTATGGCCAGAATCTCACTCCCAGAACACACTCTTTCTGCCATGATCTTCCTACTAGGCTCTCCTGTTAAACCGTTCATTTTATTTTCCGCACAGTGCTGTTGCTCTTGGGCACCATTTTCACGCATCGTTCATTCTGCTCACTTTCTCCCCTCTTCAGGATGAAGGCTTCACACCAGCCTGTCTTTCTTGTCTGGTACCATGTTCCTGGCACCTCTTTTAGGGCCTGACGTTTGGGTTCTAAAGCGAATAAAGGCTGAGAGAAACAAAAGCGAATTTTGTTTTCTGGATTAAAGAGCTGTGTTTATTCTGTTTAGGGTACATGCTCTCAGGTTTGAGCCTAGGCGGTCATTCCAGCCTACTTGAAAAAGTTAACAATGGGAAACACTTAGTGATGATTTACTATATCCAAAGAACGCCCGTATATCCTTTCTATATTAGCACATGAGGGAGGTACTCTTATTCCAAATTGAAATGGTAAGAAAACTGTGGCCCCTGAGAGTCTATTGAATTAGACAGCCTACCTAAAAAGCCAGGAGGCTCGTGGCTGATCTATCTCCTTCAGCCTCTAACCACACAGCCATGTTCCCCTAAGGTCTTACCTATTAGCCAATCCATAGAATGATAACGTACCTTGAATTTTCCCCCTTAAAAATGTAAGAAAGAAAACAATGGGGTCAATAGAAGAACAAGGACAATTACACATTAATTATGGCATGTACATGTACTAACAACATAAGGAGTACAAACACGCATTTTCTATACTCTTAGAAGAGCCTTAAGCATGAAGCAGGACATTTATTGGTTAGCGACAAGTAGACTTTTTGGTACACATCCAGTCATACTTAGTCTGGATTGGGCCTTGACTGTTCGTTTTTCTTTAGCTTTTAGGAAGGACATCTGGAAGCAGTTTGAATTCTACTTGAGAGCCTGCGATGCCAGCCTGTGTCTAGCCGGAGGGTCCAAGGGGACAGAGAGCAAGAGGAAAGGCACTACGACTTTCAGAAAGTGCGGCATTGGGGCACAGACTGGGCAGAAGCTCCTACGCCAAACAAGGTACCGCCAAAGCCAGGGAGGGAAGTGGGAAACCATGGCAGAGCTTGAGTCCATCTAATGGCATGCTCGTCCATGTCCATAGCCACTGGTCCACTGGGTCCGCTGAGGTGAGCTCACATACCAGACATCACACAGCTCTTGTGTAAACCAACTGTATTCCTGAACAGTGTGTCCTGAACAGTGATGCTATGCAATGTTGAGCGTCTTCCCTTCATGGAGCAGGATGTGACCTCACATCCTTTTAAAGAATATCACTCTTGTGGAGCTGATCATAATATTCCCGAGGCTCAGAGAAACGAGCAGTATAGAACACCAGCTACGGAGTTAATAGGGACAGTGTTACTGGAAGCCTGTATGCTGAGAACCACTTGTCAAACGAAGACCACGTGTCAAATGAACAGGACGGGCCAGTCAAGATGGGACTCCAGCATGGGACTCCAGAGCCAGGCTATTGCAGAGGTGACCCAGGGTTTTCTATTGTCGATTTATACTTCAAACCTTTCCATTTCAAAGAGCCATTAACACATGCCTGAATATATTTTCATTTCCTCTTTCATGTGACTATTTTACCTAAGGAATGAAATTCAGCCTAAGAAGATTGAACAGTGAACACTCTGCCAGGTCTATCTGATTTATATTCTCGAATGAGGTGGTGTATTCTGCTGAACAGAAGGGAACTGAGAACTGTTTTCCTCGAGGGGTGGAGGAGGCAGAGTTCTTTGCGTTTTCAAATGTGTGAGAGAAGGGATCCCCCAGAGATGACAGAGTGACAGGAAGGCAAGATTGGGGCCCGTGTTGTGGAGAAGCAGCCCGTCAAGAAATTAGCTGGGCTGGAGAGATGGCTCAGCGGTTAAGAACACTGGCTGTTCTTCCAGAGGTCGTGAGTTCAATTCCCAGCAACCACATGGTGGCTCACAACCATCTGTACTGAGATCTGGCGCCCTCCTCTGGCGTGTGGGCATACACGGCGGCAGAATGTTGTATACATAATAAATAATAAATAAATAAATCTTTAAAAAAATTAGCTTTGTTGCGAAGCCATGGGCCCTGAGAGAGGAGTCAGACTTGAAAACCCAGTCCCCTCAGTACTAATTTCTATTCCACTTTACACACACACACACACACACACACACACATATATATATGTCATTTCCCCCCTATTTCTCTCTCTCATACTTTACCCCCCACTCTCACTGAATTGCCTTTTTCATCAATTTCCCCCTTATTCTCATGCCTTTTGTTTTGCTTGCTTTGTGACCCACTGAGTTTATTTAGGGTTCCTTGCACAAGCCTGGGAAGAGGTTATATTTTCTGGAGCATGGCAACTTACCATTGAATACTCTCTTAAGGAGAGCAACTCAGCTTCTCCAGGTAACAAACCGTGCTCCACCTTGAGGACAGATAGGCTGGACCCAAAGGCTGCAGAAACAAGAATACAGCTGCAGAGCAGGGCGCGAGAACATACATTTGGAATAAGAGATGACACAAAGTATCCAGCTACTCGCAAGAATGTGAGCGTTCTGGACTCCCTTAGTGTGTGGGATGGAGACTTAATTCATTTCATTCAATTACGAAAGTAATAAATTCCCCTAGGGCGGAAAGACTTGGGAAGACTTAGACAGCAGGCATTTTGGATTATATATGTAAATAGTTGGGCTTAGGATACTGGCTGAAAAAACTATCACGTGACCATTAAAGAGAAGTTAGTAGCGGATGGTATAGATCGAAAGGCTCCCTCCTATTTGTCTTCGTTAGTGCGGGAATTGGTGTCAGGTGCCCCTGGTTGGGTCTTCAGTGGTAAGATATGTAATTCAGGATGAAGAAAATTAGTAAATTCAACCCCTGGCCATAGCAATTGGTTACCAATAAAAGCAATAACCCATCCAAGTCAACGCAATGGAGTAAAGAGGCACAGGGAAGAGTTTCCCATGGCTTCCAGTTCTCCTAAACCCAAGTCTTAGATTGGTTTGCTGGTCAGAGTCTATTTTACTTCTTAGCAGAGTAATAACACCAGCTTAGACCTAGCGCTGGTGTGCACACTTGCACTCACACATAAGGAAACCTTTGGGGAAACGGCTGCCATGCAGCAGCCGGTGATGGGAGGCAGGGGGAGGAACACCCCAGGGAAGGAAGGGAGGACAGCAGAGAAAGCCAGAGATTCCGCCAGGTACCGTGTTGAGCTCTCTGATGGTCCCTTTAATTCTCAGAGTTAAGTCTCATCTCCAATGGCAGATAGGTACTGGAGTCTCAGAGATACTTAGTAAATTGCCCGAGACAGGAGCAAGACTTAGTCTTCTAGTAGTGATGTCCCACTTCAAATTCCAGTCTTATTTACCTCTGCAGCTTGAAAAACGAGAAAAGCATGCATTTGGGAGCTGGGGTTATTTTTCCTGATTGCATTTATTTATTTGTTTATTATTATTATTGTGTGTGTGTGTGTGTGTGTGTGTGTGTGTGTGTGTGTGTGTGCAGGCATATGAAGGACTAGAAGACAGCTTGCGGGTGTTCTTTCCGTCTGCCCTGTGAGTCCTGGCAGTGCCAAACTCAGGTTCTTAGGTTTGCTTGGCACCAGTCACCTTGCTATGTCGTGAACTGGCATGTTTACGGGGATTATACGTATGGACTCAGAAGAAAAATAATTCTGACCCTCGATTTCTTTTGAACTCTCTCTGCCCTCCTTCCTCCGTGTTCCCCACCCAGATGGCTTCTTGTAGGAAACCTGAGTTGTATTTATTTACCAATTGATTGTTCATTTTGAGTCTTGAACAGATCTTCACAACTAAAAAAATTGGTGATTACTCGATGACAAAACAGGCTGCAAAATGATAAGACATGGAATTCAGTTACTATTCTTTATTTTTAATTCTTCAACAATTTCAAATGTGTACATCCATATTTTGGTCACTTTTATTCCTATTACCGTCTCTCCTGCCTTATCTCTGCCCACTGCACACTGCTGCTTCTCAACAAATCCCCTCTCGCTTCCACGTCTTTTGTTTTGCTTGTTTGGTGACCCCTCGAGGTTCAATAGGGTTCTTTGCATGAGCTTGGGTAGAGGTTGCATTTTTTTTTTTTTTTCTGGAGCCTGGCAGTTGCCCATTCGTGCATTCCTAAGGAAAGCAACTCAGTCTCTTCTGGAAACTCTCAGCTGCCAGTGGTTCCTCAGGAGGGGGTGGGGCTTCCGCTTCATGAGCCACACCCTTGACCATGATGGAATACCGACAAGCACCGCTTTTTAATGTGTCTGATGCAATTTGCTCTTATCTGTCAGAGAGACACACGCGACACGTTGGACTTACAAACAAGTCTGCATCATTAATCTCACGTTAGGAACCTTCTGGGACAGAAGAGCCATCCTAACTCTGTAGACATAGGGAAGCCATCGGCGCATGCGGGGATGTGGTGCAGCGAAGCATCTTTCTTGTCTTACGTCGTCTTGTCTTTCTAAGCGAGGAGAGTCAACTTCCGCTCAGAGACGAGGTAGGGGCAGTGGGCAAGAGTCTCCTGACTGTGGCTCTGCATAACCATTAGGCAAACTGTCACACCGCTGTGCTTAAAAAACAGCCAAAGAAAGGTGGTTTCTAGAAACAGATGTGGAGTCCGGCGTTAACTACTGATTTGCAGTTACAGCAAAGAGAGATGCCATCTTCAACCAAAGGGAGCAAATGCCAGGAAAGCCTTTTATTGGCTGAAAGGGTTTCTATGTACTTGGGAGCTCATTCTCACCCCTGTCTCTATTTCAGCCCATCAGAGAGATTTAAAGCAGGATTCATTAAAATAAAAAAAAAAAAAGAAAGAAAAGAATTCTCTCTCTGCCTGTTTCCTTCTTGCTTTAAGAATTCTTTAATCTGAGAAATGTCTCAATGCCCACTGTCTGTTCTGAGTTGGTGTAGCTGGACTGAATACCACACGAGTGGATGGGGAAGAGGGCAGCGGCTAAAAGCCAGCTCACGAGAGAGAGGTCTCTCCCCAGGAGTGTTCCGCACAGAAGATGCAAGAGAAAGCCCGAGACAATGTACTGCTCTCCATGGAAACTGAATGAGTAGAAACCTTAAAAATCCCTAAGACATGTTGCTGTGCTTTTATACTGCATCCACAGAGAACGCTTTGAGTCACTCCAGTTACAAGTGAGCTTTGTGTGTTTTATTTTTATTTATTTATTTGTTTTTTTTTTTTCGAAACAGATTTTCTCTGTAGCCTTGGAGCCTCTCCTGGAACTAGCTCTTGTAGACAAGGTTGGGTTCGAACTCACAAAGATCCGCCTGCCTCTGCCTCCTGAATGCTGGGATTAAAGGCGTGTACCACCACCGCCTGGCACTTTGTGTGTTTTAATAATATAATTTTAAATAGACAGTGGCTTGGGTGTGTGTGGAGGAGCCCATGTTTAGGGTATACAGACCTGTTGCATGACGGGGGAGTTGATTATTAAGGATAGCTAGCCCCACCCACCATGCATCCAGCAAATAAATAAGCAGGTAAAAGGTGGAAAACGACAACACCGAGGGGGCTCAGAGGGTAAATGTGTTTGGTGGGAAGCCTGTGGATGTGAGATTGATCTCTAAGACCTGCATAGTTGGAGGAAACAATACGTAGAGTCCCCAGTGCTGACCTCTATCTTAATATGCCCCTCTCAATAAAATAAATAAATAAAAGTTGTAGGGTAAAAGGGCCATCCAAAGAAACCCATCCTGACCCTGAAACCAGAGCCAGTGAAAGAAATATGCCCTGTCCCTGAAATTGGAACCAAAAGGCTAAAAAGGGCCAGAGGAAAAAAATAATCACACACACCTTAGCTCTGAAACCAGAGCCAACTCTACCTCTGACCAACTGAACATGAAACTAACCAATCCCTGAGCAAGAACACCAACCAATCCCTGAGCATAAAATCTAGCCAATCTTAGCTTGTCCGAGCTCAATGGGATCAAAGTCTGACCAATTTCCTCCTTGAAAATCTTCTCCCTGGAGAACCTCCACCCCTAAGAAGTCCTATATAAGCCTCTCTGCCTGTTCCCTTGGCAACTGTCTTCCCCCACCCTGGCAGAGGAAGTAATTTCCTGGATTCCTCCTTCCCAAATAATCTATCTGCTTCTTGAAAGAGTTTTCAGTGGAGACCTTTCAGTGTGGAGCAGATACTCTGCTGAGAAGTTACTTTACCAGGGCAGAGCAGCAGAAGAAACCAGTACCTCTGCTGGGAAACTCACTTGGGAACAGAACAGAAGAGACAACTTCTCGGTGGAGCAGATTGCTCCATTTCTGCAAGGGTTTCCCCTTCGCCGAGGGAAGCGAAAGAAGTAACATCTTGCACGTGAGCTAAGAAGAAATGGATCCCTCTAGTGGGAAACTCCCTTAAAGGGCAAAACAGAGCGCAGCTGTAATGGCTCTTTTCAGAGAGGAGCAAGGTTGCCGCACCTGTGAGGAGACCATTCCCCACTGAAGCCCAGCTTCAGGTATAGCCTGACTTCCTACTTGTCAGGATTCCTTCTTCTCAAGAGCTGTAACATTTGTAGAGGAAGAGAGAGAAAAAGAGAGAGAGGAGGGGAATGTTGCGGATAGCTTTAATTGCTTGCCTGACACAACCAAGAATCACCTGAGAAGGGGGTATCAATTGAGGGAGTGCCTAGACCATACCGGCTTATGGGAATGTCTCTGGGGGATTGGCTTAAGTGTTAACTGATTTAGAGGGGCCAAGCCCACTGTGGGCAGCAACACTCCTTGGGAAGGGAGTCCTGGGATGTATAAGAAAACTGGCAAGCCATCTACCAGCTAGTGTTTCTCTATGGGTTCTGCTTTAAGGTCCTGCTCCAGTTCCTAACAGACTTACCTCAATGGTGGATGATGACATAGAAGTGTAAGTCAACTAAATCCTTTCCTCCTATAGTTGTATCAAAGTGTTGTATCAAAGCATCAGAAATATAAGTAAAATAAGTTCCAGCTATACAGCAATTGATCGGTAAATATGAGTCAATGGATCTAGACTTTAGGACTGGTCCCCATGGACTGGTATTGCCATCTGCTGACCTATGCATCCAAGCCACCATCCCAAGGGCTCCATCAACAAGTCTGTCCTCAGACTGGACTACATGTCCTTCCAAGAACGTCTTCATAAAGTGAAAGCAAATAGCTTTCCTAGACAAGTATAGTTTGCAAACTGAACTAAGTCCCAACTTCTTCAAATGCACTGACATGCTTTTAAGATAGTCAGAAACATGGAAAGTCAAGAAGACTCTGAAAAGGTCACCAGGGAGCTGGCCCAGTGGTGAAGGTGCTTGCCTCTTAAATGGCATGTAGAACCCATGCAAATTCTGAGTGGGCATGTAACCTGTAAACCCAGCCCCTGAAGGCAGAGATAGGAGCAGCCCCTGAGCAAGCTGGTTAGAGGGAGTAGCCATGTAGCATGCACACATACCCATATGTATAATTCAAACATGGGATACACATATGTAAAATATAGAATCTTCTATAAAAAAAACTCCCAACAAGAAAAGTCCAAGACTTAACTGTTAAATTTTACTTTAAATTCAAAGAAGGAAAAAAAAACAATCATTCTAAAAATTTTTTTAGTTTAAAAGAGAATATTTGCAATTTCACTAATATAACAACACTTTGATAATAAAGTCATACAAAGATACCACAAGAAAACTAATGAACAAAAAACCTAAGATACAAATATTCCCCGGTGAACATACATGCATCAGATAAACAAAATACGTGCAAACTGAATCTGATAGCATGACCAAAATATAATTCACCGTGAAGTGCGGTGTTAAAGGGTCACAAGAGTAGTCTTTGCCGTGTAATCTATGAATGCAATATTCTTCATTAATAGAACCAAGGACAAAATTATACGAGTATCTTAATAAAATGCCAAAAAGCCCTAGAAATAAACTTCATTGTGCTCTCATTAAAAAATGCCTTCAACAGATCAGATGTGAGGGAACACACACAGTGTAATCAAGGTCAAGACACCCCATGGCTAATATACATACACAGTATAATCAAGGTCATATATGACCCCGACTGCTAATATACATACACAGTATAATCAAGGTCTTATATGATACCCAACAGCTAATACACATACACAATATCATATACATACACAGTATAATCAAGATCATATATGACATACTAACAGCTAATATAATACACAATGTAATATACATATTATATTAAGGTTGCAAATCCATTACAGGGACCCTTTGGACTGTCATGGAATGTATATTTTATGTATATACCACTCTCTGAAGGAATAACCATGATCTGCGTTTCGAATCTTGAGATGGGAGAGTTTTATAACAAGTCCCCACGTGTTTTAGTCTGATACAGAGATATGTTTATATCTGGGACTTCTTGATGCCTGGGAGCCAGCGCTGCTCTCTGAATGTTCGGCTAATTTTATAATACAGTTATCCTTGTTCTTACTGCAGGTCATCTGTGCAAAGCAAGGAGCTCCTTCCTAAGGGATGATTGGCTTTGCTTTACTGAAATCTCTCTGTCTTGGAACTGGGGTAGGGATTATGACTGCGTCACTTGAGGTGGAGTCCCGTGCCAGGATCTCACAACCAGAGTCTATTTTAAAAACCAGATCAAATAGGTCGTTCATGTAATTTAGAGATTGCCACTCTATAAATAATGGCCTGCATTCCAGATTATGGAGTTCTAGATTACTGGTCAGTTATTGTCCTGGATATAGTCTATAGACACCATGTTCATTTATGTTAAGGGCCACCAGTTGACTTTTGCCACATTAGAATTCGGATCACCTCTGAAATTAAGGGACTCAATTCTAGTGTACCTGCCTTCACAGGTACCCTGATTATATCCAGGAACTAGTCACAGAGACAAACTCACTTCTTTAACAGTGGCTTCCTCAAACTTGTGGTGGGTCCTCAAGTGACCTGAAAAAGGTATATAAAGGGAGTGGGTACGAAAAATAACCCCCAAATTTCCACTCTCTGTGCATGTAAGTTGATTTCTCTATATTATCTGAACAAACTTCTGTCTTTACAACTTCATCTCGTGTAAGGTAGCATTGAGCTCATATTTCAGTTAACCAGTTAATGAACCAATTTCAGCTGTTTTCATATGCTCTAGCTATCACACCTTTGATTCTTATAGTTTATGTAATAATATGTGCAAAGGTATAGGGTTATATTCATATATAATTACATACTTGTACCCATATATGATAATAATTTTAGCCCAACATGAAATTACACTATTCTATTCTTAGTCCTCCCCTAGTCATTGGCATAAAGTAGGAAGATTTTCTCACTATTTTGGCCCTGTAAATGGTTTTCCTACAAGGTCTGAGTTCATCCATTGGGCATGGTGAGATCTGCCAGGCGCTGGAGGTTTAAAGACATTGGCAGTAGCGGAAGAGGCTATCAACAGAGTTGACAGAAATTTTAAACTGCCTCTCTGGACCAGCTAAAGGAAGATCTCAGAGTGAGTCAGGGAGTCTCTGAGCAGGAAAGAAGGGCTGCTTTACCTGGTGAGGAGGCGTAGTAAGAGATGGTGTGTGGGGCTTCTTGGAGCTCTCAACATCACTCTGAGTGCGACTCCCCATGATATCGTCATTATAATTGCATGAGAAAGAATGCTAGAAGGTGACTTTAAATGAGATTTCAATTCCGACAGCTATTTGACCAACTTCTCTGCTTGATTTTTATCCCCCGAGAGCCCGCTTTTCAGCTACAGTAAGAGATGCTTTTGAAAAAAAAAAATTTCTTGGTTTCAGTTTGTGCCTTAAGATCACAGTGGAAAACTGTGATTGATACTCTAAAATGAGGTGATAATATCATGCACACACACACACACAAAGGCACATTCACACACATGTGCACACATGCAGACTCATACGCATGCACACCCATTCACACACACACACACATGAACAGGGTCTATATACTATCACCAGTTATCCTATTCCAGGTAAGAATTCTTTGGCTTTATGTGCAATTTTACAGCCATGGGACCTGCTACCTCCAGGTAATCTTACAGGTAATACTTTAATAAAAATGTTATTGCTGCATGCCGTCACTTACCTGGGACCTCTCCACACTAATGTCCATTTTCTACTGCCCCACTTTCTGCAGCGAGCCAGTCTTGATTTCCACCCACCCGCCTCATCTTGCCCCCAAATCACTGAAAAGAATACCTCTGCATCTGTGCTTAAAATTGTCCTTGAAACAATCTGTATTCATGTTATTAGTTATCATCCAGAGTGACCGTGGCCAATGGTGATGGAAAAGTACTAAAATCAGGCATGGCGTCATACACCTGCCATTCCAGCACTCGAGAGGCAGAGGCTAGAGATCAATGGGCTCAAGGCTGACTTGGTCTATATGATACGTTCCAGCCTGCAAGGCTTCTATAGTGAGCGAGCCCGTGTGTGTGTGTGTGTGTGTGTGTGTGTGTGTGTGTGTGTGTGTGTGCATGTGTGTTCCATTACCATACAGGCTTTCACAAAAGAGGAGGAAAATGCACTGGGAAACAAGGATGGCTCCCTCTTGGGGTCGCATTGCACTGGTTCATATTACACAGTATTTTTTCTTCTAAGTGAGCTGTTTTTTCTTTTTTTTTTTTTCTTATCAGCTTCTCTCATGGAAGATTTATTTTCCTTTCTTTCCTGCCATTCACCATTCTAGTACTACTGCTTTTAAGATGAATGTTTGATTTTTAGATAGCACTTATTGGAATTGAATTTTATTCATCTAGAAGTCAGAATATACATACTGCTTGGGCTTGAGTAGGGAGCAGTATAAACAGCTCTTACTAGCATAGACCGGTGGGGCAAGCTATTCTAGTAACTAGACAAGTCTGCTATTCATCGAAAGCGCAAAGCTAGGGAGCTTTCCCAGGTCCCCTCATGGTGGCCGCATGACTGAATTCCAGCCAATGGGAGTCAGAGGAAGAGTATTATGTGCAATTTTGGCTTAGTATTTGTGATGTCATTGTGTTTGTTCCCCTCTTGGCTGGCTAGAAGGCAATGTCATCCAGAAAGGTAAAAGGCAGAGTCACAACATGGATAGAGGAAGTGCAGTGAGCCGGTCACACGCATGAGTTTCCCTCAAGATTCAGATCAATCAAACAGGTCCTGCAACTCCTTCAAGGTATGAACATTAGATCTCTGGATGCTCCCAACTTTGACTTTTGGTGGCTTTCAATATTACCCTTTTTAGTGTGTTTCTGTTTTTTATATAGTGCCTTCTAATAATGCATGTATATTTAAAACACTACTAATCTTCTATTGCCTTTCCTGTTTCACTCCTCTGAACTGAGTGCATTGTTTAACTCTCTCCTGGATCCTCCAGTTCTGCTTCCCAAAGACCATATTTCCTCTCTGTCTCTAACATCTCACTGTAAATGGTACCAGACAACTTTAAAACAACGTAAGCTTCTCCCCAGTGAAAGTGAGTGCAATGGTGGCATGGCAGGACACAGTCAAGAGAAGTTCTACTGTTTGTCTCTGCACTGTATGACTGATATGGACAAGCCCCGATGCTGGACCATCCATCACTCTCCTCCTGAAGATACTTTCCAACAAAGCCTTTTTTAAAAGTTCCGTGTTTGACAAAGGCCCGAACGTTTCCGCATGAAATCCATGATTTGGATGAGAAGATGGAATTATCATTATTTTTCACATGTCTGTGTACTTCGGGCCCTATAAATACAGTGGAGTGACTCTGAAATCTTGCCAGTTTTAATACTGAGCTGATTAAAGTGGGAGATATTTTTCTCACTTTTATCTTTTTTTTCCCCCACATTGGAATGATTGGCTATTAAATCGAGATGTGTTTAAAAAATTGTTTCTGAGGATCTCCAGTAACAGACAGGAGCGTTGGGGTTTGTCTCTCTTCCTCTGGATCAAGATGGCATGTCACATGGTGAACATCTGCCCGGTCCTTCAAAAAGAAGGGAGAAGTTCTCTACAAAATCAACATACTGAACAGTTCCTGGGGAAACACTGACTGAGAGGATTATTTTCCAATTTGTATTTTCCTTGTAGAGGTTAAATATTACCGAAGGCCTGATACCCTGTGCTCCCCACTGTCTAAGCCTTTCTGATGACAGCAGCTATGGCTTCTGGGAGATTGATGACACGCACAATTGTGTACTGATAAACGCCTACTATTTAAAATATGGTTTTATGTTTCAGTTCAGGGAAGATTCAAGCCAGCAGCCTTGGCGACAAAGCTTATGTATATCATAATACCCATGTATTTTCTAAATAGAATGTTTTCATATGGGGTTTAGCAATAAAATACATCCTTCATCTTCCTTTATAGCCTTCACTTGTTGGAGAGGTTGAAGTAGGCTTCAGACACATTGGATCTTACTGCTCGAAGAATACCGTTTAAGTAAAAAAGACACAATGACAACCTTATAACATGGAAAACCCTTGACAGTCAATTTGATTAAGTGCTTGAAGTCCTCTTTGCTTATTCAATGCTGTTTGAGATTTTACATACGCCAATAAGGAACTTTTAAATTCCACGTTCCATGCACTGCTTCTGCGTAAATTTAACACACTAAGTTAATACATAAGCCGGCAATTTAAAACTGTACAGCAATGAGGTTAGAGACATGTCGTCTTGAAATTGCTGGAACCCTTTAAGCTCTTGGCGCTGTGAAAACCACACAATGGTTCCCCTGACTGTGTCTTAGGTGGAGGGGAAATGTGGAGGGGAGAAGTACAGTTTGAATGGACATTTTACTTTGTCTTTCGGCACACTTAGCTTGAAATTTTCCACATTAAACACTTGAGATGGGATTCTGGCTGAAAACATATTCATGTATTTTGTGGTGGGTTGATAAGGTTATATGAGTAGTTCAGATACGACGTTCGATTTAAGTATTTTGTTCAAACTAAGAATGTTGTATAACACGTACCACACACTGACCTGAGAACATGTGATAAATCATCACGGTGTTATCTTCCACTTTACTGAGAACTTATGGTACAAATTTTGTCTAAAAAGTTTGAGGGTTATGAGTAAAAGCATATATATTTATAAGTGAGGTCCATTTGGAAGGACAACATCCTATTTGGTTTTGTTGACACAGTCTTTAACTTTTAAGCAGTCTTTGTTGGATAAAACCCCTCTACTGTTCATTCATCCTTCCTTATCCACAGAAAGGGCCAGCATTTACCCATGCAGTTTAGATAACAGAGAACAAAGAACCCAATTTAAAAAAAAAAGAAGACACAGTAGGATATGCATTGTCTTAGTCAGCTTGAGTGGTCAGCTTTGAATACCTGGGAGAGGAACCCACAACGGAAGAAATGTCTCTGTTTGATTGGTCTAAGGGCATGTTCACAGGGGGGAGGGCATTTTCTTAATTGCTAATTGAGGTAGGAGGGTCCAGTCCTTGGTGGGCGTGGTTACACATAGTCATATGATCCTGGGTTATAAAAAGTACTTGAGTAAGCCAGGAGGAAACAAGCCAATGAACAGCATCCCTTGGTGGTCTCTGCTCTCTTCCCAGCCTTGGCTTCCCTCAACTGATACACTCACTGTGACATGGAAGCCAAGTTAACCGTTCCCTCCCCAAATGGATCTTCATGATGTGTGAATACATGTGTGTATGTATGTGCAGTTTTATTTTTTTAAGAGAGAGAAAAAACATAAAGTTGCATGGGTAGAGGAGGGAGAGGGTGTGGGGAGAGTTAGGGAAGGAGGAAGAACATGATTAAAATATACTGCGTGAAGAATTTTACAAAGGAAAAGAAAAGATGTACAGAAACCACTAGATAGCAAAACACAACACTAAAAATTAAGAGTTTAAACAGAATTACTCTGCACAAGTGGAAAATATCACTTGCAGAACACCTGGATTATAAAATTTAAGCTGCAGTGGAGGGTGTGGGGTACTCACTGTGAGTTCTTGGTTAGAGAGGTCTGCAAGATGACATTGGGTATGGCCATTCCTAGCGCAATTTACAATGTAGGATCAAAATCTTAGGTTGCAGGACGCAGAAAATCTATTTCAAATCTACTAGGAAGCTATGATTTAATCCAGTTACAAACAAGGAAATGAAGATAATTATTGGTTACTCTTTACAAATAAGGAAATGTTAGGAGGAAAGTTAAGAAAACAGCACAGACAACTTCGATGGTGTGAATGCGTGTGAAAGGCGTCTTCACCTCCTTCTTCTCGAGTGGCATGTCTTATCTGGGAGGTAGATGCTTAATACTGATTTGCAGTTCTCCAAGGAAATATTTCATTTTTACCCATAGACTCTCATGTTGTGCAGTACTGTCTTTCTCTAAGAAATGTGTTCTTTAGAAGAAGCATCTTTCTTCCAAGTAGTTTTGCCCATGTAAGGGAATCCCACAGTTCTGAGTGCTTCTCATTCCAGCTTACTTGTTTTTAAATTAGGATTGACTTCATTCAGATGTTTCGATTTTGCTGTGGCGAAAGACAAGGTACATCCATTGGAAATCACACTTTGAAATTCGCTTTCCTTTCCCAGGGTAGGGGTATTCGGTTTGGTCTTCTGTTGTCCTCAACTCCCAGGGCACCCCTCAGTTATGAGAGTGGAGAAGTGGCTTTCTGCCCTGAAACGTGGTGTATGCTTCTGTGTTGGGAAGGGCAGTGGTTTTAGATGAATTATCCCTTCAAATGTGATATGCTCCATCTAAGATGCACCCCCACTCATCTCAGGTTCTATCAGCCATCTCTCAATGTCTTTCTCCCTCTCCATCCTTCTGTCTATCCATCCATTTATCTGTATGTATCTATACAGATATATATGTGAAGTCCCTCATCTATCTATCTATCTATCTATCTATCTATCTATCTATCTATCTATCATCTATCTATCTACCTATCTATGTATCTATCTATCTATCTATCTATCTATCTATGTATCTATCTATGTATCTATCTATGTATCTATCTATCTATCTATCTATCTATCTATCATCTGTCTATCCATGTATGTATGTATCTATGTATCTATGTATGTATGTATGTATCTATCTATCATCTATCTATCTATCTATCTATCTATCTATCTATCATATCTATCTATCTACCTATCTATGTATCTATCTATCTATCATCTATCTATCTATCTATGTATCTATCTATGTATCTATCTTCTATCTATGTATCTATCATCTGTCTATCATCTATCTATGTATCTATGTATGTATGTATCTATCTATCATCTATCTATCTATGTATCTATCATCTATCTGTCTATGTATCTATCATCTATCTGTCTATCTATCTATGTATCTTTCTATGTCTCTATGTATCTATCTATGTCTCTATGTATCTATCTATGTATCTATCTATCTATGTATCTATCTATCTATGTATCTATCTATCTATGTATCTATCTATCTATCTATCATCTATCTATCTATCTATCTATCTATCTATCTATCTATCTATGTATCTATCTATCTATCATCTATCTATCTATCTATCTATCTATCATCTATCTATCTATCTATCTTCTATCTATCTATCTATCTATCTATCTATCTATCTATCTATCTATCTATCTATCTATCTATGTATCCATCTATGTACCTATGTATCTATCTATGTATCTATCTATCTTCTATCTATGTATCTATCATCTGTCTGTCTATCATCTATCTATGTATCTATCTATTTATCTATCTATGTATCTATCATCTATCTATGTATCTATCATCTATCTGTTTATCTATCATCTGTCTATCTATCTATGTATCTTTCTATGTCTCTATCTATCTACTTATGTATGTATGTATGTATGTATGTATGTATGTATGTATGTATCTATCTATCTATCTATCTATCTATCTATCTACTCTCTATCTCATCATCATCATCATCATCATCCTCATCCTTATCACCACCTATCCACAGCCCTACTTCCTGGGTGCAGTCGTCCTCTTGCTTGCTTCCTCAGATCTTGCTTCTTTCTTCTCTTACCTCCCCAGGCATTTCAAGTCTCTCATTTGCGAGCCTCTGCTTTACAATACCAATTCCCCTGGGACTGGAGAAACTTAAGGATTTAGGAAACGAAAGGTTGGCTACCTTTCTAGGATAGAGGGTAAATGGAAACATGTTTTCTATGCTTTTAGTTACTTATAACAAAGATGAAAATACCATACATTATTATTGTACATTGCATATAAAAGACAGCAAACTGCAGGTATATTAACAGTGTTCAGATCAGACAAGCAAATAAAACAACAGCAGCTGTTTTTTGAATAATCGTGGGTCGGTCATTTTTTTAAAGAGAATTTGGTTGCATTGCAATGTTATGCTTTATTTACCATTATTTTATGAACTTGGCAGAGTTTTGCAAAACTGTACCACTTAAACATTTTGTTAAGTGAAATGAAGAAAGACTAAATCTGTATTGAATCAAGCAGAGCACAAAATGTACTCTGAAGACTGTCAGGAATGAACGGGAATGGAGGGAAAAGCATGTTGTCTTTACTGATGAAATAGAGAGGCTATAAAATCCATCCTCTCCTATGTTCTTGCAAAAACTTAAAGTGCAAGGAGCACTATCTAGGAGTCCTGGCAAAGAGCATAATAGTAGGTGTAATATTTTCAAGAAATAAAGATTGTAAAACGTTTTAATGTGTTTGATTTCCTACCTGCCACCACCAAATGAGAGAGGAGAGCAATTAAAGTCATCGTCCTCCTGCTTCCTGAAAACCAGGTCCTCATAGAGCAGGCATGTGGGCTGCTGGGCAGTTACAAGTGTTTAGATTAACGAGATAAAGCGCTACCATTCAACCCTCGAGTGAAGTTGGAATTCCTAAGACAAGCTCACTGCGGAGGGGGGATCTATTATAGGAAAAGGGTGTGAGAGACAGTGAACAGACTCTATAAGTGCTTTAAAAATCAGATCTATGTCAGAAAACATGCTAGCTCATGCTATTTCCAGTCTCAGAGGTCTCCAGAGTCTGTTTAGCACATGAAACGTGTACAGAAGTCTGTGTGAAACCCCTCTGTATTTTCTAAAGGGTTGTCAATCAGCTTCTACATTGATAATGTTTGTATGGATTGAGGACAATGGGACCTATTCAGTACCTTGACACAAGACACTTGCCTGGACAGGGATGGACTTTACCTGGCATTTGGTCTTGCTATAGACTAGGAACTCATCCCCTGTTTTGTTTCTTCTCTTGCACGCCTGTCTAGTTTGTATTGATATTTGGTTTGGGTGCGTTGATATGACTAATGGATTTAAAGTCACTTTATTTTTGGTACAGTCCAATTTTATTGCTGTTTCACTTGAATTGGGGCAAAATCTTCAAATATATTTGATAACAATTTGATAAAACTTCTATAGGGTGTTTAACTAATGTTCACTTTAACCAAGGGTATTTTTTTCTATATGTCTAAGGTTAAGAAGAAATTTTGTAAAACATTATAGAAAATGTAGACCGAGTCATCATAATTTTTAATTAAGATTACTTATACTCTCAATACATAATTTATAATTTTAATTAAGGTTATGCAAAGCAACTTAAAAATAATATAATTAGTGGACAAATGTGTTTAGTATTCAAGACACAACTTCAAATATAGGGTATTCAATAATTCAGTTTGAATTATAGTTTGATTCAGGAATTTTAAATTTCCACCCTTATAAGTTTTAAGATTTAGATAGAAAAACAATGCACCTAGAATTTGTTTTATGTTTTTTTCTCCACTAACTTTTCCTTACTGGGATTTCATGAATATTCTCGTGTCTCTACTGATCTGGGTCATGTTTACTCCTGACTCAAATTCCACAATTCCTTAGAAGTCTCAAAAATGGGGAGTCGAAGTCCACTTTCCTCCTGAAAACCTTGTGATCTCATGAGCACCCTGTGAAGAACATGGAGGGAGTGGGCTTTTAGGGGTGAGTGACGGCCAGGCATGGTAGTAAAGTCTCACGGAGGTTTGCTCTCTCAGAGAGACGTCGTGTCTCCAAAGCACACTAAAGAGAACATGGCGTGATCGTGATGAGAAATGTTAGAGGCGGTCACTTGCTTAGCAAACTGTGGTACTCTGACAAAAATAAGTAAAATGTTCATTTCTGTAATGGAAAAGAATAGAGAGATATTAGAACTAGGCTCATTCATCTGTAGGAAAAGGACTTTTAATAAAGGCGTGGAGAAAACGTATTTGAAAAAGGCCAGCGTCTTCAATAACTAATAACGGGCAAACGGTAGGCACATGTGGAGATTAATTAAGATACAGCCCTGCTTCTCACTATGTACAAAATCAAACTCAGACTAGATGGAAGACTTGCCTGCAAGGCTGACAGAGAGGGAGCGTCTATGACGCTGAAATCATGGAGGATTTGCAGGATGAGACAAAGAACACAGGGATACAGTAAACATTGACAGGTGAGAGTAGATTGAACCAACGTGCCTCTGCAGTCAAGTGTTGGCAGGTCAGAGACGACCTACAGAACGGAGGAAAGTGTTTGCCGCCCACCCATTCGCCTGACAGGGACCCAAGATCCAGAGCTTAGAAAAAACTTGAAGAAAAAAAAAAACCCTACAAATAATCCAACTGAGAAATGAACGTGGGCCTAATTCAACATTTTCCAAATCAAGATATCTAAGTGATTGACAGCTGAGGAGCATTCAGCATCACTGATCAACAGGTCAAAGTCAATCAAAACCGCGATGAGCACTCAGCCATGCTGGCTAAACGGCTTTTCTTAAAAACACGAGTCCTGGCGAAAGTGCAGAGAACAGAGAAGCCGTACCTGGCATTGGTGGTGATGCAATTCAGCATACCTATTGTGGGAACAGCAGGACGGTTCTGCAAGAGTTAAAAATAGAGCTATCATATAATCTACAAAGCCTACTTCTGGATATCTAACCAGAGGAATTGAAGCCGGTCTATCCGAGAAACGTCCATCTTGGTGTTTTCACAGCGCTTTCACGATGGTCAAGAAGTAGACTCGGTGCTGAAGGGGCAGGTGCTGAGCCTGCTCCACACACGGAATTGAATGCTACCCTGCCTTTAAAAAGGTGAAGTGTAGTCATTTGTGACAACGGAAGTCATCACCCATAATGACACAGAGGTCATCACGCAACGTGAAGGAACTGAGGCACAGACAGCAAACGTCGTGTGACATCACTCATCGGTCAGATTATAAAGCGTTGATGTTATGGAAACCGAGAATAGAATAATATTTTCAAGGTGCTGGGAATGGTAGTAGGGAGGAGGAACAGGAAACATGGGTGGAGACAGCAATGCATGAGGCATTTCAAAAAAGTTACAAAAGCAGATTTTTTTGAGTATTTTCACCCAAATGAAAGGGTAAATGAGGTAAGATTCATTTCCGTCGACTAATTTTGAAGTATAGCTTCATGCTTCGTGATGATAAAATGTATTAAGATCTTGTGTTTCCTTATGGATTCCCTAGATCAGTGGTTCCCAGGCTGTGGGTTGCTCCCCCTTTGGTGCGAAAGTATCAGCTGTCTTGTTCATCAGATATGTACATTATGATTCATAATGGTAGCAAAATAATGTTATGACTGGGGGTCCCCACAACGTGAAAAACTGCGTGAAAGGGCCGCAGCATTGGGAAGGCCGAGAGCCACTGGGTTAGGTCACTATGGTCGCTAAGAAGTAAGTAAGGAGGGGGCTAGCTCAGTGGTACAGCACTGGCCCACCATGTGTGAGGACTCAGGTTCAAATCTTAGTACTCAAAAAGTGGAATGATGTAAAATCTTGGTTTTTGAAAGTCATTGATTTGCTTATGAAACACGCACAGTGATCTGCATTCTAGAGCTTTCTTATTTTATTTCTCATCCCCAGTCCTCTGGTGAGGCAACAAGGACTATTCTCTGTTATTCTCCAACTTTTGGTCCTACAAAAAAGCATAACTTGACACACAATGTTTTTTTTTTTTTTTTTTTTTTTTTTTTTTTTACTTCATCATTATGAAAGTATATTGTCGGAGGCAGGATAAAACCCATTTTATTTAATGATGTGTTGGCTTGATTTATAACTTTTAAATATTTAGACATATGGTGTATGGGCTACCGTTTGCATTATCATTCTGGGAGGATTTACTTATAACAACTTTATAAGGTTGGAATTGTCATTCTCCTCTCTTAAAGAAGGGCCCTAAAGTTCAGAGGAATTACATAAATTGCTTATGACAGTCTAGTGGGTAGGTGGAAGAGCTTGCTTCTCCTCCTGACTTCTCGCCTCCAAAGCGTCGGAAGGCCATAGCATCAGTTAGTAAGGACTGTGGTCCTGCTGTGGACTGGGTCAGGGGAGAGATGGGGAACATTCCAGAATGGATGCTACCCTTGTCTGCTGCTCTCTTAAGAAACATCAACATCCTAGAAGAGAGGTGAGGAGAGTGAGAGAGAGGAGAGGAAGAGAGGAAGAGAGGAAGAGAGGAGAGAGAGAGAGAGAGAGAGAGAGAGAGAGAGAGAGAGGGAGAGAGGAAGAGAGAGAGAGAGAGAGAGAGAGAGAGAGAGAGAGAGAGAGAGAGAGAGAGAGAGAGGAGAGAAAGGAGAGAGAGAGAAGAGGGAGAGGGAGAGAGAGAGAGAGAGAGAGAGAGAGAGAGAGAGAGAGAGAGGAGAGAGAGAGAAGAGAGAGAGGGAGAGAGAGAGAGAGAGAGAGAGAGAGAGAGGAGAGAAAGGAGAGAGAGAGAAGAGGGAGAGGGAGAGAGAGAGAGAGAGAGAGAGAGAGAGAGAGAGAGAGAGAGAGAGAGAGAGAGAGAGAGAGAGAGAGAGAGAGAGAGAGAGAGAGAGAGAGAGAGAAGAGGGAGAGGCAGCAGGGGAAGGCTCAGTTTATAGCAGCAAACGTATCAGAGGTCAGGGAAGGCTAGAGGCCGATGCCGAAACAGCTTTATAATAGTAAAGCCTGAGATGTTTTCAAGTATTTGTTTTTACATGAGGACTAAAGCGTATCATGTTAGTTTAAATAAAGAAGAAAACAGGCCCAAGTCAGAGCATATAGCAGCATTCTTTTGTGGAGTGACCCAATACCAAGCAACAACGAACGTCCGCAACCTTAGGAAGGAAATTGTTGGCTTTCATGTTAACTGAGGGGTTTCTGTGTGCTTTCGTGAATGGCTTTTCCAGAGGTTTAGACTTTGCACTATTGGTTGGGGCGGTGGTCAAGATGGCTTGCTTGGGACATTAGGTGCTTGAGTCAAAATCTTGGGTCTTTCAGTTAGAACTGTGTGGACAATCTGGAGAAATCTCTAAACCTTTCTCATCTAGAAAGTGGGAATGGTAATGTTCCCTCCCTCAGATAGTGCAGGATAAAGACTTACTTTGTAACTGAAAATTCTGAATGAGGCTTAATTTTATGGATACATGTGGTTATTAGCTCCTAATGAGTACTGATTTATTTCTAATAATTCCCGTATTATTACTTACTAAACGACATGTTTTTAGTTATTAAGTAAAGCAAGCTATTTAAAATGGTTCCTTTGAGTCATTAGATTACTAATAAACACAGCTAGGCAGTTCTCTTTCTGTATATAAAAATCTATTAATTGAGCAACAGTTTGTAATGACACATTCTGAAGCCTCTTAGGGACTCACGCACACCCGGTAATGTGATCAGAGTACACCCAAATTCGCTGCTTCTGTGTTCATTCTTTATTTTAAATTGTGTATATGTGTGTTGTGGGCTTGCGTTTGGGCTGGCGCGTGTGCCTGTGAGTGTCGAGGCAAGATGACAGCCTGTGATGGCGACTCTGTCTCCGTCACTTCCCACTTGACCCTGCAGCTCACTGATGGAACGAGGCCGGCTGGCCAGCAACCTCCAGGGACCTTTCTCTATCCTTCCTCCATGCTGGGGATGACGGAAGCCAGTTTTTATGCCATTGATGGGGATCTTGATACTCACTCAGTAAGGGCTACCCTTCAAACTGTCTTCCTCACGCTGGTAGTCTAATTAACCTTTTCTGAATTTGATCTGACGTACATGAATAGGGATGGCCATTGAATGTGAGGTTGGGCCCTGTGCAGACTTTGGGATCCTAGATGTCAGAAGAGGGTGGAATCCACCTGTCACTAGAATTACATACTGGTGTGAGCCGCCATGTGGGCACTGGGAACCGATTCTAGGTCCCCTGGAAAAGCAGTAGTGGCTCGGAATCACTGAGCCCTCTCTCCAGCCCTGAACTAGCTACTGGTACACAAGAGACACACAACTCTGGGAGATATTCTTAC